>CM065723.1:76822754-76847754 GCA_033310375.1 Conus canariensis
CCCATGAATTTGCCGACACCGGTGTCTCCACCAGAATCCAATCAAAGGCACAGACGTGGAGAGGCAACCGAAACTGAGGACATTTTTTTTTTGCAATAGACATAGAGTAAAACCATATGTTTGTTTAATATCGATAGGCACCCGAAATCTTTAACAACTCGATTTAACTGTCAATATTATCGTTAGAGGGAATCCTATGGTAGAAATATCATTTGTCCTTTATACAAAGAGTCTAAAGAGGATGAATAACTTTTTTTTTCATTTTCGAGCTTTGAAGGATATCCGACAAGAACTAATTCCACGGAATGATTATGGACATCCATGTTCCTTTAAAGTAAGCTTCTGGTTATCTTCTCGAAGAAGTAGTGATGTGCGGAACATGTCCGTATATTTCTGTTTAAATTATTAAGATTCAGAGAAACAGCGTCATGGTATTGCTATTCAAATTATATGGCCTGATTATTGGTAATCGTGCAGTTGTCTTAACAGCCAATACCTCTCAATAGTAGGAAATTATAGTATATAATGTAGTTTTTTTGTTTCCGAGTATATGCGTTTTGATTTTTTTTTTTTTTTACATAGAATGTCACAATTAGTGTAATGAACTAACTTACCCCTTCTGTCTGTTTGCCTGTCTGTCTGTCTGTCTGTCTGTCTGTCTGTCTCTCTCTCTCCTGTACTTCACACACACACACACACACACACACACACACACACACACACACACACACACACACACACACACACACACATCTTCTCACCAAAGGTGCACAGTTCATATTTATCCTAATTGCGCATATGTGCGCGTTTTTACCTGCACACGTGTTTATGTGTTTGCAAATATAATTATATGCATAAGCTGAAATCTGCATTCGTTGGAGTATGTAAATGTACGCTTGCACCAGCGTGGTGTCTGCGCATGAAAGTGGTGTGTGGTGGTTGTGGCGGTGCGTGCGTGCATGTGTACGTGTGTGTGTAGTCGCACAGTCCATGTTCGCACGCTCACAACAGGAATGAAACTTCAGGTCCTTACTCATTTAACGATTCAGAATTCAACAGCTCAGATTTCTCTTTCTCTTTTCTCTTTTTCCCCCTATCTTTCTTTCACAATCCAGTCTACATACGCAGTTCTTGAATTTAGCTCACTAAATGCTCAACGTTTAGGGAAGGCGGAAGTTATAAATCAGAGATAAGTGGATCATTAAAATACGAGCAGTTGTCAAAACCCAGACACACGCCGGACAGATGAACAGAAGAAGAAACATCCAGATAGACAAAGGAGGGAGGAGTGAGTGACGAATAAAAAAAGAAGAAGAGAGGAGTGACGTCTGCACATGTCGTGCCCATGTCTCCCATGTTCGTCATTGCACAGGACATGAATTTCCTGACGTTGGCATTAGTGGGCAGCGCTCATGTCGGGTACAAAATGAGCCACGGCTGGCAGAGTGCATTCGGAGTGTGTATGTGGAGTAGAGAGAGAGAGAGAGAGAGAGAGAGAGAGAGAGAGAGAGAGAGAGACTGAGAGAGAGTGAGAGAGAGAGTGAGAGAGAGAGAGAGAAGACAGACAGACAGACAGAGAGAGAAGAGAGAGAGAGAGAGAGAGTAGACACTGCGTTGTGTGTGTGTGTGTTGTGTGTGTGTGTGCGTGTGCGTGTGTGTGTGTGTGTGTGTGTGTGTGTGTGAATGGTTTGATAAACTAAAATTGTCGTATAGATGTGAATTAGGGGTTTCGAACACTTATCATTGATACAAAAATTGCAAATACAATTTCCTGAAATACATTTTTTTTTTATAGTTTAAATCAAGTACTTATGAATTCATGTCTTTATGATGGGACAGGGACATTTCCATTAACTATTAAAACTAGACAAATCTAGACAAGGCAATCCTGTCGCAAGGCAAAGCAAGACAAAGCAATTGTGTTGTAAGAAAAGGCAAGACTCGACAATCCTGTTGAAGCACAAGGCAAGACGAGGTCGTCGTGCGACAGGGCAATGGAAGACAAGGCAATCCTGTTGTTAGGCAAAGCAAGACAAAGACATCTTGAAGTCCGGCAAGGCAAGACAAGACAATCCTGTCGCAAGACAGTGCAACAACAAAGCTGTTCTGTCGATTGGCAATGCAACAACAAAGCTGTTCTGTCGATTGGCAATGCAACAACAAAGCTGTTTTGTCGCAAGGCAATGCAACAACAAAGCTGTTCTGTCGCAAGGCAATGCAACAACAAAGCTGTTCTGTCGCAAGGCAATGCAACAACAAAGCTGTTCTGTCGATGGCAATGCAACAACAAAGCTGTTCTGTCGCAAGGCAATGCAACAACAAAGCTGTTCTGTCGCAAGGCAATGCAACAACAAAGCTGTTCTGTCGAAGCAATGCAACAACAAAGCTGTTCTGTCGCAAGGCAATGCAACAACAAAGCTGTTCTGTCGATTGGCAATGCAACAACAAAGCTGTTCTGTCGCAAGGCAATGCAACAACAAAGCTGTTCTGTCGCAAGGCAATGCAACAACAAAGCTATCCTGTCGCAAGGCAATGCAACAACAAAGCTGTTCTGTCGCAAGGCAATGCAACAACAAAGCTGTTCTGTCGATTGGCAATGCAACAACAAAGCTGTTCTGTCGCAAGGCAATGCAACAACAAAGCTATCCTGTCGCAAGGCAATGCAACAACAAAGCTGTTCTGTCGATGCAATGCAACAACAAAGCTGTTCTGTCGATTGGCAATGCAACAACAAAACTGTTCTGTCGCAAGGCAATGCAACAACAAAGCTGTTCTGTCGATTGGCAATGCAACAACAAAACTGTTCTGTCGCAAGGCAATGCAACAACAAAGCTGTTCTGTCGCAAGGCAATGCAACAACAAAGCTGTTCTGTCGATTGGCAATGCAACAGCAAAGCTATCCTGTCGCAAGGCAATGCAACAACAAAGCTGTTCTGTCGATTGGCAATGCAACAACAAAGCTGTTCTGTCGCAAGGCAAGGCAACAACAAAGCTGTTCTGTCGCAAGGCAATGCAACAAACAAGCTGTTCTGTCGCAAAGGCAATTGCGCATACAGCAAAGACTAGTCTGTCGCAAGGCAATGCAACAACAAAGCTGGTTTGTCGACTGGCAAGATGCAACAACAAAGCTGTTCATGCGCAAGGCAAGGCAACAACAAAGCTAGTTCTGTCGCAAGGCAATGCAAACAAGAAAAGCTGTTGACTGCAAGCAAGGAAAAGCAACGAAAATGTTAACAGTGCAGCAAGATAGGAATTCTTAGCAAGAAATAGCAAGACAGATAAGCAATGCTGTAGCAAGAAATAGCAAGACAAGATAAGGAAGCTATAGCAAAGAAGATCTAGCAAGACAAAAGGAATCGTAAAAGAATAGCAAGACAAGATAAGGAATGCTCCTGCAAAATAGCAAGACAAGATAAGGCAATCGTGCAAGCAAGCAGTTAAGGAATGCTATAGCAAAAAAGCAAGACAAGATAAGGCAATGTGTATAGCAAGAAGGATAAGCAAGTGAAAGCAAGCAGACAGATAAGGAATGCCGTGCAAAAAGAGCAAAAAGCAACGAAAAGAGATAGCTAATCCGCGGAAAAGCAAGACAAGATAAGGCAATGTGAAAAATACAAGGCAGGATAAAGGCAACATACACCGTGGAAAAAGCAAGACAAGATAAGGCATCCGTGGAAAAGCAAGACAAGATAAGGCAATCCCGTAAAGCAAGCAGATAAGCAATCCGAAAAAGGCAATCCGTGGAAAAGCAAGACAGATAAGGCAATCCCGTGGAAAAGCAAGGCAGGATAAGGCAATCCGTGGAAAAGCAAGGCAGGATAAGGCAATCCCGTGGAAAAGCAAGACAGATAAGGCAATCCGTGGAAAAGCAAGACAGGATAAGGCAATCCTGTGGAAAAGCAAGACAAGATAAGGCAATCCCGTGGAAAAGCAAGACAGATAAGGCAATCCGTGGAAAAGCAAGACAAGATAAGGCAATCCCGTGGAAAAGCAAGACAAGATAAGGCAATCCCGTGGAAAAGCAAGACAAGATAAGGCAATCCGTAGCAAGAAAGCAAGACAAGATAAGGCAATCCCGTGGAAAAGCAAGACAAGATAAGGCAATCCCGTGGAAAAGCAAGCAGATAAGGCAATCCGTGAGCAAGAATTAGCAAGACAAGATAAGGCAATCCCGTGGAAAAGCAAGACAAGATAAGGCAATCCCGTGGAAAAGCAAGACAGGATAAGGCAAAGCAACGTAGGAAATGTAAAATTAGCAAGACAAGATAAGGCAATCCCGTGGAAAAGCAAGACAAGATAAGGCAATCCCGTGGAAAAGCAAGACAGGATAAGGCAATCCCGTGGAAAAGCAAGACAAGATAAGGCAATCCCGTGGAAAAGCAAGACAAGATAAGGCAATCCCGTGGAAAAGCAAGCAAGATAAGGCAATCCCGTGGAAAAGCAAGACAAGATAAGGCAATCCCGTGGAAAAGCAAGACAAGATAAGGCAATCCCGTGGAATCCCTGGAAAAGCAAGACAGGATAAGGCAATCCCGTGGAAAAGCAAGACAAGATAAGGCAATCCCGTGGAAAAGCAAGACAAGATAAGGCAATCCCGTGGAAAAGCAAGACAAGATAAGGCAATCCCGTGGAAAAGCAAGACAGATAAGGCAATCCCGTGGAAAAGCAAGACAGGATAAGGCAATCCCGTGGAAAAGCAAGACAGGATAAGGCAATCCCGTGGAAAAGCAAGACAAGATAAGGCAATCCCGTGGAAAAGCAAGACAGATAAGGCAATCCCGTGGAAAAGCAAGACAAGATAAGGCAATCCCTGTGGAAAAGCAAGACAAAAGGCAATCCCGGAAAAGCAGCAGATAAGCATCCCGTGGAAAAGCAAGGCAGGATAAGGCAATCCTGTCGCAAGGCAAGGCACGACGAGGCAAACATGTTTGAAGGAAAGGCAAGACTGAGCAATCCTTAGACAAGGCCGTGCGAGATATGGCAAGCCTGCTTTGCAAGATCAGGCAAGCTCGTTGCACAACAAGACAACCTTACTGCAAGGTAAGGCAATGCAAGCCTTTTTTTTGTGAAGTAAGGCAATGCAAGACAAACCTGTTACATGGCAAAGCAAGGCAAGGCAACTCGTGGCAAGGATGGGCAAGCCTGTTGAAAGGCAAGGCAATGCTAAGGCAAACCTGCTGGAAGTGAAGGTAAGTCTGTTGAGAAAGGGAAAGAATGCAAAACAAGGCAATGCAGAGTAAGTAAAGCGATTTTGTTTTCTGGTATCATCAAATCACAAAAGGAGCTAGTGAAAGCCTCACTCGGTGTAAAGAGTGGTTTTAAAATCTCAATCAAAGCAAACAACAGTGAATGAAATAGAAGAAAAAGTTTCTACAAAATACGTTCACTTTTTTTCACACAAAACCTGAGTCTTGTAAAAGAATATGATAGATTTCAGGGACAAAAAGAAATCAGATTAGTCTATTCCAGTTCTTTTTGATAATCAAAAAAAAAAAAAAAAAAAAAAAAAAAAAAAAGACACTTTCAGCACTCTTGGTCTCATGATGTAACAGTGAGAGGTAAAGTTTTCCTAGCATTGTTGACAAATATTGGAATTCATCAGCAACATCTTTTCGGAACGTTGAAAATAACATTCTGTCACGTCGTGATATGTCGCTATCATGTAGGAAGTGTACATGTTGATTGTTTGGAATTTCACTGAAGCTGGTACTCAAATGTCGAGTGAAATGGTAAGTGTATGAGATAGACATGTTAAAGAAAGAAACAAACAAAACAAAAAACAAACCCCTTAATTTCAATTTCACCTGTAAACAATAAACATATCATTGCCATCGATGTGTTCGTACCATACTTGTGATAGGTGAGGCAAGTGCCAATTTCGACTCGCATCCAGTGCGTGATAAAATGGAAAGTAGTAAGAAAGAGGGTGGAGAAGAAGGATGAAGGTAGAGGAGGGAGAAGATGGAGAGGGGCGGGGGGGGGGGGGGGGGGGGACGGACTGAGGAGAGTGAACCGAATAATGTCTGCAGACCGAATTTGGTTCCGTCAGCGCATACAAATGATAGATTATGACAGAGTCGTAGTTCAAAAGAAGCCGCCTGTCCTCCACTGGCCTTTCACCACGTGCGTCTTTTTCCTCCAAATTTTCCCCCCGACTCTTTTCCCTCTTCTTGACGTCATAAATCATGACGTCAAGTTTATTCGAGGCTTTCTTTTCCGACGTCATCACTTCTACGTGTGCTGTTAAATTTAGATTCGGTTCCGTGACAAAGACAAATGGTCGATGAATGAGCATCAGTCGGTACTTATCATTGTAGTTCTAAGCAAGTTACTTGCTGCTGTCCTTTGCTTGATTCACCACAAAATGACGCAGAACTTTGTTTATATTCGGCGATACATATGTGTAGTTCTGTATGTGACCAAGTTTTCATCTACAGTTAGTAAGATAACTATTTATCTTTTGTTCCACAGCTGTATGAAAATGGCATTTAATGGTGTGATCTTGGGAAAATGCAAGTTAGTATCTGCTGCAAATAATTTTAATAAAATGTAATGTCACATACAGTTTTTATACAGAAATGTTTGTAACTGATCACTATTTCAAACAGAGGGCTAGTTTCACAGTACTGAACGTTTTGCTGAAAATGTTAATAGCAGGTTTACTGCTTTCTTATTCGATCACTTGTGTCTGCAGGGTAGCTGGAGAAATATCGTGTCACTGTTTATTGTTACGGCATGTGTTTGTGCTCACGATTGTCCTTGCCCAGAAAAGCTTAATGTTCACGAACGCACATGCGTAAACACACACACACACACACACACACACACACACACACACACACACACACACACACACACATACACACACACACACATACAAACGCAGCCCCCCTCACCCCAGTTACCCAGTAAAGGTCAATATATGCACATACATACATATAGTTACATGTGTGTGTGTGTGTGTGTGTGTGTGTGTGTGTGTGTGTGTGTGGTGCGCGCTCGCGCGAGCGTGTGTGTGAGCGAGCGAACGTATGCGCGCGTCCTCGCAAATCAAAATTATCCTCCAGATAGTACATTTGAATAAACACTGTATTTGCTTCTTTCACTAAACCTTCTATACAGTAGAGCTTGAAAGAGAAAAAAGACATGTAAATGCATTTGGAAACAATAACAAAGGAGTGAAAAAAGACAAAAATGATATTGCATAAATAGTCATCCTTTCTCCCCCCCCCCCTCCGCACACACACCCACCCACACACACACACACACACACACACACACACACACACACACACACACACACACACACACAATTATCACTCATACATTTGTGTAAATGCCCACACAGATGAGGATACGGACACATACGCATAATCATACAGTTATGACATAAACCTCAGAACACTAAGAGAGAGAGAGAGAGAGAGAGAGAGAGAGAGAGAGAGAGAGAGACAGACAGACAGACAGACAGACAGACAGATAGATAGACAGTCAAATCTGAAATAGGTGTCTTCATCCATGACCGTATTTCATCAAATATGCCGTGTATAGATTGACTACGGCATCAAGAATTGAGTTCTACTGAACTTTGCCAAACAACACTCAGGCCAAAATCAAAAATCGCCAGAAACTTCGGAAATGAATAAAATAGTGCAGTGAACAATATCCTCTCTCTCTCTCTCTCTCTCTCTCTCTCTCTCTCTCCTCTCTCTCTCTCTCTCCTCTCTTGTCTGTGAGGTTCGCTGTGACTTATCACTAACCAGGAAATGCCACTCTAACTGTACTGATATAAACAAACAAAAATCCTACCAGAAATATACCATGCCTTTTTTTTTACTTGATTACATCTTTGTACATTCCCAGCATACGTTTCCACCGATTTTGACCCAAAACACGACGCTGAGAACACACACACACACACACACACACACTTTGTTTTTTCAGTACGAAGGTTAGCACTTATAGCACAGTGAATCGACAAAGAAACAGACATGTTATGAAAAACCATTGTATTCAAAAGACTCCCAAATCGAATATACAGCCATATTAACCATACAAACGCTAAGTTTTAAAGATTATTGCTTTGGATCCCAGTTGTTGTTTTTTTTTTAGACAATTAAGTCCGATAGTAAGATCTCTCCCCCCCCCTCTCTCTCTCTCTCTCTTTCTCTCTCTGTCTCTGTCTCTCTGTCTCTCTCTCTTTTCTGTCCTTCTGTCTATAATACCTTCCCGTCTGTCCATCTCTAACCCCCCCCCCCCCCCCACACACACACACAAAGTAGCCTCTGTCATCCTGGGTGTGACGTTTTCTTTCATGGTTGATTTATAAATCCTGGCACCGCTTTGAAGACGACTAGGATACAAGCTGTGCTTTGTTCTGATCGTTATAGCAATCACGATTCCTAGCAGACAGTAGCGTGGACGGATATATCAATTAAGGACAGCTGTCAGCCATGTACAATGCTGCATGTGACAGAACCACACACACGCGCCCACGCACGCGCACACACACACGCACACACACACACACACACACACACACACACACACACACACACACACACACACACACAGTCACACACAGACAGACAGACAGACAGACCAACACACAGACACAGACAACAGGTGGGCGATCTTTGGGCCGTGAGAGGATGGTGGTCACGCCAAAAGCGCTCACAGCCAGCGGTGACAACCGCGCGAAGAGAAGGATTACCCCAGGTGCTGTAAAGCTGGCCCCACCTCGAGCAGTAGCCTCAAGGAGAGTGCTAGCAACGAGTGACGATAAATAACGGTTGATTTTGATGGTGCACCACGGTTTGCCCAAACCTTTGGTCTCCTGCATACTTCAAAGCGTTCCCTTCCCTGGAGCTTTGGAAGTCTCAAGTGTAATGTTTCATCTGCACACTCAGGCCTCAGCAACACGTGAATGTATCCAAGAAAAATACCCCCACAAGTTAAGAGCAAAGAGTATTTCGAAGTCAAATCAAACGGGAAATGGATGGAACATTGTGCTACTCCAATGGTGTTTTCCTACTCCCGTATTTGTGGTGCGACCAGAAGACACTATCATTTGTAGTGCATGTGGAAAAAAAAATTATGGTGGTACCTTATGAGTAAAAAAATGTTCTTTTCTGATCCTTAGTGGCATCTATCGTGTTCAGGTTCAAGACAAGAAGTCGAATCAGAGACTGGGCTTTTTAAACTTCCCCTTTGACAAATTTTAAATATCAATGTTAGCGCACCGCCATAAAAACGTGGACAAACGAGTCACAAGACAAAACACGACGCGTTTCGACCTCTTAGGTCTTCAACGCCTAACTTGCGCTGAAGTGGATGAAGATAAGTGATTGCTCGTTTATTTTCGTTGTCCTGATTGTTTGGTTTCTTGCCTGAAGAAGACCTAAGAGGTCGAAACGCGCCGGGTTTTGTCTTGTGATTCGTTCGTCCACGTTTTTTTTTTTTTTTTTTTGCGATGCGCTAACAACATTAATATTTAAAATTTGTTTAGATTTCCGCCTGCAGTCGCCTCACTTTGCAGTTATTCTCCTTTGTCGTTCGTCTACGTCTTTTTTTTATGTACATACAGTGATATGTTGGAACTCGTAGTTGTCTCAGTTTTGTAAACTTCCTCGTGAATGGCGTTCAGTTTAACAACATCTCTGTTCATCTGTTTGTCAGGCCTCCCTGTCTCTGTGTTCACATTCCGGTGGAGTGTGTGTGTGTGTGTGTGTGTGTGTGTGTGTGTGTGTGTGTGCGTGTGCGTGCGTGGGTGCGTGCGTGCGTGTGTGTGTGTGATGCAAGCCAACGCTTTTATACATTTGGATTCTACCTGATTTGAAGTGAAACGTGATGGACGTATGGGAATAAAGACCGATTGGATGAAACGTGACAAGGCGAAACATCACTGGGCAGAACGTGAAAGGGCAAAACGTGGTTTAGGATATCCATCTATCTTTCTGCCAAGTTTGACTACGTTGGTGCCTGTACTTGCCAAGAAAATGCCAGCGTCAAAGTATATCTTGGGATCACACACACACACACACACACACACACACACACACACACACACACACACACACACACACACACACATACACACACACATACACACACACACACACACACACACACACATACACACACACACACACACACACACACACACACACACACACACACACACACATGCACATACACACACACATACACACACAGATACAGACAGACAGACAGACAGACAGACAGACGAACGGACAGACACACAGACAGACAAACATGTTCAATTAAAACAGGATGATTATACAGACTCGCTTTTACACATGTGATTCATATTCTATCCCAGGAAGAGGACGAACATCGTTGTCCTTGCTCGCAAACACCGCCACCTGTACAAGTAAAGGTTGAAGACCATATCGGACGTGGTTTATTTCTGTTTGTTTGGGAAATTTTTTTTTTCTTCCGCTTTATATATACATATATCAATACTTAGGCTTCAGTTTCCATTTCAAGAAGGTGTCACGGTATTCAAACTAATCCATATACTCTACACCATATCTGCTAAAGCATGACCCGATGATGGACTGAAGCTACAGTCACATTACAGGGAGATTTTCTCTCAGGAACCCTAGCAAATCGGTGAGGGGTAGGGGTAGAGATGGGGGTTGGAAGGGTAGCAAGCATGGCAAGTCGCGGCCAGCACGCTTCACTGGGTCTTTGTGAACTTGCAGGCACAGCCGTTCTGACAGGTGTCAAGGAAATTAACGTCTGGTCTGGAAGTTGTCAGTATGGAATGTAGTGATTGTCTTGCCGAAGCGAGTCGAATGTTTGCAAATCAAAAACAGGAATCCCCCCTTCTTTTTTTAAGCATAAAGACATTAATAGATGGTATTCTTCTTAATTTGTTACTTTGTGTTTGTGTGACTGTTAGCAATGGTGTGCAAAATTATGACAAGAAGACTAAAACAGAGTGCAGCATTGCTGAAAAGGAGCTAAAATACAACTAAATACACAGAAAAAAGACATTATGTAAAATAACATTTGAAGCAGGAATGTGTGAAATGATGCCAGAACATCATTGCTGTCTCAGGGTTGGACAGGACAATGATGCGCTTGATCTGTAGGATTGGCTGATTGTGGTATTATCAAATCTACATTAAACGTCTTATGATTCTGGTAACAGGCGTTGATGAATTATCCCGCATCTACACGAAGCTGCTTTCCGACTGGTCATTAGGAAGAGTACATTCCAACTGACCAACTGTCCCTAGCACGATTGAACCTTCTTTAACTGACGATATATCACTCTGCAGATCTTCCGACGATATATCACTCTGCAGATCTTCCGTAGCAGTGCGTCAGTCATTCGCCATTTCTGCCCTTGTTTGTTCCTTCACTCAAGGAAAGGTCTTGGTTTTCACCCCCTTGTTTGTTCCTTCACTCAAGGAAAGGTCTTGGTTTTCACCCCCTTGTTTGTTCCTTCACTCAAGGAAAGGTCTTGGTTTTCACCTTCTTGTTCGTGCAAGCAAGAGCGGCCCAGCAAGACCCCAAAGGAATGTTGAAATCAAACGCAAGCAGATTTTTTTTTTATTCCACTTCGAAAGAAAGAACCCAATCTTCCAAGAACGGGAATTTACCTCATGCAAGCCACCTTCAGGCTGCCCTGAGGGTTATCAGATTCGCAGTGGAACTTACATGTCCCTCCTAATATTATTGACCTTGGTCGTTTCCACTTATCTGACGGGCAGAATACACACAGCGTGTACCCCCCTAATACCTTGCCCTGGCAGGTTAAGACCATGCGCAGGATAGGTCTGCGTGGGCAAAACGAGAGAGGAGGAACTCTTCCTGTTTGCAATCAGATTTTGAGAGGTTGAATCCCGCTGACGACGTATATACAGTCAGCCATCTTCACTGCCCATAGTAAAAAAAAGTACCGGACCATACTGGCGTCTAAAGGCGATGATAGCCGTTTTCCTAAAGAAGAAGAAGAAGAAGAAGAAGAAGAAGAAGAAGAGAGACGACGACGACGACGACGACGACGACGACGACGACGAAGAAGAAGAAGAAGAAGAAGAAGAAGAAGAAGAAGAAGAAGAAGAAGACGACGACGACGACGACGACGACGACGAAGAAGAAGAAGAAGAAGAAGAAGAAGAAGAAGAAAAAGCGACAGATATGATCCCCGAAGAAAACGGCAAAAAGAAGGATGACAGTTCTCATCCTGAGGATCGCCAATATTTTCCTGGGGATTCTGAATGTGTTCCGTAGTCTCTCAGGATGATAACTGTTTCGCCTGTTTTCACTTCGGATCACAATTCTTTTCCCCGTTTTCCTTCGGATGATAACTTACGCTCATTTTCCCTGAGAAAAACGGGTATTATCGCGAGGAAAATGCAGTTAACAGGCGAAACTAACTGTTATCACTGATTACCATGACAAGTGCATGCACATTGATATCTCTGGTACCTAACGAAAAGAAGAAAAACAGTTATTGCCCCGAGAATCACATAGGTTTCCACACAGATCACAACTGTTTTCCTCTTTTCGTCGTTTTCCTTAAAGATAGGAAGTTTTTTTTTTATTTTTTATTTTTTTTTACCGCGAAAACAGGGAACACACTTGTGATCTTTCGTGAAAACGGGAAAAAACAACAATCATCCTGAGAAAAGCGGCTGTGACGCTCAGGGATGGCAGCTTGACCCCGTTTCTCTGAAGCAAAATAGACGTTTTCCTGGTGAACACCGGCTTACAAAGTTTGTATGCTGCCATACCAATATGAAGATCCCCAGCATGCAGTACAGGAGGGACAGGGGTGACATGATTGAAACCTACAAGTTCACTCATGGGCTGTACAATGCGAAGAGTCCTCTTATGATGGAAAATAGTGTTAAGCAGACCCGTGGGCATAATCTGAAGCTTAGGAAAAGGATTTGTGACAGTTCACTGCGCCAGCACTATTTCGCCTATAGAGTGGTGAATCCCTGGAACGCGCTCCCAGAAAAAAGTGGTTAATGCACCATCTGTCGACAGCTTTAAGGCCAGTCTGGATAGTCATTGGGCAGACCGTAGATACGTGATTAGATAAACTTTCAGATTTCGGCGCTGTCATCACCCACGCAAAAAAAAAAAAAAAAGTTTATAGCGTAGGAATTACCAGTTTTGTTGAAAAAGACCAGACTAAAGGCTCACGAATAGCCTAATGCAGTCTGTAGCAGTATGGTATGGTATGGTATGGTATGGTATGGTATGGTATGGTATGGTATGGTATGGTATGGTATGGTATGGCTTCGTTCTGACGGTAGTACTGTACTGTTAGATAGGTCGCTTCGTCCCACTCTTCTGGTATGGTTATCCTTTTTGCCAGCTCATCACTGGTGGCTGTGGACCTCAACCTGAACACAACATGCTGTGAATCGTGTGTGTGGTGATCTGGGTGGCTCTGTTACAAGGCGCTCTGAGGTCTGAGTCAGGCATGGCGGTCTCAGTCCCGCTGACGCCGCGCATGAAAATAAGCATTATCCCTTCCCATGTTCTGCTTATGTTAACTCATGAATTAATTCATAATTAGGGGTGGTGTTAAATAGCCACCCCTCTACTCCCCCTCCCCCAACGCTCACCGTCCCCAAACCAACCCCCCGCTCTCTTTCTTGTCTTTTCCTACTCCAGCCACAATTCTCTCAAATCCCTGTCTGCCACACCATCTTTGGCGAATGTGCATGGTAGGCCTGATTCTGACCTACAAAGCGAATCGTGAGAGTTCGCCCTTCACGATAGCTTGCTGACTGTGACGAACATAGGTGCAGTGAAATTTATGTCTCGTCGCTGCTTAGTTCCTTTGTTCTTTGTTTCTTGTTTTTTTTTCTTTTTTTCTTTCACTTTCATTAAAGCACTGCTCTCATTTCTAGCCTTCGCAGCTGTAATTCGGCTCACTGACTTCCTTTACTCGTAGCTCCGGCTCTCCTCAACGGACGAGTCACCTTGTACTGGAAAGGGGGTTCCAGCTTCTCCCTGCAGGGACTTCAGTGTCCAAAAATGTTTCTGAATGTGTAAGGAGGGGGAGAGGGGTGGAGACGAAGAGGAATATTCGCCATCAGAAATTTGTTACGCGAGAAGGAGGGGGAAGGGGAAGGGGAAGATGGGGAATGGAGGGGTGGACAGCACTGCCAGAAAAAAGAGACTAATATTCTGTAAAAAAAAAAAAAAGATTTCTTGTGGAACATTTTTTCTCTTTCTCTACACTACTCTAACCTCCTAATTAAAGTCACTTTCTTTTTATAGACTTGTTTTCACGAAACATTTTTGTCTTTATCTATGCTAATTTCACCCCCATACTTAGACTCCCCCCTTCCCCTTTCTGACCATTTTGTTTTAATCTAAACGCTTTTCTCTCTGTCTACACAAGTGTTTCTGGTTAACGTAGAAATGGGTGTAAAGTACACATTAAAGCTGAAAAGATATTGGGTAGAAATGGGTGCAAAGTACACATTAAAGCTGAAAAGATATTGGGTAGAAATGGGTGCAAAGTACACATTAAAGCTGAAAAGATATTGGGTAGAAATGGGTGCAAAGTACACATTAAAGCTGAAAAGATATTGGGTAGAAATGGGTGCAAAGTACACATTAAAGCTGAAAAGATATTGGGTAGAAATGGGTGCAAAGTACACATTAAAGCTGAAAAGAAAATTGGGTAGAAATGGGTGCAAAGTACACATTAAAGCTGAAAAGATATTGGGTAGAAATGGGTGCAAAGTACACATTAAAGCTGAAAAGATATTGGGTAGAAATGGGTGCAAAGTACACATTAAAGCTGAAAAGATATTGGGTAGAAATGGGTGCAAAGTACACATTAAAGCTGAAAAGATATTGGGTAGAAATGGGTGCAAAGGACACATTAAAGCTGAAAAGATATTGGGTAGAAATGGGTGCAAAGGACACATTAAAGCTGAAAAGATATTGGGTAGAAATGGGTGCAAAGTACACATTAAAGCTGAAAAGATATTGGGTAGAAACGCATGAAAGAGAATGAACTCAAATTATTTTGCAGAAGTTTCGTCAAGTACTAATAATAATCTGTCGGGGATACACGGCTCAAACATAATTTCATGAATTCCATTAGACTCACAAGACATTTTCTTTTATATTTTTCCAGACGTCAGAAAACTATCAGTCACCGTTTCATCCACGAGTACAAACTCTCGCTCGATGAAAACAGTTTGGCCTGGGACCATGAGAGTACTCTCCCTTTCAGAGTGTCCAATTCAACAGGTAACGAAAGTATCTATGATGGCGACTCCAGTGAAATTTTTGCCACATCCCTCTTCCTGGTTGAAATAAAACACTGAGCCTTGTATGGCCGAAGTTGCCGCACCCTCTCCCTCCATACCTAAGTTCAGTCCGAACCCCTGAAAGAGCTTGCTGGAAAGATAATTACTGCCTACTTCTAAAACGGAATATGAATACTGCTTGCCCAGAAAGGGATCTAACACACAGAATCCCCAGATCTATCTCTCAGTAATGACTTCCTTCATTTAAAACTGTTTTAATTTTTTGTGCAGCATTTTTCTCAGTCTTTATCAAAGCACATTTTCCTTTCCAGTAAAGCAATAAAGAATGCTCCGTTTAAAACCGTATTCTTGTGGCATTTTTCTTTCTGTGCATAAAAGTTTTACCTCCAAATACAAACTCTATCCCTTAGAAGATTTTTCTTCTTGAAACATTTTCTCTTTGTTTAAACTATTTTTATTCCAACGTAAATTTCCTTCTTTTAAAGTGATCTCATTTCCTGAAACACTTTTGCCTTTGTCTATATTACTTTTAGTCCAAAATAGACTTCTTCCCATTGGAGATTTCTCTTTACTTTAAACACTTTTCTCTTTGTCCGTACTACGTTTATCCCAATATAGATTTCCTTCCTCTAAATATTTCTTTCATCTTGAAACATTTTCTTTTCTGTCTATACAAGTTTTACAACCAATTCAAACTCCCTCCCTTTGAAGATTTCATTCTTCCTGAAACACTTCTCTCTTTGCATGTTTTTTTTACTTACAGTTTTCTCTTTACTTCTTATACGAACTCCCTCCATTCACAGATATTCTTTCTTCCTGACACACATTCTCTTTGTCTACACTAGGTTTACTCCAAACACAGACCCCCCCCCCCCCCCCCCCCCCCCCCCCGCCCACTTTGAACATTTCTCTGTTCCTAAAACACTTTTTGTCTGAACTACTTTTGATTCAAAATTTAGAAAGAGAGGGGGTGAATTACCGCCAAGGACACAGAGTACAGGACTAGACACAATGCATTTCGACCTCTTGGGTCTTCTTCAGGAGAAAACAAATAATATTTACGACAGTGAAAACGAAGAACGAGAAACCACTTATCTTCTCCTGTTCGCCTCACGATCAAAACGGAAACGAGGCCACCCAGGAGGGGATCATGGAGAGGAAATAGTGAGGGGGGGGGGGGGGGGGGGGGGGGGGGGGGGGGGGGGGGGAGGGAAGGGGGGAAAAGAGAAATTCAACATACACTCCCTTTCTTTAAAGATCTGTTTTCTTTCTGAAACACTTTCTTCTTTGTGTGTGCTAGTTTTGCTCCCAGTGCAGACTTTAAGGATTTCTATCTTCCTCAAACACACTTCTCTTTTATAATGAGTTTTACCGCACAAAAAAGACTCTTTCCTTTAAATGTTTTTCTTCCTTCATGAAACAATTTCATCTTTGTCTTTAGTCGTTTAACTCCCACCATAGACTGTCTCTTTGAAGATTTCCTTCTTCCTTACACCCTTTTCTTCTTGTCTGCACTAGCTTTGAATCCCAAAGTCGATTCCGTCCGTCCCTTTAAAGATTTCCAACTCCTGAAATATTTCTCCCTCCCTCCGTCCTTCCCTCCCTCCCTTTCTCTCTCTCTCTCTTCTACTTTCATCTTCCAGTACATACTCCCTTCCTTCAAAGATTCCTTTCTTCCTTGAACACTTTTCTTGTTGTCTGAACGAGTTTTACCTCCATTGTAGACTGATCCTCTTTAAAGATCGCTTTCTTCGTTGAACACTTTTTTTTTGGGGGGTCTATACTAGTTTTACCCCTACCGTAGTCTCCTTTCCTTTAAGGATTTGTCTATTTCTTGAGCACTTTTTTTGGGGGGGGTCTATACTAGTTTTACTCCCATTGTCAACCCCTTCTCTTAAAGATTTCTTACTTCCTGAAACACTTTTCTCTTTGGCTGCTGGATTCGCTTCATATAAAGATTTCTCTTGTTTTCCCTGACTTACCTTTCTCCTTATCTGTACTATTTTTAACCCCTATACAGATTCCCTCCATGTAGAGCTTTCTTTCTTCTTGAAACACATTTTTCTTTGTCTGTACTAGTTTCCCTCTCAGAGAGGACCCTTCTTTTTTTTTTTAATAGAACATTTGAATCTTTGTCTTCAAACTGTTTGTCTTCCCACAAACGGTGACTGTATTCATTTATGTAAGTCTATATATGTAACAACCAAATCTATGTAATTATGCGGTTTCCTCTCTCTCTCTCTCTCTCTCTCTCTCTCTCCTCTCTCTCTCTCTCTCTCTCTCTGTGCGCGCGCGCGCGCGCGCGCGCGCGCGCGTGTGTGTGTGTGTGTGTGTGTGTGTGTGTGTGTGTGTGTGGTGTGTGTGTGTGTGTGTGTGTGTGTGTGTGTGTGTGTGTGTGTGTGTGTGTGTGTGTGTGTGTGTAAGGTAAGGGTAAGGTAATGTTGCTTATAGCCCAGCCGACCGCAAAGGGCCACATCAGGGCTGTCACCACATGGAAGTCAACTCACAAGTCATCGAAAAAAAAACCTGTTGAGGTTAGCCCTGTCCCAGTCTACAACACTGACAGGCCGCACAGAGGACATGGTGACGATGCCAGACATACAGAACTCTTGTCATGAAAACGGGAACAGTCTACACACCTTCCAGCGGATTATTCACAACAGCAACAAGCCACCTGGATCCTGTCGTATCTGACATGCAGGGCAACACTCACCTGTTGACCAGAAACGTCCAAAGAAATGAACAGGCGGCGGCACAGCATCAGACGGCAGGACGACTCCAACAGCTGGTCAGGAAGGAAATCCCACCTGACTACCCTGAGGACCAGTACGCTCCCATTTGCATCCATCATGATAGACAATAAAATCATTTTTACTCACTGTCGGGAGTGACAATACCTGGTTTGTCGTATCCAGTCTATACCAATTCCACAATATGGATTCCAGGGCGAGTTTATGTTCATTATTATTGTATGAAATTGTGTTCGGGTTCATTTCAGTTTCGATATCCGCATCTTACCTGTCGTCGGAGACGATCCATGATCTGGTGGTGAATGTGCAGATGTTGACGTGAGGGTGAGTATATTGCTTCTCTCCTCTAGTGGGTATATGGCAACGCCGCTCCTACCCCCCTACGACACTCCCGCACTTACCCTTACTCTCACACTCGCCGTGCTTCCCACCGACTTCCCCCCTCCAATCTGTCTGTCTGTATCTCTCTCTGTATATCTCTCTCTCTCTCTCTCTCTCTCTCTCTCTCTCTCTCTCTCTCTCTCATTTCGTGTTGTGACTGACGGGTTGTTTGTCTTTTGTAGGTTTTTTTCTCCCTCGTTTTTGGTCTCATCTTTTCTTTTTGTGTGTACTGCTTTTATCTAATTTGTTATATGCATTTGTATTTGCGCCTTGTTGTTGTTCGGATTTATTTGCTGTTTGCATTTGGTTTTAGTGACCAGAGGGCTGGATGTAAAAAAAAAAGTATTGTTTATGCTTATTCCACTACCCTCTTTAGATAACACTTCGTTCGTTTTCTCTGTCTCTATGTCTCTGTCTGTCTGTCTGTCTCTCTCTCAACCGCGCGCGCGCGGCATGACGTGTTCTTCGTCAGTCCAAGAAAAATACTGAATTCTTTACTCAAGTAAGTGTTAAGAACGTAAAATCGAATTTCGAAAAAATACTGTGTACATGTGATGTAGGCCACAATGTAGTGCCGACCCATCAGATCATTTTTGTGGTGTAATTAGAGAAGAAAACAAAAAATCCAACCGACAGCCGTAGGCCGGCCATGGCGTGGTGCGTGCCGGCCGGCGGCATGCAGGAGCTGTAGGGCCTAGTTAGATGTGTCGGCTGTAGGTTACACCACCCATGATGCCAGCCATGGGGCCAACTACTCGATCCATGACCCAAGACACCGGTATATTTGTGTGCGGGGGTAACCTCGAGCAGATAACAGATACGCTTGATCCAATACAGAAAACAGTTACATGTGTTAAACAATGTATGCCCCATTGGAGGTTTGCACTACATCACAGGTATATGGGGAAATACATACCTAAAGGAGTGAAATGCACATGGAAAAATTACCGTGCACAACACAAAGAATATGACTGCTCTGAAGACTTTACTACAATCTCTCCAATTCCCTCTGACCTCTGCCAATCTACCATAGAGATGAGATCAGAGGAAGTCAAGATTCTGAAAATACATGTGTACTATACAACGGGTACCATTCTTATACAAGGCAAAGCATGTCTACAGTGGGTCGATGAGGAGTTCGACAGGCTGCGTACTATTGTACACACACTGGGTGTGACTGCGTGCTCTGACCCACTCTCCATCACACACATGTGCGTGCCAGACATGGAAGCAGCGACGGCCGGCGCGAAAGGCGTCGGGGGGTGTGCAGTGGATGAGACCAACACTGGTGCGACCGTGAAAGAAGACACGCGCTGTGTGCTTATCCCGCCAGTTACACGGGCAGAAAGCAGTGAAGAGGAAGGAGATACAGACTGCCCTTTGACCGCTCCATCCTGCCAACACTCAGCATCCCCCCTCCACTCCCCGCCCCCTTCACCAGCTAAGGCCTGCTCTTCTCACCCAGTGACAGAACCTCCTCCCTCCACTGCCCCTTCATTGAGCCCATCTTCCGTCACCGTTCCAGTCGGCGTTAGTGTACAGGCTTCACAGTCCCCCACTTCTACTGATAACTCACCCCCCTCCTCACCATCCTCCACTGTAACCCCTGCCCCACCTGACTCAGTCATGCCCCTCCCCTCTCCCAAACAAGACACCACTTTCACAGCAGTTACTGAAAGCGTTAGCAGAGACACCACCACAGACACTGAAAGCGTTTCCAGTGACAAAGATGGTGACCAAGCTCCAAAGCCAGGGAACATGCCAGATGTGTGCTGCTGCCATGATGACTGTGTGTCCAAGGCAGAGTTTTTACAAACAACACAATCCCTACAAGCTGAAGTTTCAGCCCTTCGTGCAGCACTGCAAGAAGCAAGACAGACATTTAAGATTGACATAGATGCCATCACCACTCAGTTACTGCACTTACAAGCCCAAAACACACAAAAACCTCTTTCCCGCTCCTCAAATCACAAACTTCCCTCCAAGACTACATCCTCCAAACCACCCTCCCCCAAATCATCCACCCCCAAATCATCATCTCCCATATTGCCCACCCCGCCGAATGCCACTGCCACAGAGAGCAATGCTGACAGTGGACACAGCGCAGGCAAAGCAGACTCCACAGCAGTGTCTGAGTCCCTCAGTCAGCAGACCTCCACCCCCAACCCTCTCCAACATGTCAGTGTCACTAAGGACACCACCCCCAACCCTCTCCAACATGTCAGTGTCACTAAGGACACCAACCCCAACCCTCTCCAACATGTCAGTGTCACTAAGGACACCACTACCATTCTGCTGGGGGATGATGTAGTGAAAGGGGTGGATCCCTCCCGATCCTCACCTCCCAACAGCAAGCCCCAAAAAGTGTGTGTCAGTGACCTGACAGTGACCCAGCTGACTGAGTGGCTCAGTCGCCAGACACCCTCAACTACCGTGAGACTGGCTGCAGTTCATGTTGGGATCCACGACTGTGCACAAGTCAAGGCCTCAGCAGACAGTGCCATCAGCAGTGACAAGTGGAAAGACCTTCTTTCCCAGTGCCGGAGGGTCTTTCCCAAAGCGTCACTGCTAGCTTCTGCTATCATGCCTGCCAGAGGACGACACCCCTTCAATCCAGTCATTCTCAACAGCAACAGGAACCTGCAGCAGGTGTGTGACGGCATGGGTGTGCACTACAGGGACCACACTGCTGTCTTCACCACCAGCAGTGGTGCACCCAGAATGGCATTGTACCAAAATGCCATTCTGCCAACGAGGAAAGGGACAGCACGCCTTGCTGAAAATCTGTTTGCTAGGAAACAGGCAGACAGCATGGGCACAAAGAGGGGCAGTGACCACAGGCCTCGCCCCACTGGACGTCTCTCCACTTCCCCCTTCTTGCATCACCGCTCCGTTCCTCCTCCCGTCCATTCACCTACTCCACGCATGTTACCAACAAACAATCACACATCACAGTCCTCTCAACCCGAGAACCCTCCTACTCTTCCCCATTCTCCGGCCGACCCACACTACTCGGAAGTCTTTCCTCCCCTCCCTACCACCACTCTAAACCCCACCCACCCACTCCGACGACCGGACAGTAAGCCCACTACCACGCGGGGAACTAATTCGTATGGTAGTAGAGAGACCTACACTTCGCCTCCACAGCCACCACCCATGATGCCACCGCCAATGTATCCTTCTATGTTCTTCCCTTCTTTTCCTCGTAGCTTCCCACCTGCTTTTTGGCAGTGGCCACACTTCATGCCAATGCCACCAAACTATGGCCAGTTGTAGACTTGAATCAGTGTGTGTGTGTGTGTGTGTGTGTGTGTGTGTGTGTGTGGTGTGTGTGTGTGTGTGTGTGTGTGTGTGTGTGTGTGTGTGTATGCGTGTGCGTGTGCGTGTGCGTGTGTGCTATATGTATATATACACTAGTGTGGAAAGTGCAGAGTTTGAACTATATGCATCTGCCAATGTGGACTGTGTAATTCCGAATCTGCCGTCCATCTGATAAGCTGAGAAGAAAAAGTGGTTGCGAACTACATTATTAGCATTTCTGAAGAAAGCAAGACTTTTATATCAGTTTTATTGTACCTGAATGGTGTGTGAGCACGCTCAGAAACCTCCTGTGGTGTAGATAAAGCTTCGGTGACACTTGCCACAAGCGTGTTACGTAACTTTGTGAATTTAACTTTTGTGCTTTTTCATATTCATTATCCTTTTTCATTGAGCATTGTTGGATTTGGTGTGTAAGTGTGTTGTATCACACTTATTTGTAGTTTTGACTTGCTTGTTTCTCATTTTCATTATCCTTTTGAATTGAAGATAGTTGTTGTGTGTGTATACCATACGGACACATTGAGTTTGTATTCAAGTGTATCCTTGCTATATTTGTTTTAGTTGCACAAATGGTGCAATCATCTTCAAAGTGGCCACAGGAAGACGGACTACGTATTGGACATCTTAATATAAACCATATACAAAACAAGTTACAGGAGGTACCCACTATACTGTATAATCAAGACAAACCCTTTCATATATTTGGCTTCACTGAATCAAGACTTTCAGATATTGTCCCTAATGCCACTGTCTTAATCTCTGGCTACAATATTGTACGCAGAGATCCCACCGAATCCAAATCTACAGGCATATTACTTTACGTTCATGAAACATTAAATGCCCAACGTTTGTATGATCTTGAAAGTTTTGGAATTGAAGCAGTTTGGTTAGTAATCAAGTTGAAGAGAACAAAACCCATCAAAATAGGATTTGTATATCGAAACCCAGCGGAAAATGCTGGTTGGATGGACAAGTTTACGGCCATGATGGATGCAGCATCGCTTGATGCCACAGAATTAATGCTTTTAGGTGATTTCAACATTGATCTATTGAAGGGCCAAACATCGTGGTCAGATAGGACCACCTCATACAACTTATCCCAAATTATAGACATGCCAACCAGAGTAACACTCACTAGCAAAACATTAATTGACCACATCTATCTTTCTGAACCACAAAACGTCATTGAGAAATGTGTGCCTTTGAATGGATGCAGCGACCACTTTCCAGTATGCATTACGTGGAAAAGAAGTGGAATCAAAATTCCTAAAACTGGCCACAAACACATCACTTACAGATCTTTCGGACACTTCCACGAAGATACCTTTCTCACTGACCTCATGAATTCCCCCTTTATAAATGTTTATAATTACACTGATCCAGAGAAAGCGCTTGAGTATTGGCTACACACGTTTAATTCTGTTTATGACAAGCATGCGCCATTCAAAACGCGTCGAGTTAAACATAGTGCACAACCAAAGTGGATGACTGATGAAATACAAGCTGCTTGTTTCTTACGCGACGATCTGCTTGAAGCAGAAGGGAAGTCGGATGGATTTAAAAGGCAACGTAATAAAGTCAATTCACTCAAACGGACAGCAAAAATGAATTTTTTTCGTGAACTTGTAGCCAACAAACAAAATTCGAAGTCCATATGGCAAGCAATAAATGAACTTACGAATAAAACTTCACAGTCAAAGACAAGTCCCATTACCAGCGTAACAACAAATGAACTCAACCAACACTTTACAACAGTTGCAGAACACATTGTCAAAGAAAAGAATACTGACTCAAATGAATTACAAAAATTAAAAAAATTTTGCAATGCTATGAACATTCGTCCAGCAACACCAGTTCCGCCTATGACAGTTAGTGATGTTTGCCAAGCTTTATGCCAATTGAAGCAGACAGGAAGCCGCGGACTTGACGGGATTGATGGAAAAATACTGAAACTATCAGCACCTGTTATATGCGAAACTCTTACCTACATTTACAATTTATGCATTGATAAATGTCACTTTCCCGCTCAGTTCAAAGTTGCAAAAGTAATACCCATTTTCAAATCTGGAGACAAATCTGAACCATCCAACTACAGACCTATATCCATTTTGCCAGTTCTGTCCAAGCCCTTGGAAAAACACATAAATAAACATCTTTGCCACCATTTTGACTCCTCCAACCTACTAAATAAAAATCAATCAGGATTCAGGAAAAATCATTCTTGTCATACAGCGCTTACAAACCTAGTAGATCAATGGCTAGCCAGTGTTAATGAGAATAAATATTGTGGCGCACTGTTTGTTGATTTTGCAAAGGCTTTTGATGTAATTGACCACAAACTGTTATGCAGGAAGCTTTTATTATATGGTATAAAAGGAAATACCTTCCAACTGATAACATCATTCCTAGAAGATCGTCAACAAATCGTTTGTGTCAACAACAATTTATCAGAGAAGCTACCTATCCAACATGGCGTACCCCAGGGTTCTGTGTTAGGTCCGTTGCTGTTCTCAGTTTATATAAATGATCTCCCTCTTTATATTGAGGATTCATGTGAACTCTTTTGTGATGATACCACTGTCCATACAAGTAGCTCCAGCTTGGAAGCTGTTTTCACTTCATTACAGAAGAATGCTGACATCTTAACTAATTGGTGCAATGTAAATCACATGTCACTGAATCCTAACAAAACAAAACTAATGCTGATAACAACAAGGCAGAGAAGACAAAACATAACCACACAGCCCCCATCTGTTTTTATCAATAATCAGGAAATTGAAGTGGTGGATAGCCATCGAGTTCTAGGCGTATATGTTGATAATAATCTTTCTTGGTCTTATCACCTTCGCAGTTTATGTAAATCAATATCCAGACAAACATATCAGCTGTGCAAGATTAAGCATTTCTTAAACCTTCATGCCAGGAAATTGTTCCTACACGCACATGTTCTCTCTTCAATCAATTATTGTTCAACACTATTTGATTCTGCTAGTGCTAATGCCATGAAACCTCTTAAGAGTGTCTACAAAAGAGCACTTAAAGCAGTCCTATTAAAATCATCTAGTCTTAGTGAAGGGGATTATGCTAAAGCGGGGGCTCTTCCGTTACAAGAAATGTTTGCTGTCAACAAATGTCTGCTAATGCAAAAAATTGCATCGGGTTTAGCACCACAAACTCTTCAGTCCAAATTTAGCATAAACCCTAGGGATTCAACCAAATTCCAGGTTCCCACACCTAGAATAGATCTATTTAAATCAAGCTTAT
>CM065723.1:76857754-76867754 GCA_033310375.1 Conus canariensis
CGTGACTCTTCCCGCCACAGCAATGGCACTGGCAATCCAAAGACAGCATTAACCAAGTCGTCAAGAAGAAACCCACCAGAGGAGGCATCGCACTGCTGTCAAGTCACTTCTGTGGTACTCTGGGCTGCCTCTCCTGGTCCAACAGACGCAGGGCACCACTTACTAAGCCCGTTACTGACGACTTCATGTTCTTTCTGCGTACGCAGGCTGATACTCCAGCGGACACTCCCTGTATAGACAGGCAAGGATTAATCCCATCTGCCCAACAAGGGAGTGGAGTTTTGTGTGCATGACCGTTTTTTTTTATCACGCCATTAAGGCAGCCATACTCCATCTTCGGGGAAGGTGCATGCTATGTATAACGTGTCATCCATACCAAATGCCACACTGGCCTTCTCTTCCGAAAGTTGGTGATGTGATTTTACGTGTGTGCAAGATGTTATGCGTGCGTTCACACACGGAACCTCGGTTTATAGTCTCATTCGGAGGACTGTATGGGAAATGGAGTCAGAACCAATGTTAACTCCGAAGGAAAAATCCCTCTGTACCGAAACGGCCCGTCGGAGATTCGAACCCGCAACCCTTGGATTACGAGTCCGGCGCTCTACCAACTGAGCTATTCCGGCCCCCTACTTACGACAATAACTGCTGAGTCGCGGGGTGTGACTGAACTCTCCCTCCTTTCGGAGGGCGCTACCACATCCGTCCACCGACAGTCCCCATGACTTGGCCGATACCGATGACCCCGACAGAATCTCACCAAGGGCACAGACGTGGAGAGGACATCGAGACTGAGGTCACCATGACAGCAGGGCATGAACGGCCACATGATTCTTTTTTCTTTCGTGCTGATCGGTGAGGATGAGGGAGTGAGGACCGGATGTCCATTCCAGTTTGAGACTGCATGACCGGTCTGTGCTCTACGCTTACTGTCATAAAACATCTCACGTCCACCAGGCCCGAGAGATACGTACACATGCAGCGCTGATCAGGGAAGTTGAGCAACACTCTCAGAGACGCATCCTGCAGTTTGATGAAACTCGACACTGCGATCCCATTCCTCCTAAACCAGCCCACAGCAAACTCATCCCCGGTAGGAGCCGGTCTTGGCAGAACAATTCCACCACAAGTAAATGGATCTGATGAGAATCGAACCAACGACCTCCCACCATAGAGTCTACGACGCGAACCACTTCGCCACCGCGGCTCGTGATATTAACAAAACTTACTGGATAGACCGAACATAGTCCCAGGACGAACCCGTTAAAGTTTGCTTTGGATCTGAATCAAAAGATCCTTTCAAGAAGATAATTACACATATTCTACAGAACATGAACACTGGAGAGCAACTCTTTAGATAGAGATAAGTATCAACGAAGTAATGCGTTTTCAAGGAGTCTGAAAACTTCGTAGTGATATAGTGTTGACATTTTGTATTTTTCGCATTCTTTTGAAGAAAAAAGTACATGGGAAGTAACTCTGTCAGTCCCTACCTTCTATTACTTCCCCGGGCTGTAAAACAGTTTCGTTTTCAACCACGAACTGACCAGCTTTCAGAAGTTAAAAACAAGTAATATCTTGTTTTATTGTGTTACAGTAAACATACTATATTTTGGGGGCATTTCATTTTTTTCCGGATCCGGATCAAGAGCGGATACAGGATCCGTTCAATGTTTGCGGTGGTCTGGGCTCACCCACGTGCCGTCTAGTTTTTTTTTTTTTTTCATCTTTTAAAAGCTCTGACCCCTGTGCATTATGACTGCATGGCTTAACAGATGTGATGTCGCCTGTATGTTTGCCTGCACTTAGTGACGCCTTCATGTTGAAACTGAAAAAATGAAGCGATTGCAGTATTTGCACCGATATTTGCAGGGGCAAAAGCAAAAAGACGTTGTTACCGCCCCTTGTTCATACGGGGCATTTGACCTTGCATGAATAAATCATATGAGAGTTGAATGTGGACTCTCTCTCCTTCTCGTATTCCTCTTGTTCTTTGTCTTGTCGTGGGAGGGGTGGGCGTGAAAAGCGTGACTCTTTTCTACAGTCTTGTCATATCTCTGTTCTCTCTGTCTCTGTCTTTGTCTCTGTCTCTCTCTGTCTTTCTCTGTCTCTGTCTCTTTCTCTCTCTCCACTGAAGCAAAATTAATTTCTCCATAATGTGAAATAATGTGGCTCCCCCACCCTATCCCTGTATTACTGATTGATTTCCTAACAACATGCTTGAGATTTTGGAGTATTTAAGATATTTTGGAGGTATTTAAGATATTTTGGAGGTATTTAAGATATTTAAGTCGCTTAGTCTACCTTTTTGCCCTCATCCTCCTCTGCAGTACCTTCGCTGCAGTCAAAAACATTGAGACCTCAGCAAGTGCCAAGCGAAAGATGGGAAAGTAAAAGTTTTATATGTATGGTTGAACGTTCGTTCTTCGAGGGCAAAAAAGGATTTCGCGTTCTCTTTTTGCCCTCGAAGAACAAACGTTCAACCATACATATAAAGCATTTACTTTGCAATCGTTAAGTGTTTTTCAGAATATGTATTCTTTGTGTGCTTATTAGGATGAATTTATTTGATGCCATGATGTGAAGTATTGTTCAGCTACACCCTTTCATCAGGATCAAATACCTATAAATGATTAATGAGTCTCTCTCTATATAAATGATTAATCTCTCTCTCTCTCTCTCTCTCTCTCTCTCTCTCTCTCTCTCTCTCTCTCTCTCTCTCTGAATATATGATAATATAAACAGCATTTACTGGCAGAGATACACACAATTGATATGTCAAAGCCCGACGCAGAGATAACACAGGAGTGGCGCCCCTGAAGACTGGCCCCTCTCTGTGCAGCGACAGTGCCACGATGGGAAGGATTCTGCTGAACAGTTTACATCTGTTGTCACAACGGACCATGGCCTACCAGACCATGGCCTACCACCATCACAGATGAAAGGCCCAGCTTTCCCCAGCATGGGTAACCTTGCAGTCACCACTCGGGGAGTTGCCAAGATGCTGCAGAATTTAAGGCGAGTGGATCTGACGGCGTTCCGAGCAAAGTTTTGAAGAACTGTTGACAAACCTTGGCCTACCCCTTGACTTGCATCTTTTGCAACTCCTGGAAATAGGTGACCTCCCAAAAGACTGACTAAAAACTAACATCTCCGGCATGTTCAAGAAGGGTGACAGAAATAAAGCATAAACTACAGTCCCGTCTCCTTGAACTTGCTAGCCTACAAGCTGCTGGAATACATCATCTGCCGCCCCCTTCTTGGGCACCTGGAGAAGTACAAGATTCTTACCGACAGAAATCATAGCTTGAAGTCTGGATATCCCAGCAGGTTCCTTTGAAGGCCAGCGAGGCAGGGTTCTAGACTGACGTCCTGATTCTTGACTTCAGTAAAGCTTTCGATACAATCCCTCATAAAAAAGTCCTCAACAAACTGCAGCACACAAAGGCATCCGTGGATCACTCCAAAAATGGACAGGAAGCTTTCTCACAAAAAGAACCACGAAGACAGACCTGCAGGGTGAATCGTCCGAAGAAGCGGCAGTCGAATTTGGTGTCCCCCAAGGTGCAGTATGAGTCCCTTTGCTTTTTTCTATGCCACATAAACGACCTCCCGGATTCTATATATCAAAAGATACGCCTTTGTTCAAGTGACTGGCTGCTCTAAAGAGAAATACACACCTTCCAGGACCACATTGCGCTTTAGGAGGACCTCGACAGACTGGAAATTGGGCCAAAGACCGGGGCATGCAGTTTACTGCACGAAAGTGCTTTGTCATGCCAACAAAAATTAAGGTCACTTACTTCTATAGTCTATGCGAAGAAATCCTGAAACACTTAAACCTTGGCAACATGCTCTCACCGGAGCTGAACTGGTCAACGCATACCACGAAGGCTAGAGCTACTCTCGGCTGCCTGACGAGGAACTTTGTTAATAGCACTCAGAAATTTTTCCATCGCCTAGCGTATATCGCTCTAATCTGATCTATCCTAGAGTATGGATCCACAATGTAGGATTCACGCCTGAAGAAGGACGAGGATTTTTTGAGCGCATTCAGCAGCAAACAGCTCGCTTCATCAAATGGGGTTATGGATCCAGAGAAGCGGTCTGTATTAAAGACATAGCCCATGAACAGAGGCTTCCTCCATTGTAAGACAGGAAGTGCAGCTGAGACTCGCTACCTTCGGCGAGACTGCCTAAGGCTTGATCCCAGCACTATCGTCAGACAAGTTCATAATGCCTGCAGACAAGATACGCAGAAGAATTCCTTCTACCAGGTTCGTTGATTATCAGATCTCAAACACCATCATTCGGCAAGCCATCAACAGCACTTGTGGTTGCCTGGTGCCATACAGCAGAACAGAGCAGTATGTATGCTCTTTCTTCTCTTGTACGACCTCCGACTGGACCCAGCCTAAAGAGGAGATCGTTCAAGCTCTGCCCGCCTCACAGTTTCTTCAGCGGTTGGCAGATCCTTCGCACACTTACTCTCCTCTCTTCCGTCTTCCAAATCCCATCTCCTTTACATCTCTTTGGCCCTCAATCGCCTATCTCTTAACGTTCTCGCTGTGTGTGTGTGTGTGTGTGTGTTGTGTGTGTTGTGTGTGTGTGGTGTGGGTGTGTGCGCGCGCGCGCGCGCGCGTGCTCACGTGCACCCATGCGTGAAAGAGACTCTGCGTTCTTCTACAGGTATCAACAATGTGTCTTCTATTCATTATCCACACCTCAGTTCCTCAGCGCATGGAAGCGTATGATAAAACCGACAAGTGCAATGATTGTGGTAAGAATACTTGTTTTTCAATGTGAGAGGCACCAGTTCGAGTCCCAACAGATTCTGGTGGGTAGAGTGTGGAGCGGGATTTTCCCCGTCATCCGGATTGACCTCTGTACAGACCCCCTTTTCGTGGCTTGGTCTCGTTTGAGTGCATACGCACGCAGGCGATCAGATAGGCACTTTAAAGGTCATATAATCCATGTTAGGATTTTATGGGGGTTGAAAGCACAAAAAAGAAAACAACAACAAAACTAGCATACTTGGAGAGGAGATAGGCTACGCCACCGAAACGCTATCAGAAACGAACACGGATACAGCAGCAACATCGTTGTTGATGTGTTTGTCGCCACACCTCACCGATTCATTCTTCCAGCACGGAGTTTTTGCGAGATGTCCGCTGATTTCTTCTTGGTTTTTCTTTTCTTTTTTTTTTTCTTTTCTTTTTTTTTTTTTATCAAGATAGCTCTAAGCAAGAACAGTTGGAGTAAAAAACTGTACCGATGTTCAACGTTTAAATCATTTTCCGTTTAATGGTCTGTGCCACTTCAGTGGCTTTACGTCCACGTCGCTCTTTTCGGCTCCTCTGCCAGGCCGCACCCCAGCTTGTCCCGCAACAGCCCCGGCACCGGCAATCCGCACGGTGCGGTCACAGTCAAGTCGTCCTGGGGAAATCCGTCAGAGGAGACACTGCAGTACTGCCGAGTCACTCCGGTGATCTTACAGTCAAAGTCAAATCGTCCTGAGCAGACACTGCAGTACTGCCGAGTCACTCCGGTGATATTGCAGTCAAAGTCAAATCGTCCTGAGGAGACACTGCAGTACTGCCGAGTCACTCCGGTGATCTTGCAGTCAAAGTCAAATCGTCCTGAGGAGACATTTCAGTACTGCCGAGTCACTCCGGTGATCTTGCAGTCAAAGTCAAGTCGTCCTGAGAAGACACTGCAGTACTGCCGAGTCACTCCGGTGATATTGCAGTCAAAGTCAAATCGTCCTGAGGAGACACTGCAGTACTGCCGAGTCACTCCGGTGATCTTGCAGTCAAAATCAAGTCGTCCTGAGGAGACACTGCAATACTGCCGAGTCACTCCGGTGATCTTGCAGTCAAAGTCAAGTCGTCCTGGAGAAATCCACAAGACGAGACACAGCAGTGATGCCGAGTCACTGGTAGTCACTGCTGCGTTATCTGATCGAACATACGCACGACACCACCTGCTAAGACATCTACTGATAACAATAATTGCTCAGTCACAGAGCCAGCGGAAGCGAGCTTCCCCCTCCGGAGAGTGCCATCACGTCCGTCCGGCGACGGTCCCCATAAACTTGCCGATGCCGGCGACCTCAACACAAGCTGACGGAGGACATAGATGAACAAAGGACATCGAAACAGAGGTCACCATGAGAGCAGGGCATGAAGGGGCGGCAGAATTTAAAGCTTCTCTAAGCTGATCGATGAGGATGAACATGATGAAGATAATGCTGTGGATGCGCATTCTGGTCTTAGACTGCATGACAGGGCTGTACACTACGCTCACTTTCATAACATTATCTTGACGTCAACCAGGCCCGAGAGATACGGACACCTGCAGTGTTGTTCAGTAAAATTGAGCGACACTGTCAGAGACGCATCAATGGATGAAACTCGACTGTGTGGCTCCAGGCCTCCCAGATGACCTCACAGCAACCTCAGCTCTGGGTAGCATCTGATCGCGTCAGAAAAGTCCCACAAATAAAGGACTCTGATGGAAATCGAACCCATGTATTCTTAGCCCTGACTTCGTTACGCTAACCACCACGCCACAGCGATTAATACCGATGTTAAACTTGCTGGAAAGAAGAAATGTGGCCAAATGACGAGCTGATTTTGTTTGCATCCGGATCAAAAAGCGGATCCTGGATATTTCCTGCAAGACGACGCGAAATCTACCACACCGATTGTAAGGAAATCATTGAGGAAAGATAAGATGGGGCCCAAGAAGTAGCCTGTGAATTTTTAGTGTAGATCCTTGAAACAGATCTGATGCAAATAGCAAATGCCAGATCTGCCCTTTCCTGTTTACTTTACTTTGTCATGGAATGACAATATAAAAACAAACAAACAAACAAAACTCAAAGTCACGGAATAATAGTCTAAAAAAAAACCCAACACTACTTTTTTTTTTAACTATTGGGTGACTGTTCTACTGCTGCTTCAAATCAAGAAAGGAAAAAGAAAAGAAAGCAAGAGAGCTGAAAAAGGAAAAAGAAAAGAAAGCAAGAGAGTGGGAATGGACATTGCTTCAGAAACTCTGGAACATGGTTTTCATATGAAACCTGATCTGTACTGTAATCAGTAGGGAATAGGATTAAAAATCTGTATGTATCCATACAACAACACTACGTCTGAGATTTTGAAGAATTGTCCGCTTTGTTTTGCTCGTTCTTTGCTGTAAACATTTATTCTAAACAGAACCTAAGCACGCTGAAAACAACACAATGCGCGGACACAGAGAGAGCGGGGCTAGTCTTTGACCCCACCTGTGCCTGACCCCATTACACACGGTGTTGGACAGGAATACCAGCAGCTTTGTGCGCCATATTTAAGTTTTATTGCACTTACATGATGAAATAAACCCCTCCGTGACCCCGTGGGAGAAGGTCGTTCACATTACCTTTTTTTTAAAACAGGAGCTTTAAATTTTTATTTCACAACTTTTGCGTGATAAAATCGTGACAATGTGGATGTTCTCGGAATGACCTGAGGTACGTAGACATGCCTGTTTGCCCATCTGTGTTAAACTGAGTCGCAAAAGCATGTGTAGACTGGAGTGTACCATTGTTTATGCATGCTGGCCTTTATGTTCGTCTTCTAATGAGATAACACGAATTTAAAGACCATGGTAAATGGGTTGGCTTTTGTTTCTTAAATTAAGTTTGTAAATTGATGTTGTCCAAAACATAGGAGCCAACGCCTAATTTCTTGAGGTTGATTTTCTGCTGTGTTTCCGAGATGTCAGTCCGGTGATTCTGACAAAGGACAGGCATTGGCATGCCCCAGAGAGGAAGCAACAGCACGGAGAGTTTCCAGTGGAGTTGCAGCTAGCCACCCAGTACTTCCAAGACTGAGGAGATAGGCATTTGCAGACATCTTCTTCGTCTGCAGTCGATTTTTTGGTTGCGTTAGATCTTCATTCCTGCCGCTGTGATGAAACCCACAGTCTTCTCGAGGTCTTGACGGCTGCCCCACAGCTGCATCTGCAGTTCTGCACCCTCTGGCCAGGTTTGACGCCGTTGATCATCATGGGCTGGACAGTGTTGGAAGATGTGTTCTGGGGTCTGAGATCCAGTACCACACAGACATTCGTCTGTGTGGGCAATCTTTAATTCGGCTGAGGTAGCTCAGCAGTCGGCAGTGGCCAGTTCTCAGTCTGAGGAGGATTCTTTGCTTGTATCTCTGGAGCTGATGGATTGGGTGATGCCGACATCGAAAGTGTGGCAAGGAGATGGCAAAGATCCGTCACCAGGAAGCAAGAGAGTGTTGTCTTCCAGACTGCCCCTCAAAAACAGCACAAAACAACTAACATCAGTAAGGCAGTGAGAGGGGAACTCCGGGCAGCAGCTAACGTCATCAATGACCAGACCATTCGTAACAGGTCCAGCAGAGTAACCAGGATTCAATTCAAATAGCAGGTTGACCTCTCCTGTCGCATGCCTACTGTTCTGCTTCTCTGGTTTTCTTTCGACCTCACCCTCCACCAAGAACTGAGAGACGTCAAGGAGAATGCTTTCATGACTCACGTGCGAGGGAGCAAAATGGGTAGCTATGACGGCGGGTCACATGTGATAAGGGCTGGTTCAGGGTTGAACCACAGAACATCCAAGGGTCGTGTCCAAGGACAGCTGACCGGCGTTGACGACACAGATGAAATTCTGCAACCCTTCGTTCTGCCAGAAGTGCAGGCCATGGATCAAAGCCATCAGACATGTTAACGATTAACGGTTAACGATTTCCAATGCTAACAGCGAGCTAACCGAATGAATTGATAGACCTCAGCTCAACCCCACATTCATTGCTGGGAGGTACTCCGCTACCCAAAGCAAACCCGTCACCTAACACCTGACCTCTCCCAGATGTTCCAGAGTCTGCAGCAGAAGTGGCGAACCCTTCGAAAGCTGTTTGGAGGCTGGTCAGGTCCATGAGACAGAGGTGCTTGGATTTCCTTCACGCCATTCTCGCTCACACTCACTTCTGACTTTTTTTTTCAGTGATCAGGGAGTGGGTGCATGTTTAACTAGCAGAGAACTTTGAGCGTTGACAGCATGTTAAGAGCAGACACTGAATACGTTCATAGTGTCACTGTCTACCCAAGCAGAGTTGTCAGGTTGTGAGTTCGTTGTCAGTTCTGCGTGAATCCTAGGTGGAAAACAGGCTTGTTTCCGATCATTGAGAGTTCAAACTGTGCAAACTGAACTTTCTTCGTGCAGTCATTTGAAGTCGATGGGAGGACACGAGAGTAAACGGCGATTGGTTCTCATGTGCATTTTACGTTTCTTTTTGCGACTGTCTACAAATGAGTCCCTGAGTTCTTTCAAAACGTCATTGAGTTCTTTTAAAACGTTCACACACACACACACACACACACACACACACACACACAGCACACACGCACCACGCACGCACGCACGCACGCACGCACGCACGCACGCACGCACGCACGCACGCACGCACGCATGCGCGCCCGCGCACGTATGCACGCCTGCAAGTACACACACACGCACGCATGCAGAGAGAGAGAGAGAGAGAGAGAGAGAGAGAGAGAGAGAGAAGAGAGAGAGAGAGAGAGAGAGACAGACAATGACAATGACAATGAATACTGTTTAATGTCATCAGCAAGTAACATGCTATTTGACATGGGGGTATACAGTCTTCTATGAAACCATCATTTTCTGTTACTTAATAGGTATTTTTGAACCAATGCATATAAGGTAAATATGTGATCCATAGTACTATAATCTTTTCTAAACCCTGCCTGCTCTTCAATATTTTTTTTTCCCGTTCGGCCCATGCACTTAATGTTTTATTTAAAATGGAAGTATAAACTTTGCTTGCAGCACTAGTCAAGGCTACCCTCAATAATTGTCTGGATTATTGGCATCCCCTCTTGAAAATCGGAACAATTACAGATTTGGACCATTCCCGTGGAAAATAACTAAAATTAAAAAGTCCGTTGAACAAAATTTCCAGATAAT
>CM065723.1:76872754-76882754 GCA_033310375.1 Conus canariensis
CACACACACACATACATATATATATATATAAAAATATAGTCAGTTTGGTTGAAAAGCATATTTTTGGAAAGAAACTTATGTCGACTTGCTCTGTAATGCAATGGATTTGCCAGAATTTCAACAAAGAATGTAGATGGCAATTAAACTAATTGAGGTTAGTGTAAATGAAGTTTTAATTGTTTTTAATTGTTGTATAAAAGTCGCTGCTGAATGTATGACGAAGCAGAATGAGGTAAATGCAAAAGAAGCTGGCGATGGTTAGTAAGATAAGGAATGTCTTTTAAGTGAAAGAAATGCACACATATTATTGTTAACTTAATGTCGTCAAATTTTATCTGTATCTGATCACGTTGATAACTGTAAGACCAGACATCTTTTGAAGAAAAAAAGAAATTGTTTAACATAATTGTGTTAGATAAATCAGTCGTCTCCATTAATAGCCAAAAGGAGTGCACAAAATCCCCCCTATCCCTCCAAATTTTCTAGTCTCAAAATGATATTAGACTGAACAATTGGTTTCATCATTTTCAGAAACTGCTTTAAAGATATGATAGCGTTAATAATGGTGTATGGGAGCGAGACGAGTGTCATGACAATGATCATAATTCTAATAATTTAAATGGCCCCACATAGAAAAAAAAAATCAATTTTGCCTTTAAACTCAGAAGTCATAAAGTTTGCGGGTCCAGATGGAATTATTGGTGAAATAATCAAAAGTGCTTGTAAATCCGATTTGGTGAGGATCTTTTCGCAATCATTTTAATGCTTTATTTGATAAGGATGCTTCCTGAAAGCTGGACCGAATCGGCTGTTCTCCAATGATATAAAAAGGTGATGTTAACAACCCAAACCACTGCAGAGGAATCTGGCTGCGCAACATTGGCAGTAAATCATATTGTGCTGTCACAATAGACCTCATGAAAAGGTAGAAGAGAACGATATTGCAGGCGAATATCAAGCTGAATTTAAATGGAATTGTTCGACTGCAGATCACGTGTTTATTTTGATGGCCTTTGTTAAAAAATAGTTCCGTCTAAATCTAAATTATAGGTAGCTTTTATTGATATTGAAAAAGTGTTTGAGTCTGTCAACAAAAGAGTATTATGGTCAATTTTGATTAAGCATGGAATCCGAGGTAAATTATCTAAATGTATCTTGAGCATGGATGACACGGTAAAGGCAAGAGTGAGATCCAAATGATCATCGATCGTCTCTAACAGACCACATAAACTGTACCTTGGGAGTTAAACAAGGGATGTCTATAGCCCCATTCTATCTTTATCAATGACATATGATCATCGATCGTCTCTAACAGACCACATAAACTGTACCTTGGGAGTTAAACAAGGGGATGTCTATAGCCCCATTCTATCTTTATCAATGACATATGATCATCGATCGTCTCTAACAGACCACATAAACTGTACCTTGGGAGTTAAACAAGGGGATGTCTATAGCCCCATTCTATCTTTATCAATGACATAGCATTGGGAGTAAGACATAACGGTAGATACGGAGCTCAGTTTCTAATCGATTTATTTTGAAAAAGATTGTTACCTATTATTTGGCTGATGATGTTGCATTAACATCAGAAACAATATCTGGTCACCCAAATGAAGTAAACACTTTAGAAAGAGCCAGTAAACAGTTTAGAAAGAGCTTCTGCATAACTCAAGCGGAAGGTAAACCTAGCAAAAGCAATTTCATAGTGTTGAGGAAAGGTGGATGTCTTGCTGCACGAGGAAATGGGATTACAAGGGAATAATCATGCCAGTGGTGAATGTTTGTAAATACTTCGCGTATACTTTAACACCTTTGAGTTTCGGTTTGAGTTTCTCGTCAACAGAGCTAAACTTTGTATTCTAAAGAAACTGCGTATGCTTAATAGTGAGTTTCTTACATTAAAAAAAAGACATTTAATTCTCATACTCAGTCCATTGTACAATACGGAGCTGAGTTATGGGGACTCGATTCTGTTTCTATACGAATAGAAAAGAATGATTTCTATGACTTGAAAAGTTTCTCGATGTTTTGCTACAAACATCAACTGACTTAGTTTATGGGGACCTATTAGGCAAGACAAAATCAAGACGGCTGGAGATGAGCCGAGATAAAGTGGATGGCCAGCTGTGTCCTATAAAACATAAAGTGGATGGCCAGCTGTGTCCTATAAAACATAAAGTGGATGGCCAGCTGTGTCCTATAAAACATAAAATGGATGGCCAGCTGTGTCCTATAAAACATAAGAAACATTTAGAACCAGACGCTAGAGCAATTGTGCTTCTCGAATAAGGTTGAAATTGTACGAACCTGGTTTTTATTTTGTGAGACAAAATCAGGGTGTGTATGACAAAAAAAATGATCTGTACGTTTCGGCAAAGATGAATCGATTGTAAGTGACAGAGGTGGTATTGTCATACTGATGACAGTCACCGAGTTGATATCTACAGAGTTTTAAATCCTTCTCATGACATTCCAAAGTACTTGCCTACGCAGATCAACAGACATATTAGATATATTTTCACCAAATTCTGATTTAGTGTTCGAATATCTTTGTACATTTTATGAGTTACAGATCTTTAAATGATCGTAATTTTACACGTCCGCTCTGTCATGAAGATGATGGAAAGGGAGTTCATTTTGTTCTCTATTGTCCTGAACTACAAATTGTTAGCAATTAATCCTACTTAAGTACTTAAAAAAAGCTTTGTTTCTTAAGACTGATTATGTTCATCGCATCATGGAATGAAAACACCATTTTAATGTGTGAAGCAAATTCAAAGTTTTGTTATTAATTCACTTCATTCAAAGGGGATATTGACTTTGTGAATAAATATGTGCATCTGCGTCTCCCTTTGTCTTTCTGTTTCTCTGTCTCTGTCTCTCTCTGTCTCTGTCTCTCTCTGACTCTCTTTCTGTCTCTGTCTGTCTGTCTGTCGGTCTGTCTGTCGGTCTGTCTGTCTGTCTGTCTGTCTTCTCTCTCTCTCTCTCTCTCTCTCTCTCTCTCTCTCTCTCTCTCTTCAATACGCAGTTTTCAGCAGTAGCAGAAATACTGTCATTTTGGTCCAAAATATTTGATTCACTATATTTCCTCAAGGACTCTTTTCTACCATAAAACTCACATTGCGTGCAGCACTGCAAGAAATGACGTTAACGTCTTTCAGTATTAACACGACACGCAATTAAACTGTCATCGTCCTCACCCTGACAACAATCGTCCAACTCCACTGTCACTCAGTCTCAAAGATCCAGAGAATGAACAGAGGCAGACAAAGAGCTGATGAACACGGAATGAACCGGAGGGGGGGGGGGGGGGGGGGGGGGGGGGGGGGGGGGGGGGGGGGGGGGGGGGGGCAAGAGGGAAGTAAAATCTTCATCGTGTCTGTCTGGTTTCTTTCTGTTTTCACGCCCGGTTTGTCTGGTGTTACGACATCACCGTCAGCGAAGCTGTTCGTGTCGACATGTTCACGTTCGTCACCGATTCTCCACCCTCATGCAGCGGTGACAGTCAACAAACTAATGGTGACACAGACACAAGAGAAACTATTCATTCCCCATGACCAAGAAATACATGGATTCTGACATAGCCTTTGGTAAAGAAATCTGTGGGGAGGGAGGGCGGAGGGGGAAAAAACCGAGAGCGAGGCTAATTCAGAATGTGTAGACAGTTTTGTTGATGAATCTGGAGAAATCAGATCAAATCAAACTGTCGGGCAACGTCGGATTGGATACATACCCCCTGGTCTGCCTGGAACTGAATTTATTTTCAAAGGAGTCAGCGGCCGGGTGTGGGAGGGGTGGGGTGGGGGGGGGAGGGGGGAGGGGGAGGAGATAGAAAACCACCAAACATTTGTGATGAACCATGCCACAAGTGCCGAAGAACTGTGTTTGCTTGGTTTTTTTTTTTCAAGCGGTCGTCACACCTTTTCTGTTCTGCCCATTCGTCTCCATGGCAGTGGACATCTCCCCACACAGTACAATCATCGGCAGCAGAAACTGTTAGATGAGGGGTGACCTGTTCCCTGATGGGGTCACGGCAAAATATTTTTTCTGCAGGTTCATTCGTCCTGCTTCCTCAAGTGGTCAGAAAATTGTCAGCCTCACCGAGTAGAACCTCTCTTTGTCATGAAAAAAGGGTCTCTGAAGAAGTGGCATTATGATACAGGAGTATGATAACTGATCTCTCCCTTCCTCCCTTCCCCATCCCCCTCTCTGTCTATCTGTCTGTTTCTGTCTCTATATATCTCTCTTGTGACAAATCATTATCATGCTGACGGTCGAAATCGTTCGCATGCACTTAGAAATTTTTTTTTTTAATCTCCGTCTACTTTATATCTACAGCAAATTATTTCTGGTCAGTCTGTAAGACACAGTATCTTTTGGTAAATTCAAGTGCACGCTATTTTGTACTGTTTGTTGCTGCTGTGAGCACTGATGCAACTAACAATGCCTACGTTATTGAAAAGTGGAGCTGACCACTCTGACTCTTGGTAAATGTTGATCTCCCTTGCATCCATTTTTTTTTTGGCCCCCAGTATAAGCATTTCTTTTCGCATTGATTATTTTACATTTTCTGCAGCTTGTTTCTAGGGCACCTTCATCGATGTCCACATCTTACTGTTGCTTTGCTGCACCGGGATGCTGTTGGTGGTAATTTCCTTGGTGGTGAGGATGCTGCAGAAATACAGGTAGAAGGTTTCCATATGACACTAGACCCGCACAGCCAGCGGCCCAGGGTGGGAAGCTGACCATTGACAGTTGTAAATAATTAGATCTGTTTGCAAGACAGATTTTGATGGGTCCTTAATTGCTGCCAGTGAAGGGTTTATGTATTATGTTTTAACACACACACACACACACACACACACACACACACACACACACACACACACACACACACACACACTCTCTCTCTCTCTCTCTCTCTCAATGCACGTCATTATTTTCATTTTCTTCCACTTGGCTTTTAGTCCTGACATTAACATTTACGTAATCAGTTACAATTGATATTTTTTGGCATTATACATTGCGCCGCAAATATTAATGTACACCCCCTTGACATAAAGGCTATACGTAGGCCATTGTCAATGAAAACATACTTGAAGCGTCTGAAGCGTCTCTCTCTCTCTCTCTCTCTCTCTCTCTCTCTCTCTCTCTCTCTCTCTCTCTCTCTCTCTCTCTCTCCTACAATTTTTCTCTGTAAATCTATACGAAGTTACTGTCTTCATGACGAAGGAATTGTTTGCCTACACTTTTTCCCACTTGCTTAATTGTTGATTATCCACGTAAGAACTGGACAGAAGACCATTTTCTTCGAAACAATTGCTGCTCTCCGGAAGCACACACACACACAAAAGGGTTCTTGGAGTGATAGCATACAGTTGGGGGGACGGGGGGGGGGGGGGGGGGGGGGGGGGGGGGGGGGTTCTGGAGTAGACCGTAGGTAATTTATCCTAGATTACTGTGGACAGAGTTCTAGACCTTGGTGGAATTTTAATAACGTAGGCTACAGCAACAAATAAAATGACGGGAAAACGTAAGCGAGGCAAGGAGAATTAGGAGGTAGATTATAAACAACGACACTAACTTTTGGTCCAACAATGCAGCAGTTATATTGTTTGGTTGTGTATGGGGTGAGAGCCGGCGAAAGCGGAAGGGTGGCAGTGTCAGTGGGGGAAGAGAGGTGGAAAGGGGTCATGAAAGGTGGGACAGGAAGAAACAAAGAATGTTTAGATGGGAGCACGTGTGGCACCACAGAGAACTGCCTGCACGCATTTCCTTCAGCGTTCTTGGCAGGGGGATGAAGGCCGAAGCAATGAGTTTGTCACTGACCTCCCGAAACATGTATCACGTGCTGAACTGTGAAGTGGCAAGCATGTAAGCTGTCAGGGAGGTGGGAGGAAGGATGGCTCAGTAAGCAGTAAATTGTTTGGCACGGTGGATGTTTCCTGGCTGGGCTGTCAGCTGCCCCGTGAACACGAGGGTGGGGAAAGGGCTTCATGGGTAGAACACTCACCGAGGAAACGAGAAGATTTAGATCAGTGGTTAAAATCTCACACGTGGTAGATCTACCCTCCCCTTTCCCTCCCACCCCCTCCCTCTCCCCTTCTGTCTGTTTGTCTGAGTCTCTCTCTCTCTCTCTCTCTCTCTCTCTCTCGCTCTCGCTCTGTGTGTGTGTGTGTGTGTGTGTGTGTGTGTGTGTGTGTGTGTGTGTGTGTGTGTGTGTGTGTGTGTGTGTTTCTGTTTGTCTCTCTCAATCTCTCTCTCTCTCTCTCTCTCTCTCTCCCGCTCTTTCTCTCTCTCTCTCTCTCTCTCACCCCTAACCTCCCCCCCCCCCCTTCCTTTCCTCCAAAATCTCAAGTGGTGGTCTGAGGTTGAATTCACGGATAAGACAATAAACTGAAGAATCGTGTTCCAGTGTGTGTGTAGCGCACGTAAAAGACCTCATAGCCAGAAGGGTACTCTCCACAGCCAACATTCTTGGAGAGGAAAAAAAGTCCGCGTTAATAAGCAAGCAGAACAACATGACGAAAGGGCGGGAGGATGGGGGTGGGGTGGGGGTGGGGGACAATAAAGTCTGTTTCAGTTTCTTTAAAGAAGGCGTCACTGCGTGTGGTCTAGTTCATATACGCTACAGCACACCCGCTAAGCCAAGAGATGACATTGCTTAAGTTTTAAACTTAGAGATAAATGAATGGTAACAATGTAATAAATGAATGGTAACAATGGTAATAAATGAAATGGGAGAGGGTCTCACGGACCAGACTAGTCATTGCTTAAGTTTTAAACTTAGATAAATGAATGGTAACAATGTAAGAGATAAATGGTAACAATGTAATAAATGAATGGTAACAATGGTAATAAATGAAATGGGAAGAGGGTCTCACGGACCAGACTAGGCAGACAGCTGACCTAAGCGAGCTGGTTAGGCCTTTGATGAGTAGCTTACATGACCTGCGCCACCACTATGGTTGTGTGTGTGTGTGTGTGTGTGTGTGTGTGTGTGTGTGTGTGTGTGTGTGTGTGTGTGTGTACGCGCATGCGTGCACATGCCGTGTAGGTATGTGCATGCGCATGTATCTGCGTGCGCGCGTAGCACACATGGGTATATCTTTGCACCCATACGGATGCGCGCTTGCCCATGTGTGCACGCGCACAAGCGTGTCCTTGCCCATGGACGCGTAGGTGTACATTCATGCACACTCGGATATAATGCGTGCACACGAATACTCGCACATATAGGTGTTGGAGCAGTGTATGTATGGTAGATGGAGGCGAGCTGTTCTGATGGTCCCTATACTGTATCTCGGTGTCAGGTAGAGAAATCCGTTGTGGCAATGAAGTAATAGAGCGCAGTGCCATGCCTTCCCTTGCCTTGCCTGCTTTTGCCTTCCCTTGCCTTACTTTGTGTTGCTTTTGCTTTGTCTTCCCTTACTTTGCTTTTTACGATGTCTTGCCTTGCCTTGCCTTACTTTGCTTTGCCTTGCTTTGCCTTGCTTGCTTTACCTCGACTTTCTCTATCTTGTATATATTTAGCTTTGCCTGGTTTGAACTACCTTGCCTTGAATTGTTTGCTGTGCCTTGCTTTGCCTTGCTTTGTCTTGTTTTGTCTTGCCTTGCTTTGCCTTGCTTTGTTTTGCCTTGCCTTGCTTTGCCTTGCATTGTCTTGCATTGTCTTGCTTTGCCTTGCTTTGCCTTGCTTTGTTTTGCCTTGCCTTGCCTTGCCTTGCTTTGCTTTGCTTTGCTTTGCCTTGCTTTGTTTTGCCTTGCCTTGCCTTGCTTTGCCTTGCTTTGCCTTGCCTTGCCTTGCTTTGCCTTGCTTTGCCTTGCCTTGCCTTGCTTTGCTTTGTCTGTCTTTGCCTTGCCTTGCCTTGCCTTACTTTGCTTTGTCTGCCTTTGTCTTGCCTTGCTTTGCCTTGCTTTGCTTTGCCTTGCTTTGCCTTGCTTTGTTTTGCCTTGCCTTGCCTTGCCTTGCCTTGCTTTGCCTTGCTTTGCCTTGCCTTGCCTTGCTTTGCCTTTCTTTGCTTTGTCTGTCTTTGCCTTGCCTTGCCTTGCCTTGCCTTACTTTGCTTTGTCTGCCTTTGTCTTGCCTTGCTTTGCTTTGTCTGTCTTTGCTTTGCCTGGCTTTGTCTTGCTTTGCCTTACTTTGCCTTGCCTTACTTTGCCTTGCTTTGTCTTGCCCTGTTTTGACTTAGCTTGCCTGTTCTGTAAGCCTTGGGTGTGGCACCACTGACGATAGATACCCTGACGGTGTCCCTGTGCCTGTGTCCCTGGCTGTTTAGTTCTGTGGCTGTTTGGGAGCTGGTGAGGAACAGGCCTGTCCTGTTATGAATCATACTCAGCGCAACGTTATACATACCTCGTAATGCAGTCTTCTACAATGCGTTATAATGCAGTGGATCTGAATCCATTCAGAGCAACGTTATACATGCAATGTAACGCACACTTTACACAATGCATTATAATGCAGTGAAGTTGAATCCATTCAGAGCAACGTTATACATACCTTGTAATGCACTCTTCTACAATGCATTATAATGCAGTGAAGTTGAATCCATTCAGAGCAACGTTATACATGCAATGTAACGCACACTTTACACAATGCATTATAATGCAGTGAAGTTGAATCCATTCAGAGCAACGTTATACATACCTTGTAAAGCACTCTTCTACAATGCATTATAATGCAGTGAAGTCGAATCCATTCAGAGCAACGTTATACATACCTTGTAATGCACTCTTCTACAATGCGTTATAATGCAGTGGAGTTGAATCCATATGCATTATAATGCAGTGGAGTTGAATCCATTCAAAGCAACGTTACACGTACAATGTAACGCACTCTTTACACAATGCATTTTAATGCAGTGGAGTTAAATCCATTCAGAGCAACGTTACACATACAATGCAACGCACTCTTATGGTATGCATTACACTGCAGTGGAATGCAATCTAATTTCATACAATTCAACCTGTTTCAAGACAACGTGTCGGGTGTTGAGCTATGGGGGGAGGCAACAGGTAGGATGAGGGTGGGGAATGGATGGGGGAGAAGAGAGAGAGAGAGAGAGAGAGAGAGAGAGAGGGGGGGGAGGGGCATGTCACGAAGCAGGGAGGCTGTTAGTTCTTCTGCGAACATGGAGCGCCGTCAGATCGTCACGTCAGCTGCACTTGTTCACTTACAGTTAAGTGTGCGAGCTGTTAGGCCATTCATACTGTTGGACGTGGCTGGGATACCACGGATGGGGTTGAGGGGGGGGGGGGGGTGTTTAGAGAAGGAGGTTGTTTTGTCTTGATTCTTTATATTATCTTGCATCTCTTTGAATTTTGTTCTACAGGAAGGCATCGCGTCGTATTGCATTGAATTACATCGGACTGCGTCGTATTTGTCTTTGATCGTGTTGTGATGTGTGTTGAGATTAACCCTCCTTGCTGCGAGGCAATTCACGCATTCTGCAAACCTTTGCGGCAATACATGAACTTGGCAAAGAGCAAGCTTATGCAACCTAGTCTCCGGTTCAGAAGATGAAGAGGAATTTTAACAGATGACACCTAAGTGTTAGAGACTCGGTGGGTGAATTGCGTAGAACGCGTAACATTTGCATTTTATTGTTTCCTGTGGATTGTCTTGCGTTGTATTGTATTGTATTGAACTGTATTATGTCGTGTTCTGCTATATGACATTACACATCTCTACTCGGCACTGTCTGTCTGTCTGTCTGTCTGTCTCCCTCCCACCCTCCCTCCCTCCCTCTCTCTCTCTCTCTCTCTCTCTCTCTCTCTCTCTCTCTCTCTCTCAAGAGAGCTACCTTCATTGTGGGATTAAAAACAGTCACGTCTGCAAACCTCTGATCAGTGGTGAACCTTGGACACAGAGTCGAAAAGGAAGAAGAAGAAGAAGAAGAAGAAGAAGAAGAAGAAGAAGAAGAAGAAGAAGAAGAAGAAGAAAAGAACAAGAACAAGAACAAGAAGAACAAGAACAAGAACAAGAAAAGGAAGA
>CM065723.1:76890254-76897754 GCA_033310375.1 Conus canariensis
TTCACAGAACAGTATTCCTGTAAAGAAGAAAGAAGATACACAGCACATCCGTTACGATCAAATTTTATTCAATATTCTAGCTCAGCTATTTTAGACGTTCTTCTAAAAAAAGAAATGAGAGCGCAGACCATTTTGTACAGTATAAGAGACAACAGAAAAAAAAATCCAAGAAGAATACCGACTAGAAAAACAAAAAAGATAAGAGACGTCTTTATTGCCACGTGTTCGTGAGTCACGAGGAATATTTGGAGGGATGGCACACGATCAGAGATCAACGCTTAATCTTAATTCTACACACACGCGCACATACACACTCACCAGCCGTCAGCGATTTGAGTCCGATATAGCCTAGGGACCTCCTGCCCCGTGAAGCGAAGTAGAGAACGCCATTGTCCTCCTCCACCTCACTGACAGAATTGAACCTCCAGCCCATCGGGTCTTGCAGGCTGCGGACCACTCTGCCCTCGCCGTCCAGCTCCACCACGATCCCGAAACGGGGGTTGCTGAACTGGACGTTGTTGTTCACCAACTGAACAACGACAACAATGGCAGTTAGGGAGGTATGCGGAAAAGCGCTGGCTTCCACTTAAGTAATACACAACCTGACGTCACCCTAAGGTCAGGTTTCTCATTAAAATGCACACACACGAAAAAGTATATGTTTTGACATGGGAGAAAAAAAACCCAAACAAACAAACAAACAAACAAACAAAAAAAACCCCCAACAACAGGACAGGCAGTGTTTTCAATCCTTGCGTTAGTTTTCTTTTCTTTTTTCTTTCTGTCTGTCTTCTCTTTTTTCTTTTCTTTTTGTCTTTCCTTCTTTCTTTCTTTTGTCTTCTTCTTTCTTTCGTTCTTTCTTTTGTCTTTCCTTCTTTCTTCTTTCCTTCTTCTTTATTTCTTTCTTTCTGTCTTTCCAGCTTATTTTCTTGCTTATTTGTTATTCCTACCTTCTGTAAGCAAGTCAGTTCCCGTCAAAACAAAATTATCTTTAAAAAATCCGCAAGGGAAGTAACAGAAATGTTAGACTGAAAGAGTTGCCTCCCATGGGCTTTTCTCTAATAGGATTACGGAAATTTCAAAATGACGACGTTAATATCAACAGAAACTCTTGACATTCTAGGAAAATATCTTTCTTCAATCCCTGTGTAGTAACTTTACAGCGTTCACTCTCAGTGAAAATATGTAACAATCTTTGCTGACCATCTCCCATTGATCCGTCACCCCATCCAAATATGACAGATTCGTCCTTACACCACACTTCAGCTCTCAACCGAGCCATGTTTACCTCCAGTTATGCGTTATTTCACCGACACAAAACAAAAATCCTGATCTACGGAACCAGCTTCAGGACTAGTGGCACTTCAACCAAACACACACACACACACACACACACACACACACACACACACACACATTCAGAGGCCATCGCTAACTCCGGATTAAACAGCTGATAATCTTAAAACAGTGACCATAGCTAAACGAACCCATTTTACTGAGAAGTGATCCCTCACCCACCCTATACTCACGCCCCTTACTCCACTTCACTACCCACCTCTACCCACACCCCTCCCACCCCCCTCCAACCACCCTCAACACTATTTTCTTCATGTCCTCTTCCCCTTCCGCTCCTAAGCGGTACCTACTTTTAACGACCAGGAGAACGTCAGAGCTTCCCCATCCGCAATGACCACATTTAAATTTCACTCGACGACTTCCGTGAAGTCCCGGTCTGTGGGACAATAAACCATCCTGCAGATGACAGTTTCATGGAATCTCGTGTCGGTTCGACAAACGAGTAAGGCAGACAGGTTATTTGGCCAAATATGTGGAGTGGAGAGGGGTGGAGACCTGTCTTGCTGGCTCACAGTCGGCCGCAGATGCTGCGGGGGAAAAGAGTTCAGCAGGTGGAGGTCCTGCTTCTTCCGGTTCCTGTTTGTCTGAATGGCAGCCTCTGTGTTCAGTGCTAAAGTCTGTGTGCCCTGATGGCGCACCTGTCTCCTGCAGTCCCAAAGTCTGTGAGTTCTGTTGGCGCACCTGTCTCCGACAGTCCCAAAGTCTGTGTGCCCTGATGGCGTACCTGTCTCCGGCAGGGTCTGTCAAGGTCATGGCGCACCTGTCTCCGGCACGGCAGGGTCTGTCATTGACAGTGTGTTCCCTGGTAACTGTCTCCATGGTGCGGCTCTTGAGGCTGGCCTTCAGTGTGCCTTTGTGCTACTGAGTAGTCTACCCTGGTCACGCTGCCCCTGCTGTAGCTGGCCGTTGAGGACATTTTGGGGTTTTGCGGTTCCTCATGCAGATAAAATGTCCTATCCATTTCAACGGGCTATTCCTGAGTTGACACTGGATTCCGGAAGGTCCACGCCTTCCAGACCTTGAAGGTAGGAAATTTGGTCCTGCTTTTTGACGTTTCAGATCCTGCGCTGGAAAGACTGGTGAAGTCGTTCCAGCTGCTGGTCTTGTCGATGTCAGATGGTCCAGGTGGATGGTCCAGGTGTACACAGCAATTTTGGAGGCGTCTGATGCCGTGATTTTCTGTTTCTTGGCGAGCCCGCTCAGCACCGTTGGCCATTGCCGTTTGTCATGTCACCTCGGCGTCGGGAGATCCGTTGTCACTCACAGTGCCGTCTAGACAGGATTGATAGCGGGCCTTGTGTAAAACTCACCACTAGTTCATATTACCTGAGGGGTTTTAAACCATCACCATGCCACCATGCGAACTGTCATTCTGGTGGTGTCAGTGCGGTGTTCAATGTCCCCCTTATCCCCTTTGCCCTGGGAAGGCTCTCACTGTCTGCTGCATCGCACTGGTGCTGCGGACGTTCAACCAGAATGTCCACATTTTCTCTCAACATTATTTCGTGTCAAAAGTCATCGCTGGCCGACATGTGAATCCCGACGGCCACCGCATGGAAGTTTACGGAATTCAACCACTTACGTACATCGTGTGTGTGTGTGTGTGTGTGTGTGTGTGTGTGTGTGTGTGTGTGTGTGTGTGTGTGTGTGTGTGTGTGTGCGCGCCTGTGTGTGTGCGTGTGTGTGCGTACGCGCGCGCGCCTGTGTGTAAGTGTGTGTGTGCGTGCGTGCGTGCGTGCGTGCGTGCGTGTGTGTGTGTGTGTGTGTGTGTGTGTGTGTGTGTGTGTGTGTGTGTGTGTGTGTGTGTGTGTGTGTGTTTAAAAATCCAAACAAACAAGTTTAAAATGTCCCAAATTTTCAGCTATATATATGTATACAAACACGCGCGTGTGTGTGTGTGTGTGGATAGATAGGTAGGTATACGGATGGATAGACAGATCAGTATAGATATAGACCCAAACATAAATACGAAGTTTTACATTTTTAGTTCTTAATTCAACTTCTTTGTAAATCTACCACATCAATACAAATAAGATAAATGTCTTAATGGCCAGATGTCAAAAAGAAAATGTTTCCGTATTATGATCAGTCATGATATTTCCTAACGCACCAGATATAACAACATCCACTGATTTGCAAAGAAGGATCGGCAGTATTTTTTTTTCTCGCCGGCATGTTCATAGGAACTGACTGTCTTTGAACAGACATGGCGACGCCCTCCGAAGTGAACAGCTCACGCTGGCTCCGCGACAAAGTGTCGACGGAAGAGGGCTTTGTAGTTGATGTCCTGCGTCCAGCGACGATTGACCATCACAGACGTGAGCTGGCGGTCTGTCCAGCGACGATTGACCATCACAGACGTGAGCTGGCGGTCTGTCCAGCGACGATTGACCATCACAGACGTGACCTGGCGGTCTGTCCAGCGACGATTGACCATCACAGACGTGAGCTGGCGGTCTGTCCAGCGACGATTGACCATCACAGACGTGAGCTGGCGGTCTGTCCAGCGACGATTGACCATCACAGACGTGACCTGGCGGTCTGTCCAGCGACGATTGACCATCACAGACGTGACCTGGCGGTCTGTCCAGCGACGATTGACCATCACAGACGTGAGCTGGCGCTCTGTCCAGCGACGATTGACCATCACAGACGTGAGCTGGCGGTCTGTCCAGCGACGATTAACCATCACAGACGTGAGCTGGCGGTCTGTCCAGCGACGATTGACCATCACAGACGTGAGCTGGCGGTCTGTCCAGCGACGATTGAACATCACAGACGTGACCTGGCAGTCTGCTCTGGTGAGTTAGCTGACGGCGACCTGACAGTTATTGTTTCTAGTGAATTGCCGGTGCCGGAGCTGCGACGTGACGGATATGGGTGTGGCTGTTGTGCACGTAAAAGCCGAAATGCGCGGCGTTGGAAAAATGCAACTAGCGGGGCATGAGAGACAAATGATTCATTCACCAGCCAGCCAGCCACTACAAGCACGCGCGCACACACACGATCACGCACACAAATGCACACGCATACGCACTCACGCAGACACACACACACACACACACACACACACACACACACACACACACACACACACACACAACACACACATGCACACACATATGCATACACACACAATCACACACATATGCGCACACACACAACACACACAACCACACACCACACACACACACACACACACACACACACACACACACACACACACATACACACACAGATATGCACTCGCGCACACCCCCCATACACACATGCACATGCACTCGCGCACCGTATACATTGGTACACACACATGGGCCCATGCCAACAGACCCATGCACACACACACACACACACACACACACACACACACACACACACACACACACACACAACACACACGTGTACACTCACCGCACACACATACAATGATAATGGCACTGCCAATGTTAGCTATGTTATTCAAGGTCTGACCAGCGCGTTGGGCTAAAGCGTACGTCAGACATCTGCTCAGTCGTAGACTCAAGACCCTCCTTTTAAATCCTCTCATCTTAGTTTCAAAATCCGAGACCCTCTTTTTAAGTCCTCTCATCTTAGTCATTAATTCGTTTATCCATCAATTTTAAATCATACGCAGTGCGGTCTCGAAACTTTGCTGATGTGATGTAGCGTACATGGACTAGTCCGCACGCAGTGACACCTCCTTGGTGAAACTGAAACGGAAACCAGGCAGCCACTGGAACACGTGAGGCCACTCACCATGATCAGAAGGGCCCGCAGTCGTGGCTGATCGCCGAAGTTGTCAGCACAGTGGGTAGGTCGTGGTGACGGGCCTGCGACATCCCCACCCACAGGGTGCCCCGGGGGGACAGGCGGATATTGTCCACTATGCCCGGCAGATTAGTGGCGAAGTCTTCGATGGTGTTCCGTTTGGGGGAGGTGGGTCCTATCCACGCTCTGCCAGTCAATCAATCAATCAATTAATCCATCGATCCATCCATCCATCTATTCATCCATCCATCCATCCATTTATCCATCCATCCATCCACCAACCAACCAACCAACCAACCAACCAACCAACCAACCAATCAATCGATCACTCAATCAATCAATCAATCAATCAATCAGTCAATCAATCAACCTCCCTATCAACTACCAAGCAGCCAATCAGTCAGGCGTATCAGCTGACCAATGATGTTATCTTTGCCCGCATTCCCGATCAACATTTACAAAAATGGAAAGGAACGATGTTCCATCTATCACAAGATTCTGGAGTGAGCACCACAGGAACGATGTTCCATATATCACAAGATTCTGGAGTGAGCACCACACCATGAAACAAAGAAAATGGCACCGTGCCCAAATCTCCTCAAGATTCTGAGTGTCCATCCTCACGCCAACGTGCTCCACTCATCTCAGTTTCATGGAGTCCCCCACTCCATCTTCAAACAAGCCAGCGTCGTATTGCCCTCTTACCTCATGAGTCTGGAATCCCTACCCTACCAACGAACAAAACAGCGTGCAGCGCTTCGTTGATCTTAGGATTCTGAAGATCTAAATCCACCCTCGAACAAGCCAATGTCTTAGTGCTCCATTCACCTCAGGATTGTTGGAGTCTATTCCAACCTCGGACAAAGCAATGTCACAGTGCTGTTTCTCCTCATGATCCTTGGAGTCTATTCCACCCTCAAACAAACCAGTGTCACAGGTGCTCCATCCTCTTCAGGATATCTGGAGTCTCCTCTCCAATCCACCACAAAACAACCTCCCAGAGCTTAATTCATTTTAGGATCTTTGGAATTCTCATTCCATCCTCAAACGAACCAGTGTCGCAGCGCTCTGTTCATTACAGGCTCTTTGGAATTTCCACTCCATCCTCAAACAAAGCAACGTCACAGTGTTTCCCCTAACCCACCCTCGTCATGCTGTTTCATTTATTTAAGGCTCTTTAAAGTCTCCACTCTGTCCTCAGTCAAAGCAATGTCACATGCTCCAGCCACCTTAGGGCTTTGGGGAGTCAGTCTCCACTCCGATGTTAAACAAAGCGATGTTTCAGTGCTTCATTCATCTGAGGATCTCTTAAAGTTCTTGCTCCACTCACCAACAAACCATTGTCATTGTGTCTAATTCACCTCAGGATCTTTGGAGTTTCCACTCCATCCTCACACAAAGCAACTTCACAGTGATCAACTGCTGTCATTAGTCTGGAATCCACGCACGTAAGGAAGTCAGTAAGATAGATTCCTCAAGTTCTGGAACATACGCCACCGGAAAAGCGAAGTCACAAAGCTCCACTCACCTGAGGATTCTGGATCGTGTTCCCTCAGCAACGAGCAGATACTCTTCATCTTTGGACAGCTGCAGGCCGTTAGGAAAGGTAAGGTTGGTGATCAGCTCCCTCACCTGATTCTCCGGGGTGTTTTCTCGAGGGTCATACACCAGAACTCTGAAATGACAGTCACACCTCTCTGCTATGGAAATACCTGATTATTTTCCGTTCAAACTACATCCTACAATCTTACGTGCAATTTTGCTACAGATCTAACTGACTCTAGTACAAACAATTCTATTTCTGATATGACTAATCGGATTTTTCATCGCTGGTAAGCAGTCCTGATTGCTACAGAGAGGATTGCTACAAGTTATTTTATGGTTGTCTATTGTTGTTTTTCTCCTAAGGTCCTACACAAAACATGTGTCATGCTTGAATAATGATTGGTGGACGCATGTATGATTTCTCTGGAAGAAAGTTGCCGTTCTTTTCTGCTGTCGTCCTCAGTTTTTATTGTCTCATATCAATGCTTAACATCACTGCTAGTACCAGCTAAAAACAAACGGTCGCTTCAGGTCTAGACGAGAGGATGAGCAACAAACGAACAATGCCGTGCTAAAATCCAACCTATGATTTTCTCGCGCATCCTAGGCGACTGATATGTCCACAAAATTACCAGCCCACTGCGATGATACAACAGAGTACAATACAATACATACAATACAATACAATACAATACAATACAATACATACAATACATATGGTTCAATATCATACCGAGATTTCCCTTTGACCCCCGACCCTCTTCCAGTACAAAAACTTCTTAACATCAGTCATTAAAGTTGATTTATTAACATTTCATTACATTGCACATT
>CM065723.1:76902754-76905254 GCA_033310375.1 Conus canariensis
TCTTCCCCCATAGACACTCCTTTCCCCTACAAACCACCAGCCTTTTCCCCCTTTTGCATTAGGCCCGCTTCCAATCCCTTGAAATAGAAAACAAAACACCAGCAAACAAACAAACAAAAACAAAACGAAGAAAGAAAGAAACAAAATCGTGTCCAAACCCTGGATTGAACTCGGGATTTTCAGATCTTCAGAGTAACTCTCTCCCAACTAACTACTGCGGCGGATAGTATGTGCTCTGCTTAAAAAAAAATCATCAACATGAAGGCCATCGGCGAGGCGTGTATCATTTTGCTTCAAATGCCGACATCCACAGTAGTAACCCTGATGATCTCTTGACAAAGTGAAACAACTGTCGCGTGCTGGTCCTACTGATCTCCCCTTGGGTGAAATGGTAACACTAATGGTGCACTCCTTTGAGAAGGAGTACTTCTCACATCCCCTTCCTGTCACATGCAAGTCTTCTGTCTCGTGAAGTTGTGTATTTTATTTTTAACCTGGAAGAATTTTGATTTTTGCTATCTTCCCTGTCTGGAAAGTAAAGTCATCTGGATCCTAATGAGAGAGAGAGAGAGAGAGGAGAGAGAGAGAGAGAGAGAGAGAGAGAGAGAGAGAGAGACAGACAGACAGACAGACAGACAGACAGACAGACAGACAGACAGAAATAGATAGATAGATGGACTGATCAGTCGATTGATCGATTGATAGATAGCTAGACAGATAGACAGACAGACAAACAGACAGACAGATAAATAGCTAGCGAGCCGGCTAGCTGGCTTTCTAGGTAGCTAGCTAGATAGGTGGACAGGTAGACAGGTAGGTAGATAGACAGGTAGGTAGGTTGGTAGATAAGGGATGGATAGACATACAGAGGCAGACAGACAACCAGATAGATAGACCGATAAATAGGTCGGTAGATAGACAGAGAGATAGACAATTTGATTAATAGATAGATAGATAGATAGATAGATAGATAGATAGATAGATAGAGAGAGAGAGAGAGAGAGAGATAGATAGATAGATAGATAGATAGATAGATAGATAGATATAGATATACACAAGGCACAGGGGAGTGCACAGACTGCCTTCAAGATCGAACGGGTCATGGAAAACATTTTTTTCTGCCGAAGGAAGAAGTTATAGACAGAAAGAATAACTTCTTTTGGGCTTTCCTCGAAGAGGATATACGAAAAAAAAAAACCATCAAAAAAAAAAAAAAAAAAAAAAAAGAAAAAAAAAAAAAAAAAAAAGGAAAGAAAACCGCAACGTGTACGTTATGTCATCAGAAACCTTGTTTATTTCAAGAACATATTTCACCTCGCAGATAATCATCAAATGATAAAACTGGCTTCACGGTTCCAGTGGTCTGTGGAAATTGTTTAGCAATCTTGCCGGACGGAAAGCGGATCAACGGTTTGATCCAAACCCACACTGCGGATCCACATCAACATTTATTGGGTTCGTGCTTGGGCCCCATTCTGTCTCCCCACCAGGTTTGGTTAAAATCAGTTTAGTAGTTTGTGTGTAAACTTACAGACAGACAGACAAACAAACAAACGGACAAGGGAGAGAACACAACCTCCTCAGCGGAGGAACGTTTGTTCATTTCACAAATATACAGGAACTGGCGAAAAAATAAGTGAAGCGTTAGAGTTATTAATACATCACTTAATGGATTCATATGACCATGATTGACAGAATAAATAAATCGATAGACAACTAGATTAATTAAAACATGAGAAATTTTACATTTCGGAGCGGGCAATCGGTCTCTAATTATTGAACTTCCCAGTCCAAATCAGCTATCAAATCTTCTGCAGATACAGCGTCGGACAGCAGAGAATATAAGAACAAACAGAATAAAGAAATCATGTGTCATGGCAGTCACACGACCCAAACAAGATGACCATAACAACACACAACATGAACGACACTAGAAGAGAGAGAGAGAGAGAGAGAGAGAGAGAGAGAGAGAGAGAGAGAGAGAGAGAGAGAGAGAGAGAGAAGAGAGAGAGAGAGAGAGATGAACATGTCTGGAAATGACAGTGAGAAGATAACGGTCGAAGGATGACTAAATGAAAAAAAAAAAAAAAAGGACACACCCCACGGCCCCACCTTCCACAGTCTCACCACTCTCCACCAGCAGCCAAGCCCCCAGGTCCGTCCCTCCCCCTTGGCAATCCAGTCAATCATCTGTCAGCCCCCTCCCAGACTGATGGTGATCAATGACCAAAGATCTGATCAGGAGATACGCAAGTGTCACAGACGGCCTTCAGCCCTGACAGCTCTGTCAGCGAGGCACACTTCCGCCGAATAGAACATGCGCCATTTTGATGACGACTTAGGCAGTTTCCTTTTTTTTTTTTTTTCGTCAAAGCAAACCATGGACGTTCCTAGGTGTCCAATCAAACCAAAGTGTTGACAATGAGGAAATAAGCAGGTATTAAAAATAAAAAAAAACGTACCATCCGCCGTGGCGAAGTGGTTAGCGCCGCGGACTCCC
>CM065723.1:76910254-76930254 GCA_033310375.1 Conus canariensis
GTGTGTGTGTGTGTGTGTGTGTTTGAAATTAAGGACCGGCTTCATGAACACCAAGCAATGAAATAGTAAATGACTTTGAAGCCATCAACTGTCCCTAGCAAACCGACTGGACGTTGGATGGAATCTGACAGGGGTCTGAAGACTGGACATCAGGTGCCCTCTGTAGCAAACAGCTTTGCTTCAGAAAATAACCGTCGATGTTGTTAGCCCACAAAGTCCAAATGGCATCTTATTTCTTTACTGGACCTGTCTGTCATTTCAATAATAATGCGCCGTTATTATATTGTGTCCCTGTTAGAGGCTGCATCTTATTTCTTTACTGGGCCTGTCTGTCATTTCAATAATAATGCGCGCTATTATATTGTGTCCCTGTTAGAGGCTGCATCTTATTTCTTTACTCGACCTGTCTGTCATTTCAATAATAATGCGCCGCTTATTATATTGTGTCCCTGTTAGAGGCTGCATCTTATTTCTTTACTCGGACCTGTCTGTCATTTCAATAATAATGCGCCGCTATTATATTGTGTCCCTGTTAGAGGCTGCATCTTATTTCTTTACTCGGACCTGTCTGTCATTTCAATAATAATGCGCCGTATTATATTGTGTCCCTGTTAGAGGCTGCATCTTATTTCTTTACTCGACCTGTCTGTCATTTCAATAATAATGCGCCGTTATTATATTGTGTCCCTGTTAGAGGCTGCATCTTATTTCTTTACTCGACCTGTCTGTCATTTCAATAATAATGCGCCGTTATTATATTGTGTCCCTGTTAGAGGCTGCATCTTATTTCTTTACTCGACCTGTCTGTCATTTCAATAATAATGCGCCGCTATTATATTGTGTCCCTGTTAGAGGCTGCATCTTATTTCTTTACTCGGACCTGTCTGTCATTTCAATAATAATGCGCCGTTATTATATTGTGTCCCTGTTAGAGGCTGCATCTTATTTCTTTACTGACCTGTCTGTCATTTCAATAATAATGCGCCGTTATTATATTGTGTCCCTGTTAGAGGCTGCATCTTATTTCTTTACTCGACCTGTCTGTCATTTCAATAATAATGCGTCGTTATTATATTGTGTCCCTGTTAGAGGCTGCATCTTATTTCTTTACTCGACCTGTCTGTCATTTCAATAATAATGCGCCGCTATTATATTGTGTCCCTGTTAGAGGCTGCATCTTATTTCTTTACTGACCTGTCTGTCATTTCAATAATAATGCGCCGTTATTATATTGTGTCCCTGTTAGAGGCTGCATCTTATTTCTTTACTGGACCTGTCTGTCATTTCAATAATAATGCGCCGCTATTATATTGTGTCCCTGTTAGAGGCTGCATCTTATTTCTTTACTCGACCTGTCTGTCATTTCAATAATAATGCGCCGTTATTATATTGTGTCCCTGTTAGAGGCTGCATCTTATTTCTTTACTCGACCTGTCTGTCATTTCAATAATAATGCGCCGTTATTATATTGTGTCCCTGTTAGAGGCTGTCATGTTTTAAATACTCCGTTGTTGTTTTTTAAAACTAAATCTTATACTATCTTTCTTTCTTTCTTTCTTTTTTTTTTTTTTCATATTCTGCGTCTGTTTTACAGCCTCGAGCGTCTCTTAGTGCCACCATAATGAAGACATTCCTCGTTATCCGGTTTGAAAATATTGTTTCACTCTTTTCCTTCAATGTGAGGCCGGGTTATTAAGGACGGAATGGGCCTCCTTTGGGTTCATGTAATCAATGACATCAGAGAAAGAACCTTCACTTCATTCCAGTCAGTTTGAAGCTGTGTTGAATTTTGTGAAGGAACAATACTTGATTGTTGTCCGGCCATCATGTGTTGTTGTTGTCGAAGTTCATGAATGGAGGAGGAGTGAGTGAGTGAGTGAGGCCGGGAGAAAGGGAGAGATGAGGATGAGGAAAAAAGTAGAGTGGAGGTAATAGGAATGAGGGGGGGGGGGGGGGGGAAGAGGAGGGGAAACTGACAATACAAAAACACTGAGAAACAGACAGGGATTCAGCTACAAACATAGTCCATGACGCAAATAATCCTCCTTATATAATCCACGTCAGCTCGCCACACTCACACCGCCATAAGTCTTTTGCCTGACAAGTTGATTGACGCGGTGTGACCACCAGCTTGACCACGGGGGGCAGGAGCCTTAAGTCGGCCCGTCACGCGCGTTACAGTCCAATGTGACATGGTCACGGTGACGACAGACATACCTCGTGACCGTGACAGCCTCTGAAACGCTGTCCTTGTCTGCAAGAGTGATGGTGGATGAGCTATCAAGTTCTAATACCACCTCGCCGACCTCTGATATCCAAAATACCATCCAGGAAATGAGGGAAGAGACTCCGAGACCGAACAGCAGCAGCAAGAGAAGAAGAAGAAGAAGAAGAAGAAGAGACGACGACGACGACGACGACGACGACGACGACGACGACGACAGAGAAGAAGAAGAAGAAGAAGAAGTAGTAAAGTTCATGAACAATTTGGAGGTCTTGTATGCGTTTTGAGTGTGGACTGTAATTTGTGTAATTTTCAAAACTAGCAATGTCTACCACATGATTTCATTGTAAGTATGACGATCATTGTCAACGAGCGTTGTACTGTATTGTATTGTATTGCATCGCATTTTATTTTATTGTTTTGTATTCTATTGTACTGTATTGTATTCCCTCGCATTGTATTGTATTGTATGGCATTGTGTCGTATTGTATTGTATTGTATCGTATTGTATTGCCTTTGTCATATTCTCCATCCTTGCTTTCTACAACTATACTAAAGTTGCGTATGTCGAAGGGTATGTGGCATTGAACATTGTCAGTTCGCTAGCGCAACAAGAGGGACAGACACTCCACAAGCAGGAGTTATTGGACTCTACACATCAGAGTAGTGCCAGTCACCTCTGACTTCAATGATAGCCTCTACATGTAACAGTGATGTGACTCCTCAAGCGGGAGTAATGGGATTTTAACATGTCATTTACAACAATGTCCGCATATCATGATATCAATCTCCATAAGATGGTATTTGATTCAATCAAAGAAAAAGACACAAAAGTACTCACAAAAATGTACGGATTTGTTTTCTTTCTGTCTTTAAAAAGTGTTTACACACGCACGCACACACACACACACACACACACACACACGCACACACAACACACACACGCACGCACGCGCGCACACACACACACACACACACACACACACACACACACACACACACATAATATATAATATATATATATATACGACTCGGTCGCATCTGTACAGACACTGAGGTTTTCAACCAGCGATCAGAAGAAATGAAAACCTGTTTTCTCCGCCGTGGATATAACTCAGTTTCCTTACGCAAAGCCCTTGAAAGAGCCAGAAACACTCCTCGCAGCCAAACCCTAGAATATGTCCGGGGTGTGTGTGTCTGTGTGTGTGTGTGTGTGTGTGTTGTGTGTGTGTGTGTGTGTGTGTGTATTTTTGGGGGGGTGGGGTGGGGTGGGTGGGTTTGGGGGTGAGTTGGGGTGGGGTGTCGGTGTGTGGGGTGATGGTGGTGGTGGTGGTGGTGGGGGGGGGGGGGGGGTAAAGCTGCATGAACACAGCAAATGAACTAATGAATATTTAACAAAAAATACCAAGACATCATAAAATAATACCATAAATAAAACCAAAACCATGGGGAAATCGATCACGAGGCATGAATTGAAATAAGATGTCATAAAAATAACAACAATTATGTGTTCTGTCAAAGTAAGCTGATGACGAACGTTTAGAACAACTATGTAGTTAAATGCTGCCTGTCATTCAAGGAAAGAGGAACTGAGAGTAGCTTCCCCTTTCCTGTTCACCAAAGTAGTCCGCTGGAACTAGGTCAATGGCAGTACACAGGAACTTTTCACCCCAGTGCACTAAATGAAAGCCCTTCCCACGTGCCTTCCTCCCCACTCACCCTTCTCCCCTCATCGCGCTTCCCCCCTTCCCTTATTGTGACCCCCTCAAAAAAGGAAAGAATGAAAAAGAGAAACAAACAAACAAACAAAAAAAAGAAAGAAGAAGAAAGAAAGGAGAAAAAATTCTGCCCTTCGGGTACGTGCGGACAAAGCCTGTATCTAATTCAAGAAGGCTGCGCTCTGTATTTGTTTTATATATTCGATGGGTTTTGTTTCTTTGTTTTTTGTTTTTGGTCACGCACATAAAATCGCCAAAATGTGCGATCTTTGCTATTCTTTCATCCTGTTGTAAATTCGCGAGGCTGTACTTGTCGAAACCAGGCAAAATGTATCTCTGGGTTTCTTTGGTTTTTCCGTCTGCACATGTATTTACGTGTGTATCAAAGTTGATTTTCCTGCTGAATTCCACCAGACAGAATGTCCTTGTTGCAAGTTTCGTTTGTTTATTTTATTTTATTTTTTTGCTTGCTTGTTTGTTTGTTTGTTTTTCTTGTTTTATTTATTTACTTGATTTTTTTTTTTAATGCGTACTGTGCTGAACGTTGGACCTCGGTTTATTGCCGTTTCCAAAATGACTGGCACTCATACCACTACTTAAGGGCAAGTGGAAAGGGAAACAACAAAAACAAAAACACGCTCTGTGCGAGATTTAAACCACGGACGCAGGATTCCCTCAATTCCTGGGTTTTCTACTGGGCCTCGTATCTACCTCTGACTATTTGTGTGAGTCCTTACGGGCTTCTAAAGGTCGTGATTAGTGTATTCATAATAAAAAAAAATAGTCAATATGGTTAAGAAAACAAGGATAATTACTGTTGTTATGTGAAAACAACAGAAAGAATACCATAATCACGACATGACAACGTTTATTTTTCGTTTAAAATCTATTGTCACTGCTTTTTGCGCTGCTAAGACATTAGATTACAGGTCAAAAGAAAATGAGAACAGTTTTATGACCCTGGTGAGCCGGAAGTAGTGAAAACTGTTAATTATGGTATATGTGTAACAGGTTTCCGGTATTCTGCACATTTGCAGTTCATTCATTCCAAAATCTTTAATCCGCAGTATGGTGGCACCAGTGATGAGTCATAGTTGCCAGTTTTCGTCAGCCATATCATTATTCATGATCAAGATTTTTTGATGATCACGTTTGACCGCCACATAAGGTTGAAAACAATAAAGCGAGTGATTTTGAAACAACAGCGTCAACGCCCAATAGGGCCCATTATTTTCACGTAAAAAGAGTAACTGTCATAGTTCTTTCTATCGAAAATTATTTTTATCACTGAGACAACAGTTATTTCCGGATTTTGATGCTCGCAAGTTCCCATAACCCGATTTCCCCACATCGGGACAACGTGACAAGTTACAGTCAGAGGCGGACAGAGAGGTTGATCAATTCTTTGTTACTGTCGGACCTGACGTTTGAGTGACAGGAGCTGGCCTTGGAAGTGAAATATTCTGAGAAACTGACACGAGGCCTTTTTTTGGCGGGGCTTTGTACTTCAGTTGCAGTTTCATCCAGGAGACGCTACTGTCTGCGGACTACTCCATGTATTCTGCCACGTCGCCTCTGTTAACCCATGACACCCACGTGCCTGAACATCTCAACAGGCTGGTCAGGCCATAACTGCCTGACTAACATTGATAGTGTGTGTGTGTGTGTGTGTGTGTGTGTGTGTGTGTGTGTGTGTGTGTGTGTGTGTGAAAGCCATGTTCCAAAAACGCAGCACAAGGGAAGATCAAAGACTGGGACAGATATACTCCTCCCCCTTTGAGTTACTGTCTGGTCGTCCGGCAAGTGGACCTATCTTCTTCTTGTCTGTCGTGGACAGGATATAATGTCTCCCTGATGAGTCCGATCCAGCGGACGAAAGGCCTAGGAGCAGGTAATACATATAGATCTGCCTTCGAGAGGGATTGCGATGGTTCGTTCATGCAACTAGTGAAGGGTTTTTATATTCATATATATATATATATATATATATATATATTTCCCATTTCTTCATCTTCAACCCCTTACCTTACCTTAACCTTAAATCTCTCCGTGCCAGGAGGCACATAAGGCTTGGACGTCTCTCCTCCACTGTGCTCGGTCTGTAGCTTCAACCCCCCCCCCTTTTCTTTTTAAATTTCAAATCTTTGCCAAGTCATTACTATAATGATGGAAGAATTGTTAACCTGCACTTGTTTTCCCCCACTACTTATTTGTTCAGAATATGTCTTCTCAGAGGAGGACAAAAATGTGAATGCAGTATGTGTTTGACCTCAGAACAGTATTGTGGACACTTGTTCTTTAGCGCAACAACAGGTGAAAGAGTCTGTGAACAACTACAAACATGATGCTGATAGGAAGGCCAAATCAGAGTTGCGTCCCTAGGTACAAAAGTGTTATTTTGTTGCCTGCTGACCACAACAAACCACAGGTCAAATGGACAGGACATTCACTGTTGTTGAGTAACTTGGTCCTGTTGATCATAAACTAACTTGGTCCTGTTGATCATAAACTAACTTGGTCCTGTTGATCATAAACTAACTTGGTCCTGTTGATCATAAACTAACTTGGTCCTGTTGATCATAAACTGGTATGGGGTGGTGCGCATAACATTTTACGTATCAAGACGTTCAAACGTTACCATTCACGTTTTCCTGCTTGTTTCAATGATGTTGATTTGAAAGTGACACTTGTTTCTTTGACAGTGATTTATTGCCTGCGCCTGCAAATGTCGTTTCTGTTGATTTTGATCCTCAGTTTTCTCTCTGACTGATGACACTGACAATGACAGTCAACAATATCCACGCCGAACTGTCTCGCCTGCTCTTGGTGGTATTGTCAAAGAGACTGATGATGATGGCCGACAAATGCCGACTGTACCATCAGTGACAAGTGAAACCTACACAGACGTCAAACCGGACTCTCGCCTTGCCACTGATGAGGTTTTCCAGCTACAGCCTGTGTAACGAGTCTCTTCAGCCATTTTGACGGGTAGTCCTGATATCGCTCGTGATGGCAGTCCTCACCGTATTACTTTGATCTCAGATGTGTCCGTCAGAGTCAAACCGTGCTCTTGGTCCTTTTCAGCTCGACAAGTTGTCGAAAAAGAAGTTCAACTAATTGAGTATGGGTGTTATTGAACCATCTGTTTCTCAGTTTTGTTCGCCTGTCGTCTTCGTATTTAAACTTGATGATACAATATGCTTTTGTATTGACTACAGGAAGTTGAGAAAGTTGACCAGTATCAGTGTTTTTCACTGTAAACCTGTTCCTGACAAGGACGTGTTGTTTGAATGAATGTGATACGTTCAGTATTTTGTGAAAATAGACTAAAAAAGCATATTGGCAAATACTTGTCGAGTTGTAAGATAAACATCGGACTACTTTCCAAACACCTCCTATTTGAATGGATCAGAATGCCTTTGGAATTGCAGAATGCGCCTGTCACTTTTGCTCGAATGATGCGTCAGATGACAGTGAAAACTCAGCTTTCATCTTTTTTTGGATAACATTTTGACTGGCTGTAAAAGTTGGCGTGAACTTGTGACCTGTTTGAAAAAAGTATTTCATAAAAACTGAGAAGTTTTGGACTGACTGCCAGACCGACAGAGATGCATACAGGTTTTACTGGATTTTATGGATATATTTGTCAGCGGGAATTTTTTAAACCTCAACAGGAAGTGCAAAATAGACCAAATTTGAAGTTGCAATTTTCTCGTACAAAACAACAAGTGCGTTCCCTCCTTGGTCGTTAAAGTTACTATCGTCGTTATGTGCCCGCTTTTGCTGCTGTTGGTGCCCCTGTCAGTGATCTCAAAAGAAATCCATGACCTGAACAGATGAGTGTCAGCAAACTCTGCAGCAAATGCAGCGGATCCTAAGGTCTCACCCTGTCCTTCTGATGCCTGACTTGTGCAGGAGCTCGTCATCCGTACAGACACCAGTTCCACCGGACTTGGAGCAGTCATTCCTCAGGAGGAGGATGGTCTTGTACACCCCGTGATGTTTGCTACTGCTAAACTGTCCCTACATGACAACAATATCCTGTCATGCAATGTGAATATCCCGCCATCGTTTCGGAACTTCACCAGTTTTCAAGATTCCTAGCTGGGTGGGCCTTTGTCTTGCAACCGATCATCACTTACTCAAATTTTTGCTAGATCCGGGAGTTTTCTTTCGTCAGATCCGGGAGTTTTCTTTCGCTAGATCCGGGAGTTTTCTTTCGTCGAAGAATCTATCGCTGGACGTGGAAACATATTGGCGGACATTCTTTCGCGAGAATGATTTTTTTTTAATGTAGTGTGTGTGTGTGTGTGTGTGTGTGTGTGTGTGTGTGTGTGTGTGTGTGTGTGTGTGTGTGCGCGCGCGCGCGCGCGCGCCTGAATAGCTCAGTTGGTAGAGCGCCTGACTCGTAATCTTGGTGATCCTGGGGTTGCGGGTTCGAATCTCCGCCGGGGCGTTTCGGTGCAGGGGGATTTTTCCCTCGGAGTTAACATTAGTTCTGACTCCTTTTCCCATACAGTCCTTCGAATGAGACTATAAACCGAGCTTCCGTGTGTGAACGCACCCATAATATCTTGCACACACGTAAAATCCTATCACCAACTTTCGGAAGAGTAGGCCAGTTTGGCCGTTGGTATGGATGACACGTTACACACAGCATGCACCCTGCGTAAGAAATGGAAAGAATGAAGGAAGTAAAGAAACTGAGTGAACGATATTGAACGATATTGACTGGATGACACGGGAAACGACTGAATGAAGTGCCAGCTGGCAGCTCTTCAGTCGGCACTACCCAGGTAGGCAGCCCGTTGTGTAAGCGACTGTTGATTGTAAAGCGCTTAGAGCTTGGTCTCTAGCCGAGAATAGGCGCTATATAAGTATTCATCATTATTATTATTATTAATAACACGGAAGGTGTCAGTGATAAATCTAAAGTAAAGGCCACGCCCGGCCTAGGCTTAGCAATCCCTCGCGCCCCCCACCCCACCCCCCCTCGTAAGATGTGGTAAACAGAAATAAAAAGAAGAAAAACTAGAATGAATATTCTACAGATACAGATGCTTTCTAGATTGACATAATTTTTCTTTTCAGGAACTTGTCCGCCAGAAAGACAAGGGACGCTTAGGGTTTTTAAAAAAAATTTTCTAAAGAGGCTGGGGTGGGGTGGGGGTTGGGAGTAGGGTGTTTTTCTCTCAGAGGGGCACGGGCCCAGTTTGTATTTTGTAAGTCTTCGTGAGGTGGCAGGAGATTGTAAAGAGGCTGTGACTTGGTGAGGCCCAAACCAGGACAGAAAACTGTCATAGCTCTGTGAGGAATTGAAACATGAGTAATAGAAACAATAGTAAGAAAAAGAAAAGTTTATATATATATATATATATATGAATAATGCGAAAATGTTATTATGAACTGAAAGGGTGGGGGGGGGGGGGGGGGGGGGGGGGGGGGGGGGAGGGGGGGGAAGGGGGGAACTCTTTTCTGTCTGTTTGACTGACGCTGTATGAAGGCTGCGTGAGCGAGAGTATGACCTGGCCACAGACAAAAAGAATGAAGACAGGTATACAACAGATTGGACATGGCCACAGACAAAAAGAATGAAGACAGGTATACAACAGATTGGTCAGAAGCGAACCGTTTATAAAACAGCCACATATTGCACACCATAGTTGCTGGTGATATGTTTCTGTCACGAGTTGTGTGTGTGTGTGTGTGTGTGTGTGTGTGTGTGTGTGTGTGTGTGTGTGTTGTGTGTGTGTGTGTTTACTTCCTTTATCCTGGACTGATTTTTAAAACGTTTGTAGAGTTCTGTTTCAGTTTTCGGTACTGGCCCTGCGGGAGGGAGGGGGGGGGTACAGATTTCTTAGAACCGCTTCCTCCCAGGTCTCTATCTGCATCCACTGCTCGATGACGAACAAGACGGCAACAGTACAGACCATCAAGCAGACAAATAAGCAACTAGAGAAACAGGCACACGGACGAACTGATCAATGGAAAGGCTGACGCGGACATGCACACTCAGATACACATGAGCGCTGGCCCGCAAGCGTACGCACGCGCCTGCGCCTGCACGCACGCACGCGCGCGCGCGCGCACTCACACACACACACACACACACACACACACATACACACACACACGCACGCACACACGCGCGCTCACACACACACACATGCACGGCGCACGCGCGCGCGCCACACACACACACACACACACACACACACACACACACACACACACACACACACACACACACACACACACAATTTATGTCAATTAACCTAAAGTTGCATTCACAAACACACATACCTGCATGTGCGCGCACGCACGCACGCACACACACACACACACACACACACACACACACACACACACACACACACACACACACACACACACACACCACGCACGCACATGCACGTTCATTTACAGTGTATGAGAAAGAGAGAGACATAAGGAGAGAGAAGGAGGGGAAGGGAAGGAAGGGGCAACACATTGGTACGTACACATTGGTATGTACACATTGGTATGTACACATTGGTATGTACACATTGGTATGTACACATTGGTATGTACCCAATAACAGTTTATACGGACCTGTCAAATAAAACGATCACGTACAAAGCGGTGAACAAATACGTAAACAAACATATCAGTCCTGGTGGAGCTGCACATCTTCGTGACGTTCCCACTGATGAAGCAGCCGACAGTCAGACAGAGAGCTGACAGACGTACACAGACGAACAAGCAGGCTGTCTGATCACGTCAACGCACATGAAACGTGAACACGAGACAAAATCATCAACACACAATGACTTGCCATGGGACAAACAGATTTGATTGACAGATAGACAGACAGACAGACAGACAGACAGGCAGACAGACCAACTGACAGAAAGGTAAGGGTAAGTTTACCAACAGAGGTACAGAGACAGTTACCTTTATAAACAACCATAGATTCTGGACCCAGAACTTTGCCGTTCGCGTGGGTTCGAACCTTCGACAGCCAGTTGTTGGGAGCCAGGGGGCCCTCAAGTTTGGGTGGTGGGGGTATACTGCACACACACACAAAACGACAGAATTTATAAAAGTAAATGTCTGTCGGAAACGGAATCCAACGGCGCCCCCCCCCCCCCCCCCCACCCCCCACCCCACCCCAAACAGCCAGGTTAGAAAAGTAAAACGAGAAGAAAATATTGCGGGGAAATAAATTGGATACAAGTTAAAAGCACCACGTAAAGAGAAGAAAATATAAGGAGAATCTTTGAGCTGTGGACCCACGGTCCACGGAGTGATGATGACATAGAGAGTAAAAAATATAGGGGAAATCTTTGAGCTATGCTTGTGGGTCCACAAAGAAATGCCAGGGAGGTCAAAAGGTGTCCAAAGTCAGGGTGGTCAGCTTCACCGTTTAATAACTCAAGCAGTGTCACTCACCTCAGCGCTGCCAGCAGCAAAGAATTGTGCAAAGCAGCTTTTTACTGGGATCTCCTAACAATTGTAATTTCCCACTGACTGACCAAACGAAGATCACATGAGTAACAGGGGGAATCAAGTGCAGGCTGATCATTCCTCGGTCATTAACACGACGAGGCAAAGATTCAAAAGAAAGAACACAAGGACAGGAAAAGAAAAATAAAGGGGAGAGATGGAGGTGATTGAGAGGGGATAGGGGGCAGAGGAGACCAAATCACACACACACACACACACACACACACACACACACACACACACACACACACACACACACACACATACACACACACGCACGCACGCACGCACGCACGCAAGCACGCTCGCACACACACACATACACACACACACACACACACACACATATATATATATATATATATATATATAATATATTCAGAGAGAGAGAGAGAGAGAGAGAGAGAGAGAGAGAGAGAGACAGACAGACAGACAGACAGACAGAGGCAGAACATTTTCCGACGGTTATCGGACCCGCCGTGACCCGCCATCCAAAACCACCATACAGGGTACGATGGAAGCCGGACCTCAAAGAGGTTCCGGACGGACGACGTGTAGGACTGGACATTTCCTAACGTCTCTACCCCGTTGTGGATGACTGTGGACAGACAGCTGTGGAAATCCAAGTCCAATCCTCCGTCAATGCATTCCCAAGTCCTACTGCCTGGAGACGTTTCAAAACAACGTTGTAAATATCACTATGAACGGGTGTTTTGGCAGTGCATACCAATCGATCCACCCTTTTCCATGGAAACCAGAGTTGGATATTGACAGCGGATGTCCAGCGATAAAGTAAATCATTTTATTCTCAATTGCTTGAGGTACAAAAAACATTCTGTGTGCATTGTGTCTGATAATAGGTGAATTTCATGGTGCTGAAGCACATTAAAGAAGGAGATGTTTTGCAGTGTGTGTGTGTGTGTGCGTGTGTGTGTGTGTATGTGTGTGTGTGTGTGTGTGTGTGTGTGTGTGTGTGTGTGTGTGTGTGTGTGTGTGTGTGTGTGTGTGTGCGTGTGTGTGTACTTCCTTTTGTTTGATATAGCATTACATTTGATTTAACATAAAAGGTTTGACAATAGCAACATTGTTTCAAGGCACTTGGCAAGCGAATCCATCGATTTCTGTGGATGCAGGAGTTGAAGTTAGCAGAGCACGAGCGAAAACTCCAGGCGTTCAGAAAATGAATGATTAAAACGCTGTGTCTCATATAAACAAGGTATATCATATTACTATGTCCGGTAACAATGATTAAAACGCCGTGTCTCATACAAACAAGGTATATCATATTACTATGTCCGGTAACAATGATTAAAACGCCGTGTCTCATACAAACAAGGTATATCATATCACTATGTCCGGTAACACAACAAGGTATATCATATTACTATGTCCGGTAACACGTCAGCACATGCGCTGGCCGATCACAGCACGGATGTCACGAAGCACCCTAAACTGACCTGGTATGGACATTCATCTTGCCTTGTCTCCCTGTCCGAGACCCATTCTGCAGGCCACACTGGAGGCTGACTGCCCCACGGACAGAGTAAACAAGTCCCTGACGGCAAATATGGTTTCATTGTTGTTATTAAAGTACTTACATAACGCCTATCCTCGGTTTAGAGACCAAGCGCCATGTGCTTGACAATCCAAGCTTTCGTTTGCACAAACAAATCCGCTGGCACCCAGTACAATAATTGTCATTTTCGTTGCCCCACATCAATGCGTTTTTGTGTTAGTATCAATGTGGTGTAAACGTGGCCTCCCACTCTCCTGGGAGGTGTATTGCCATCCACCATGTCACCTTCGGTGGGTGCGGACATCAAATCTCATTGTCATCTGAATGTCTGGTTATGAAGAATCGAAGCTGTGACGATGGTTCTGAAAGAATGGCTGCTTTCTTTCTCCGGCAACACGTGGCTATGGGACAGTCAGCTGCTGTCTTCTGTTTGTTTGTGATGATGCAGACATGTCCGGAACAACAGGATTGAAAATCAGTAGCACTGCATCACGCAGGTCTAATCGTAACCCCCATATTACGCTTTCTGACACTATCATATTTTCGTTCATTTCCAAAATGTTTTGAATCGGGTCCGTCTTCATTTCTGCCATCGTTTTTCGTGCTACGCAGGTGGATGTCCCATGTCACCAGGTGGATGTCCCATGTCACCAGGTGGATGTCCCATGTCACCAGGTGGATGTCCCATGTCACCAGGTGGATGTCCCATGTCACCAGGTGAGATGTCCCATGTCACCCAGCGATGCAGGTGGATGTCCCATGTCACCAGGTGGATGTCCCATGTCACCAGGTGGATGTCCCATGTCACCCAGCGATGCAGGTGGATGTCCCATGTCACCCAGCGATGCAGGTGGATGTCCCATGTCATCCAGCGATGCAGGTGGATGTCCCATGTCACCCAGCGATGCAGGTGGATGTCCCATGTCATCCAGCGATGCAGGTGGATGTCCCATGTCACCCAGCGATGCAGGTGGATGTCCCATGTCACCCAGCGATGCTGTTGATTGACTCATGATGCCAATTTCACGAAACGTTTCGCTGGACCAGAGCAATCATTTTCACTTGGAGCTAAATGTGCAATAGGTTCAAAAGGATAGAGTGACACCACATAAGTAAGTTTCATCCACTTAGTGGAAATGTCTCTCAGTCTGAGTGTTGTTCAAATTTCCTTACCAGCAGTGCAGGTTTCTGTATCTCTCGGGTCTGGTTGACGCCGAGGGTCCTATCATATAGCCCAGACAAATGTCTGATGTAACAGGGTATTTCTTATCCTTCTGATGTCAGAGATTATTTCTGCACACTTCTGAAGTCACAGAGACATCGTCAGTACTTCTGAAGTCATATAAGGTGTTGTCTATTCGCCCAAAGTGATGTGCATATTGCATTTGTGTCTGCTTTCCTAGGTTCATCATATATGACGTTGTACTTTGGGATACGTTTTTTTTTTTTTCTGAAACAGAGAATGTGCGACCTCCACACTCTGGTTATAACAATGCACGGTCGGCGTCAAAACCTCAAAGCCCACCTATACACAGGACGTCGCCCCATAATCTGTCCAGTCAGGCATCTAGTGTATGAGATGACCTAAATTTGTTTATTTGTGAAAGGACACACTGACAGAAACCCTGTGTTTGAGACAGTACATGTATACTGACTACTGAAAGGACACACTGACAGAAACCCTGTGTTTGAGACAGTACATGTATACTGACTACTGAAAGGACACACTGACAGAAACCCTGTGTTTGAGACAGTACATGTAAACTGACTACTGAAAGGACACACTGACAGAAACCCTGTGTTTGAGACAGTACATGTATACTGACTACTGAAAGGACACACTGACAGAAACTCTGTGTTTGAGACAGTACATGTATACTGACTACTAAAAGGACCATTGAGATATAGCTTGTCCTCAGTAACATGTGCTATTTTTGTAACATTGGGGACAGCAGATTTTGGAGATTAAAAAAAGCAGTTTGAGAAACATCAAAATTCACGAAATTATATATATATATATATATATATATATATATATAATTATTCATCAAGTAGCAACACTCGTTTTGCAGCAGGTACATAGGCCTATTACGACACAGTTCAAGAGTAGCTTAATAGATCAAAACACTAATCCTGCCCGAGGCAGACGTCACCGTTGTAACGTCACCTATGTGAATAGAGGACAAAAACTGAAATTCTGAAAATGTACTCATAGACATTCCAGCGCGGAGATGTCCTTTGTGCCAACGATGTCACGGTTCTTTGATAAACGACCTGGGTCTCAAAGTGGGTGTAACGATTCCGTTCTTTATGTTCACACCAGTCTTTGATCTTCGGTCGTTACGGGAAAAAGATACAGGCTACCAACAAGCAAAAGGAGATGGGGGAGGGGTGGGGAACAGGGGTGGGTCAGCAAGAAGTGATTTTATAAAAACAACGACCGGAAACATGGTACATACGAAAAAATCGTTCCCAGTATTGTGATGATCTATGCTTTCACCTTCAGTATGTGTAGAAAAGCATTCGCAAGAACGTTGATTAGTTTGTACATGCGCCAGTCAAGACTGTATTAAGAAATGAAAACCAGTTGTCGCAGCCGCTACAGACATTTAATACGCCTGTATAATATTAACAACAGGGCGTGGCTTAACAATTTGTTCAGCACGGGTGTTTGGACCTTCACTGCTGTTTCATTCTGTTTTTCGTTCAAAATAAGTTAAAGAGTCTTTAAACGATCTCTCTTCTGTGAGCATCTCCATGTCACAAATTTGCCACGTTTTCCCCTATCAATTTGTACTGGTGCTTAATGAATGGTAGAACAAAATAAATAAATAGATAAATGAATAAATGAATGAGTAAAATGAAATAAAACAAAATGAAATAAAATAAAATAAAATAAAATAAAATAATTGTTGGTTAACTTTTTCAAAAATGCTATCAGTTTAATGCAAACAACATCTAAAAATCACATACGCCGCTGAAAAAATGTAACCCTTTAAGTGGTGTCTCTCACACTACACATAACAACTCACATGCCCTATGTAGCGAATTGCCCAGGCCTTATGCTGCGAAATGTCTCTTGCACATGATTGTCCAAGTGTATTTACTTCTTAATTCATACAATTAAAAAAAACCCAACCTAGTATACATGATAGTCTTATTCTGCAATTCTCTTAAATCACTCACCGAGGTATACCTTGTATAAAAAGGGATAGCCTAATTGTGCATACTTCTGATCTCGCACAGTGAGGAATAGCTCGTGTAGGGAATAGCTATATGAACCTGTTTCTAAAAGCACACACCAATATACATCCCACTAAGAAATTAACATGAGTCTGCTGCTTTCTGCAACCACACAGAGAGATTCAAATAAAGGTAGTATCCCATCCCTCTGTAAACCACATTCGTCCCTCTCTCTGTCTTTTTGTTTCCTATTATGCTGGCTACTGGTGACGGTTTTAAAACAAAGGACATGTTCTCAAGTACATGTTAATCGCCGAAGTACGCACAAGACCAAATTAATGTGCTTGAACCACACAAATCTCTTAGCCACTTAAAAGGGGGTACGGTGGGGATTGGGAAGGGTAAGGTGGGGGGGGGGGGGGGGTGGAGTTTGAAAATATTCAACATCGTCGGTTTAGTTTTATGAAACAAAATTATACAGAGTCTATCGAAAGACTGCAGCACTGAACTACTGCTATTTGAGGTGTACGAACAAACGAATTCTTTTTCTAACGAGAAAAAATGGAATGATCACTATTCGGCTTGTTACATACTTCAATCGTGAAGGGAATTGAAATGCAAAGACATTAACCCCCCCCCCCTCCCCCCAAAAAAAAACAAACAAAAACAACAACAACAACAACAACAACAAAAAAATCGTTACGACAATTGTTTACATGCACACAGAAATGGCAAAAATGCACTGGGGAGTTTGCCTTACAATAACACGACTGGAAATGAATGAGTGGTGTGTGTGTGTGTGCGTGTGCGTACGTGCGCGCGCGCCTTGTGTGTGTGTGTGTGTGTGTGTGTGTGTGTGTGTGTGTGTGTGTGTGTGTGTGTGTGTGTGTGTGTTTTGCAGGCACAAAAGTTACAATATTCGCCAAAATTGCTATTTTCATTCATGAAAACAGTCAGAATGTGTAATTATTACCATTTGTCATGGGGTATTTGCTAAGCCATTATTGTACAGTATGAAAAGGCAGTGACTAATTAATATGGAAAGGACAAAAGATTCCGTGCTCACAAGTGACATTGGCACACAGAATAATCATGATGGCGCACAGTTACTCATTCCATACTGTAAACTACTCTTGGGAGAAGACAAAAGAAAATAATAAATAAAGGCCTTTTGAGACGAGTCGTCAGCCATACCATGACTTTAGTAACTCTAGTGACTCTGAAACAATGGCGGCACTGTTAGGCGAAGGTGATGGCCAACAATGGCATGCCATAACTTTCTGCTGGTGTGTAGATGAATAATCTCTACCAGCTTATCTTGAGAATAACGTCCCTGACTTAGTACTTAGTATGTGACGGATTGAAGTATTCTTCACTTTATTCTTTGGTTGTTCAAATAATCTGCATATAAGCACAGAGTTGTGCATGTTCACACTGACACATACATATGCACGCAAGTAGTGTCACAGTCGGTGTTATTGTCATCATGATTATCATCAGCATACTACCATGACAATCAGAGGGACAGCTTAACAAATGACAAGAGGATGTATCAGACAACGTAACAAAATGACAAAGAGGATGTATCAGACAGCTGAAACAAAATGACAAAGAGGATGTATCAGACAGCTTTAACAAAATGACAAAGAGGATGTATCAGACAGCTTTAAACAAAATGACAAAGAGGATGTATCAGACAACGTAACAAAATGACAAAGAGGATTATCAGACAGCTGAAACAAAATGACAAGAGGATGTATCAGACAGCTTTAAACAAAATGACAAAGAGGATGTATCAGACAGCTTTAAACAAAATGACAAAGAGGATGTATCAGACAACGTAAACAAAATGACAAAGAGGATGTATCAGACAGTGAAACAAAATGACAAAGAGGATGTATCAGACAACGTTAAACAAAATGACAAAGAGGATGTATCAGACAACGTAAACAAAATGACAAAGAGGATGTATCAGACAGCTGAAACAAAATGACAAAGAGGATGTATCAGACAACGTAAACAAAATGACAAAGAGGATGTATCAGACAACGTAAACAAAATGACAAAGAGGATGTATCAGACAACGTAAACAAAATGACAAAGAGGATGTATCAGAAAAGCTGAAACAAAATGACAAAGAGGATGTATCAGACAGCTGAAACAAAATGACAAAGAGGATGTATCAGACAGCTGAAACAAAATGACAAAGAGGATGTATCAGACAACGTAAACAAAATGACAAAGAGGATGTATCAGACAGCTTAAACAAAATGACAAAGAGGATGTATCAGACAGCTTTAAACAAAATGACAAAGAGGATGTATCACACAGCTTTAAACAAAATGACAAAGAGGATGTATCAGACACGTAAACAAAATGACAAAGAGGATGTATCAGACAGCTTTAAACAAAATGACAAAGAGGATGTATCAGACAGCTGAAACAAAATGACAAAGAGGATGTATCAGACAACGTAAACAAAATGACAAAGAGGATGTATCAGACAACGTAAACAAAATGACAAAGAGGATGTATCAGACAGCTTAAACAAAATGACAAAGAGGATGTATCAGACAGCGTAAACAAAATGACAAAGAGGATGTATCAGACAACGTAAACAAAATGACAAAGAGGATGTATCAGACAACGTAAACAAAATGACAAAGAGGATGTATCAGACAGCTGAAACAAAATGCAAAGAGGATGTATCAGACAACGTAAACAAAAATGACAAAGAGGATGTATCAGACAGCTTTAAACAAAATGACAAAGAGGATGTATCAGACAGCTTTAAACAAAATGACAAAGGGGATGTATCAGACAACGTAAACAAAATGACAAAGAGGATGTATCAGACAGCTTTAAACAAAATGACAAAGAGGATGTATCAGACAGCTTTAAACAAAATGACAAAGAGGATGTATCAGACAGCTGAAACAAAATGACAAAGAGGATGTATCAGACAGCTGAAACAAAATGACAAAGAGGATGTATCAGAGCATTAATGTCGTGGGATTTTACACTTCATTGTGCATTGATATGTAAGTGAAGCGAATGTAAACATGTTAATGCGGGCAGGGATGAACACTTGTATGTTTGTGTGTATGTATATGCGTGCGTGCATTCACGGAGTCATTCACTTACAGGCGCATATACATGCACGCAAACACATATACATACACAAACGGACACACAAACACACACACACACATACATACAAAACACACACACACACACACACACACACACACACACACACACACACACACACACACACACACATATATATATATATACATATATATAGAGAGGAGAGAGGGAGAGTGTGAAAGAGAGAGAGAGAGAGAGAGAGAGAGAGAGAGAGAGAGAGAGAGAGAGAGAGTGGAGGGGAAGACAGAGAGGCGCACGCAAGTACACAAATACACACCGCACACACATTAATATACAGGCTTACACAGACATGCACGCAAGCACACACACACACACACACACACACACACACACACACACACACACACACACACACACACACACAACACATATATATATATATATACACACACACACACACTCACTCACAATACACATCCTCACCCCCGACACACACACCCACACACACACACACACACACACACACACACACACACACACACACACACACACACACACACACGCACGCACGCACGCACGCACGCACGCCCCCCCCCCCCCCCACACACACACACATACACACTTTCTCACGGTCACTTACATGATCAGCCAAACAGAGAAAGTGCTGGAATGCTGACTGCTCTTCCAAACACTGGCCTTACCTGACCACCAAAGGCTGGATGTGGGCAGGAATCCTGATGTTCTGCACAATGCTGGCGAAGTT
>CM065723.1:76940254-76947754 GCA_033310375.1 Conus canariensis
ACCCTCTCGCCCCACCCCAACCCTCTCCACTGTCCACCCACACACCCTCCCCGCGCCCACAAACCCCCACTCAACCCCCTCGTCTGCCAATCAACCCTCCCTGTCCCCACATCAACCTCCACTGTCCACCCAAACCTCCCAGTCCCCACCAACTCCCCCTCTGCTCCCCATCAACCTCCTGTCCACCCCACTCCCCTCCTTCCCACACCACCCCTCCGTCTGCCACATCACCCTCCCCCCCAAACCCCTCACAACACCCCTGTCCCCAATCAACCTATCCCAACATCCTCCTCTCTCCCACACACCTTCCCACGTCCACACAACACCCCCCCACTGTTCCACCTCCACACCCAATCACCCTCCCACTGTCACCCATCAACCCTATCCCACTGTCCACCCACATCAACCCTATCCCACTGTCCACCCACATCAACCTATCCACTGTCCCCACATCAACCCTATCCCACTGTCCACCCACATCACCCTATCCCACTGTCCACCCACATCACCCTATCCCACTGTCCACCCACATCACCCTATCCCACTGTCCACCCACATCAGCCCTATCCCACTGTCCACCCCACATCAGCCCTATCCCACTGTCTCACCACATCACCCTATCCCACTGTCTCCACCCCATCACCCTATCCACTGTCACCCACATCAGCCCTATCCCACTGTCTGCCACATCAACCCTATCCCACTGTCCGCCCACATCAACCCATCCCACTGTCCACCCACATCAACCCCCTCCCACTGTCCACCCACATAACCCCATCCCATGTCCACCCACATCAACCCTATCCACTGTCCACACACATCAACCCTCTCCCTCTGTCCGCCCACATCAACCCCCTCCCACTGTCCGCCCACATCAACCCCCTCCCCTGTCGCCCACATCAACCCTCCCACTGTCCGCCCACATCAACCCCCACTCCCACTCAGTCCGCCCACATCAACCCTCTCCCACTGTCCACCCACATCAACCCCTCCCTCTGTCTGCCCACATCAACCCTCTCCCACTGTCCACCCACATCAACCCCCTCCCTCTGTCCGCCCACATCAACCCCCTCCCACTGTCCACCCACATCAGCCCCCTCCCACTGTCTGCCCACATCAACCCTCCCACTGTCTACCCACAACAATCCCCTCCCTACATCAACCCCCTCCCACTGTCTGCCCACATCACACCTCTCCCACTGTCTGCCCACATCAACCCCCTCCCACTGTCTGCCCACATCAACCCTCTCCCACTGTCTGCCCACATCAACCCTCTCCCACTGTCCGCCCACATCAACCCCCTCCCTCTGTCCGCCCACAACAAATCCCTCCCTCTGTCCGCCCACATCAACCCCTCCCACTGTCTGCCCACATCAACCCTCTCCCACTGTCTGCCCACATCAACCCTCTCCCACTGTGTATCCACATCAACCCTCTCCTACTGTGTATCCACATCAAAGCAAGGCGCTTGAAAAAGTCTAATCGACGTTGCGATTTTCAGACCGCTATCCACAACCTTTTTTCCCACCTTCAATACCGTTCATGGACTCCTAACTCCTTCACTCTTAGCTTTTATCCTTCCTATTGTCTTCCCCTGTAGCGAGAGAGTAGCAGTTGAGAGATGGAAAAGGGACTTTTTTTTTAATGAACTGGTCTGGTTTTAAACTGTACAAACAAAGGTGTTGAGTCTATATGTTTATTTCGAGAAACACGGTTTTAAAGACAGATTACATGGGTCACTTTAATAACTCTTTTCAGAAACAACAACATAACATCCCTTCCATATGCTATGTACACGTATCAATGGGTGCATGCGATCCAAAATGTTTCCCTTCGAGTTCATTCTAATTTTGTCCCTTCTCCGTAATGTAAAGGTGGTACAGTCCTCAACCTTTGTTACAGCAGAATGAATGCATTCCTTCGGAACCTTTGCACTTGCAAACTGCTTCATTACAACTTGTAGAACACGGAAAAAAAGGGGGCCGGGGGGGGGGGGGGGGGAGGGAAGGAGAGAAGACAAAAAAAATCATTGTTTCCTGCCTGGGCTAAGTCACTGCTTGCATTAATGTCCACAATATTATTCTGGAATCATTCGTCGACTCTAGAAAACTGCACAGGGATATAAACATGTTGGAATGCCTTTGGCTTGGTCAGGATGGCCAAATAGAAAACTGCACGGGATATAAGCATATTGGAATGCCTTTGGCTTGGTCCGGATGGCCAAATAGAAAACTGCACAGGGATATAAGCATTTGGAATGTCTTTGGCTTGGTCCGGATGGCCAAAATTCCTCTTGCGTGGTCTTGGTGTCCGGAGTTACTCCTGTGGTGTTGTCCTTGGTGCTGGGGTCTGTACCCATTGCATAGGCCATGGTACTGGAGGTCCGTTGGGCCGTACCTCCAGGCTGCTTCGTGTATGCAAAATGAATAGCGTATTAATTATACTTCTGACACATTATGAATGGTTTAAATTGTTCAGTATAACAGTCTTTTTTTTAAATTTTTTTTTTAATCAATTGTTTCTGTACAAGCATCCATCTTGGCTTTCAGTTTCTATCCATTGTGGCTCATCACAGCATAAGCCAGCAGGCTGCACAGAGTTATTAAGAACATCGTAGCCATTTCAAAACGAAAGCGATGGAAGGTCAGTGTACAATCTAGTGGAGACACAGGAGATCTGATAAAGGAAATGATTTTACCTATTTAGCATAGAATTATTGAAAAAAAACACGTTTTTTTAGATTAAACTGTACATCACTCTGATCTCTGCCTTTCTTTGCATGTGAAAAGTAACTTTTATTGATCCGCATTTTCCAATCCTACTTTTATCGTGTAAAAATAAATTAATTTGTTAAATGTAATTGTAGACATTCTGATCTGAGCAAGTATTTTTTAGTCCGACCACCAAAGCAAGGACGCGCACAGGAATCGGCGAATCACGCATCCCGACACGTACCAATGTATGCGCAAACAAAAGAGACGGTGATGGAAAACAATCTGTAAGCAACCTGGTGACGCATTCAGCCTGTTTCTCTTCACAACCCACTTCATCTTCCATGCGAACATGATGAAGCTCTTCTTTACAGGTTAGAGGTCAGAGAGGAAATCGTTTCTAGTTGTGTATCACCATTACGTCGGTGTAGTAACGTTGTCTGACTGGCAGTCGTTCTGTTCGCCATTCCCTTTTGACGATGTTAATCTCTCTCTGACTCCAGAACTCTTCCCCCAACCGTCCCAAACAGTGAGGCCACTTGAGAGATGATGCCTGGGCTTGTGGGCGTCTTACTTTGGCCCGTAGTCTTCGGCTTGTGTCATCTGCTTGTCTTCACACACACCGGAGTTTGACGGATGACGAAGGATAAACATCTTACCATCACCATCATCCGGTCAGGTGGACTCCCGTGCTCGCGATTTATTTCAGGGTGTGTCCCATCGCCCCACTTCGGTGGCCACTTCAACGCAGTAGAGCAGACATCTAAGAAAGGGACAGCCAGCGGCGTGACGAAGGGAAACTTCTGACCCGTGATTTACGTGGACGTTATGTCACTGAGTGGTCAGTTGGTCAGTAGCTGGTCACGCTTGGTTATCCATCCTGTGTTAAAAGTCGTTAGGCTATTGCTTCAACAAACGTAGCTGCGCGCGTTTGAATCATCATCTTTGTTTTTCATTTTCTACTTTTCATTTTTTTATTTATTCATTTGTTGATTTATTTATACATTTATTCATTTTCTTACTTTTACTTTTTTTTTCTTTGTAATGACTGATTCGTCTGTTATAACTCCTTGTTTACTCTTACTTGTGTATTACATAATTTGCGGTTGACTGGGCTATAAGCAATATCATCTGTTTATTCATCCCATTAATTGAGTAATTGATTGACTGATTCCAAACAAACCCCACACAAATAAATCACGTCCGTAGGCCATTTCTAAACATCTAATCAACCTCTTACGCCAAAGAATCAAACTCTCCTGTGACACTTCAGTGTATGTAGAACACTGTCTGAGGTGGTTTGACAACAGCCGATTCCAATCTCCCACGGAATCGATCCACACAGAGGACAAGTCGACTCTGGCAACAAGGTCAAAGCCTGTACTTTCAGCACAAGACTCACAAGCCAGAATTTATATGACGGCAACATCGGTCCCCAAACGGAGACGTGCCCATCACTCATTGAGATCCCTCTCTCAGATCGTTCTCTCTAATCGCCTTTTAATCGGATTTTTCAAACCTCCAAATCCAGATCGTAGATTATTTATAAGATTGAAAGTTCGAGAAACATGGCGCAGCACAGCCAATGACCAATCATGCCGTATTCAAGAATGTTCGAGAATCATGACGTAATATGGCCAATCAAAACGCGCGGAACTTTATGCAAGGAACGGAGCCATTACGTATTGCAGCCATCCAAAATGCGTTAACCATCCAAGAAACAATTTGCACTTTCGACACTATTCTGGGACTCTAAAGAGACCTCCGCCATAATTACGTACTCAATGCGTAGGTCATTTGGTAAGCTAACATCAGGTGAAACTTAATACAGCTGAAGCGATATCCACGATCTCAGTGTCGGCGACCTGGGCACTGCTGTTCTGTTTTTGAGAAAGGTTATCTGTGCGCGGCGGACTGGGCCAGAAGAGTGGCTTTGACCATTTCAAAGCTGAGCATGGAATGGCCAAGGCTGCTTATACCCCATTGTCTTAGGTCATTCTATACCCGGGAATTGTCAGAACTATGGGTATATTTCAGCCTGTTATATCAGCGTCCCTTATTTTCGCCGTCTGATTTTTGCCGCCTGTGCTTTCGCTGCACGTACTTTTGCCGCCTGTACTTTCGCCGCCTGTACTTTAGCCATCTGTACTTTTGCGGTCTGTACTGTCGCCGCCTGTACTTTTGTCGCCTGTGCTTTCGCCGCCTGTACTTTCGCCGTCTGTACTTTCGCCTCCTGCACTTTTGCAGCATGCACTTTTACCGCCTGTACCTTTGCCGTCTTTTACTCTCGCCGTCTGTACTTTTGCAAAATGTACTTTTGCCGTCTGCATTTTTGCTGCCTATACTTCAGCGCCTGTACTTTTGCAGCATGCACCTTTGCCGTCTGTACTTTTGCCGCCTGTACTTTTTGCCGCCTGTACTTTTTGCCGTCTGTACTTTTGCAGCATGCACCTTTGCCGTCTGTACTTTTGCCATCTACAGTTTTACCATATGTACTTTTTGCCGCCTGTACTTTTTGCCGTCTGTACTTTTGCAGCATGCACCTTTGCCGTCTGTACTTTTGCCATCTACAGTTTTACCATATGTACTTTTGCCGTCTGTACTTTCGCTGCCTGTACTTTTGCTGTCTGTACTTTCGCCGTCTGTATTTTTGCCATCTGTACTTTTGCCGCCTGTACTTCCGCTGTCAGTACTTTCCCGTCTGCACTTTTGCCGTGTGTATTTTCGCTGCCTGTACTTTTGCTGTCTGTACTTTCACCGTCTGTTCTTTTGCCTTCTGTACTTTTGCTGCCTGTAATTTTCCGCCTGCAGTGTTGCTGTCTGTACTTTGCCGTCTCTACTTTCGCCTTCTACACTTTTGCTGTGTGTACTTTGCCACCTCTACTTTCGCCGTCTTTCTCTAAAGCTTACTCTCAATTTTCGCTCTAATTATCGGGCACATCTAAACTAGCAGTCCTCGAATTTACACTTCCAGTGTAAGACATTTTTCATTGATGCTTAAAAGGCGGCCATGACCAGTCGTGGGTTCAAAGGTCTGGCAACATGTGGGGACTCCGTGATGAAATGAATCTCTTAGCGCGTGTGCTTAGTCAGAGCACATTATCTGATACGAGAGTAAAAAATCCGCTCGACTGTCACAAAACTCCTCAAGATATGTTACATGGTAAAAAGTTCCCCCCATCGAAAACACGTACCCGACGCGGCAAAAAGACTGGCGGCGTAAGTACAGAAAACGGCGGCTGGCAATAACACAGGCGGCGAAAGCAAAGGTCACCTCTTACATCGTGTTGTCTGGTTCTCTTGATGCATAGATTGTAGCGAGCTCCATTCCTGCGTGAGACGAGCACATGGTAGAATATTTTTTTCCTTCACAGTCAACGTTCATGCAGACCTAAACCTGAAAATCTTTCGACTGAGACTTTACACGGAAGTTCTCTGTGTGAACGCATGCATTATTATCATTTTTTTAAGAAAACATACTCGAAGATTAGATTCTACTGCCACATCAGCCAGAGAGCAAGACATCATCATGTGCAGGTGAAACTGCTGACAAAAAGATCATGGCTGGTGTCGTGGTCAGACAGAATCTTTGAAGTTCCAAAGCACAGACCGCAACAAACAATGACCCCGTTTTCAGATAGGACAACAAACAAACGAACAAAGGAACAAACAAACAACAGAAATGGTCATAGAGTGAGGAGATAATCAAATCTAGATGAGTAGGCTAAGTCTAACTAACTTATTAAGTAATCAACTAATTTTTTTTTTACTTACCCACTGCGGCAGATTTTGGGGTTTTGTTTTCCATTTTGTTTATCTCTCTTGCTTTTCTGGTTCTTTTCCTTCCTTCCTTCCTTCCTTCCTTCCTTCCTTCCTTCCTTCCTCCTTCCTTCCTTCCTTCCTTCTTCCTTTTTTTCATCATTTGCTCTAGTGGTATAATTGTGACAACGTCTATGTTATCCTCAATGAAGCTTTAATCATCTTCCAAAATCTTCATGCTATATATCAAATATTCCTTTTTTTCTCATTTGTTTATTTATGTACTTATTTACTTCACAAAACGGACTATGGAGGAATGGGATGGGGGAACGGGGTAGGGGTGAGGGCAGGGGAGAAATGAAGTGAGGAGGGAGGCACATACTCGAAATTTATGTGGAAACAACGTTGTACAATTGGCCTTTACAAACGTCATCGTGACATGAATCCCACATCGTGGTATTACACATATTTGTAACTAATCCTTGGACTGTCAATCACACATAGTAATAGTCCACTTCACAACTTTACAACACAACAGTCACGATGGGTCCTATTGAGGATTACCTTTCACAACATCTTTGCTCCAGGTAGAAGTGATGTGTTGAACTTGGCCACAAACACGGAGGAGATTGACCAAGCTCTTCCCTCTTTCCTCAATACTTGCCATTATTTGTGTGTGAATGTTTTGTTGACAAGATTCTGTGTGCTGCTGCACATTAGCTTCTGTAGTGAGCTAGGCGCTGTCTGTGCCACATGTGCTTGATATTCTAACATTAATTTTGTGCTCTGTGTTGGGTAAATGCATCGATTTTGAATCACGTTCGGTTGTATTATTTTCCTGTTCATAGCTTTCAGTATTTTTTTTTACACTAACAGTCATATGGAAATCTGTTTCTGCTAGGCACTTTTTCTCAGCGTCATCGCACACTATCACTAACTGTGTATTGGCGCCACACAGTTTCATGTTGATTTGCCGTTCATTGTTTTGAGTGTCATACAAAGACTGGGGAACAGAAGCAGGCAAACGATG
>CM065723.1:76957754-76960254 GCA_033310375.1 Conus canariensis
CTTCATTGTCGTCATCCTGACTGATCGCCATGGAACAACATGTTTTAAAGTCCGTGGTCCTTCATGCCAGCTTCATTGTCGTCATCCTGACTGATCGCCATGGAACAACATGTCTTAAAGTCCGTGGTCCTTCATGCCAGCTTCATTGTCGTCATCCTGACTGATCGCCATGGAACAACATGTCTTAAAGTCCGTGGTCCTTCATGCCAGCTTCATTGTCGTCATCCTGACTGATCGCCATGGAACAACATGTTTTAAAGTCCGTGGTCCTTCATGCCAGCTTCATTGTCGTCATCCTGACTGATCGCCATGGAACAACATGTCTTAAAGTCCGTGGTCCTTCATGCCAGCTTCATTGTCGTCATCCTGACTGATCGCCATGGAACAACATGTCTTAAAGTCCGTGGTCCTTCATGCCAGCTTCAGTGTCGTCATCCTGACTGATCGCCATAGAACAACATGTCTTAAAGTCCGTGGTCCTTCATGCCAGCTTCATTGTCGTCATCCTGACTGATCGCCATGGAACAACATGTCTTAAAGTCCGTGGTCCTTCATGCCAGCTTCATTGTCGTCATCCTGACTGATCGCCATGGAACAACATGTCTTAAAGTCCGTGGTCCTTCATGCCAGCTTCATTGTCGTCATCCTGACTGATCGCCATGGAGCAACATGTCTTAAAGTCCGTGGTCCTTCATGCCAGCTTCATTGTCGTCATCCTGACTGATCGCCATGGAACAACATGTCTTAAAGTCCGTGGTCCTTCATGCCAGCTTCATTGTCGTCATCCTGACTGATCGCCATGGAACAACATGTCTTAAAGTCCGTGGTCCTTCATGCCAGCTTCATTGTCGTCATCCTGACTGATCGCCATGGAACAACATGTCTTAAAGTCCGTGGTCCTTCATGCCAGCTTCATTGTCGTCATCCTGACTGATCGCCATGGAACAACATGTCTTAAAGTCCGTGGTCCTTCATGCCAGCTTCATTGTCGTCATCCTGACTGATCGCCATGGAACAACATGTCTTAAAGTCCGTGGTCCTTCATGCCAGCTTCATTGTCGTCATCCTGACTGATCGCCATGGAACAACATGTCTTAAAGTCCGTGGTCCTTCATGCCAGCTTCATTGTCGTCATCCTGACTGATCGCCATAGAACAACATGTCTTAAAGTCCGTGGTCCTTCATGCCGTGCTGTTGTAGTGACGTCATTTCCCTTCCAGACATCTGCCTAAGGTGATTTCGTATTAAAGGCTTCCGTACCGGCAAATTCATGGCGACTGTCGTTGAATTAATGTGGTAGTGCCTCTGGGGAAATGCTCATCCACGGTTAAGCAGTTTGTTGTCGTCATTATGGCACTGATTAGGGGAGTAACACTACCAAGTGACTCAAGCAGTGTCTCGTCTGGTAGGTTACCTCATGACGACTAAATATTGATTACTCACTGTGGACTGTTTGAGCTGACAGGACAATGCCAATGGTCGGCATGAGAATAATGCCAAAGAAAATTCACTGAGGATTAGAGAACAAAAGATATAAAAAAGGATCAATGCCACAATGAATTGTGGTAAAGCTGTACAGAGGCATATAGTACTCCACAACTGGTATTCAGTGTCCACTCTAGACAATCTAGTCTCACTACTCAATCGCCAGAATATAACAGCAAGACAGGCATGTTGTGTAGACCACGACAAAAAGAAAAAAAAATGGAAAAGAGTTTATTAAACAAATATGAATGTGCACAAAAGGCTGGAAAACCAATGGACGATAGCAAAGAAAGATTTTTCAAAAGGCAATCAAAGAGAATAATAGAAAAGGGGAGCTTTAACAGCTCATAGATTTCCGGAATGTTTTCTGTTCTGAAAGAATCCCCGGCCTCTTGATTGGGGAGAGGGAAGGAGTACATAAATTTGATGGAACAAAGACTGATGAATAGGCCGCAAAGGCAGGGGAATAATACAGTGGCCAACAGCAAAGAAATGTCAGAGAAAAAGGCAGAGCCAAAGAGAGGACGGAGAAAGGGGAATAACAAGCACGGATTGTCCAGATGGTGCAGATACAATATATATTGAGAGGCTCCCCAGTGTTCTCACGTGGAGGAAAAGAAAGCCTGTGTCATGTGAAATATTATTATGTGCAACTTCGTCATCATGTTACTGTCATCCATTGAACTGCTCGGGTTTTTTGTTTAGTGTGTTTGTATGATCGTGTCTTCTTTTTTACGATTGCTTGTCATTTCAACTGCCAAGTCCAGCTCCTTCAATGAAGAACAGTATTGCCTGCAGCTGGCCAGGTTTTGCACATGCGCAGTGTGGAAGGATGTGATAAAGGTCTAGCAAGATGTTGGCAATGTCACAGATGATGTGGACAACGCCACAGATAACGTAGACAATGAAACAGATGTTGTAGACAATGCCACAGATGATGTGGACAATGACAGATGATGTGGGCAATGCCATAGATGATGTGGACAATGCCACAGATAATGTAGACAGCGTCACA
>CM065723.1:76965254-77022754 GCA_033310375.1 Conus canariensis
ATTCTTTTCAAGGAAATGTTCTAATCTGAATTTCATTATCCTCTCAAAAAGTTTTCCAATGTGAGGAGTCAAAGAAATGGGTCGAAAATTAGAAGATTTTCTTTTTGATTTTCCTTGTTTATGGATAGGTACAACTGTTGCTTTCTTCCAAGCCATTGGCAGCTTTCCAGAATTCCAGCATAATTGGAAGAACTCTAATAATTTTTTCAAAAAGCATTGTGGAAAATGCTTTATCATGTTGTAAGAAATGGGATCAAATCCTGTCGCAATTTTACCAGATTTTAGACGGCGAAGTGAGTACAGAAGCTCCTCCATTGTTAGATTTTTATTAATATATAACGTGTTGTCATTGTCATGTGGTTCAATGTTTCTCCCTTCGTTTTCAATAGTTCTTCTTCGTTCTTGCTCTTCTTTAGGCAGATGTTCAGTCTGACTCATTGCTGCGAAAGTGTCAGCAAATAATTCAACTTTCTCCTCGTTTGTTTTATAGATTTTATCGTTTTCAATCAAAACAGGATCTGGGAGATGAAAAGAACCTTTAGATTTTCTAATTTCTTTCCAAAGTAAAGCGCTATCGTTTGGGTGTTTGGAACAGTTGATGACTAAGTTTTTGTAATATTGCTGCTTTGTAAAAGCAACAACTTTGTTACTATTGGTGTTAGCTTTTTTGTACTCAGCGTGTAACTGTTCCACTCTACTTTTAGGCTGCGTATGACGGCTTATCATCCAGCTTTTGAAGGCCTTAGTTTTCGCACCCACGGCGACTTCACACGCAATATTCCACCAAGGGTTTGACGCTTTCTTTGGATGATTCTTTAATTTGACTTTTGGGATTGCAGAATCTGCAGCCTTAAGTATAAGTTTTCTTAATTCATAATAACAATTTTCCAAACCTTCCTCTAACACTGTATTTTGATTGAAATTTAGAAAAGACGAACCTGCTGTCAAAATGTGATTGAAAAACGCCCAATTAGCCTTATCTTCATTATATTTAGTGCATTCAGAATTGTAGATTGTTTTTTTCAGGGCTCACTAGAAGTTGGATTTCAATAGGGAGATGATCACTGCCTAACGGTATTTGATGAACCTGCCAAGTACACAAAGGGTTTATGTCTGGGGAAACTAAAGACAAATCTATCGATGAGCAACGCTGATCTGATCGATCAGCAATTCTTGTTATAGAGCCGTCATTTAAAATGGTTAAGTTGGCGTTGATTATTGTACTGGCAAGGTATTCGTTGTTGTTAACAATATTATTGGGATTTTCGGACCACAAAGCGTGGTGGGAATTAAAATCGCCAAGAATAACCCATTGTCTAGAGCAGTCTAAATCCATTATCCAGTCAGCTTCACCTTTAGACACTCCATCCGGATAATAACAGTTCAAAATGTTGAAATATTTACCATCAACCTTAATTTCTATACAGCAAGAATATAAACGTTTATCTATTGAAGAACACGGTGTTTTGCACGGTTGATACATAAGATTGCAAGCTACATATGTAGCAACTTTTATTTTAACGTTGGCTTTTACCTCATCTATAACAGGTGGGTAGAAGAATCCGTTTAACTTGGGTAAGTCATTTTTGTGGCAATTCAATGACTGAAGCACAACTACGTCAAAAGAACGCTTCTGCAAAAAATTTTCCAAATATACAAAATTGCACTTACTTCTACAATTCAATTGTAGAAACGAGCAAATACCAGTAGGTTTGACTTGTTCAGGCCTCATACACATCATGTTATTCGTAAGGAAAAGGACTATAACTGAGAATACCAGCAACAGAGAACACCAAAAACGGATAACGTTTGACAGAACTTCTCTTTGTACGTTCATTTGGAGTTCAGACAGGCATTGGACAGAATTGTTTTCAATTCAATGATTGACGAAGTCATGACATCAGAAATTTTTGTTAGGATGGTCAGACATTTCACTGAGAGATTTTCAAGATACATTAAAATCTTTTCAAGATCAAAATTTACAGATTGTTTTTTGAACGAACTTGAAGAGTCAGACTTTTCTTTAAGAGAAGTTGGCACAGATGTTTTCGAAATTTTTGATGTCTGTCCTATACTTGTCTGATTTGTGACAGCAATACTAGTTTGATTTGAACTATTAGTATGAGTTGGTAAAATACGTGTGCCCCAGATTGAAGGGGGGCTAGAATCCAAAGAAGTGGGCAGCGGGTTTTGTTGATTAGCCTTCATCATTCCTTGACTCAGAACCGAGGAATAAGACTTGATGTGGTTATTAGCTTTAATTGAATTATCGTTTCCCGGCACCCTGGGGTCTTCTTTTAATTCCTGCACCTTTACCTCTCCTTTGCTCTTTTGAACTGTGATTTGTCTGAGAGCCTCAGAATATGGCATGTGGTTGGAAGACTTTAGCTTACCGGCCAAAACACGTAATTTATATTCCGGGCATCCAAGGTAAGAGGCTGAATGATCTCCAGAGCAGTTTATACAATGTTTGGCCCTGGTACACGATTCCAAGACATGGTCATTGTGACCACATCTTCCACAAGTCGGCTTAGCCCGACACGCAGACTTTGTGTGCCCCAGTCTGTTGCACCTAGTACAACGATAGACAGGTGGTACAAAAGGATCAACAGAGAAACACTGGAACCCAATACATATTTCTTTTGGCAGTGTTGATGTAGAGAAAGTGATTTTTATGGCTCTTGATTCACTTCCATCTTTATTGGGAAGTCTTTTAACAGAAGAAACATGACTCAGTTCTTTCTTAATGTCAGAAAGACTGATGTCAAGAGGAATTGGCTTTACCACACCTTCGGTGAAAACCTCAGGTACAGAACATTTTATTAAAATTCCTGACAAATTGGTTGTTTTTTGTAGTCGATTTTGTTGATCGGCGGAAGTACAACCGATCAACCACCTGCCTGAGGAGAGCTGTTTCTGACCGGCTATGGGTCCAATGGAGTTGACCCAAAGCTTTTTGCTCAAAATGCCCAGACCACTCAGTGTGGCAGATCCTTTCTTCGTATCTTCCAGAAGTACTGGAAAGCGAAAAGAAAATGATTTCTTTGGAGAAAAGTTGGGATTTGTGGAAGATGTGTTCACATCAACAGTTGCTGGGACAGGGGATGATGATGTGGACGAATTTGCGCATGATACATCTGGCGATAAAACAGAGCAAGATTGTGACGATTTTGCTGTTTTTAAAGAGGTATCAACAGCACATTCTTCTTCAGGACAACTGTTTTTTCCCTCACCAAGCTTAGATTTTATTCTATTAATAAGATGCTTTTTCTTGCCATGTTTAGGAAGATTATTTTCAACTAAGATTCTTTTAAGTTGTGAAACTTTGAGATCATTCAGACAACCAAATTCCTTTTCATTTAATAACTGCACTGAGCTTGGAGACGCCATGCAGGATCCTTTTTTTTTTTTCTTCTTCTTCTTTTTTGTGGGGAAAAAAAATAGAAACTAGGGGGATAGGGGGCAAGGGTGCGGCGGGAAAGGGGTAGGGGTGAGTAGGAAATGAAGGAGGGGTGAGTTTGGGAGGGAGTTACTTTAGGTGACTAGATTAGAAACACACACACACACACACACACACACACACACACACACACACTGGATCGGATACACACACACACACACACACACACACACACACACACACACACACACACACACACACACACACACACACACACTTACGTCACCGTTCCAGAACTGTGACACAAAACAGGGATCCAGTTCCAGTGGGGAAACAAAAGGCAGACACAGAATCTCCCGCCACCTTTGGTGTTGTCGATCGCAAACAGTCAATACAATTTCAAGGTAACCTCGCAGGAATTATTCCACTCTGTTTATGCTCCGGCGCTCTCCAGAGTCGCGAGTCTAATTACAAAGTTCCCAGCTGTGCTAAAGTTACATTCACATAATTTCATAATAAACATTTCCTTCAAGTGTCTTTCACCCAGCACTTCCCAGTTGAAATGTCTCAGCTCATCACTGCTAAAAGAATGAAAACCTGAGCTGTGAACTGACCCTGTTGAGTCCCTAGAGGCCCACAGCTTGTAAACCAGCCTGTACACCACTCTGTACACCACTCTGTACACCAGCTCGTAATAAAAAAAGACAGGTAAGGAAAGCCCGTGCCATTCCTTGTCCAAGCTGCCACCACACATTCCGTGCACGCAAATGACTGAACAACACAACGCACCAGTTCGTAGGCTACACCGGGACCGGCGACCATCAGCCCAGTTGAAGCCGACTCGACGTAAGAACAGGTCTTGTATCCGATCCGGACGTCAACGAACTCTAAACATTAATCACTGGTCTTCTTTACCTTTTTCTTCTTGTCTTTTTTTTTCTTTCAAAGTCCAAGGATTCACGAAGACGCATATGGTCAGAATGCAAAATAACTGTGGAATTCTTTAAAGAATAACTTTTCTCAATATGTTCACACGAATTATAACGAGCTTTAAACATTTATGAAACAAAAAAAGATTTCGCAAAGGATTTTCAAACTGGTATCTGACATTGTGGTTTACTCAGGACTCCACTGGACTAGATAGTTTCTCAGCTTACCCTCACTTTTCTAAACAATGACCACAAGAAAAGGTCTGGAGAGTCTCCAATGGCGGCTTCAATTAGACTGCGTTGATGATGTGCCAATGGCAATTTAGATGTGGCCAAATTTGTTTGCTTGTTTTGCAGTCTGGTCAGTTATGGGCAGGTTTGCGTTTGCAATGTATTGTATAGTGGTAGGATGTGAGCAATACCTTGGAAAATGTGGACAATATCTTGGAAAATGAGGGCAATAGCTTAGAAGATGTGGGTATGTCTTGGAGCACGTGGATATGCATGGAGAACATTCGCGAGGTTCGACGCTGAGGGCAATGTCCTAGAGGATGTGGGTAATGTCTTAGAGGATGTGGGCAATGTTTTAGAGGATGTGGGCAATGTCTTAGAGGATGAGGGCAATGTCTTAGAGGATGAGGGCAATGTCTTAGAGGATGTGGGCAGTGTCTTAGAGGATGTGGGCAATGTCTTGTACCATGCAGATGATGTCAAGAGGATGTGGGTAATTTCACAGAGGATCTAAGCAATGTTTTGGAGGATGTGGGCAATGTCATAGAGAACGTAGGCAATCCTTGGAGGATGCGGTCCATAACTTCAAGGATGTCAACAATGTCACAGAGGATGACGGCAATGTCTTGAAAGATGTGAGAATACCATGCAGGATATAGGCAACGATTTGGAGGACACAAACTGCACACACGCACCTTTACAAAATAAACTATTCTTGACATACAAGCGTATCTATTGACATCTTTACAGGAAATAAATCGAGGCCACCATGAAGATGTCAGCCATTTGGCTTAATGTGTCAACTCTCAATCCCATTTGACGTTGGCCACATCATTCCGATGTGCTGCCCACGCCTGCAAAACATTGTTCACATCCTGCCTGGCATTGTCACATACTCCAAGACATTTCCCACCTCGTCCAAGACATTCTCAACATCCTTCAATGTATTGTTCACATCTTCAAAGACATTGCTTACATCTTCCAAGACATTGATCGCCTCCTGTAAGACACTGCCCACATCCTCTAAGAAGACACTGCCCATGTCTTCGAAGTCAGTGAGCACATACTCTAAGGTGTTGCTAATATCCCTTTAGCATTATCAGCACCTTCCCAGTTCGTTGTGACTTTGAATACCCCCTCTGTGATACTGACTACATCCGCTAGGACATTGAATACATTCTACGTGACACTGAATGCATCCTCTGTGACACTGAATACATCTTCTGTGACACTGAATACATCCTCTGTGACATTGAATACCTCCTCTGTGACATTGAATACTGTGACGGACCGTTTCCCGTCCAGTCACAAATTTTTGTGCAACCGTGCTAACCGGAAGGTAGTCGTCCAGAAGCCGGTTGAAAAGTTTACCTGACTGCTGCTCACCTGCGCACTGTTTAAGCCAGGTGAGCTGAAACGGTTAGGCAGTCTCTGCAGTGATTCCGGCAACGCAACTACCCAGAAAGCCGAAGAGGGACTCCCATCTGTTTTTGGTGGTAGTCAGGTATTTATCATTCAATATTTATTTATTAGCAAACCGAAACCGTATTCCCGTTTAGGAGCGACTGAAACTTCCTCAGCGCACTGTGAAGGTTTTGTTTAGATAAGAAAAGTATTTGTTGTGTTGTGCTATCCTATCACTTGATAGGGTAGCAAAACGAAATTATTTCGGAAAACATGAATAGATGAAGTGAGTGTTAAAGGAAGTGGTCTTCAGGAAAAGAAAAAAAGATTTTGTTTGTTCTGTGACTTAACTTTGCGAGAAGAGGGAGAGTTTTGATGCTATGGATAATAAGCTCCCCCCAAAGTGAGCGACAAAGACTATCATATACTTATGCTGGTTTTGATTTTTGATGTGGATGAGTATTTAACTCACTCTTGATATGAATATTGAATAGTTGTGTGCTGGTAAACAAGAGTGTTGTTGAAATCTTTCCCTTACATATATTGAAGTAGATGAATCGTTTGAAAAAAGAAACCTTCTAAAATCTGGTGACTGTATGAAATGAAATGAACATTCTTGTCGTTATACAAGAAGAAGAAATGAACATTTGTGACATGAAGAAAGACATTCATAGTTTGATGAAAAGTAATCATTAATTGTGTGTAATGATTGTATTCATGGTTTGTTGAAGAGGGTCCAGGTGGGAATCCTTTCTCTTAATTTGGAAAACTAGATTCTGAAAGGTTTATATTGAAATCCTTTCCTGTGTAGTGTTGTGATTCCGGAAAAGGGAATGTTGCAGTGTTATGAGGAAAGAATATGCTGATGTTTGTCCCAAATTCTAGTGGAATGTGATGTGGCTAATGAATATGAATGTAGTCGTGATTGTAATGAATAGTAGCCATGATAATCAAGGTTGTTAATCAGTTCCCCCAGGTAGAAGTGTACCCTGGTCTGAAGGGGACTGGCTGCCATTTTCTGAGGGTCAGGGCCGTAGCTTGTTCTATCCCCTTGTTCTCCACCTTGTGTCGGTGTTGAGAGGCCGGCCTGAGTGCCGACAACTACCCTACCTGCCACTGCACCCGGGACCGACTAACCCGCTGAGCCAGTTGGGACGAGAGACGCCGCTGCTGCCAAGCCAGAGCGCCGCTCCCGAGATTTGATCCATCGACATGTTGGCTAGGCCGTCGCTGCGTTCTGTGTTTTTGTGTGTGAGCCACAGCTCCTGTCTGAGACTGTCGCCTTGTCGTCGGCAGAGACGCCGTGAGTGTGGTAGCGATTTTGAGCCACAGCTCTGTGAAATTCCAGCAGTCCTGTGTCGGACTTGACTCTGTAGACGACGCCTACGTCGTCTTCGTCGTCTTCATCGCCTTCGTCGTCTTCGTCCTCTTCATCGTTTTCGTCGTCGTCATCGTCTTCGTCGTCGTTGGAACCAGCAGCGCTAGTAGATAGCCAATTATCTATAGATATATTTTGTGTCGTGCGCCCTGTTTGGCGTACCTGAAGTAGTATGTGTATATAGTTCTGTGTGTACGCCTTATGATTGGCGTGCCGACCTATTGATGAACTTGTATTTATTATATATGTTTGTCTGATGGCTCGGGCAGCATAAAACAAAAAAACGTGTTGTTCTGTTGCCTGGCTGTCAATGTTCGGGTCAGTGGGTGTGTGTATGTGAATTGGAAAAGTCGTGCATGCATCCATAATTTCTGTGTGAGTCAGACAGTCAGACACCCGCAGACACGACCTGTTCCATCCGTAACAAATACCTTCTCTGTGACACTGAATACATCCTCTGTGATGAATACATTGTCTGTGACATTGAATACATCTTCTTTTGCTTCCTTCTCATTTGTGCGAGTATGAAAATGTGTGTGTGTATGTGTGTTTGTTTGTGTGTGTGTGTGTGTGTGTGTGTGTGTGTGTGTGTGTGTGTGTGTGTGCGTGCGTGCGTGCGTGCGTTCGTGCGCGCGCGCGCGCGTGTGTGTGTGTGTTTTTTTTTTTGTGCTTCCCTCTCGCTCTGTTGTTCTGTTTGTATTCCTGTTTTTAGACTGTTAGCTGGCGCTGATCAATGTTTGATGAGCTCTTGAATTTGTGCGGGGTTTGTTTGTGGTTGTACAACTCGACTGTTTGTGTTTTATTGTATGTGCGTCCCATCCCTTCTCTCTCTCTCTCTCTCTCTCTCTCTCTCTCTCTCTCTCTCTCTCTCTCTCTCTCCCATCGTCGTTTCTTCCCTATCTGCACACACTCCTACCAGCTCGGTCTACAGACTGAATGGTAGCCTGGCTTGTGTTCAGGGCAGGTACCTGCGACGAGTGACTTAGAAATCGAAAACACAATTGCAACTGGTATTTTGTCTGAGACGATCTGCCAAACACAACTTGTCAATTTATGAATGAATCATTTTACTCTCGAATTCACTACAAGGCTATATCAAAACCAAACACAAAGAAATAAACCATTAGATAAATAAAATCAGCTGTGTACTGTCATTAAACAGGCTAAATCAAATACGAAAATAAACTCGTAGATAAGAAAAAAAAAAAAAAGAAAACCAGATGTGTACCATCGATGACGTCACTGATCACACTGAAATTTTGAGAAATACAGAAAAATGAGTCCTCGTTGAAATCGCCAAAAATGGACAGCGTGAAATTATTTTTCAAATTTTAGCCTCCAAGCGCTATCATTTGAAGAAATATTGACAATCCATACAATCGACATGTATCAGAAGCACCACGTTCTGCGAAAGGTATACGAATAAGCTATTTGAAAGAAACTGAACACCCGTATGAACACCTTAATAAGTAGTCCGGGTAATGCATTCTACAATGTTTTAAACATGATACGGAAAATACTTTAAATTAAAATCAAAGGAAGAATCACAATCTGTTTTAAGCAGACTCTTTGGCCTTAAAAAATGGCTGTGTCAATTAGAACAGTTAAATGGAAAACACACCTAAGTATCTGAAGACAGAGAATAGTGACCCGAGATTTGTAGAAATTGTTAATAATAAAGATTACGTGTTTGCCTTTTTAATGAAGAGGTAAGTGTTGAAAGGAAATAGAAAACAAAAACTTGTCAGAAATTTGAAAGCAAATCGCCAAGAAAAGACAAAAGAGTCCACACAACGAAGAAAAGAAATCTTCCCACTGCACAAGCTACTCTTTTCCCACATTCAATATTATTTCGACGACGGGAAGCTATACCCTGCACGGAAGAACTGCATTAATATGCCATTACTTAAGAAAACATATAAACGATGCTATTTGAGAAACAAACAGCAATATACGAATACACATGAAAACATACAAACGATGCTATTTGAGAAACAAGCGGCAATATACCAATACATATAAAATATATACACGATGCTATTTGAGAAAGAAATGGCAGACTGTATTGCTTCTTTTGTCTATTTTCAGAAAGCGTTTGGTATTGTACAGCATGATGCTATTTTGTTAAAGATGTGCAAGACTGGCGTCAGAGGGAAGTGTCTTGACATCGCCCGAGACATGGACGCCAATGCGGCGTAATACATTAATACTCAGAACGGCTATCAACAGTGATCTTCACTGAAAAGGCGTACATCAATCGAATTCCCTGCGTTTCACCCTTCTGGATATACTTGTAAAGGACGTTCCTGAAAAGAAAATGAATGATGGTGATTCCCAGAATATAAACAATGTATCTCACTATGTATTTAGATGATCTGATTCTGAAAAAAATCAAAACATAGACTTCAGGGGCAGCCGTATCATTTCAAATATAATTGTTGCAGTTTTGGATTTCACATAAGTACAGTAAATAGTCGTAATTTTTAACGTACGTGTTCCGAAAATACGAGATTTGTTCACATGAGAAAAGTAAAAGCTATACATCTGCTTGCGAGCTAATGTTTCCATAAAAAAGTGTAAAAGAGAGTAAACCTGCCATAGCATACTGGGCAAACTCCGTTATCATCCTATTTCGAAAGACTTATGATATCAGCAAAAAGAAGTTCAGAACGAATTGAAAATATATGTAGCTTAAATGTTCTACTGTTCTTATGGGTTGATACAGCTTATTTTGAAATAGAAATACAAGATTCTTGTTACTTTTGTTAAAAAAAAGTGTTAAACTTAATCAAGTCGGCCCCTCCTGTATGATGATATTTTGTGAAGTCTTCATAGTTTATACATACTATCAGGTCAATCATCACTTTGATATACAGATGAAAAACTTAATGCTTTCCAAACAGCAAGATATAAACTGTATTCTGATGAAAAGATATTAAATACTTGTATACTTTTCCACTGAAAGTACATAAAAATAACTTTGCCTGATTCCTCTGAGTCTTTCTCAAATGTTATGTTTCTGTTTGTTGTGTTTTGCATGGTTTGGTTTGGTTTGGTTTGGCTGTTTAGTTTTGTCTAGGATTACATACTTTCAGTTTCATCATGGAGGCATCATGCGTGTGGACTAGTCCATATACGCTACACCTCGCAGAAAATACCGCTAGACAAATAAATACGTGAAATAACGAAAAAGAAAAAAGGCTGTGGAGGAGAAGGGCAGGCTGTATTACAGTTCAGCTGGGAAAGCGCCCGACTTTTGATCCTGGTGATCCGGGGGTGGTGGGTTCGAATCTCCACCGGGCCGTTTAGGAACAGAGGTGTGTGTTTGCCCCGGAGTAAAGACTGGTTCTGGCTCCATTTCCCGAAAGATCCTAGAATGAGACCATAAACCGAGGTTCCGTGTGTGAACGCACGCATAACATCTTGCACACACGTCAAATTTCCATCACCAACTTTCGGAAGAGAACACCAGTTTCGCCATTGGTATGAATGGGACGGACACGCGTAGCATGCATCCTGTGTGGAAAGTGAGTGACTGATATTCAACCCAAAGACACAGGAGACAACAGACTGCAGCGCCACCATGTAGGCTAATTGATCCCATATAGGCGGCCAGTTGTGTCAATAAGAACGTTGGTTGTAAGCGCTGTGAGAGTTTGGTTTCTAACCGGTAAAAGGCGCTGCACTATCAATCATACAGGTAAAAGGCGCTGCACTATCAATCATATAGGTAAAAGGCGCTGTACTATCAATCATACAGGTAAAAGGCGCTGCACTATCAATCATATAGGTAAAAGGCGCTGTACTATCAATCATACAAAAATGAATTTCTGATTGAGGCTCATCCCACGCTTGACCATTACGCTGGTCAAGCCTTGCAGAGACATGTCCAGCTGACAAGGTCAACGCTAGTACTCTGTGTGTGTGTGGTGTGTGTGTGTGTGTGTGTGTGTGTGTGTGTGTGTGTGTGTGTGTGTGTTTGTCTGTCTGTCTGTCTGCATGCGTGTTGCTCATGTGTGCGTACACTTAAGCTTGTGATTGCATATACCTGTGCATATCATAAGGTAAACCGACACAAAATTGAAGGACCCCCCCCCCCCTCTCTCTCTCTCTCTCTCTCATGTGTGTGTGTGTGTGTGTGTGTGTGTGTGTGTGTGTGTGTGTGTGTGTGTGTGTGTGTGTGTGTGTGACAGACAGAAAGTCATGTGCGTGAGAGAGAGAGAGAGAGAGAGAGAGAGAGAGAGAGAGAGAGACAGAGAGACAGAGACAGACAGACAGACAGAGAGATCATTGTCCAGCGGCTGTCATACACCCGATCTACTAATGGATTTAGACATTAACGCTGCAGTGCGCCACATGGTCTGCGGCTGGCTATAACGTTTCATTGAACCTCGCTCGCCCACCTGATCAATCGCTTGTCTGGTCAGTGGAGAGCGCGTGCACAGAGGCAGAGGAGGAGGAGGAGAATGAGGGGCGGGGTGGGGGAGGGGAGGGGCGGTGAAGTAGAAAAGTCAGGGTGAGAAGGAAACGCGGGCGGGTGGTGTTTGATGCGTTGCTAACACGACGTCCTCCGGGAAACATTCGTTGAAGGCGGATTGTTCCTAGACGGACGTCAGCGCTGACGGCTGCTGACTGCTGGCGCCATACCGCGGAGGAAGGAACTGGACTTTGGACCTTTGCAGGAGGATGGCTGGTTCCAGCCTGGTCCGTGTGCTCGCCGTGTGCATTGCTGTTAATGTTTCACTTCTCAACAGGTCAGTAGAAACTGTACTCTATATCTGCTATTATAGTCGTACTTTGAGTTACTTTTTTATTTATTTATTTATTTTTTTTGGTTGGCGGGCGTTTGTGTGTGTGTCTGTGGACTGTGTGTGGTTTTGGTTGTTGTTGGTATTGATGGTGGTGGTGGTGGTGGTGTTGGTGGTGGTGGTTGGATGTTTAAAGGGAAAGGTGCTTTATTTTCCTGTTGCGTATTATTTTGCCATCTATTTCCTTGTTCTTTTTGCTTCTTTTCTTTCTCTCTCCCGTTTCTTTCCTCATTTTCCCTTTACTTTTTTGTATTGCTGTAAATAGATCAGCGCAAAGAATCACACACACACACACACACACACACACACACATGTATATATATATATATATATATATATATATATATGAATTATGCTGAACAGTTTAATAGTGGGGGGAAACCAGTGCAAGCTAACAATTCTTCCGTCATTACATTAATAACATGGCAAAGATTTAAAGGAAAAAAAAGGTGTGTGTGTGTTGGGGGGGGGGGGGGGGGGTGGAAGGGAAGGGGGGAAGAAGAAAATGAGAACATAAAATCAGAGAAATAAATCATAAATGTTAAACCCTTCACTACCAGCATATGGGAACCATCGTAATCTTTCTTGAAGACAGATCAGTTCAGATTACCTGCTCATATATACATATACATATTTATGTGTGTTTATATATATATATATATATATATAATAAACTAATAAATTCCAAGGATAAGTACCGAGCACCATTCCAGCAACTTACAGAGCAGCTAGGTGTTGCAATGACTGCAAGAAATATTCAATTATAAACAAAGCTTGCTCTTATGTCTTAGATTGAAGAAATAGGGGGAGATAAGCATTCATATCTGCAGTGGCAGATCATTCTGCCAACTAACAGTATGTGCTTGAGTGGGTGAATGGGGAAAAATAAAATAAATGCTTCTCAAAATGAGCCTTTAGCAAGCTTATAGTCTCAAGTGGGAGACGATCTCCAATGGGGAGAAAACCCACTAACATATAACTCCTGGTCAGATACCGATATTTCGAAACCTGATTGTTTCTCCTCAGTGACCGCGGAAAGTGGTAATTTGACTCCTCTGCCTTTTCGGTTTTAAGAAGACTGCTATCCCAGAAAAGGCTGGTGTGCAATACCGTAGTATGTTTGTTGAGTTTTCAAAAAACCAACCAAAGGTGCCACCTAAGAAGCAAAAGAAAATCATGAAAGAGCAAAACAAGCTACATTTTCTTGCGAAAAGTAGAAAATATAAAAAGATAACCTCTCAAGACACAAGTGCTGAGGGCCAGTTCTTGGAATGAATCCACAAGGGACTAAATTACAATAAACTAATAAATTCCAAGGATAAGTACCGAGCACCATTCCAGCAACTTACAGAGCAGCTAGGTGTTGCAATGACTGCAAGAAATATTCAATTATAAACAAAGCTTGCTCTTATGTCTTAGATTGAAGAAATAGGGGGAGATAAGCATTCATATCTGCAGTGGCAGATCATTCTGCCAACTAACAGTATGTGCTTGAGTGGGTGAATGGGGAAAAATAAAATAAACGCTTCTCAAAATGAGCCTTTAGCAAGCTTATAGTCTCAAGTGGGAGACGATCTCCAATGGGGAGAAAACCCACTAACATATAACTCCTGGTCAGATACCGATATTTCGAAACCTGATTGTTTCTCCTCAGTGACCGCGGAAAGTGGTAATTTGACTCCTCTGCCTTTTCGGTTTTAAGAAGACTGCTATCCCAGAAAAGGCTGGTGTGCAATACCGTAGTATGTTTGTTGAGTTTTCAAAAAACCAACCAAAGGTGCCACCTAAGAAGCAAAAGAAAATCATGAAAGAGCAAAACAAGCTACATTTTCTTGCGAAAAGTAGAAAATATAAAAAGATAACCTCTCAAGACACAAGTGCTGAGGGCCAGTTCTTGGAATGAATCCACAAGGGACTAAATTACAATAAACTAATAAATTCCAAGGATAAGTACCGAGCACCATTCCAGCAACTTACAGAGCAGCTAGGTGTTGCAATGACTGCAAGAAATATTCAATTATAAACAAAGCTTGCTCTTATGTCTTAGATTGAAGAAATAGGGGGAGATAAGCATTCATATCTGCAGTGGCAGATCATTCTGCCAACTAACAGTATGTGCTTGAGTGGGTGAATGGGGAAAAATAAAATAAATGCTTCTCAAAATGAGCCTTTAGCAAGCTTATAGTCTCAAGTGGGAGACGATCTCCAATGGGGAGAAAACCCACTAACATATAACTCCTGGTCAGATACCGATATTTCGAAACCTGATTGTTTCTCCTCAGTGACCGCGGAAAGTGGTAATTTGACTCCTCTGCCTTTTCGGTTTTAAGAAGACTGCTATCCCAGAAAAGGCTGGTGTGCAATACCGTAGTATGTTTGTTGAGTTTTCAAAAAACCAACCAAAGGTGCCACCTAAGAAGCAAAAGAAAATCATGAAAGAGCAAAACAAGCTACATTTTCTTGCGAAAAGTAGAAAATATAAAAAGATAACCTCTCAAGACACAAGTGCTGAGGGCCAGTTCTTGGAATGAATCCACAAGGGACTAAATTACAATAAACTAATAAATTCCAAGGATAAGTACCGAGCACCATTCCAGCAACTTACAGAGCAGCTAGGTGTTGCAATGACTGCAAGAAATATTCAATTATAAACAAAGCTTGCTCTTATGTCTTAGATTGAAGAAATAGGGGGAGATAAGCATTCATATCTGCAGTGGCAGATCATTCTGCCAACTAACAGTATGTGCTTGAGTGGGTGAATGGGGAAAAATAAAATAAATGCTTCTCAAAATGAGCCTTTAGCAAGCTTATAGTCTCAAGTGGGAGACGATCTCCAATGGGGAGAAAACCCATTAACATTTTTATATTTTCTACTTTTCGCAAGAAAATGTAGCTTGTTTTGCTCTTTCATGATTTTCTTTTGCTTCTTAGGTGGCACCTTTGGTTGGTTTTTTGAAAACTCAACAAACATACTACGGTATTGCACACCAGCCTTTTCTGGGATAGCAGTCTTCTTAAAACCGAAAAGGCAGAGGAGTCAAATTACCACTTTCCGCGGTCACTGAGGAGAAACAATCAGGTTTCGAAATATCGGTATCTGACCAGGAGTTATATGTTAGTGGGTTTTCTCCCCATTGGAGATCGTCTCCCACTTGAGACTATAAGCTTGCTAAAGGCTAATTTTGAGAAGCATTTATTTTATTTTTCCCCATTCACCCACTCAAGCACATACTGTTAGTTGGCAGAATGATCTGCCACTGCAGATATGAATGCTTATCTCCCCCTATTTCTTCAATCTAAGACATAAGAGCAAGCTTTGTTTATAATTGAATATATATATATATATATATATATATCATAAACATGCCATAAACATGTTAGTTACAGTATGTAAGACCATACAAGTTCAAGGGTTATAGAAACGTTTTCATGTTTGTTTTTTCCGTGTCATTTTCTGAACCTGTACGGAGGTATGACTTCAACGCCGCTTATTAGAGACTCCCTCACACACAACCACACCCAGGTAGCTAGCAGCTCTGTCACAGTCCTTAAGGAGCAGTCTGTATCAGATCGTTAAACGGCAACCCACCACAGGGGACACAGCGATACAACTAGTCACTCACTTCCATGTGTTAAATGATACCTGTGCTGACCCACCATCACCTGGTAACCCCCTTACTGTCGTATTGACTGCTTAGCCGTTCAGAGGATTTCAGAATCGTTGGTAGCCGTGACCCAACCTGCTCTGAATTATTCCAGACATAATGGCTTCAGGCAGCGGTGATAGCTACTGGTTCACAAGCCAAGATGGAGGACCTGATTCTGGCACCAAGATTCAGTCGAGTCATGATACAGATGACATTCTGTTTGACAGCTATTTGTTAGTTACAAATTCCTGTGTGTTTTTCTGCAAACGTCAATTTTCGTCCGTTTTTATCTATATCTGGCCTTGATTATCATCATCATCATTACCAGCGTCACCATTATTATTATTGTTGTTGTTGTTGTTGTTGTCGTGTTGTTATTGTCTCGTTCTTCCTGCTTTTGTTGTTATTGTCATCATGTCATAAGCACCATTATTAATTTTATTATCGTTGCTGTGCTGTTTTTGTTGTTCATTTTATTGTTCTTCTATGTTGTTAGTGTTGTTGTTCATGTTATAACACTTGTTTATCTATCTATTCATTTGTTTGTTTATTTTTGTGCTTCTTGTACGTTTTTTTTAATAATTTTTTTTTATTGATTTCTCATCCGGTCGAGAGAGCTTAAGTTTTTGCTCTTTGTGTTTTTATCATGACTTTTGAGAGCGGGAAGGCTTCTAAATCCTGTACAGTGGAGAAAGTCCGAACTGAAAATTTCAGACGAAGGGAGCAAACTCAAGCAAGAAGTACAGCACTAGAAGACACAGTAGTAGAAGAAGACAGACCAACTAACATTGCAGAGTGTACAAATTTCGTTTTATTTTGCGATGTTTGCTTCTTCTTTTTTTCGACCCAATAAAAGCAAGATTCGTTGCTGAGCTTACGTTTGAGGAAATAACGACTGACATGAATCAGAGGATGTGCGACGGGTTCCTTTAGCCTTAGTGGTCGGTGTATACACACACACACACACACACACACACACACACACACACACACCAACACACACCACACACACACACCACACACACACACACACACACACACACACAAAACACACACACACACCCCACCACAAAACATATTCTTGCCACACAGCCCTCATACAGCTTATCGACAGTCTTCTTTGCAGCATGAACGAGAATAAATTTGCAGGTATTCTCTTTGTAGACTTTGAAAAAGCTTTTGATGTCATCAACCATTCTTTGTTGTGCCGTAAACTTGAACTTTACAAACTGACTCCAGAATTCATAGTCTTATTTCATCTTTTTTATGTGACCGAAAACAATTAGTAGCTGTAGCTGACAAATTGTCAACATTTATGCCTGTCAAATATGGTGTTCCACAAGGCTCTGTGTTAGGACCTCTTTTGTTTACTATTTACGCAAATGATTTGCCTTGTTTTGTTAAATGTAAATGCGAAATGTTTGCAGATGATACATCTCTTCACGAAACCGACTCTGATGCCTATGAATTAACAATTAAGCTTCAATCAGATATCGATAAACTTACTAAATGGACACAAGTAAACCATATGTCTTTAAATGCTATTAAAACAAAGTGCATGTACGTGTCTACAAGACAAAAACGACAAAAAATGAAATCAAATTTTCAGCCTTTACTCATATCCAATAATAAAGTTGAGGAAGTCAGTTCACACAAAACACTAGGTGTCATTATTGACAAAGATTTATCTTGGACTGAACATATAACATTCTTAGCAAAACGCCGTTCCAAAAAAATATTTCAGTTGTCTCGGATAAAAAAAATTTCCTCGATGGCCACTCTCGAAAACTTTTTTTCTGTGCACATATTTTGTCATTAATTGATTATGCGTCAACCCTTTGGGACAACTGTAGTGAACATAATTTAAAATTAATTCATCGTCTGTACAAACGAGCATTGAAATTAGTATTGTTAAAATCGAGCTCCCTAACTGATGAAGATTACAAACAACTCAAAATATTAACCTTCCCAAACAGACTCTTTTTCAATAAAGCCCTTTGTATGCATAACGTTATTAATGGAACAGCTCCCAAAAGATTACAGAAACATTTAGAGTCAATTGCCATAGACATAATCATTTGTTGTCCATTCCTAGACCACGCAACAATTTATACAAATCCAGTTTTGTATATTCAGGTGGAAATCTGTGGAATAAACTCACAAAACCCTTAAAAAATACAAAAAATAAAAACACATTTAGGAAAAAATTGAAAGATTATCTCATGAATCGTTAACCACATATGATACTGAAAAAAGTCCATCCTGTGCAGAAAAGAAATACATTTGTAGAGATATACACTTTGTGAATGTTACCATATGGACGGCAATGAGCATTGATACCTTTTAGGTGAATGGAAGTGAGTGGGTAAAGGGGAGGAGATGGGAGGGGGGAAGACGGTATGTTTACTTTTCTTTTGATGAAAGGCATTGTACACGATTTGATTTTCTTTTCTCTTTCTTTCTTTTTTCATAGATGGCTTGATGTAAAAAAGCTATATGTTGCTTATTCAATGTTTCCATCTCTAAATAAAATTTTGACCTGAACCACACACACACACACACACACAACACACACACACACACACACACACAATATATATATATATATATAAATAGATAGATGGTGTGTGTGTGTGTGTGTGTGTGTGTGTGTGTGTGTGTGTGTGTGTGTGTGTGTGTGTGAAAATTTGAATGGCGACCCTAATCAATAAGATTTCGAATGGTTTTCAAAATTTTAACAGACTTTTTCAGCTTTTGGTCCTGTTTACATGTTTCACCCCCCCCCCCCCCCCCCCTCCGTTCCCCAAACACTCACGTTTCTCGATTGATAAGCCAAGAGGTTATAAATGATGCCTGTTGGTGACTTTTGATGTGGTCATCACTGTGCCGTGAAGGCAAGAGGTTATAAATGATGCCTGTTGGTGGCTTTTGATGTGGTTATCACTGCGCCATGAAGGCAAGAGGTTATAAATGATGCCTGTTGGTGGCTTTTGATGTGGTCATCACTGTGCCGTGAAGGCAAGAGGTTATAAATGATGCCTGTTGGTGGCTTTTGATGTGGTTATCACTGCGCCATGAAGGCAAGAGCGGGACACCATACTTGTAGTGAAGAAATGTCATCAATCAAAATCATCGACAGCTTCTTTTGTCGATGGAAGGTAAGGGGCAAAACTCTGTTGACCGTTAACGTATTCCCTCCCTCTTAGCCCTTTCAAACAGACAGGAGGGGTGAGTGAGGGACGGGGGTTCTTGCTTGCTGATTAGTCTGATTGTTTGCAAGCACATTCTGACCGGAATACAGGCCTGAAAGCAAGCAAGCACGGGCACACACACACACACACACACACACACACACACACACACACACACCACACACACACACACACCACGCACGCACGCACGCACGCACGCACGCACACACACACACACACACACACACACACACACACACACACACACACACAGACACGTCTACTCAAAATAACGCGCATTTTTGCGCGCACGCACGTGCACGCACGCCCGAATGCATACGCACACGCACACGCACAAACGCACCCTCACATGCAAACGGGCGCACTTCCGCACACCGCTGGCAGGAAAAGTAAAGCGTAAAGTCTCTTCAATGCCATTATTCATCTGTCAACGTACGGATCAGTAGTCATTCTCTGCTTGTACGACCGACACACTGAAAACTAACTAAAACATTTAAATGGAGTGTTAGTAAGCTTACCATTTTCTTAACAGTGCCAATAGAAGTCAGTCAAGTCGCTGTGCGTTGAAGTCAGCCGACCCTTAGATTATAACAGGTCTGGAAAAAAAAATGATAGGAAATACGGCTGACCTGATATTAACTCCACACTCCCTCCTCCTGCCCCCCCCCCCCCCCCCCCCACCACCACCACCCACATTACGTCAACTGAAAGTTCTAGGTCTATTGGTCATTGAACAATCTCATCATTTGTGTTTCCTATTTTGGAGTTTTCTACAGGACACTTAACTTGATACGTTAAGTGCCACCCAAATTAAAACTGCTCAGAATCTCTCATATTTTTTCTTCTTCTGTGTTTGTTTGTTTGTTTTTTGTAAATGTAAGATCATACCAAGTTGCAATTGGCAAGAGAAAAAACACGTTTAAAAAGAAGAAAAGAAATTGGGTATTTTGCAGTGTGTGTGTGTGTGTGTGTGTGTGTGTGTGTGTGTGTGTGTGTGTGTGTGTGTGTGTGTGTGTGTTGGGTGTGTGTGTGGTGTGTGTGTGTGTGTGTGTGTGTGTGTGTGTGTGTGTGTGCGCGCGCGCGCGCGCGCGTACGCGTACGTGTTTTTTTTTTTTTTTTTTTTTTTTTCATCTGTTGCCAAGCTGTCGTGCAGCTTTACCAACTTGTCACGTGTGACACACGTGACCTCCCTATGTCAGAGGAGTTCACGGCCTACTGGTAGATTGTTGGTGATATGTTGCGAAGCTGGCTGGTCCACTGTGAGTGTGGCATAGCAGTGGACGCCAGGGGAGAGGTGGCAGCTCTCCTTTGAGGGACACTGATGTGAGAGGTCAGTGTAGGGCGGCGCAGTCAAATTTCCGACTATATGGGCGACGACGGGTCTAGCCTGTGTCGCCGTGGGACGGCTCCTGGAGATGTGGGGCGATCGGCGATGGAGCACCGCCTGACTGCGATCACCGTGGCCTGGGTAACTATGTTCTGAGGTCAGGCAGACATGGGAGCACTCCCTATGGGGTTTTGCTGAAAAATTGCCTTCTTGGCCGCAGTTTGCGAGTACCCGCAGAATATTAGGGACTGGTGCAGCGCTCCAGCGACTTTCGTCCTGCTCCCCACTTGAGGCGGCCTCAAGCGGCACAGGACCATCGCCACCCGAGCATGATGAAGGCCGCCCGGTGGTCCTGAAGACAGCCTGATGATTGGGGACAGGAGGCAACATACACCGACGCCTGTCGTCGGTCGACCAACAACCAAAATTGAACCAACGTTCAAGAGGAACACGAAGCTCGGAGAGAGAGAAACACGACGACCCCACATGAAACTCACCCACTACTGCCATCGACAGCAGTTACCACTAATGATGCAGACCTACGTCTGCAGTGCTCTTGTCCTTTAAGGGCCTCAGGCCGATAGGACGTTGATCTCACCCTCAACGCAACGCACGGTCACTATGGTGTGCTCATTGTGTAAATATTGGCTTTCTGCAGCCTCCTGCTTAATCATTTTCAGACTCATCAGGGCCACGCGCACAGAGCTCGATCGGAGTGACGTTATACACTTTACTACCGTTGTCAAATCTCTGGCGGCTATAGATATATGGTATGAGCACTGGAAAGGGGAAGGAAGTGTTATAAACTGGGCAGGCTGGGGGAGGAGGGGGGGAGGAAGAAGCAGACGACAACGCCTAGATCTAATTTTCGGTGTTATTCTCGTGGTTTGGACCATGAGAAAGCGTGGCAACGATCTCAAGAGTTTATTTGAAAAAAAAAAGCTAATACCCTGATGTAGTGGAAGCCAGCTGAACAGGAACATCGCACCAATGCTTTAGACATCTGAAGGCGCTGTTTGGAGAATTCTTCAACGATTTCGCCCGGAGTGGCTCAGTGGAAAGGCCAGTGAGCCGTAGACCTAAATTCTAATGTTAATGACCGTGACGCTCCAACACTTTCTACACATCCTGTTGCGAAGACAAAATATCTTGAAGAAACATCGCCGGCGAATTAAGCACAGTGACTGATTTCAATGGTTCACGGAACACCGTGCAACGGCAACTTCGTTCCACGGGATTCCAGAATAACTGTGTAAAAGAAGGATGTGATCTCTGGGAAAGTGAACAGAAAGCCCCAGAGAAAAAAAAAAACTGTTGTCATGCAAAAACTGCGCTGGACTGAGAAGTGGAACGGGAAATACATCGCGTTCAATGACCATGTGATGACTGATCGAAGGCACACCGGCAACGTAAACCGTGTGGCTGAAGTCCTGTGAGAACCAGCGAGGAGAATGCGTGGATGTGATGTGTGAATCACCAGCATGTAGTCGGAAACTCGTGGTGTGGGGCTATGTTTGGTGCGGATGATCTTGTCTTCGTGGTGGGAACAAGAAACCGAAAGAAGTGAATTTAGGTATACAAGATTGTCCGCCATCCATCAATGCAATGATTATTTCCAACCGAGTGATACTTCCGCAAAGACGACAACGCCTCCATTCATAAAAATCGCGTGACAAAGAACGGTGGGAGTGGTAACAGTGCGTTACGGTCTTGCTGGGTCAAAATAGTAACCCGATCTCAGCACAGTTAAAAAAAGATCTGCGCACTTAAAAAAAACAACAACAACAAAAAAACGAACAAAGAAACAAACACAGAAACAAGACACACATGCATGCACGCACTCCACCACGCAGGAACGCACACACGCACGCACGCACGCACGCACACACACATACTCACACACACACACTCTCTCTCTCTCTCTCACGCACGCACGCACGCACTTACGCACGCGCGCGCGCGCACACACACACACACACACACACACACACACACGCACACACACACACACTCACACCACACACACACACACACACACACACACACACACACACACAGTCCCACCCCCCTACCCCCCCCCCCCCCCACACACACACACACACAAACACACACACACGGCAAAAAGTCGCATGCTTTGCATTCCACTATAGTGGGGCTTGAAGTACGAACTCACAGTAACATGTAACGAGGTACCAGTTTGGCATCTTCAAAACCTTGTCGACTCTACCACTGTGAACGTCTGCTTCAGAACAGTCTGGACCCCCGTCCATCCAACCCCCCCCCCCCCCCCCCCCCCTTAACGCGCAAGATTCATGGGCGCAAACAGCTGAGTTTGAGCTGTGCTCATGATTTGTGTGTATAAGCTGCTGCACCATCATGTCATGGGGAATCATCCGTCTCCTGCTGGTCGATCTCAACAGCTGCTGACTGGCTGCAGTGGAAGCTTCAAGCTTTCATCAGGACAGTCCAGCCGACCGCAAATGCTTTTCACAGTAGTTGAACTATACACAAGAAAAAAAAATCACACCGTTTACAGTTAGTTGTAAAGTGAGGCGACTGCAGGCGGAAATCTAAACGCGTCTTCAAAAGAAATCTTTCAAAGTTTATGTGATGAAATTTTCAATTAACCATTTTTCTATTTTTTTTTTATTCTGGGACTAATCAATTCAGGGGTAATGGATGTGACGTGTGAATCACAAGCATGTAATTGGAAACTCTGTGTGTGTGTGTGTGTGTGTGTGTGTGTGTGTGTGTGTGTGTGTGTGTGTGTGTGTGTGCGCGCGCGTGTGCGAGCATGCGTGCGTGCGTGCGTGTGTGTGTGTGTGTGTGTGTGTGTGTGTTGTGTGTGTGTGTGTGTGTGTGTGTGTGTGAACATCGTGCACAGGCCAGCTCACCAAAAACAAACTACATCCTGACGAAAGAAAGAAACAATAAGACCAGGTCACTACAGGATAGCTAAGCTGCTGATTCTTTGGGCATAATGTGATCAGACTGTGCTGCGATTGCTAGGCATCCCCTTGAACTTACCGGTCCCAGATGCTGAAGCATGGTTGTTAACTGAAAAATTATGAAACACATGAAATGCCGTGAAAATACATAAAAGCCATATGAACAAATAAACACGGCAGAAAGTCAAGTCAAGTCAAGTCAAGTCAAAATTATCTTTATTGAGGGTTAAAGAATAACCTTTACAGCTTTCTTTCATCCTGCCCTCACAAGAACAGCTTGTGTCCACTCTGAATATTGAGCTAAAATTTTTGTAAGTAAATCGCAAGATTACAACAACGACAACAACAACAACAATAGCAACAAAAGTTGAGGAAAAGAAAAAGAAACACCCGAAGGTGCTGGGGAGGACCCAGAGAAGCACTGTCTTCACCTGCCTTTAGAGCAGTCCTGTACCACCCTTGGAGGCCTGCGCTGTGTTGACGATGGGTACAGGCACGCGCAGGACACTCCATTAAGACATCAAGGGACATAACTGCTCCTGAACAGAGGTAAATCAGACTACAGGATGCAGCTCTTAACAGCCTTAAAGTAGCATCCCCATGGGTGTACCAGCCCGTATTTCATGACTGCAGAGCCCACCGGCGAAAAACCCTCCAGCTGCCGAGCACACCCCACAGACCCAACCACCCCTGCCCACGGACAGATGAAGACAGTGCCACTCCAGACACAGCCAAGCTTTCGCCATACGGTCTTATGTGCCCTCAAGAGAGAATCCAAAGTTGTAGTCTTTCCCACTGTCAACAGGACTTTCCCTGTGGTCAGTGGGTCTTTCCTCACCGTCACTGGACCTTTCTCCAGGGTCAGCCTAGTTTAGGCAAAGAAGAAAAAGAAACACCCGAAGGTGCTGGGGAGGACCCAGAGAAGCACTGTCTTCACCTGCCTTTAGAGCAGTCCTGTACCACCCTTGGAGGCCTGCGCTGTGTTGACGATGGGTACAGGCACGCGCAGGACACTCCATTAAGACATCAAGGGACATAACTGCTCCTGAACAGAGGTAAATCAGACTACAGGATGCAGCTCTTAACAGCCTTAAAGTTGATATATCATGACAGCTATAATGCTTTTTTTTTTAATAATCCACGGGTTTCAGAACAAAGACAGGAAGATGGTCCACAAAGGCAGAGAAACAGACCAGGACTGTGAAAGAAAGGTATTTTTTTAAGGCAGCATGAAAGGTAGAGACAGAAAGGAGGACCTTTCCAGGACAGAATGTCCAGAGGCTTGCGGGAGCTACAGCAGGAATGGGAAGCCACAAGATGGAACGCCACCGCTCGTGCGCTGAAGGCCACACGCCTCAATTAGGATTTGGCACTAAAACACTGTATAATCCATGTCAGCACTAAAACACTGTATAATCCATGTCAGCACTAAAACACTGTATAATCCATGTCAGCACTAAAACACTATATAATCCATGTCAGCACTAAAACACTATACAATCCATGTCAGCACTAAAACACTGTATAATCCATGTCAGCACTAAAACACTACATAATCCATGTCAGCACTAAAACACTATATAATCCATGTCAGCACTAAAACACTGTATAATCCATGTCAGCACTAAAACACTATATAATCCATGTCAGCACTAAAACACTATATAATCCATGTCAGCACTAAAACACTATATAATCCATGTCAGCACTAAAACACTATATAATCCATGTCAGCACTAAAACACTATATAATCCATGTCAGCGTTTTGAGGACTGCCATAAACTCGAGCCAGCATTTAATGTTAAACTTATAATTGATCAAAAGAACAATCCCACTCCAATTATTTCCCTTGTTTTTTTTTTTTTTTTTTTTTTTTTTGGGGGGGGGGGGGGATCTTCTCTGATGAAATCACAAAAAATCTTCAAATACATAACCTTGCCCTTAGTTGACCCACATTTCAAGCCTTTGCACTCACCCGCGACCCTATCTTTGCGCCAGCCCCAAGAGCACAAAATTTATAACCCCATTCCTTTGATTTTAATCCGTCTGCTTGGAACCACCTGGCTTGTACTTTGATGGCCATATGAAGGAAAGTGAGGAGAATCAACTTTCAGACACAATAAGAACTCTCAAGACAATCTAATCACGGCAGTCTATAAACATTCGACTCCTTAAGCAAGGCTTTGGCGCATTACTTTTTGGTGTGCAGCCAGATCATAGCAATGCTGTCATAGTCGAACCAATACAGCGTGGGACGCTTGAAGTCACTGTGCCACTTTCCGCACTTCCAACCCTTCCTGCGGTCACAGTGTGTCTTGTGAGCGGTCAAAGTTGTCAACCTTCCTTTTGAGGGGAGAGTGGGGAAGGCCAGCATACTGGTTTGGTTTTCTTGGCTGCCCACTACCACAAAGTATAAGTCATGAGCCCACCCCCAAACTCTTTTGAATGCTTGTGTTCATGAATCCTGTGTTTGAGATCCGGGTTCTGCTGTTTGTACTGTGAAAAAAATGAACACCTTTAAAAAAAAAAAAGCTTGTTTCTCATGGCACTGCACGGTGCTTGTGTGTCTCTTCCTGGTCATGTTGACAGTACTAAAAGAAGTGATCGCTCTTCTGATTAAAACAATTGTATTTCTTATACATACAGCACGTTGAACACCGTTTTAAACTTTTTCAGAGGTAAGAACTTTCTTTTGATAATGCACTGAAAAGTTTACGCAAAAAATAAAAGCACAAAAAACTGTCGACGTTTCAGTCATAGACCGTCTTTGAGACTAAAATGAAAGACAAACGATGATATATATATATATATATATATATATATATATATATATATATATATATATATATATATACAGTACCGTGCTTGTGTGTCTCTATACCTGGCCGTGCCGACGGTGCTAGAAGAAGCGATATTTCTGAGAGAAAATAGCTTTGTTTCCCCTTCCACAGCGATGTGCTTATGTGTCTCTTCTTAGCCGTGGTAACTGTATTTGAAGAAGTGATCATGCTTTCGAGAATAAACAGCATTGTTTCTCATGCCGTGCCCGTGCAACTCGTAAAGACAGATCCGACGCTGCACAGTTTGCCGTGAGCGCAAGAACAACGTGTAAGGACGTTAAATCCACATTCTTAATGATTAAAGTTTTTAAGCAATGGTCTTAAAAATATCATACTCGAAAATGGGGTAGTATTCAACATTTTGTGAACAACATCCATAACAATGCGTCCAGAAGACTAGAATATCAAAATCTGATAGAGTCGAGACATATCCTGATAGCTAACAAGATAAAATTTCACGATTTTAAAGTGTAACCAACGCCATTGGCAAGAACTGCCGCTGGGTTCTGCCTCCACCTTGAAGCGTGTGCGCGTGCACACACACACACACACACACACACACACACACACACACACGCACACACACACACACGCACACACACGCACGCACACACACGCACACACACACGCACACACACACGCACACACACGCACACACACACCATACACACACATGCACGCACGCACGCACGCACGCACGCACACACACACACACACACACACACACACACACACACACACCACACACACGCACGCACACACACACGCACACACACACACACCATACACACACACACACACACACATGCACGCACGCACGCACGCACACACACACACACCACACACATGCACGCACGCACGCACGCACACACACACACACACACACACACACACACACACACACACAAGCGCGCGCGCGCGCGCGCTCGCACATGCAGGCACGCACGCACGCACGCAAGCACACACGCACGCACACACACACACACACACCACGCACACGTTGAGTCATGTTTTGCCATGCTGTTCGCAGCCTAACCAAATAAAAAACCGAAGTCATCACTGAAGCAGGGTATCACTGTAACCTGTCAGACGTTTCATGATGATCTATGCTGATAAAGATGGCACTGTAACCTGTCAGACGTTTCATGATGATCTATGCTGATAAAGATGGCACTGTAACCTGTCAGACGTTTCATGATGATCTATGCTGATAAAGATGGCACTGTAACCTGTCAGACGTTTCATGATGATCTATGCTGATGAAGATGGCTGAGATAATGTGATGTTATTCTCCTGTGACCTGAAGCCGTGCCTTGCATTCCATCTCAACATGTTTTGCTAACTGGCACCATCCCACGTAGTAATTCCAGACACTGGTTTCGCTGTCACTTGAGTGCTGTCTCTGATCAGTGGAATAATGTGGTGCCAATGGTCAGTGTTGTCTCTGATCAGTGGAATAATGTGGTGTTAGTGCTGTCTCTGATCAGTGGAATAATGTGGTGTTAGTGCTGTCTCTGATCAGTGGAATAATGTGGTGTTAGTGCTGTCTCTGATCAGTGGAATAATGTGGTGTTAGTGCTGTCTCTGACCTATGGAATAATGTGGTGCCAATGGTCAGTGTTGTCTCTGATCAGTGGAATAATGTGGTGCTAGTGCTGTCTCTGATCAGTGGAATAATGTGGTGTTAGTGGTCAGTGTTGTCTCTGATCAGTGGAATAATGTGGTGCTAATGGTCAGTGCTGTCTCTGATCAGTGGAATAATGTGGTGTTAGTGCTGTCTCTGATCAGTGGAATAATGTGGTGTTAGTGGTCAGTGTTGTCTCTGATCAGTGGAATAATGTGGTGCCAATGGTCAGTGTTGTCTCTGATCAGTGGAATAATGTGGTGCCAATGGTCAGTGTTGTCTCTGATCAGTGGAATAATGTGGTGCCAATGGTCAGTGTTGTCTCTGATCAGTAGAATAATGTGGTGCCAATGGTCAGTGTTGTTTCTGATCAGTGGAATAATGTGGTGCCAATGGTCAGTGCTGTCTCTGATCAGTGGAATAATGTGGTGCCAATGGTCAGTGTTGTCTCTGATCAGTGGAATAATGTGGTGCCAATGGTCAGTGCTGTCTCTGATCAGTGGAATAATGTGGTGTTAGTGCTGTCTCTGATCAGTGGAATAATGTGGTGCCAATGGTCAGTGCTGTCTCTGATCAGTGGAATAATGTGGTGTTAGTGCTGTCTCTGATCAGTGGAATAATGTGGTGCCAATGGTCAGTGCTGTCTCTGATCAGTGGAATAATGTGGTGTTAGTGCTGTCTCTGATCAGTGGAATAATGTGGTGCCAATGGTCAGTGCTGTCTCTGATCAGTGGAATAATGTGGTGTTAGTGCTGTCTCTGATCAGTGGAATAATGTGGTGCTAATGGTCAGTGTTGTCTCTGATCAGTGGAATAATGTGGTGTTAGTGCTGTCTCTGATCAGTGGAATAATGTGGTGCCAATGGTCAGTGCTGTCTCTGATCAGTGGAATAATGTGGTGCCAATGTCAGTGCTGTCTCTGATCAGTGGAATAATGTGGTGCTAATGGTCAGTGTTGTCTCTGATCAGTGGAATAATGTGGTGCCAATGGTCAGTGTTGTCTCTGATCAGTGGAATAATGTGGTGTTAGTGCTGTCTCTGATCAGTGGAATAATGTGGTGCTAATGGTCAGTGTTGTCTCTGATCAGTGGAATAATGTGGTGTTAGTGCTGTCTCTGATCAGTGGAATAATGTGGTGCTAATGGTCAGTGCTGTCTCTGATCAGTGGAATAATGTGGTGCTAGTGGTCAGTGTTGTGTCTCTGATCTGTGGAATAATGTGGTGCCAATGGTCAGTGTTGTCTCTGATCAGTGGAATAATGTGGTGCCAATGGTCAGTGTTGTCTCTGATCAGTGGAATAATGTGGTGCCAATGGTCAGTATTGTGTCTCTGATCAGTGGAATAATGTGGTGTTAGTGGTCAGTGTTGTCTCTGATCAGTGGAATAATGTGGTGCCAATGGTCAGTGTTGTCTCTGATCAGTGGAATAATGTGGTGTTAGTGTTGTCTCTGATCAGTGGAATAATGTGGTGTTAGTGCTGTCCTGATCAGTGGAATAATGAGGTGTTAGTGTCAGTGTTGTCTCTGATCAGTGGAATAATGAGGTGCTAGTGGTCAGTGTTGTCTCTGATCAGTGGAATAATGTTGTGCTAGTGGTCAGTGCTGTCTCTGATCAGTGGAATAATGTGGTGTTAGTGCTGTCTCTGACCTATGGAATAATGTGGTGCTAGTGGTCAGTGTTGTCTCTGATCTGTGGAATAATGTGGTGCTAGTGGTCAGTGTTGTCTCTGATCAGTGGAATAATGTGGTGCCAATGGTCAGTGTTGTCTCTGATCAGTGGAATAATGTGGTGCCAATGGTCAGTGTTGTCTCTGATCTGTGGAATAATGTGGTGTTAGTGGTCAGTGTTGTGTCTCTGATCAGTGGAATAATGTGGTGCTAGTGGTCAGTGTTGTCTCTGACCTATGGAATAATGTGGTGCCAATGGTCAGTGTTGTCTCTGATCTGTGGAATAATGTGGTGCTAGTGGTCAGTGTTGTCTCTGACCTATGGAATAATGTGGTGCCAATGGTCAGTGTTGTCTCTGATCAGTGGAATAATGTGGTGCCAATGGTCAGTGTTGTCTCTGATCTGTGGAATAATGTGGTGCCAATGGTCAGTGCTGTCGTGACCTTCTGCGGCCGTTCTGGCGCAGTGACCACTGTGACGCTGTTCAGATCACTCTCCTGTGGAGTCCACAGCACCACCAGTCCGTCACTGGTGCAGTGGACACGGCGTTACACCTGAACCAGGTATAAACGGGAAGTCTATCTCTGTCGAGGATAAAGGCCACTCTGCTGCTGGTCTGTTTTCTTCTCTTCAGCGCGTGAGCATGCCAGTCTTCTCGCTTCCCTATTGATTTCTAAAGCGAGGCAAACACAGAGAGTTTCCCGGTTCACTTCCGCGAAGAATTACAGGGCCAAACATTCTCTGTGCAATGCTAAATACATGAGGAGGCCATGCTTTCTTTCTTTCATATTTTGCGGAGTCAAGCATGCCTTGGAAGTATGGATGCCTGCAGTATTACACTGGAAAGTTTCGCGGACACCGCAGCTGCATCACGATTTTCAATGTTGAAACTATGAATTATACATCTCCAGACAGGCTTGAACCTTTGATCAGTCAGTTTCGCCGACACCGCAGGTGCATCACGATTTTCAATGTTGAAACTGATCTGGTGTGTTTGAAACATTCACATGGTGGTAAGCATCCAACCCCCCCCCCCCCCCCTTTTTTTTATAACATTTTGGTTTTCCTTCGTTGTTATCGTACAGACAAAAAACATGTAGCAACATTAAGAATAAGAAATTAGACATATAGCAAGCCCAAAATAGATGTCTAGATAAATAAGTAAATAAACAAACACAAAAGAAGGTATAACCTCATCATTTGATCATGTACATAAAGCATGGTCATTTGGTGATATAAACAACACATTACAATGCATTGTATTTTAGGTAAGGTGCCCTTCTTGTTTTCGTGCTTGTTGTCAATCAGTTTTAGAGTGTCCATGCAAGGACTAATCTTTTCAACCTTTCAGAGTCATTATTGTTGTGTTGGGTGTGATGAAGGTTGTCAGATTGTAATTTTGGGGGCAGTTCTGTATTTTGGTAGAATACCTATCTATGAGCTCTCCCTTCTTGAAATAAAAATAACGATACAGCTGGGCTCTGTGATGGCAAGCTGAGACTGATGAAACATATTCAATAGAGCTAGAATAAACTCTAGAGCAAAAGGTTTGTTGATTTTGGCCTCCACTGATTCTGCCTTGTTGGTGCTGAAATTGTACGTCAATTGAGAGTAGAGCTCTGGGATCAGCATGAACTGCAAGCACCGGACCTTATATTTGCCACAATGGTCTATTATTTGCAGGCTTTCTTCTGTCATTTGCTTGCTTTCCTTTCCCCCTCTTTGTGTCTTTCGGGGAGTCATCATGCCACCTTCTAAGATCATTAACTGATTCTTCTGTCATTGCCGGAATGGTTTGACCGGCTAGAATAAACCTATTTCAGCTACGTTTCCTGTCCGCAGGGAGAGGCTTCGCGATTTCTTTGGTTTGAAACTCACCCTTAATGACGCAACTAACTTAAGTGCTTCAGTATTTTGAGCATTTCGTCTTCGTTGGAAAGACGTGTTATATAATCATGAAACAATTTGGAGGGGAAATTGGTATCCATCCCCAAAGTCTACAGGACGTATGCATCTCATGGCTGCTTCAAGAGTACCTCTATTACCAACACAAACAGTATTGGAGAAATTGCATAGTCGATTGATATGCTAATTCCCAGATTGATCCGGTCTGTTGTGTGTTCTTTGTGAAAAAATCTCATTGACAAGACATGGAAATATTTCTTCAGTTATTTCTCGGATGTTCTCTAGGACATCATACATCTCAAGGACCAATGGAATTATCTTGTGTGGAAATGAATTTACCAGATCAAGCCCCACCACGTCGAGGTCCCTTTTCTCTGCTTGAGCTCCTTGTGTTGCTTCCCAAATCAGAGTCGCGTGTTCTACACAGCCAGACAGTTGAGCTCCTTGTGTTGCTTCCCAAATCAGAGTCGCGTGTTCTACACAGCCAGACAGTCTCGGGACGCCTCCTTTCTGGACCGACACATCCAGATACTCATTGTCTGTGTGGTACTTGGTCAGCCTGGCTGCCAAGACAGAGAGATTTTCTCCTCAGCGTTCAGCAGTTTTAATGGCCTGAACTAGTTGACTACTCTTTGGGAAGGTATATTCCTCCACTGTAATCCACTGGTCACCGATCCATACATTTTTCCATGCTGATCTATTCGGTTTACGGCGACACTAAAGGACATCAGAATATTTCTTACACAGAAGAAAGGGTATTCCATTAGGCCAGGCAAAGATTTGGCTCTGGCTTTTCTTAACCTCTTCCTTTACCTCATCCAGCTGTGGTGGCTTGTCATTGTAACCTTCTCTTTGGCGCTGCAGGCCACATGAAGCCCTAGATTTAAGGTGATGCTTCGTTCTGAGGGTCAGGGTGTGTTCTGGAAATGCTGCTCAGGAGCTTCTCTGTCACCTTTCAATGGCCCAGATTTTAGCCTCTTAAACAGGTTCCTGGTGAACTGAAAGGGGTCTCCGGAGAAGCAATCTTGCGGGTTTTTATCTTCAAAGTAATTAGGAAAGCCACTAAGCGATTAACCCCGTGCCTCAAAGATCTATTCATAAATTGCATTTGTTCATTGGAAAGGGTGATCTCTTGTCTGAATCACTTTTAGTGGAAGGACGTTAAACTGAAGAACAACAACAAGGGTGATCTGCTTTGCGTTCAAGTAAGCTTCAGTTTTCAGCTATGCGCTGTGAAGCCCAACATCCTGTCATCTTACCAACGGGTTATTTTGGTGTACTTTACACTCGTCAAGTGCACTCAACTATGAAGTATATGGATGAGAACACTATGTTGGCTGAGTCTGGGAATCAGTATTAGACTTCGGGTGCTAGGCACACCTGCGGCAGAATGAAATGATAGTGCAAGTCTTTCCAGATTCAAAATGCCCCTTCTGGTACCCACACCTGGCTTCCTTTACCAGAGTGTAGAATCAAACAAGCCCGTTCAGTTCTTTTGCATACCTGGAAATAGTAACATCCATGACTTGTGAGACCGCTATAGGCTTACGTAATTTTGCCCACGGTGGCATGCCTCTAAGGCTGATGTCAGACAATGTTGAGAGATTCCTGGCTGCAAAGCAAGACTGGGTCATGGTTCCAGACCCAGATGCTGTTGACTGGAAGTTCATTCTGCCGGGTGCTTCCCACTGGAGAGGTTGGTTACAGTGGGTGGCAGGTAGGAATTTTCGAGTTAGCTTTCAAGAAGTTGGCTGGCAAAAGGTCGCTCGTGAGTGATATTGAAAGTCATTCTTAATGAGGTTGGAGCTTATTACAGTAACCGATCTCTGACATTTATTTAGGATGAAGTGGATGCAAGGTTGCCCTTGGCGACTCTTTCATATCCTTGTGGATAAAAGACCCCTGGATTCAAACCTGATCCCACTTTTAAAAATCCTCTCTTCGCTCTCAACATTTAGTTTCGAAACAGGAGTTATGTAAAAAGCTGTCGGGTAGCTTTTTGGCATGCCATATCAGTGAATATTTACGCAATTCCCACCCTGCAAGGATACTTCTATCAGCAGCAAAGGGTGTCCAGGTTGGTGTAATAGTTTTGGCCGGGGCGAACGTTGCATCAAGTGGAGATGGCTCTTTGGGACTGGGCAGGTTGTGTCTCCTAGTGACACTGGACTGGTACCGTCTTGTGAGATGAACCCTGTCCTAGTGACACTGGACTGGTACCCTCTTCTGAGATGAACCCTGTCCAGTAACTCCACGCAAGATCTATCCAACACATGCATGACCTTGAAAGCGTTAAATCCTTCGGTGATTCTTCACAAACTTTTATGCAGTCGCCAGATCCTCGTCCCCAAGTACCAAGACCACCACACAATGGTTGTGGTGAATCCGTCACGGAGAATACCAACAAGAACAGTGAGAAGGAGAAAGCTTTGTACTCTGACAGTTCAGGATAGCAGTTCAAACGCAGCGTCAAGCCATCGACGCCAGGTCAAAAGACGTATGACATTTGGTTCGTAAAACTTTCATAATATGAATTCTCTGATTGCATGCTTCGTTCATGTATGTTTTAACCGATTATTGAGTATTTATTTTCTAATCGCAGGGACTGATACAACTTGTGAAGCAATACATTTCAGCTAAATCTTTGTTTAAGGTAGTAGAATACTAATGTAGTTGTGAATTTGGTAAAATGGGTCTTGAACTGTCTTTCATAGTTTGGAGGTACAGTTACTCAGAGTAAAGACTATCAGCTATTGTCAGCGTTGAAGATTTTTAGGTGGAAGGCTTTAAGTTTGTTTTTTATGTATTTACTTTTTTTTGTACGAAGACCACTGTATAAGCTCTACCCTGCTGAATTACGAACGAAAATGAAGCATTATTAAGAACCGTTCAACAGCGTGTGGTTCTTTATGTTGTGTGAATAAGTGAGTGTTTATATCAGAGTACGGAATCCAGTGTGTTCAGCTGTATTTATTTATCTTTACATAAGTTGTTCTCTTCCGTTTGAAACTTCGACAGGCCTGTCCGTTTGACCTATCATGTCTTTTCAGGTGTGAAGCCTTGAGAATACGACACTTTGATGAGAATCCCCAACTCCGAAACAAGCGAATGGCTGGTGACGCCGTCGTGATCTACAGTAACGTCACAGCAGTGACATGCGCAGTGCGCTGCTCAACGAAGTACCCGTGCGGCGGCTATTCGTACAGCAGACGAGACAGAGTGTGCATGTTCTGCGCGCTGTGCAGCAATTTCAGTTTACTGGACGCGCCGGGTTATCGATTTTACGTCATTGCCAAAGGTCAGTTTACGTTGTCGTTAGGGTCCACCGCCTCTCCCTCCACCCCCCCCCCCCCCCCCGCCTTCTTTCTCCCGACTCCGCCCCTCTTCCATTCCCCCTCTGTTTCGAATCAGTCTTTTTCAAATCATGCAAGGTTTTCTGTTTAAAAAAAAATCAATGTAACTAGACCTTTTTTCCCCTTCCAGCTGTTGTCCAACACCTTTAACATGGTCCTGAGTTGAAACCACAAGGCTCGTGATCTTGAAGCATAATTGCAAACGTTCTAAACCTTCAACAGTGGATGAAGGCTAGTTCTGAACCTTGAACAACGGAAGAAGACTAGCCTGAATCAGTTAAAACGTGACATGAACGGGCAAACGTCATTATCTTTTTTTTTCTTTTACCAATAAACTCTGGGTAAATATTAGAGTTCACAGAGTATCTTGGAAGAGGGTAATATGAAAAAGATGATCAAAGCTTTTAGGAGACTAATCAGATATACGTAAAGCGTATGTGCATGTGTGTTGTGTGTGTGTGTGTGTGTGTGTGTGTGTGTGTGTGTGTGTGTGTGTGTGTGTGTGTGCGTGCGTGCGTGCGTGTGTGTGTGTGTGTGTGTGTGTGTGTGTGTGTGTGTGTGTGTCCGTGCGCGCGCGCGCTCGCGCGTGTGTGTGTGTTTGAGAAAAGAGTGGATAGATGGGTGGATGGATGTGTGTCTATATCGATGTGAACACATGAGTCAGTGTGTAAAATACAAAGATTCATATCATTCTAAAAAGACGCACTTTTATCGACAGTTTTGAATGAATGACCAGCTTACTTCATTCAAATGTAGGAAGAAGTCAGTGACTGAAAGAATGAAAGAATCAAAGTGTGTATGGTGTGGGGCGTGCGTGCGTGCGTGCGTGCGTGTGTGTGTGTGTGTGTGTGTGTGTGTGTGTGTGTGTGTGTGTGTGTGTGTGTGATGTATGTGCGTGCGTGCGTGTGTGTGTGTGTCTGAGAGAAAGAGAGAGAAAGAGGGGTGGGGGACAGAGAGAGAAAGTATGCTTTGTGGACACACACACACACACACACACACACACACACACACACACACACACACACACGCACGCACACACACAGACACACACACACTACACACACACACACACACACACACACACACACACACACACACACACACACACACACAACTTTAGTCACACAGGTAAAGACGTCCACATTTTTGCCCATGCCTGTTACAGAGCCCTCAGGGTCGTCCAGCGACAATGGCACCATCTGCTCCAGCGACTCGGGAGCTGCCGCGGACTGCTGGAAAGCGTGTCCCCGTGCCATGGACCACGTGTCGGTGGGGCCAGCCGGGGTGTGGGCCGTGGACTCTGCGGATCGCATCTACTACAGAGCTGGCACTTACCAGGATCTGCACAGCTCGGGGACAACGTGGACCCAAGTATACGGCGCCCTGGCTCAGCTGGATGTGGGTACCAATATCATGTGGGGGGTTAATTCAAGGAACATACCCTGGTACAGAGATGGAATTTCCACCTCAGATCCTGACGGAAGTAGATGGAAACGTCAGAGCCCGTATATGAAATGGGTCAGCATCAGTCCCGGAGAGAGTTTGTGGGCCAGAAAGACAACCGACCGGGTAATCCATTATGACGCTTCTGCCTGGCAGGACATGGATATGGACATCCAGCAGGTGGACGTGGGTCTGGCTGGAGTCTGGGTCCTGAACACCACCGGGCACCTCTTCCACAGGCTGGGTACTCACGGGGACTCGGGCTCGGCGGGCACGGAGTGGCGGGCACTGGAGGGCACGTTTCAGTCTGTGGCGTCAGGTAGAGACGTGGTGGTGGTGGTGGACATGGAGGGCCAGGTGTGGCTGAGAAGTGGGGTAGGGTCTGACACTCCGACTGGCCTGGCCTGGCTGCTGTACCCGGGCAGCATGAAGCAGGTGGATGTCTATCAGACCCAGGAGGGCTTTGCTCTCTGGGGCGTGGACGACGCTGGTCAAGTTTTTCATTCAGTCTTTGAAGATTAAATAACGTTGCTTTTCTGTGCGTGGACTCCTTAAGTCCTAGTTTTCAAACAAACCCTCGTCGTTACGCTCGATTACTTTTCGACGTGGACAGGTGTGATGACTTCTAGGACGATGTGGACTGGTGTGATGACTTCTAGGACGACGTGGACAGGTGTGATGACTTCTAGGACGACGTGGACAGGTGTGATGACTTCTAGGACGACGTGGACAGGTGTGATTACTTCAAGGACGACGTGGACAGGTGTGAGTACTTCAAGGACGACGTGGACAGGTGTGATGACTTCTAGGACGACGTGGACAGGTGTGATTACTTCAAGGACGACGTGGACAGGTGTGAGTACTTCAAGGACGACGTGGACAGGTGTGATTACTTCAAGGATGACGTGGACAGGTGTGATTACTTCAAGGACGACGTGGACAGTGTGATTACTTCAAGGACGACGTGGACAGGTGTGATTACTTCAAGGACGACGTGGACAGGTGTGGTTACTTCAAGGACGTGTGCTTCGTTTTGCTTTCAGCTTTTGAAACCGGTGAACCATTCAGAAATGCCAAGTATCCAATCGGACTGAAGGTAGTACTAATATAGTCCTAAGTGACGCATAAAATCACTTAACCTATGTGCAAGTGTCCGCAAAAACGGGTTTGCCGGTTTTCCAAATCTAAAAATCACTTACACTTTGGGAAAATTACATGAATTAAAAACCTGTAAACATGAACATCACCTGTAAATTCAGAAATAGATCATTTGAGAAATCATGGTCCAGACTGATTCCTGAAAACTGATTACAACGAATTCTGGAGGAATAATGCACAAGACGTCTTTTCTGAATCATTTAATAGCACGATTAAAACATTATAGACAGGAATACTACAAGAATGGAAATCTATTTTGCATGCAGTATGTCTAGAAATAGATCATCCTGACAAGTTTAAAAAGATTACTAGAAACTGAGCATAATGAATTCTGGTGCAAGCCCTTACGGCGTACTTTAAAATTGTATTAAATCAAACACAAGCATTTTCCTCAGAATATTCCTATAAACATCAGTTAAAGCAACGGTCTTCAAATCTCTAACGGGTGTCCTCTTTTCCGCTCACGTTACTTTCTGTCAGATTTTAAAGAATATTGAATACACAAACTTTATTTGTCAACGGTTTGAATACACAAACTTTATTTGTCAACGGTTTCTTTCGTTTCCAGTACTGACTTTTACATATCTGAGCTCCTTCAAATATACATTGCAAGGCGTCGTCTTTTTTCTTTTTCTTTTTTTTTTAATATCAAAACTGATACTTCACAGTTCGAAATTCATTCAGTAAGAAAAAAAACAACAACAAAACCTCACAGTCAGAGACCTTTACTTTATCGAGATCTCACTTTACGGGACAAATGGCCGGTACTCTATTACACACTGACTCAAAGAGTTCCAGGTAATCTGACCTTAAAAGTTACCTGTTTCAACAACTTTAACCACCCAGCATGTCTTTGCCCTTCCGTTCGCATTAGCCTTTTCGAGGTAAAAAAAAAAATGTATGGGAGGAGGAGGAGGAGGAGCATGGTGATAAGTGTATGAGTGGGGGAACTGGAGTTTGGGGATGGGAGGACTGGGGGGGGGGGGGGGGAGAGCAGAGGGTAGCCCGTTGTGGGGATGCGAGGCTGACATTATTTTTGAGGTTTTAGGGCTGATAAACGGTTATTCTCGTCATCAAAAATAGTAGTAGAAAAAACATTTCCGTTTTAAAATCTGGGTGAACAAAAACCATGTTTTGGGGAGAAGAGATTGGAAGTTCTGTAACTTACAAAATTGAGGGTGAACGAGGACACAGAAAAAAGAGATTAAGACTGATTTCTGAAACACATTGGTGGTATACAATGTGTAAAAAAATTACACCACATTTACATAATAAATGTGTTGTATGCACTCACTAAAACGTCCATGTCGTCGACAACAGGGGAAAGTCACAAATCATAGCAAATCATAGAAAATGGCTGAGACAAGACCGTTTTACAATATTTTGTTGAGTTCAGTTTTGATGTTCAGTATCAGTTCTTCTGTCACATGGAAGCAGAAAGTAGTTAAAGTTGTCCACTGCGAATGAGCCCAAACCGATAAAAAAATAAATAAATAAAACACCTGTTCCTATACATGAAATTGATCAAAGCTGTTTTGGATGCATACACTTAAAGCATACAGGTCATTTAGTTTTTAGTGAAACCTGAAAATTCAACCAAACTGCTTGCTGAACGTGTATTCTATAACGAAAACCTAAGAATTGGTACTACAGTTTGTACAAACCTAAGAATTGGTACTACAGTTTGTACAAACCTAAGAATTGGTACTATAGTTTGTACAAACCTAAGAATTGGTACTACAGTTTGTACAAACCTAAGAATTGGTACTACAGTTTGTACAAACGACAAACTGATAAAACAGGGAAAGTAGGCAATAGAACGCTTCCTCGGAGAAAACAGTGAATTCCTGACATATCATGAATCTGGAACAGATCCTGATTACCGGATTAACTTTGTCAGATTTAATGGCCTGATGTCCTCAATTAAGGAATAAGTCAGAACAGCCGGAGCAAAACCAGATATGAATAAGTCCAATGACCCGGACATACCCAGTGCATTCAGTCTAATTCATAGCGTACATAAAGGAACAAAACTGTTCTATGAATTTTTGACACAAACAAACCATTAACCCTAATTATTGTCTAAAATGGTCACAAAAACTGAACATTTGTGGCTTTTTTTTAATTCCATAAAATCAGTGATGTAAGATTAAAATGGAGAGAGGGAGGAGGAGAAAAAAAAAAGAAAAAGAAAAACACCCACCTCGATATTTATACATGTTGTAATGAAGGTATTCAGACCTAAAAAGATTTGGAATGTAAAGCAAAACAAATCCTGATTCTTTTTTCCTTACACACTTTCATATTTTCTTTAACAATTGTCTTTGTAGTTTGAGGCTTTGCATTGTTTGTCATGATCATGTACCTTTGCTCATTTTGTGGTTTTACTTGCCGATGAAATTTCAGATTGTGGAGACCCAGCGGCTTTGTTTGTCCTTCGTGTATTTGTCTGGTGAAAATGCTCATTGTTTGCATTTACTCTTTGGCTTCCTAGTTGTTTTTGTGACAGGATTTCCTTCCCCTCTTCCGCCCCCCCCCCCCCCCCGCCCCTCCCCTCCCTCCCGCTCCCAAGTTGTTGTGGTGGCAGGATTCATCTCTCCCTCTCTGTATTTTGAGTGAGCACTGGAAGAAAGGGCATGGCTTATTGTTGGAAAGCTGTTTGATGTTGAAAGTTTTGACAGCACTTATGGATTTGTAGTAGCATTTTTATTCTGTCGCTGGGATACTGGAACTGGAAGTCATGATCTGTGTGTGTGTGTGTGTGTGTGTGTGTGTGTGTGTGTGTGTGTGTGTGTCTGTGTGTGTGTGTCTGTGTCTGTGTGTGTGTGTGTGTGTGTGTGTGTGTGTGTGGTGTGTGTGTGTGTTTGAACAGGAATGTTGATTTTGTGTGTGTGTGTGTGTGTGTGTGTGTGTGTGTGTGTGGTGTGTGTGTGTGCGTGTGTGTGTGTGTGCGTGTGTGTGTGTGTGTGTGTGTGTGTGTGTGTGTGTGTGTGTGTGTGTGTGTGTGTGTGTTTTTACAATTAGATAAGATACGAATTACTTTGTGTTGGTGTGCGATCAATGTTGGTGTGCGATCAATTGTGATGTAGGCTACATCATTGATAATGAGCATAAATGTTTTAAACACAGATGGCGCGCACCAGAACACATGCGGGCGCGCGCGCACGCACACACATTTTTTGTTTGTGTGTGTGTGTGTGTGTGTGTGTGTGTGTGTGTGTGTGTGTGTGTGTGTGTGTGTGTGTTCCCCTCCCTTCATCACCTTTACCCTGTATTCTTGACCACACCAGCTGTCTTAATCTGCTGCAGATTATGTTTTTTGTTTCTGCCTCTGTGTGACATTTACCTGGCACAGTGGTGTTTTGTTGTTCTTATTTGATTGTGAAAAAATATGTTCAAGGGCCCCGAAGAATGCCAACGCTTGTCAAGTTGATTCATTTATTTTTGTTTAATACATCGTTCTCGTTTATTAAATTTTTTCTGTCTGTGGGAGTATATTATGTCCACAGACATGTGTTTCTTATTCTTTTGTTTTAAATCTTTCAGATTTGTGTGTGCTATTTTGTTCCTTTGGGACTGGGAATTGTTTTTTCTTACCTCATGTAATCATCAGCTATCAATTGGTTGGACAAATGGTTCTTATTTTGTTTAATGTATGTAAGTATATTTTGATGTTGGACCTAGCAGAACAATATATTTTTTTTCCTTCTGTGTAAATAATGGATAGTAACATATCTATATTATCGGTTAACTGCCAAGGCCTGAATGGACATCAGAAAAGACGAGATGTCTTTCATTATTTCAGAAACAAAAACTGTTCTATTTCTTACAAGACACGCATTTTGAAAAAAAAAAGGAGAAACATGTTTTAGCGGAATGGGGTTATCAAGGATATTTTTCAAGTAATACATCAAATGCAAGAGGTGTTGCGATAATGTTTAATAAAGATTTTGAGTTTAAAGTGAAAAGGGTTGTTAAAGATGATTTGGGGAATTATATTATGGTTGTTATTCAAATACAAAACGTCACCTTCCTTTTTGTTAACGTATACGGGTCAAATAAAGATGACCCTGAGTTTTATAACAATATTAAACTGAAGATAATGGAACTTAATGTACAAAAATATTATAATGGGTGGAGATTTCAATTTAGTACTTGACCCGGTGAGGGATTACCATAATTATAAACACATAAATAATCCTAAATCAAAGGACACAGTTGAAAACATGATGGAAGACCTCGATTTAAATGATATTTGGCGAGAATTAAACCAAGAATGTCTCCGTTTTACCTGGAGAAGAACCAGCCCTTTTCAGCAAGCAAGGTTAGACTTCTTTCTAATCTCGGATTCAGTGGTTTCGTTTGTAGATGATGCAGATATTGACTGTGGATATAGAACAGATCACTCCGCTATCCTACTAAAACTAGAATTTAAAGAAAATGTGAAACATAACACTTTTTGGAAGTTCAATACATCTCTTTTGAAGGATAAACTATATCTAGATGAAATAAATGCTGAAATAAAGAATGTTAAAGAAGAATACTCGATAAACACAAATAATAATGAAATATCTGAAGAAGAGATTCAATTTTCCATCTCTGATGACGTGTTCTTAGATTTCCTTCTGATGAAGATACGGTCAAAAACTATCTCATATGCTACGATGAAAAAAGAAAACAACAGAAGAAGAAAAATGGTTGGAACAAGATATTCGTAGTATAGATAGAATTGAAAGTAAGAGTGAACAAGACGTTAGGGCTATGGAAGTCAAAAAAGAACAATTAAAAGAGATATGGGAAAAAAGAATAAAAGGAGTACTATTGTGGTCGAGGGCCAGATGGATAGCTGACGGAGAGAAAGTAAGTAGCTATTTTTGCAATTTAGAAAAACGTCATTATGTTAGTAAAAATATGCCAAGACTCATAGACCAGCAAGACAATATTTTAGTGAAGCAGAAAGACATTATCCAAGAGGTACAGAGATTTTATAAGTCTTTATATGCCGAAAGTGGTGTACAAAATTGTGAAATTAAAGATTTAGTCAATAATGTTCCATGCTTGGATGATACAGAGGCAAGTGAATTGGAGGGTGAAATTACACTAGAAGAAGCTACTTGTGCCCTGAATAATATGAAACATAATAAAAGTCCAGGCTCAGATGGTTTTAGTGCAGAGTTCTTTAAAGTTTTTTTTGGAAAAAGATAGGAATATTTGTTGATAGAGCCCTAAATGCAAGTTTCAGGAAGGGGGAACTATCTTGTGCACAGAGGGAAGGTATCATTACGTGCATTCCTAAAGGTGACAGGCCAAGACAATACATAAAGAATTGGAGACCTATCTCACTTTTAAATGTCATTTATAAAAAAATTGGATCTTCTTGCATTGCTAATAGTTTGAAAAATGTACTACCACATGTTATTAATGAAGACCAAACAGGATTTATTAGAAATAGATACATAGGTGATAATTTGAGATTAATCTATGACACAATAGCCTACTTAGATAAGCACAATTTACCAGGATTATTACTGAACATAGATTTTGAAAAAGCTTTTGACTCAATTAATTGGGAATTTATGTTTAAGGTATTAAAAGCTTTTGGATCTCAAGAAGATATATGCAGATGGATAAATGTGTTGTATAACAATGTAAAATCTTGTGTTAATGTAAATGGTCAGGTATCAGATTGGCTGGAGGTTAAAAGAGGATGCAGACAAGGAGACCCTGTATCCCCCTATTTGTTTGTACTTTGTGTCGAGGTGCTAGCTATAATGGTAAGAGAAAATCCAGATATTCACGGGATCAGAATGAATAACATTGAATACAAATTGTCTCAATACGCTGATGACACTGAATTCCTGCTTGCAGGGGATAGAAAGTCTTTTGAAACATGTATCGATGTTCTTGCTCTGTTTGGGTGTGTGTCAGGCCTCCATATGAACAAAGACAAAACTAGCGCTGTTTGGTTGGGAAGCAGAAAAACTAGTGAAATCCGTTACATGGAACATTTGGGAATGGACTGGAATCCATCAAAATTTAAAATACTTGGAATGTGGTTTACGAACGATCTTAGAGAATGTATTAACATCAATTATTCGGAAAGATTGACAGATATAAAGCATTTATTCAAAGTATGGGTAAAATGTCAGATAACTCCTCTTGGCAGAGTTGCCATACTAAAATCAATTATTCTTTCAAAACTGACTCATTTGTGGTTACTTTTACCGAACCAACCTGATATATTTTTTTCAGACATGTCAATGCATCTGTTACAAATTCGTTTGGAATAACACGACAGATAAAATTAGCCGCAAAATTCACACAAAAGTATTAAAAATGGTGGCATTGGTATTCCTGACTTAAAGATATTTGTTTTATCTTTAAAGCTGTCTTGGATTAGGAAAGCAGAAAAATCAACTCATAAATGGAAACATATTTTGTTGAAAAACTTTCCAAAATGGCCTCTGATTAATAAATTTGGTCCTGAGTTTGTCTCCAGTTTTGCAAACTACAATCACTTTTGGAAGGATGTCTTGGAGGCAATGAATGTTTTCTATTATAAATGTACACCTAAGAATTCCGCTGAACTTCTTGACGAGCCGATTTTTTTTAAAATAAACGAATTCAAGTAGGGAAGAAATTTATTGTTTCCAGAGAGCTTACAAACAAAGGTATCTACAATCTTGCACAGCTTTTTTTTATGATAATGGGAAGATTTTGTCGCATATGCGGTTCAAAGAAAAATATAATGTGAACATTGACTTCGTTACTTTTGCTGGTTATACATCGGCAATAAACGATTGCGTAAAAAAGTATAATATTACGATCAAGAATAATACATATCTAAACGAATCACTTTGTTTTAGGAACATATTTGCAATTAACAAAGGCTCAAAAATATACTATGATATACTGGTAGAAAATAATCTGAGACCAAAATGTTGTTACAAATGGGACTTAAAGCTCTCAACAGTCCATGACTGGAAGTCGTGCTTCCATTATATACATAAAGTAAATGACGTAAAGCTTAAATGGTTTCAGTTGAAGATTGTACATCGATGCCTAGGTACGAACATTATCCTAAGGGAAATTGGAATAGTTGATCACGATACTTGTAATTTCTGTGGAATGCACAAGGATAGTATTGATCACATGTTTTGGAAATGTGACATCGTGCAGGTTTTTTGGAACAATCTCATTGATTTAATGAAAGAAAGGTGTATAAATGCAAGAAATGTACGATTAACAGAATCATTTGTGTTGCTCGGTTATGACAGTAGCATTTTTACAGACAGCATCTTTTCTTTCTTAATATTGTTTGCAAAATAATATATTTGTACACTTGTAAACTAGTGAAACAAAATCCACAGATATCTGTCTTCCTGAAAAAATTAAAATTCCGATATAAAATCGAAGAATATAATGCCAGTTTACAATTAAACCAGGCAAATTTCTCTAACAAATGGATATCATACACACCATTATTATCTGACGACTAATCAATCAATAACATACTTTACAAAATACAGTTATACGTATAATAAACAATTATATCGGATTGTATCAATTCATCTGATTCGCCTGACAATCATTATCCTTTGCCCATCTGTTCTCTGTATGATCAGCATACACTTAATTTCAGGTGATCAATTTTTTTTTCCTCTGAAAAATGGCTACTTTTGTTCCCGCATGTAATCAAATATTTAATATTTGTGTGTTACACTACATATGGTCGATATAGGTCTTGTTTGCCCATGTACTTTCCACTGTGTTTTACAGCTTGTTTGTCCAACATCCAAAACTTGATTTAAAGCATGTTACTGAAAGCATTTGAGGTCATGCACAAACCCAATTCAATCTCTCTCTCTCCGCCCCCCCCCCCTTCTCTTTCTCTCTCTCTCTCTCTCTCTCTCTCTCTCTCTCTCTCTCTTACTTTTTTTTCTAGCTTTATGTTTGATTCACTTAGTATGATTATGATTTCTTTTGTGTATTTGTTGTTGTCATATTGTTTAAAGCAATTAAAAAAGTTTTTTTTAAGTTAAAAAAAGAAAAAGATTAAAATGGCTTTAGAGTAGAATTGCTCATAGGATTCTCACAACAACTGTTTTTTTTTTTTTTTTTTAAGATGCTATGGGTGTTTGTCCAACAATAAATTGCTGACTGTGTAGTGATGAGAGAGATTCTATCGAACATTTGTTTTGAGTTGTAAACATGTCAGATGTTTTTGGAGCTCACTGGAAAACATGTTCAAAGAAAAATGTGGAACTGTACATAACATTCAGGTCTCACGTGATTTTGTTCCTTTTCATCTGGATAATTATCTTGTTACTGATACATTTTTTTCAACTTCATTTTAATGTTCGCCAAACGTATATATATATATATATATATATATATATATATAAAACGGTAATTGTTTGTTAAATATCATTGCCTTTCGGAAACAGTTGAATGCAAGATATAGAACTGAACAGTATAATGCAATTATGAACAACAGTCCGTCCAAGTTCACTACAGATTGGAGTTATTACAAACCAGTATTTTGCAATACGCTATGAATTATATAAATAATGTTTCTTTTTCTCTAAGCACAATGGATGTGAATCTCAAATTGCCCTCAGTGCCACTCTTTTAATTGAATATGTACGCTTCGTGCCCATATGTGCATACAATCTGTTCGGTTATTTTATTTCATATTAATTGTTTTTGTCCTTTGGGGAATGTTTTTTATGTCACCTTTTCGCTTTACTTCATGTATACATTTCATTATACAATAAAGTATGTATTATAAAAAAAAAAAAAGGAAACTGATCAAAACGTTTGGTTTGTTTAGTAGTAATATTTTGTTGGTACTGTCATTTCTCTTTTAAACATTTTAGACCTCCTTTTATTTCCATAATCTTTCGTCGCTTCATTGTAATCATTCATTCGGTAATTTATGCATTATTCTGTCCATCTGAAGCAGGGTTTTGTTTCTTAATCTTTGTTATCTTTGTTACTGCAGACAGCCTTCTTGTTCCCACTGAAATCCAGTTTCTATTTCCCGGCCAAATTTACGATTGATGAGTTTTCTATCGTTGTCTTCTTCCTCTAATAACTGAACACAAAACGAAGTGTTACCATTTACAAGTTTGATACCTCTAGCTCCGGTGACTTGTATACACTTCCTTACGTCACAATCTCCTTCTTTGAGAGATGCAGTCCACTAACTGTGTATCTATTTATCGTGGTAATGGAGCCATCGTAACCCACATGTCGACCGTGCTTTCACCAGCCTGGTTTGGCCGTGGCGCCTCTCATTCCTCTTGGCACCCCTCATCCTCCCTGCTCATAAGAGTGAATCAAAGTATGGCTGGCCCCCTGTTTCTAAACTTCCCCTCACTACAGGGTAGTCAAATGGGTCATTTACAAGGTGGCCTGCGATTCCTGCCAAAACTGATATCACACATAGAGCATGGGCTTATGTTACAATCTTTATTGTCTTTGCCCTGCAGCATCTACTGGACATGTGATCTGCATGGTTTGCCTAACGTCTCCATCCAGGTCTTCACTTTTGTCTCAGTAAAACCCAGTAAGCTTTTCTTCCTGACTTCACTCACGCCTCTCTAGCTAGTGTCTCTGCGGAGTCCTGGTGATTCACTTCCGAAAAAAGACTCTGGATATGTAAAGTCCAAAACCTCCATGAATGCTTGGATTCAGACATAGTCATCGGCACCGAAATCTCACCACGATCCAAGAGCACCAGCTGTCAGTGCTTACCACCGTTTATAAAATGTACTGTCATAATCGTAAAGATGTCAGTAGGTGAGTCCCTGTAGCCGACAAAACTCCATGCCTTCTTCCCTCAAGTTTTAAGACTTAGGCTGTCCAGACGCAGCCAAAAAAAAAAAAAAAAAAAAAAAAAAAAGCGTCAAAACCGCCTGCTATTCATGGTTCCATGAGCCGTCATCCACGGCAGCTATTCCGGAATGTACAGCTCGTATGAAGATGTTCCAGAGAAAGCTTGTCCTTCCTCCAGAAAAGTCATTTGGGTTGGAGGTGATTTAAACCTCCCAGTCAATTACGAGAAGAATATTTTCAAAGAAGAGGACTGGTGCTCTTGGCCCGTGAACCAAGCTGACCTGAACAAGTTCAGTGATCCGGATCTGCTACACGCCGATCACATAAAAAAAGATGGTACCAACCTGCACTATCTCTTCACCAGCCTTCTTTCCACAATGATGTCGCTCCCAGCTTTCACTGATGTATGTACGATCGTGCTTTTTTTTTTAACAGACAGCCAGAACCAAGCCCACTGTCCGTATTGTTGATTCCTAGAGAAAAGCCAACATCTGAGCTGAAGAAAGGCCAATGAGAATTCACAGAGAGTCATGTACGTACCAGTTTAAAAAAGTACCCACACCCACAAGGCACTGCCGAGGATCTCCACAACCATGTTCCTTCCTAAACCTGCTCCACAAATGCTCACAGACTCTGGGTAAGCACCGCAATGAAACGCCTATCCCATAGAACTAAACGCCTATCCCATAGAACTAAACGCCTATCCCATAGAACTAAACACTTATCCCATAGAACTAAATGTCTATCCCACAGACCTAAACGCCTATGCTGTAGAACTAAACGCCTATGCCGTAGAACTAAACGCCTATCCCATAGAACTGAACGCCTATCCCATAGAACTGAACACCTATCCCATAGAACTAAACGCCTATCCCATAGAACTAAACGCCTATGCCGTAGAACCAAACGCCTATCCCATAGAACTAAACGCCTATACCGTAGAACTAAACGCCTATCCCATAGAACTAAACGCCTATCCCATAGAACTAAACGCCTATCCCATAGAACCAAGCGCCTATCCCATAGAACTAAACGCCTATCCCATAGAACTAAACGCCTATCCTACAGAACTAAACACCTATCCCATAGAACTAAACGCTTATCCCATAGGACCAAACGCCTATACTGTAGAACTAAACGCCTATCCCATAGAACCAGACGCCTATCCCGTAGAACCAAACGCCTATCCCATAGAACTAAACGCCTATCCCATAGAACCGAACGCCTATCCCATAGAACTAAACGCCTACACCAAGAACTAAATGCCTATCCCGTAGAACTAAACGCCTATCCCATAGAATCAAACGCCTATCCCATAGAACCAAACGCCTATACCATAGAACCAAGCGCCTATCCCATAGAACCAAACGCCTATCCCATAGAACTAAACGCCTATCCCATAGAACTAAACGCCTATACTGTAGAACTAAACACCTATCCCATAGAACTAAACGCCTATGCCGTAGAACTAAACGCCTATCCCATAGAACCAAACGCCTATCCCATAGAACTAAACGTGTATACCATAGAACTAAACGCCTATCCCATAGAACTAAACGTGTATACCATAGAACTAAACGCCTATCCCATAGAACTAAACGCCTATCCCATAGAACTAAACGCGTATACCGTAGAACTAAACGCCTATCCCATAGAACCAAAAGGCTATCCCATAGAACTAAACGCCTATGCAGTAGAACTAAACGCCCATTCCATAGAATTAAAAAAAAAAAAAAAAACAGGTAAGGAGAAAGGAAAAGGCCCCTCATGAAGACCAAGAGATTGTAGAAAAAGCAAGGCGTGTGGCTTGGTCTCAGACGGTGATGACTGCAAGGATACGTGGTGTTTTATCAGAGGGACAAGGATGACTCCGTGGACGTGGTTCCCCTGAGGAAAGCAGGACTCGTGAACAGCCGCTCTAAAGCGAGGGCCAGCATCTTCATTGAACAGGTCTGCCCTGTCTTCAACGAGGAGCCAACGAGAACCTGGAAGACATGCTTGATTTAAGCGAGAGCCCCTACCCGTATGTGCAATCTTATATCGTGCGATCCGTTTCCACACTGACACCTACATTCTCCAGAAACAAAGATGGCAGATGTCTTTTAATAAGAGGCCATGCTCTCAAGGTCACAAGGAAAATGAAATCCCAGGTTTCGACATCTACCTTCCAAGGAAAAGCCACCAAAATGTGGACAGTGTGAAACACTTTATTTAGTGTTGTGATGTCCAAGGACCTCAAATGAGGCAAACCTGTACACACTATCTTCGCCAGAGGCAATCGAGAACAGTGCTTTCACTCTCTGCAGCCCCAGAAAGTATGCAAAATCCGTTCAGACAGAAAAATTCCACAAGGGTCTGGTCAGATGTACAGTTCAGTACGCCTCCCCCATCTGGAACCAGGGAACATCCTGTGCAGTCTCCTTCCACCAGCCTGGAAGGGGTCCATTAGCGCTCTGCTGGGAGAATCCTGCATGATTTTAAACCTGCTCAGCAGATTCAGCCGTGACCCACTTTAAAGGTAGAAGTGTAACATGGACATCACGCCACATGTATTTACTTCTGGGGTGATTTCCAGATGTAACCTGAACCTTTTAAGACTGGAAGTACCACTACTCATTTCTCTCTACCTCTCTCTCTTTCTGTCTCTTTGTCTCTGTCTCTGTCTCTGTCTGTCTGTCTGTCTGTCTGTCTGTCTGTCTGTCTGTCTGTCTGTCTGTCCTCTCTCTCTCTCTCTCTCTCTCTCTCTCTCTCTCTCTCTGTCCTCTCTCTCTCTGTTCAATCAAAGACTCGCAACGCCTGCTCTCACAAGGCCGCCATTCATGCACACAGAGCTGGTTCAAATCCGCTGATTTCTGACACTTCCTCCACCTTCCCCACTCTCCTCCACCTACCGCACACATCTCACACATCTTACCTGTCGCCACAAGTGAACGTGGTGGATTGGGTCTGAAGAGCTAGTGAAAGGGGGAACTCCAGCGGTGTAACGCGCCAGACTCACCAACCTCAGGGAAACTGCCTTAGTCAACATGGCGTGCAGCAGCCCACGCTTTGGAAACTATTATTATTATAATTATTATGAATATTTATATAGCGCCTATTCTCGGCTAGAGACCAAGCTCTAAGCGCTTTACAACCCACACTCGTTTACACAACGGGCTGTCTACCTGGGTAGTGCCGACTGAAGAGCTGCCAGCTGGCGCTTCATTCAGTCGTTTCCCGTGTCATCCAGTCCATATCATTCAATATGGTTTACTCAGTTTCCTTACTTCCTTCATTCTTTCCATTTCTCACGCAGGGTGCATGCTATGTGTAACGTGTCATCCACACCAACGGCCAAACTGGCCTTCTCTTCCGAAAGTCGGCGATGGGATTTTACGTGTGTGCAAGATGTTATGCGTGCGTTCACACACGGAACCTCGGCTTATAGTCTCATTCGAAGGACTGTATGGGAAATGGAGTCAGAACAAATGTTAACTCCGAGGGAAAAATCCCATGTACCGAAATGGCCCGGCGGAGATTCGAACCCGTGACCCAAGGATCACCAAGATTACGAGTCCGGCGCTCTACCAACTGAGCTATTCCGGCCCCCCAAACTACCGTAGTGCCTGTGGCGTACGCCGTGACCACGACTGTCTTTACAGCGTAAGCATACTCCACTACTCCAGCCACAGTGATCCTGCTATCTTGGAGCTACAGACACTCACTACCCATTCACGCCGAAAACTCTGTCACAGGAAACTATGACTGGGAACGGAAAGAGTTCATTTGGACCAACTTCTGCAAAATTTAGAAAGAGAGGGGGTTAGTTACCGCCAAGGACATAGACAAACAAAGCACAGGACAAGACACAATGCATTTCGACCTCTTGGGTCTTCTTCACGCAAAAACAAATAACATTTAGGACTGTACGAACGAATAACATAAAGCCACTTATCTTTCCATATATCCCCGAAGAAGACCCAAGAGGTCGAAATGCTTTGTGTCTTGTCCTGTGCTTTCCTTGGCGGTAACTAACCCCCTCTCTTTCTAAATTTTGCTTCATTTTCCGCCCTCAGTCACTCACTTTGAAACTCAACTCCTGCAAGTTGAGTGTGACGGACCGTTTTTCATCCGGTCACAAAGTTTCATGTGCGACCGTGCTTACCGGAAGGTAGTTGTCCGGAAGCCGGTTGCAAAATTTAGCTGACTGCTACTCACCGGCGCATTGCTATAAGCCGGGTGAGTTGCACCGGTTAGGCAGTCTCTGCAGTGATTCCGGCAATACAAGTCACAGAAGGCCGAAGAGGGACTCAGCCGTTTGTTAGTAGCAGTCAGGTATTTATCACTGAATGTTTATTTATTAACAAACTGAAACTGTATTCCCGTTTAGGAGCGACTGGAACTTCCTCAGCGCTCTTGTGAAGGTTTTATTTAAAAAAGAAAGTATTGTTGTTCTGTTATCCTATGACTTGATAGGGTAACAAAACGAAATTGTTTCGGAAAATGTGAATAGATGAAGTGAGTGTTATAAGAAGTGGTCTTCAGAAAAAAGAAAAAAAGATTTTGTTTATTTTGTGACTTAACTGGCTATGAACTTAATGATGAAAAAAAAGTGTCTATTCTAATATGGTTTGCAAGAAGATGGAGAGTTTTGATGCTATGGATAATAAGCTCCCAGAGTGAGTGACATAGACTTTTGTTTTTCATTCTGATGTGTGATGTGTTTACATGGGTATCAATATATGTGGTGTTAAACAAAAGTGTGGTGGAAATCTTGAAGCTGATGAACTGAAGTGAAGTGAGCGTTCTTGTGTTACAAGAAAAGAAATGAACATTTCCTGAATTGACAAAAGACATGGTGATTATATAAAATGAATTGAACATTCTTGTTTACAAGAAAGCAAATGAACAGTGTGTGAATTAACGAAAGACATTTATAGTTTGAAAAAATAATCATCAATTGTGTAATGAAATTATTGCGTGTAATGAATTGTATTCATGGTTTATTGAAGAGGATCCAGATGGAAATCCTTTTCCCTAATTTGGAAGACTAGATTATGAAAGGTTTATGTGGAAATCCTTTCCCCAATTTGGAAAACTAGAGTCTGAAAGGTTTATATGGAAATCCTTTCCTGTGCAATGTTATGATTCCGGAAAAGGGAATGTTGTAATGTTATGATTCCGGAAAAGGGAATGTTGTAATGTTATGATTCCGGAAAAAAAGAATATTGTAATGATGAACAAATATGCTGATGTATGGCTCAAGTTCTAGTGAAATATAATGTGGCTAATGAATATGAAGATAGTTGTGATTGCAATGAATGATCAAGGTAGTTAATCAGTTGCCCCCAGGTTGATAGTGTTCCCTGGACTGACGGGGACTGGCTGCTACCAGTTAGGGCCGGGGCCATAGCTGTGTTGACGCCCCGTTCTCCACCTGTTTGCTGCTGGTGTTGAGAGGCCGGCCTGAGCGCCGACAATTGCCCTACCTGCCACTGCGCCCGTGACCGACCACTGTTGGGCCAGTGGGTTGGAGACGTCGCTGCTGGTGAGCCAGGACGTCGCCCCTTCTTTTGTGCCAGCGACCTGCGTCCGAGGCCGTCGCTGTGTGTGTGGTGTGTGTGCCACAGCTCTTGGTTGGTGTTGAGCCACAGGTGGTGTGTGTGCCACAGCTCTTGGTTGGTGTTGAGCCACAGCTCTTAGGTGTTTGAGCCACAGCTCGTAGTTGAGACTGTCACCGTGTTGCTGACAGAGACGCCATGAACGTGTTAGTTTTCTTTTCCTTCTTTCTTCATTGTGAGCCACAGCTCTGAAGAGACTCTGTTGTCAGACTTGACTCGTCGCTGCCGCCGTCTCATGATCGTTGGACCCGGCAGTTTTGATAGCTATAATTGTATTGACTTGTGTGTGTACACCTGATGGTGGGTGTACCAACCTACGTTTGTGTGTTTATTTTTATTTTGTATGTGTTTTGCTTGATGGCTCGGGCGGCATAAAAAAAAAGAAGTGTTATTTTGTTGCCTGGCTGTCCATGTTCGGATGAGTGGGGGTGTGTATGTGAATTAGAAAAAGTCGTGCATGCATCCATAATTCTGAGTGAGTCAGACTTGCACACACACGCACTTCCATCCGTAACATTGAGGGAGATCATTTTGGAGTAGAGTCCTCCTCCATCCCCATCCCAACCCCCCATCCCACCCACCCCCCACCCCCACCCCCAAACGCAAGAAATTGTCTTTCTGTATAGTTACTGACACTAAACTTTATTTGTCCAAATTAACGAGGAAAGTGAACACAGGGAATGTGGAACTGCTGATTTTGAAAAGGGAGTGGTGTTGAATTTTGCATAGGAGCTAATCAGGCATGTTGGCTATAGTTCCTACCACATAAAGACAGTGTTTACAGCACATGCAAAACGAAACAAAACAAAGCAAAGCAAAACAAAACAAAACACTACCGTAATTTTCAGAGCGTACGCTGCAAGCACCACGCTAGTGTTTATACTGTTTATAGCGTGTTACAACAATCGTCATTGTTTATCCCTGGAGGCGGCAACTGGGTCGTGTATTTGAAAATCAACACGTAGATACAAAATACATGTGGTCACATCTTTTTTGTGCACCACCTGATTGTATATTTATGTTCCCTACAGAGACTGCTACAGGATTACGAATTGTAATAAGAAAACATGTTGAATAAGAGGTCTTGTGAGTACCCCGTTTTGTGAAGAAGAAAACAATCACTATGCAACTGTGGTGTCTTCCAAGTTTTTGGAAGTAACATGCAAGCATTCACAACAGACAGATGTGAAAATTATGCCAGTTTGATTATTTATATGTATGCAAATGTTTCCTGTTTGGTGTCAATGAGAATCCAGCAAGCAATATATGAGACGCTCGATAAGACCGTTAACGCGTTTCACATGCTAAACAGTACATCAAAAATTGTCAAATGGATACAAACAAATCTTAGGCGATCAGAGTTTAACAACGTAAAGAAGTATGCGACTGGATTTACGAAGGTGAAAGCTTACAGTTCTCGACCCAGTGTTATTCTGGTTAGCGCCATCACATGAAAGAATGTTGTTGCCATCTGTTAACTGCTTTATGTTTGAAATGTCCATTTGCTTCTATCGTCACTAATGATTTTCAGTACTTTATATTTGCTTTCCTGTGCTACTTTGATCCAACGTTTGAGAAATACTTACGTGTTGCAATTCCAACTGGTTTTCTTTCGCGAATATTCCTTTAGCAGGGTAAGCAACTGACTTTCATCTTCGTAAGTTTTGTTGTTGTTGTTGTTATTGCCCCCCCTCCCCCTCTCCCGCACCCACCACCCACCCCCCATCTTCTGTGCCACCCACGCCGCTCATTTCAACCCTCTGTCCACAGCCACACCTGGCCCGTCCCACTGCAGCCCCGGCACCGGCATTCCGCGAGGAGGTGTCAATAAGAGGCAACCCACCAGAGGAGACACTGCCCTGCTGCCGAGTCACTTCGGTGGCATCTTCGTAAATCTTTCATGAATCTTCGGGGAGAGAGTGAGCTTTTTTTTTTTTTTTTCTGATGGGACAAGTCTGGGCCATTTCGTAGAGCCTTGGGTGCAACAACACGGTCTTGGTGTCAGTGTCAACACAGGGAAAGTACCCTATCTTTTCTGAGTACGTGCTGTGGACAGTAACGGAGTGACCTGTTTCTGTCCGAACAATTAATGAATTAAAGGGATAACGTGTCTGACACGCGTGCAGTGTTTTAATCGCTTTTATTTTTCTTCTTCTTCTTCTTCTCTTCATCGTCACCCTTCACTTCTTCTTCTTCTTTCACATCAGACATGTAAGTAGAATGATTTGTCCCATTCTCTGTTGATAACTTTCCATGTGTGATAATAACTGTGTTGTCAACCCCAGTTGTGCAGTTTTTCTATGTCCCTGTATCTCGCTGGGGTGCCTTTGGGAAATACATTTTGAATCTCGGCTCAGTAACGTTGTCAGTCAGTCCAGTCGTCTTGTTGAAGAAGACGATCTGTTTTGAGCTACTGTTTAGTGCCGTCAAGTTCAGTTTGAGATGGAGTGGCCACTGACATAATAATAATAATGATAATAATGAGGACAGTTTCTGTAGCGCCCATCCTAACAACGCAGGCTACAGGGCGCTTTACAAGTTTTAACAATTTAACATCTAAAAAATATTAGCAGAAACACACACACACACACACACACACACACACACACACACACACACACACACACACACACACTGCCAATTGCGCGTCGCTTAACAATGGGAAGTAACCATAACACTAACATTCAATAAGACTCAGCAGTTACCTCCCTGGATGCAGAAGACAAGTGCGCGTTCGCCGTGTGTGTGTGTGTGTGTGTGTGTGTGTGTGTGTGTGTGTGTGTGTGTGTGTGTGTGTGACGCGTGTATGTGTGTGTGTGTGACGCGTGTGTGTGTGTGTGTGTGTGTGTGTGTGTGTGTGTGTGTGTGTGTGTGTGACGCGTGTATGTATGTGTGTGTGTGTGTGTGTGAGAGAGAGAGAGAGAGAGAGAGAGAGAGAGAGAGATGGCTGCCAAAGTCAATGAGGCTGGATCTGATATTGCGGCGGGAAGTTCGTGATTGGAAGCTTGTTGTCCGTCTGATCGAGAATAAACAGCAGTTACATTCAAGTTAAACGTCAACACCGCGCCAAAGGTGATCGTGTCCATGACAAACAAGGAAAACCATTCCAGGAGGTAATGGGAACAGGGAACCTATCTAACACCATGCCTGTATCACCAGAAGGACAGCACTTCAAGACAGCAGGGTGCTCATCTAGTCAGCTTCAAAATGACTCACATATGTGACTCACAGTAGACCACAACAAACAGATCAATACTAACACTGACCACAGAAGCGACATCGGCACTGAGTCGCTCAAAACCGTTGACCACAATCTAAACATCAACTGTGAGTCAGTCACAGATGAGTAAGAGTGATTCTAATCTAATCTAGTGTGGAAAGGTCGAGCATATTGAAATAACCAACCTAACCAACGTAGGAAAGAGATGACCAATATCCACAGTATTACATTCAGCAAATCGTTAAAGGTGTATTCAATGAATCAAAATCAGGAACCTCATGATCATTAAATACTGCAATACAGTCTTCTTTTGCATGTAAATAACGGAATATTTACGAAAGCTGCTAATCATTGGACAGAGGACCAAAATGATTGTAACACGTCTCACAATCAGTAAGCCGGAGAGATAAAAACCACCCCACAGTGCACGATTCTAGGTAAAGGAAGAGTAGGAGGAGGGCAGCAGAGCGGACGGGTGGATAGGAAGGGGGACGGTGGGGGGGGGGGGGGGGGGGGGGGGGGGGGGGGGGGGGGGCTCAATTAAGGAACAGAAGAAGAGGTGGAAGAACAGAATGGAGGAGAAGACAGACTTGTCATTTGCTAGTTTTTAGGGGGACGCAGGGAATTCCAATAGATGGGGAGGGGGGGGGGGGGGGGGGATCTATGGATACTGCCAGAAAGCCATCAGTGGTGCCTCAGCAAGCCTCATCCAGCGTGGTGTGACAGGCATGGCACTGTTGTGATTTGGATTGAACCAACTCACTCAAGTAGTCTTTGGATACAGCTGTTTACTTCGTGATCCGGAATCTATAAAAATGTCGTCAGTTTTCGTAAACGAGGGCAGCTTTTATCGTCTGTTGGATTCGTATCTCTTACACGTGTTTTCGACAACACATCCCCACGTAATTTTGAAACGTTTATTTTAAACACCAATGTCAAATATTTGGGAGCGGTTTTTTTTTTTTTTTTTTTTTAGAATGGCCTATATCTATTTATCTCTCCAGGTTCATTTGTAATAACTATCATACTTATGTCGGAAGAAAACCGAATTTTTGCGAAAACTTGGGGTTCAACTTTCGGCGGACATGAGAATGACATTGTAGGCTGGTACGCCCATCTTGATATGTCTATTCACAACTGTATTTTGTCTATTCATAATAACGACGATAAGTTCCTATTTGAATTCCAGAATAACAAACGAGCAGGAGACCCCTGAGAACCTGTCGACCAATAAAGATTCAACGTCTCCATACCTCTCTTTCTCTAGACCTTGCAACCGCCTTCCCCCTGTCACACAGACCCCAAAGTAGTGGCTGTGTAAACAACCTGCTCGTGGCCTGTAAGGCGTCCGTCAGTCGATAGTTTACGATTTGTTTTGACACGCCTCATTTCCCGTGGACTATAATATGTGGGAGTTATAGGGGGTTTGATCCCAAGTTTCCTCAACCGTTCAGCCGCTTTCCACAGGAGTTGAGAATGAGAACGGTGCGATTTTTGTGTTTCTCCTCTCTCTCTCTCTCTCTCTCTCTCTCTCTCTCTGTGTGTGTGTGTGTGTGTGTGTGTGTG
>CM065723.1:77027754-77029553 GCA_033310375.1 Conus canariensis
GGGGATGAAGAAAAGGGTAGGTTCATCAACACTACCTGTACTAGCAGCGAATGGTGACCATCATGTATCTATATTTTTTTTCTGTTTATCCGGATAGATAGATACGGATGGGATCCTTTTCTGCATCGGTATCTGTCACCTTCTTGAGAGAGAGAGAGAGAGAGAGAGAGGAGAGAGAGAGGAGAGAGAGAGAGAGAGAGAGAGAGAGAGATCACATTCTTCAGAGAGAGTGACCGAGAGACAGAGAGAGATCACATTCCTCAGAGAGAGACTCGTGACTCGTGACTCGTGACTTTAATGTGAGGCCATCGGGAGAGAGAGAGAGAGACAGAGAGAGAGAGAGAGAGAGGAGAGAGACAGAGAGAAAGAGTGAAAGGAGAAGAGAGAGAGATGCACAACCTCCTTTCCCACCTCTCCCTCCCCTTTCTTCTCCTCCGCCCCTGCTCCGCAACCCATCCTCATCCCCCGCCCCCCCCCCTCCCCCCTCCACCTCCCGGCCCTTCTTCCAGGCAGCTGATGATGACGCGGCAGTCGCCACCGTCACTGACAACTTGACTATACTGCCGACATCTTAATACCCTCACGGCTACTTGCTGTAGGGCAACATATTACCTCGCCTATCTATCTCTCTGTTCCCCGTTTGGTCATCATGGTCTTCAGCGAGTTGCCTGTCCTAAACTGCCACAGCGTTGTTTGGAGGCAAAGGACACCCTCTCCCTCTCCCTTACCCCTTCCCCTCCATTCCCATTTCTTCAAAGCGTCCTTCCCCCGACCCCCATCCTATCCCCACACTCGCCACTCCAGCCCCCTTCCCCTGCTTCCTTCACCCCTGTTGCCCCACCCCTCAATATCAAACACGTTACGGCGGAGAGAGAGAGAGAGAAAGAGAGAGAGAGAGAGACAGAGACAGAGACAGAGAGAGAGAGAGAGAGACAGAGAGACAGAGAGGCTGAACATTGAACTACAGATTACAGAGTGGGGAAGGGGGCAGGTGAAGTGTGTGTGTGTGTGTGTGTGTGTGTGTGTGTGTGTGTGTGTGTGTGTGTGAGCGCGCACGTGTGTGTGTGTGTGTGTGTGTGTGTGTGTGTGTGTGTGTGTGTGTGTGTGTGTGTGAGTGAGTACGCGCACGTGTGTGTGAGTGTGTGTGTGTGTGTGTGTGTGTGTGTGTGTTTTGCGCGCGCGCGCGTGCATGCGTGCGTGTGTGTGTGCGTGCGTGAGTGCGCGCGCGTGTGTGTGTGTGTGTGTGTGTGTGTGTTTAAAGGAGGAGGGAAGGGAATTGGTGGTGGTGTTGGGGGGGGGGGGGGGGGTAGTTTACTCTAGGAACATCGTAGACTGCCTCGAATATGGTGTAAAATGTTTTTCGAATTTGATGAAGAGGGAAAGATAAAGTGGGTTTCAACTGTGCGTTTATTTTTGTCTAAATACGGTGAGGCCGTTTGGCGGCGTCTGAATCTTGGTAATCAAAACAGTTCATTCACTATTTTCGGCAAACGTTCGTTGACTGACAATAGCAAAATGCGAGACGATGATGATATCCAAACTACTAAACAACATGATTTGTCCACAAATTGGAATTGCATTCATTTCAATCAATATGTTATTGAAGATTTGATCTCGACCTGCATTTGAAAAGCCTGACTGCTTACTACAGACTTGTTTGTTTGTTTGTTTGTTTGTTTTTCAAAACAAAGCTCATTATTCCCGAGACAGACAAAAAAGAGAAATACTTCCATCTGGTCGAAGTTTTCCTGCGGAATGCAGTACCAGTTTTAGGGTTTTTTGAACGCGTTCGAAGGAAA
>CM065723.1:77029653-77057153 GCA_033310375.1 Conus canariensis
CACGTGTACAATGTTCTTTACTTATTCATCTATTTATGTATGTATTTATTTCTGTATTTATTTATTTATTCATTTATTTATATATTTATTTATTTATATACTTATTTACACACACACACACACACACACACACACACACACACACACACACGCACGCACGCACACACACACACACACACACACACACACACACATACACACGCACACAACCACACACACACACACACACACACACGCACGCACGCACGCGCGCACGCACGCACACACACACACACACACACACACACACACACACACACATACACGAGAGAGAGAGAGACAGACAGACAGAGTCAGAGAGAGAAAGAGACAGAGAGAGAGACACTGAGACAGACAGATGGACAGACAGACAGAGTGAGAGAGACAGACAGCGCGAGAGAGAGGAGGGGAGAGAGGAGAGAGAGAGGGGGGGGGGGACAGAGAGAGAGAGTGGAAAGAGAGTGGAGAGAGAGAGAGGGGGGGGGGGATTGATCGGGGTGTGGAGGGGGAGGCGGTATGAAAGAGTGAGGATCAACAAATTGTGGTCATTTGCGAGCACCTCAAAGAAAGTGTAGACTGCGAGAAACCGTGCCTTTGCGACAATCCGTGCCGGGAGGTCAGACACAAACTGTCGCATGAGACAATCCGTGCTGTTGCGACAATCCGTGCCGCCAGGTCCGGCACGGATTGTCGCATTCGTGAATTTGCGACAATCCGTGCCGTTGCGACAATCCGTGCCGCCACACAGCTGTTTACTGTAGTTTATGCTTTTATTCACACTTTGTAAGCGCTTTGAGTTCATCAGAGATGGGGCGCATATAAATTTTCATTATTATTATTATTAAATGTGGTGGGAACATGGATCAGGGGACCGATCCGGATCCGTTAATCTGGATGGAGGAATATGTTCTCCCCAGAGCCCTACTAGTTATTCACCATGTTCATGGGAGATAACTCACCCGAATTTGGCGAAGTTGGCCCAGGCGGTCATCATGAGCAAGCTGAGCTGTCTCTCCTCCTCTGTGAACACGTGGCCCTGGTCCAGCGGTCGGCCAAAAACGAAGTCTATCTCAGAGGCATGGACCACCCCCATCCACTCCGGGAAAGGACTGACGGAGGAGCGGTGTTCAAACGAGTACATGTACACGTCCTTGGTGCCACGCAAGTGGGCCACTGTGGTGTACATGGGACAGACGAACTTCAGGTCACCGAACATCTTCTCCAAGGCAGCACGATAGTCGTCCTTTGCGTCAGGCAATGAAGAGTTCAGGTAGAAGTACTCCGCCAGCTTGCTGAGCACGTCCTTATGCTTTGGTGGTTCAGGCAACGATTGGAATACAATATTCTGTAGAATGCTTACAAAATCGATTTGGTCCACAGACGATCTTGAGGCCTCATTGAAGATTTTCTCTGTTAGAAAAGGAAGAACAAAAGACCCATCATCTGCAGTGGCCCCAATCATGACTTCCGTCTTCTTGGCCTCACCGGAGAGGAAGGAATCGGTCAAGGGTTTGTTGAGGAAGTAGTCATCAACAATGACGCCAAAGGCAGGACATGAGAAATGTTTCATGTCAGAAGCTATCCGCCCCAGTTCAGAGGCGTCGGCTTCAGATAAACACGTGATCATGGCGTCCTCATCGTCAACAGGACATCCCGTCAGTTCCGCCAGTTTCCGCGCTGAAGCAGCATTCTGCGAGCTGGTGGATTTCCCGAACGTTGCGGTGGGGGGACCGCTCTGAATAATGGCCCTGGAGAAATAGTGCTGTGACAGTGGCGACGCCATGTGTGCTCCCACACTCAGACCTCCAGCACTTTCTCCAAAGATGGTGACTCGGTGCGGAGAGCCCCCAAAGTGGGCGGCGTTGTGGTGAATCCACTGCAGGGCCAGGGCCTGGTCCACCAGACCCACGTTTCCTGGAGCTGACGTCGTACCCAAGGACAGGAACCCCAGCACCCCCAGACGGTAGTTCATGGAGGCCACGATGACGCACTGGGTAGCGGCCAACACCTGTCCATCATAGGTGGGAACGGTGGACGACCCGAACTGCAGCGCTCCACCGTGGATCCAAACCATGACCGCCAGTTCCTCTTCATCAGCCTTGTCCGCACAGCCCAGGGGCACCCAGAGGTTGAGGTACAGACAGTTCTCCTCAAAGGCCGTGGAGGGCTGGGGGATCAGAAGGATGTCATTGGTGTAGGGCACTTCAGGACAGGAGGGAGGGGGAGTGACGGCCTCCAGGACCCCCTCCCACGCTTCTGCCGTTTCAGCTCGCTGGAATCGGGCGGGAATCTTCGCGTAAGGAATGCCCCAATACACCTGGACCTGGCGACCCAAGACTGACGTCACCTGTCCTCTGACGTCACCGTGAGACGTCCGTGTCGTAGAATCATCAAATGATCCTGCAACGACCGTTGCTGATGTCACAACTAACAACACCCCGTACAGGGCTGACTGCTCCATGGCGGTGATGACACTGAAACAAGATTCAAACATCTCCAGTATCAATCAACTCATCCAAACTGACCATGATAATTTTGTCATGACTTCAAAATGAATTAAAAGTGACAATACAGAATTTCTTTTTTTAATGTAACATATCAATCGATATAAATGTTGTGATGTAAGCACACTAACAAATTTGTACATAGATGTGCGTGCTTACACACACACACACACACACACACACACACAACACACACACACACACACACACATGCGCGCACGCACCCGAGCATATACGCACGCAATTCATATTCTAACCTGAGACATGTTCTTTGTTCAGACGGGCTTTGTTTTGGGATTTTCACGTGCACAAATCACATGGTCTGGAAGAAATCTCTCTGTACAATTTCACCTACATGACAAACATGCACCCAGCTCACCATTCAGATTCTGGACGGAGCAGAAAAAAGTTCCTTTCTCATAGATGAAGCGATGACAACACTCCACGGGTCACAGACAGATCATCTACCATGGAAGCTGTATGAATGCCTATTAGCTATGAAAAGGAACCGTCGCGGTCATATACAGGCAATCGGTGTCCTATCACGGTCATATACAGGCAATCGGTGTCCCGTCACGGGCATATACAGGCAATCGGTGTCCTATCACGGTCATATACAGGCAATCGGTGTCCCGTCATGGGCATATATAGGCAATCGGTGTCCCGTCATGGTCATATACAGGCAATCGGTGTCCCGTCATGGGCATATACAGGCAATCGGTGTCCTATCACGGTCATATACAGGCAATCGGTGTCCTATCACGGTCATATACAGGCAATCGGTGTCCCGTCATGGGCATATACAGGCAATCAGTGTCCCGTCACGGGCATATACAGGCAATCAGTGTCTCGTCGCGGGCATATACAGGCAATCGGTGTCCCGTCGCGGGCATATACAGGCAATCGGTGTCCTGTCACGGGCATATACAGGCAATCGGTGTCCCCAGACATGCGTGTTGACTCCGTCACCTTCACCCGTTCAACTCCGCCCCCTTCTTCTAGGACCTGTGTGGTGGACTACACTAACAGGACAGCCGTATCCTCACAGAAGTCCCAAGTAGAGCACTTTGTCTTAACAGGAGAGCCGTATCCTCACAGAAGTCCCAACTAGAGCACTTTGTCTTAACAGGAGAGCCGTATCCTCACAGAAGTCCCAAGTAGAGCACTTTGTCTTAACAGGAGAGCCGTATCCTCACAGAAGTCCCAACTAGAGCACTTTGTCTGAACAGGAGAGCCGTATCCTCACAGAAGTCCCAACTAGAGCACTTTGTCTTAACAGGAGAGCCGTATCCTCACAGAAGTCCCAACTAGAGCACTTTGTCTTAACAGGAGAGCCGTATCCTCACAGAAGTCCCAACTAGAGCACTTTGTCTTAACAGGAGAGCCGTATCCTCACAGAAGTCCCAACTAGAGCACTTTGTCTTAACAGGAGAGCCGTATCCTCACAGAAGTCCTAACTAGAGCACTTTGTCTGAACAGGACAGCCGTATCCTCACAGAAGTCCAAATAGAGCACTTTGTCTTAACAGAAGAGCCGTATCCTCACAGAAGTCCTAACTAGAGCACTTTGTCTTAACAGGAGAGCCGTATCCTCACAGAAGTCCCAAATAGAGCACTTTGTCTGAACAGGAGAGCCGTATCCTCACAGAAGTCCCAAATAGAGCACTTTGTCTTAACAGGAGAGCCGTATCCTCAGACGTCCCAGACAGAACACTTTGTCTGTATTTTTGGCACTTTTGTCAATGAATCACAAACGTGTGTATTATAATTAATGCACTGAGTATGGAATGCACTGCAAAGAAAGGATGTTTAGAAAGAAAATAAGATCATAGTAATTAAACACAGCAATGCACTCTCCCTTTACCAATGAATGAATACATACAGTAGTATCGTCTGCTTTTCACGCGTTCAGAGAGAATTGGGTCAGCGCCTCAGTCCACACTATCACTGGTCAAGTCCATTATCAGCGCCTCAGTCCACACTATCACTGGTCAAGTCCATTATCGCAAGATGGGGGCTGCTCCTTTGTTGTTGTTGTTTTTCTGTGCTGCTGTTCCTGGGTTGCCAGTGGAGGAGAACGGAACGGAGACTGTTTAGGGTAAGTACACTCAAATTGTCTTTTAGACTGATGTATAATAAGATGCTAATTTCTTTAATGAACGTAAGACAGAGAGAGCGCACATGCTGGTAAGTATGGTAAACGGCGTCTTTCCGTGCGTGGAAATTTTGCTGAAAGCAAGCGCTAGCTGGAACTGGCCCTGTGATGGACAACTCGTGCGGTGGGAGAGAAGTAGGCTACACCCGCCAGGGAGTGTGCATTGCTGTTTGTCCAGGACGGGGGAAATCGTGATGGTATTGCTTAAGTGCACTAAGTTGATGTATTATTAGTCAGGCTCAACACACCAAGGTTATCTCTGCACTCATACACGCATATGCACACTCATGCGCCCACCAAACATTCACCTCTCTCTGGGAATGGGATGTCACGCATTCGTTTCTCTCCTAACACGACTGAGCACAAGAAATACAATTTCTATGCTACTTATAATTACACATGAAAAATCCAACCACACAAAATGGAATAATCAAGCATAAAAGATCAATACTCCCTAATCCCGGGTTATAATAAAAATGACTTCTTACCTGGCCAGGTTTTCACACACACAACCACGCTTTCACACCACACCACAGTTCTTGAAAAAGTCTCTTCACGTCTTCTTCAGCACTGCTTGATGGTGATGCCCTTGGTTGACTGGCTCCAGGTTTCAGGACTGGGTCTTCGTGGTCGTCTCTGGGATCTCGACGTAGAATTCTTCTTCTTCGTCTCTTTCACCCACCTCTGGGTTCAATTTCAGTTTGTCTGTCTTCACCCACCTCTGGGCTTCAAACTTAGTTTTCTTCTCTTCCAGCTTGTCTTTCCCTAATACTTTGCTGTCTCTTCTATCTCCCAGACCACGTTTCTCTCGACCCGTTCTCTGTCCTGCCCACCCTTCTCTCTTCTCTCTCTCTCCTCTGTCTTCTCTCTCTCTCTCGTGGTGGTCTTCTCTTCTCGTTGTTCTCCCTCACTTTATATAGGAAGGGAAACAAAGGATTTCCCTTCGGGCCATGCCTTTGCCCATGCTGCTTCTCAAAACCCTAGTTCACAAGTACCCTGAATTCCCCATTCGCTACGTTCTTCCACACATTAGCATTTACACACATCCCTACCTAATTGATTAGCAAACAAACACTTGGCACCAGATGGACATCGAAAATTTCCCGCCGACTTCGGAGGCCACTTTAACACAGTAATTATCTTAAAGAGGGCTACGATAACAACATCCACACGCGTTCAACCAGCCTGACAATAGAACCAACCCAGTGACTCACGGCAATACCATCCGAACGAGTCCAAGACTCCTGCTCTTCAAAGACTGTTCACAAAGCAACCTCAGCTGACTGAGTAATGTAGCGCCCACTTGACGCTCCGAGGTCCTGGTGGTTACGTCCGTCCCCCCTTTCACTGTCGGGAGGTTCAAACTCGCTACTACCTTAGGTGCCATCTGTCACCTGACCACTTCGTCCTCCTCGACACAGTTCGACCGTGTGCGATGGGTAAGGCACACTGGTTAATGGTTCTATTACCTATTTGTATACTACGTACAACGTCCCTTTTGCCTCTAAGCGTTTAATGCCTTTTGTGAGAGGTTTCACGCACTTGACACTGTTAGTTTATGGCCAGCTGTGAGCGTGAGGCGCCCACAGTCGTGACTAAATAACCTTACCACACACAGGATCTAGGCCAAGTCAGAGAGGTAGAGGAGGCGTGGGCAGTATCTTGGCCTTTGCGTGTCAGCTCCATGGCTCACCTTGAAGGCATTCATTACTTCTGGTTGATCTAACTGGCTCTGTGTCTGCCTTCTGTTTGTGGCTTGGCTATAGGTGCACCACACATCACAGCTGACAGTGTCCCACTGTCAAGGTCGCAGCACACAACGCGCAGGGCCAGGCCACGTGCAGGCTTCACACCAAAAATGAATGAGCAGAGGCCTTGCTTAAGGAGTCGAGTATTTACACACTGGTGCAACCGGATTGTTTTGAGAATTTTTACTGTGTCTGAAAGCTGATTCTTCTCATTTTCTTTCATATGGCCATCAAGGTGCAAGCCAGGTGGTTCCAAGCAGACAGACTAAAATCAAAGGAATGGGACTATTTGGGCGCTTCCAGGTGGCGCAAAGATAAGGTCATAGGTGAGTGCAAAGGCCTGAAATGTGCCATCAACTAAGGGGAAGGTCATGTATTTGAAGATTTGTTTGTGATTTCATTGGTGAAAAATTCCCCAAAACAAGGGGAGTAATTGGTAGGCAGTTGTTCTTTGATCAACTATCCGTTTAACATTAAATGCTGGCTTAAATTCATGGCAGGCCTCAAAACACTGCCATGGGTTATAGAGTGTTTTATGGCAGGCCTCAAAACACCACCATGGATTATAGAGTGTTTTATGGCAGGCCTCAAATCACCGCCATGGATTATAGAGTGTTTTATGGCAGGCCTCAAATCACCGCCATGGATTATAGAGTGTTTTATGGCAGGCCTCAAATCACCACCATGGATTATATAGTGTTTTATGGCAGGCCTCAAATCACCGCCATGGATTATAGAGGGGTTTTTTTGTTGTTTTTTTTTCTGTCCCAACCTCTGCGCCACCTCAGAGGCAGTGCACCCACACCGCTCATTCCGACACCCCGTCCACAGCCACAGCCCGGTCGGCCCCGCCGCAGCCCCGGCACCGGCAATCCACAGGGAGCAGTCAATGTCAAGTCGTCAAGAGGCAACCCACCGGAGGAGACACTGCACTGCTGCCGAGTCACTTCGGTGGTGTTCAGTGGCGCCTGTTCTGATCTAACATACGCAGGACACCACCTACTAAGCCCCCTACTGATGACAATAATTGCTTAGTCGCGGAGCCGGCGTGAGTGAGCTCTCCCTCCGGAGGGCGCCACCACGTCCGTCCAACGACAGCCCCCATGGACTCGCCGATACCGGTGACCCCAACGGAACCAAACCAAGTCCACAGACGTGGAGAGGACATCGAAATTGAGGTAATTATGAGAGCAGGGCATGAAGGGCCACAGAATTTGAGACATTTTTTTTTTATGCTGATCGATGAGAATGAGGATGATTAAGATGATGCTACGTATTTCCATTTCGGTCTGAGACTACATGACAGGACTGTACTCTACGCTTCCTTTCCTAATATATCCCGGCGTCAACCAGGCCCGAGAGATACAGGCACCTACAGTGTTGGTCAGGAAATTTGAGCAACACTCTCAGAAACGCATCCATTAAGTGGATGAAACTCGACTGTGTGGTCTCCGTCTTCCCAACTGAGTCCGCAGTAAACTCAACTCTGGGTAAGAGTCGGTCGGGGCAGAAAAACTCACATGACTCTGATGGGATTCGAACCCATGACCTCCCAGCCGGGAGTCCGCGACGCTAACCACTTCGCCACGGCGGCTGGTTATAGAGTGTTTTATGGCAGGCCTCAAATCACCGCCATGGATTATAGAGTGTTTTATGGCAGGCCTCAAATCACCGCCATGGATTATAGAGTGTTTTATGGCAGGCCTCAAATCACCGCCATGGATTATAGAGTGTTTTATGGCAGGCCTCAAATCACCGCCATGGATTATAGAGTGTTTTATGGCAGGCCTCAAATCACCGCCATGGATTACATAGTGTTTTATGGCAGGCCTCAAGACACCACCATGGATTATAGAGTGTTTTATGGCAGGCCTCCAAACACCGCCATGGATTATTATAGAGTGTTTTATGGCAGGCCTCAAGACACCGCCATGTATTATAGAGTGTTTTATGGCAGGACTCAAGACACCGCCATGGATTATTATAGAGTGTTTATGGCAGGCCTCAAGACACCGCCATGGATTATAGAGTGTTTTATGGCAGGCCTCAAGACACCGCCATGGATTATTATAGAGTGTTTTTATGGCAGGCCTCCAAACACCGCTAGGGATTATAGAGTGTTTTATGGCAGGCCTCCAAACACCGCCATGGATTATAGAGTGTTTTATGGCAGGCCTCCAAACACCGCCATGGATTATGAGTGTTTTATGGCAGGCCTCCAAACACCGCCATGGATTATAGAGTGTTTTATGGCAGGCCTCCAAACACCGCCATGGATTATTGTGTTTTATGGCAGGCCTCCAAACACCGCCATGGATTATTGGTGTTTTATGGCAGGCCTCAAACACCGCCATGGATTTATTGAGTGTTTTATGGCAGGCCTCCAAACACCGCCATGGATTATAGAGTGTTTTATGGCAGGCCTCCAAACACCGCCATGGATTATAGGTGTTTTATGGCAGGCCTCCAAACACCGCCATGGATTATGTGTGTTTTATGGCAGGCCTCCAAACACCGCCATGGATTATTAGGTGTTTTATGGCAGGCCTCAAACACCGCCATGGATTATGTGTTTTATGGATTATGTGTGTTTTATGGCAGGCCTCCAAAACCGCCATGGATTATGGGTGTTTTATGGCAGGCCTCCAAACACCGCCATGGATTATATAGTGTTTTATGGCAGGCCTCCAAACACCCCATGGATTATGTGATGTTTTATGGCAGGCCTCCAAACACCGCCATGGATTATGTGGTGTTTTTATGGCAGGCCTCCAAACACCGCCATGGATTATGTGTGTTTTATGGCAGGCCTCCAAACACCGCCATGGATTATAGAGTGTTTTATGGCAGGCCTCCAAACACCGCCATGGATTATAGTGTGTTTATGGCAGGCCTCCAAACACCGCCATGGATTATAGAGTGTTTTATGGCAGGCCTCCAAACACCGCCATGGATTTATAGGTGTTTTATGGCAGCCTCCAAACACCGCCATGGATTACATAGTGTTTTATGGCAGGCCTCAAAACACCGCCATGGATTAATAGTGTTTTATGGCAGGCCTCAAAACCCCATGGATTCATGTGTGTTTTATTGGCAGGCCTCAAAACACTGCCATGGATTACATAGTGTTTTATGGCAGGCCTCCAAACACGCCATGGATTATGTAGTGTTTTATGGCAGGCCTCCAAACACCGCCATGGATTATAGAGTGTTTTATGGCAGGCCTCAAGACACCGCCATGGATTATAGAGTGTTTTATGGCAGGCTTCAAACACCGCCATGGATTATATAGTGTTTTATGGCAGGCCTCCAAACACCGCCATGGATTATGTGGTGTTTTATGGCAGGCCTCCAAACACCGCCATGGATTATAGAGTGTTTTATGGCAGGCCTCCAAACACCGCCATGGATTATAGTGTTTTATGCAGGCCTCCAACACGCCATGATATGTGTGTTCATGGCAGGCTCAACACCGCCATGGATTATAGAGTGTTTTATGGCAGGCCTCCAAAACACCGCCATGGATTATGTGGTGTTTTATGGCAGGCCTCCAAACACTGCCATGGATTATGTGGTGTTTTATGGCAGGCCTCCAAACACCGCCATGGATTATGTGGTGTTTTATGGCAGCCTCCAAACACCGCCATGGATTATGAGTGTTTTATGGCAGCCTCCAAACACCGCCATGGATTATAGTGTTTTATGGCAGGCCTCCAAACACCGCCATGGATTATGTGGTGTTTTTGGCAGGCCTCCAAAACACCGCCATGGATTATTGTGTTTTATGGAGGCCTCCAAACACCGCCATGGATTATGTGTGTTTTATGGCAGGCCTCCAAACACCGCCATGGACTATGTGTGTTTTGGCAGGCTCCAACACGCATGATTATGGTGTTTTATGGCAGGCCTCCAAACACCGCCATGGATTATGTGGTGTTTTATGGCAGGCCTCCAAACACCGCCATGGATATATAGTGTTTTATGGCAGGCCTCCAAACACCACCAGGATAGTGTTCGCAGCTCAAACCGCCATGGATTATGTGTTTATGCAGGCTCAAACACGCCATGGATTATAGTGTTTGCAGGCCTCAAACACGCCATGGATTACTGTGTTTTATGGCAGGCCTCAAAACACTGCCATGGATTACATAGTGTTTTATGGCAGGCCTCAAACACTGCCATGGATTATGTTGTGTTTTATGACAGGCCTCCAAACACTGCCATGGATTATATAGTGTTTTATGGTAGGCCTCCAAACACCGCCATGGATTATATAGTGTTTTATGGCAGGCCTCAAAACACCGCCATGGATTATATAGTGTTTTATGGCAGCCTCAAAACACCGCCATGGATTATATAGTGTTTCTGTCAGGCCTCCAAACACCGCCATGGATTATGTGGTGTTTTATGGCAGGCCTCCAAAGACCGTCATGGATATGTGGTGTTTTATGGCAAGCCTCAAACACCGCCATGGATTATATAGTGTTTTATGGCAGGCCTCAAAACTGCCATGGATTATATAGTGTTTTGTACAAAATCCTAATCGTGGCGTGTGTCTGCATTCAGCTGGTGCTTCATGTTATACAGCGATAAGAAGAAACTAGCCTGCGTGGTCATGGCAGAGGGCAGCCCAGCCATTTGAACACGTTTCTCTCCTGCGCGAGTGAAAGGGAATCCAATAAGGGGTGAATAATTGGAAAGCGAAACGACAAACTCTCCCCTCTTCATCTTTGAGAAAGTGTGTTTTTTTCCTACTTTCCTTCATACAATGGAGTAACTATTCGCTTCTGGTTTCAACTGATATCTGCAGTTTACTGCATACGTTATTTCGCTTTATTTGGCGCGCGTCAATGACTGTTTGAAGTGGAATTTGATCACTAAATCAGCGTCACTGAAAATATGCGCCATTTTCTCAGTGACGAAGGGACGTAACCACAGGGGATACTTCATTACATGAGGACAAAATAAAGCTGAACATAATCAGAACAGATTTTCTCTTTGATTTCTGGTGGTCTAGGACAGCATTTATCCTGTTCATATCGACGATGGCGTTGGTTTTAAGGGGAGATAAGCTGAATTAGACACCAGATTGTTTAAACTTCGTCTTTGTCCCTGTCTCTTACATACAAGTGTGTGTGTGTGTGTGTGTGTGTGTGTGTGTGTGTGTGTGGCTGACAAATCCCTTAAATATATGGCTTTGGGGTGGAATCGAACCCACGACCTCCCAGCTGGGGGTCATCGACGCGAAGAACTTCGCCACGGCGGCAATTGAGAGTGGTTAAACTGGTCTGTTGTTCATCTCTGGTGGTCTTTTCCCCCTCCTTTTTATGAACATAAATGTATGTATGACGGGTTAACTGATTCACCGAATTCTGCAAACATTCCTGCGATTGGTAGAGAGAGCCAGCGGTATTTACCAGTCGGCAAACCTGTACTCCAACCTGTTTCGGTTTGGTAGTCATTGCTATGAACAGCCTTGTGCCATTTGTCCCACTAAATTTCTAGCCGACTTGGTGAAGGTTCAGGAGTCTAGCTCCTCTCCCCCACCGCTTCCTACCCCATACCTCTCCCCCTCCCCTTCTCTCTCTGATTTTTTCGGTTGTGTTGTGGTGCAATTTTGAAAGTATCTTGAAAAGTAGTACGAAAGGGGCATCCATTATGCACGATGACATTCTCTCTCTCTCTCTCTCTCTCTCTCTCTCTCTCTCTCTCTCACACACACACACACACACACACACACACACACACACACACACACAGGCGCGCGCGCGTGCGCTCATGTGCACTGTTACATACGTTTAAACACATAGATGATAGTGCTGACCTAAAACATTTCAGACGAAAGAGTAGGGAGGAAATGGGGCACGGGCATGGGAGAAGGGGGAGGGGGGCGAGTTTGCCTGTGTAGTAGGTCAATGTAAGCTCACCTTACACATCAAACCTAACCCGCTTCCCCTCTGTGTCAAACGCCTGACTGCCTTTCTTCTGTGTCAAACACATGACTGCCTTTTTTTCTGTGTCAAACGCCTGACTGCCTTTTTTCTGTGTCAAACGCCTGACTGCCTTTTTCTGTGTCAAACGCCTGACTGCCTTTTTCCTGTGTCAAACGCATGACTGCCTTTTTCCTGTGTCAAACGCCTGACTCCTTTTTTCTGTGTCAAACGCCTGACTACCTTTTTCCTGTGTCAAACGCCTGACTGCCTTTGTTCTGTGTCAAACGCCTGACAGTCTTTTTTCTGTGTCAAACGCCTGACTGCCTTTTTCCTGTGTCAAACGCCTGACTGCCTTTTTTCTGTGTCAAACGCCTGACTGCCTTTTTCCTGTGTCAAACGCCTGACTGCCTTTTTCCTGTGTCAAACCCCTGCGTGCCTTTTTCCTGTGTCAAACGCCTGACTGCCTTTTTCCTGTGTCAAACGCCTGCCTGCCTTTTTCCTGTGTCAAACGCCTGACTGCCTTTGTTCTGTGTCAAACGCCTGACTGCCTTTGTTCTGTGTCAAACGCCTGACTGCCTTTTTTCTGTGTCAAACGCATGACTGCCTTTTTCCTGTGTCAAACGTCTGACTACCTTTTTTCTGTGTCAAACGCCTGACTGCCTTTTTTCTCTGTCAAAAGCCTGACTGCCTTTTTTCTGTGTCAAACGCATGACTGCCTTTTTTCTCTGTCAAACGCCTGACTGCCTTTTTTGTGTCAAATGCCTGACTGCCTTTTTTCTGTGTCAAACGCATGACTGCCTTTTTTCTGTGTCAAACGCCTGACTGCTTTTTTTCTGTGTCAAACGCCTGACTGCCTTTCTTCTGTGTCAAACGCATGACTGCCTTTTTTTCTGTGTCAAACGCCTGACTGCCTTTTTTCTGTGTCAAACGCCTGACTGCCTTTTTTTCTGTGTCAAACACCTGACTGCCTTTTTTCTGTGTCAAACGCCTGACTGCCTTTTTTCTGCCCTTGTCAGGCAGACCTGAGGTTTGGTGTTGTGTTTTTGGCGGTCGCAATGTTTCGTTTCCATACAGACCTGAGGTTTGGAGTTATTTTTTGGCGGTCGCAATGTTTCGTTTGCATACAGACCTGAGGTTTGGAGTTGTGTTTTTGGCGATCGCAATGTTTCGTTTGCATACAGACCTGAGGTTTGGAGTTGTTTTTAGGCGGTCGCAATGTTTCGTTTGCATACAGACCTGAGGTTTGGAGTTGTGTTTTTGGCGGTCGCAACGTTTCGTTTCCATACAGACCTGAGGTTTGGAGTTGTGTTTTTGGCGGTCGCAATGTTTCGTTTGCATACAGACCTGAGGTTTGGAGTTGTTTTTTGGCGGTCGCAATGTTTCGTTTGCATACAGACCTGAGGTTTGGAGTTGTTTTTTGGCGGTCGCAATGTTTCGTTTGCATACAGACCTGAGGTTTGGAGTTGTGTTTTTGGCGGTCGCAATGTTTCGTTTGCATACAGACCTGAGGTTTGGAGTTGTGTTTTTGGCGGTCGCAATTTTTCGTTTCCATACAGAACATAAACACCTACGTACATAATTACTTATTTTCCAACAGACGCGCGCACGCACACACACACACATACCACATAGATGCAAACATATAGGGAAAAACAAACGTATACATAAACGATGATATATTAAGATATACATACATAGAGATGTAGACTACCTACATACGTACCATCAGTTACAAGACGCGCTGTGTGCACGATCTACCTGGCCCTCAACATTCGCTAGGAATACTTTCACAGCTCCACAACAAGACATATGGATTGGTTTGAATAATGTCAACCTATTAGATGATGGAGAAAGAAGAAGAAAAATAAATAATTGCGGGTCATTGTGAGTTCATTTCTGTGAAAGTAAGATACAGCTTTAAACTTCAACAATTTGAGCAACACGTTGCTTGCCTTTTCACGTCCCTCTTTATGTAGGGCCTTGGGTTCACTGCATATCTATCTATCCTATTTACCCCCAGAATCAAACACAGTACTGAATACACGGGCAGTTACTCCCCAAAATAATATTAATCAATACCTTTACTTATTAAACATGATGACTTCTCACATGTTAAATCTGCAGCAGAACATTCAAAGATAAAATCATGCATAATTCAGGCTTCTAACCCTTTATGTCAGAACACATACGTCCATATTTACATGTTGGTATATAAGCGTGGATATGTATGAGTGAGAACATCAGTGTGTTTATGCTGCAAATTTGCCGTACTCGTTGAAATAATGCATTACATTTGCAACTTTAACTTGAAGGCGGCTATTCTGATCTCGGTGTGTACCTAAACACGTGGGTTTAGATTTATAGATATATTCAGAATATTTGATAGCATACTTTGTATCATTCTTTATTTTCTTGATCTGTTTACATGCTTTATGCATGATTACTTGCTGTGTGGTAATTAGTGGGGTTGCTATCTGATAATCTGATTTTCATTTGAGGTTTTTTTTGTTATTGGATTTTTTTTTCTCTTCATCTTCTTTCGTCTGCGAGTCTAATTGTGTCTTGCAACTGTGCTACCCAGTTTTTGCGTTACATTGCTATCTTCCTTTTCGTGCATTCCTATTAAGATTCTCGGGTTAGTTGCATACACTGCACGTGTTTCCATTTACGCTGGCTGAACCAGATACTAGTTGTCCTTGAAGCTGCAACCTGTATCATTTGGCTGTGATCACCACTCAGTCGTAATGCCCACGGTGAATGCGTGGCCTTCTAGGGACGGCCTCCGAGTAGGGTTTTTAAATATCAACCATGTTCTCAACAAATTAGATCAGTTATCTTCCATTATATATAACTCAGGCCGACAGTTTCACGTATTTTGTTGTGCTGAATCACGTTTATCGAAGAATATATCTGATGCAGATGTATCTATTCCAGGTTACAGCACCGTGAGACTTGATCCCATTCTTCCAAAACAAACTGGTTTAATCCTATATATCAGTCAGTCTGTTACGTATAAACGTATCATATCGTTTGAAAAACACAATATCGAATGTATATGGGTCGAAATCAATCTAAAAAGAAACAAGCCATTATTCATTGGATTCATTTACAGAAACCCCGCCGAACATATAGAATGGGTCAACACCTGCCTGGGGAGTTGGAGATCATAGCAGCCAGCAAAGTTCTCAACAGGTCCGTTGTGGTGACAGATAACCAGCACCAGGTGGTACAACAATATAGAAACTCCACAAACCAACCACTCGCACCACACCTGACCGTCCAGTTTACCCGCGTTGGCCACGATGTTAGCCACCACAATTGTGATCTGCCTCAAGTTAGAGAACCATCAACGCATACGGAAGAACCAAACACCCCGACTACGGCCGCATCTTACCTTCACTCTCCAGTCCAAAAGGAGCAGCTCTCTGCCTCAGCAACCTCGGAGGGGATAAGGGAAAACCAACCACGGCTTATCCCCTCTTCCAAAGCTGCCAGTAAAGAGGCCAAGACCGAGAAAAACAGAGTCTGCAGCACTGCTGACCTCACCGCAATGCAAAGCTGCTCTGGCAAAAAAGCATGCAGAGAAGAAATCAACCAAAAACAATCGTGGAAACAGATGAGCAAGGCCAAGACTGGACAGGAGAGAAAGGAAAGGCCAGCGACAGCTGAGGAAAATACCAGTGAGGAAGAGGAGGACTGGCCCTGTATCATCTGCTGTGAACCACACAGTTGTAGCAGACCAGGAGAAGTGTGGGGCGAATGCCAGTCCTGCCGTCACTGGGCCCATGACGAATGCACTGAAGGACTTCCTATATTCATCTGCCCCAACTGTTATTCAGATTACTAATCTGTCGGACATGATACTAACAGCTGAAGGACATGATAGCTGTACAAAAACATGTATATAATTCCTTCAACTATTTAGTGGTGGCAGTTTTTGATGGTTTCCCGTAAGTTCTAATTGTGGGGCAAAACGCCTACACTCATGGGGCAAAACGCTCACTATGGGCGATTTGCCCCATGTGTTCGGGCGTTTTGCCCCGTGTGTGGGGCAAGAAGGCCAAAGCGGTTTTTTGTTGTTGTTGTTGTTGTTTTCACCTACCAGTACTTTTCTTTTATTTGTATCAATTTGTCAGTGGCAGTTTGTAGCATAGGCATTTTTCCAGAGTCTGAGCCTACTTTGTGTCAGTGGCAGTTTGTAGCACAGGCATTTCTCCAGAGTCTGAGCCTACTTTCATTTCTCTGTGCCTTCAACAAGGAAAGTTGCAGCGTTTTTTGCTTAAGGGGGGCGTTTTACCCCATGCTACCCTACTTTTAAAAGCTACTAGTTTGACGACTGAAGACTACTTAGCGCTGGAGATCCTTCCATTATCGTATAAACTACAGTTTAACAAAGCCGTTGTAATGTATCCAATAATGAACGGATTTGCTCCTTGTACACTAACCACACGATTTAATGCTGAACAGTTAAGCAGTGGGGGAAAACAAGTGCAGGCTAACAATTCTTCAGTCATTATAGTAATGACTTGGCAAAGATTTGAACTTTTAGAAAAGAAAAAAAATTGAAGATGAAGAAAATGGGGGAATATATTATAAATATGAGAAACCCTTCACTAGCCGCCTGAGGGAACCATTGCAAACCCTCTCGAGGGCACATGTATTTGTATTGCCTGCTCCTAGGCCTTTCGTCCGCTGGATCGGACTCATCAGGGAGACACGGCTGATTGCGTCTGTGCTCTTGGTGTCAAATAGAGACACACCACAGTCCATAATTCTGTGGTGTTCTCACCACCAAGGGTTCAAAAGAGAATGCAACAGCACCCCCGAAGCAGCCAGCGAAGGGTAGCAAAATGGAACAAAACGAAAGTGTGGAGAGGAAAAAAGTTGCTGAAAGACTGAAAGCATTATGCACACAGTATAAGATGTAGGGGACAATCTTTGAGCCTATGCTTGAGGATCCATTCAAGGATACAAGGGAGATCAAAAGATGTGGAACAGTCTGAGTGGTCAGCTCTGCTGTTCAATAACCCAAGCATTGTAAGTGGCTAAGAATTGTACAGAACAACCTTTACTTGGATCTCCTAAGAGATGCAATCTCCCACTGACTGACCAAACAATATAATGCTGAACAGTTAAGCAGTGGGGAAAACAAGTGCAGGCTAACAATTCTTCAGTCATTATAGTAATGACTTGGCAAAGATTTGAACTTTTAGAAAAGAAAAAAAATTGAAGATGAAGAAAATGGGGGGAATATATTATAAATATGAGAAACCCTTCACTAGCCGCCTGAGGGAACCATCGCAATCCCTCTCGAGGGCACATGTATTTGTATTGCCTGCTCCTAGGCCTTTCGTCCGCTGGATCGGACTCATCAGGGAGACACGGCTGATTGCGTCTGTGCTCTTGGTGTCAAATAGAGACACACCACAGTCCATAATTCTGTGGTGTTCTCACCACCAAGGGTTCAAAAGAGAATGCAACAGCACCCCCGAAGCAGCCAGCGAAGGGTAGCAAAATGGAACAAAACGAAAGTGTGGAGAGGAAAAAAGTTGCTGAAAGACTGAAAGCATTATGCACACAGTATAAGATGTAGGGGACAATCTTTGAGCCTATGCTTGAGGATCCATTCAAGGATACAAGGGAGATCAAAAGATGTGGAACAGTCTGAGTGGTCAGCTCTGCTGTTCAATAACCCAAGCATTGTAAGTGGCTAAGAATTGTACAGAACAACCTTTACTTGGATCTCCTAAGAGATGCAATCTCCCACTGACTGACCAAACAATATAATGCTGAACAGTTAAGCAGTGGGGGAAAACAAGTGCAGGCTAACAATTCTTCAGTCATTATAGTAATGACTTGGCAAAGATTTGAACTTTTAGAAAAGAAAAAAAACTGAAGATGAAGAAAATGGGGGGAATATATTATAAATATGAGAAACCCTTCACTAGCCGCCTGAGGGAACCATCGCAATCCCTCTCGAGGGCACATGTATTTGTATTGCCTGCTCCTAGGCCTTTCGTCCGCTGGATCGGACTCATCAGGGAGACACGGCTGATTGCGTCTGTGCTCTTGGTGTCAAATAGAGACACACCACAGTCCATAATTCTGTGGTGTTCTCACCACCAAGGGTTCAAAAGAGAATGCAACAGCACCCCCGAAGCAGCCAGCGAAGGGTAGCAAAATGGAACAAAACGAAAGTGTGGAGAGGAAAAAAGTTGCTGAAAGACTGAAAGCATTATGCACACAGTATAAGATGTAGGGGACAATCTTTGAGCCTATGCTTGAGGATCCATTCAAGGATACAAGGGAGATCAAAAGATGTGGAACAGTCTGAGTGGTCAGCTCTGCTGTTCAATAACCCAAGCATTGTAAGTGGCTAAGAATTGTACAGAACAACCTTTACTTGGATCTCCTAAGAGATGCAATCTCCCACACGATTTCCGCGAAATCAATCAAGATACACGAATAATATTGTAATGAGAAAACCCAGAACTGATCTTTTTAAAACAAGCCTCGCCTATTCAGGAGGGGCCCTTTGGAACTCCTTACCAAATTACGTGAAAGATAAAAAAAAAGCATTAGCTCGTTTAAATCAGCTTACAAAGCATTTCTCTTACAGGCACTGAAAACTTTTTTAAAAGTACACTACATATTTTAGACATGATATTCCTCTTCATGCCATATAATGCGAAAGAAAGACAACAGACATTGTGACCATTGTTATGTTTAAACAGTACTGTACAGTTTGTTGATGTTGTTGCTGTCATTAGATCAATTCCTTCATGTGTGTGTGTGTGTGTGTGTGTGTGTGCGCGCGCGCGCGCGCGCGCACGCGCATATGGATGCTTGCACGATTTTGTCGTTTGCTTTTGTAGTATCAGTCTGTTACTTCTTATAGTTTGCAAGTTGACTAGTGTATTCAGTTTTTCCTCTTTGTTGCCATATTGACTTGGCTGGGTGGAAAAAAAAAGCATGCGCAATTTGCTTTTCTCATTACCCTGGTAAAATAAAATTTCGTTCGTTCGTTCGTTCGTTCGTTCTAGCTGTCTGTCTATCTATCTATGTATCTATATATCTATCTATCCATCTGTCTGTCTGTCTGTCTATCTGTCTGTCTGTGTGTATATCTATCTGTCTGACTATCTATGTATCTATCTATCTGTCTGTCTGTCTGTCTGTCTGTCTGTCTGTCTGTCTATCTGTCTGTCTATCTATGTCTTTTATCGGTCTATTGTATCCTCAGCAAATTCTGAGAAGTATGTAGGTCTATACACACGTCTATTAAGACAGAACCAAACAGTATGTAAGCTAGGACAGCATCATTTGTACGGTTCAATCACAACGTTGATTGGAGACGCGGATCCAAATGGTACCATCCAGTCAGTATCTGCGCACCTGATGAGTGTCGATGTTCAAGAATTCGCAAAAGTTTATGTTCAAGAATTCACAAAATTCAATGTTCAAGAATTCACAAAATTTGATTTTCAAAAATTCACGAAATTCAATGTTAAAGAATTCTCAAAATTCGATGTTCGAGAATTCACAAAATTCGGAGTCAACCGCTGCGAATCACTTTGAATCTCGCTTGCGCTGAACAATACCCATCTTACCGTGTTGCCGTTCTGGTGGTGTGAGTGTGGTGTTTGGTGGGTGGGGGAAGAGGCTCAGTCAGACGCACTGTTCTCGTTCGTCTCCGTCTCTCTTTGTTTACAGTGGCCTCGGAAGATATTTTGCATTGAGGGGCGGGGTGGGAAGGGGTGGGGGTGGGGGTCAACCTGAACTGAAAAAAAAAAAAAAAAAAACGAAAGCAAAAACAAAGCGAAGCAAATCAAACCAAACCAAACCCACCAATTCTAAATGTTCGTTAAAGCGCGGCGGGGAATTATCTCACGCATTTTTCATAAAAGCCTTGGGGGGAACCAGCCGCCGTGGCGAAGTGGTTACCGTCACGGACTCCCGGCTGGGAGGTCGTGGGTTCGATTTCCATCAGAGCCATGTGGGACTTGTCTGCCCTGACCGGCTCCTACCCAGAGTTGAGTTTGCTACGGGCTCAGTTGGGGAGACTAGGACCACACAGGCCTGACAACAGATGAACAGGGAGTTGATCTTCATATGCCATTTGGAGGAGGTTGGGGGGGGGGGACACCGTTCCCCCATTAAAACATTGGGGATGGAGAGTAGATTACCTTCTGCCTCCCCCCAACCGCCTTCCCGAGTTTTGAACCAAAAAGATATATGAATGGCATAGTATGGCATGTTGCCCCACCGTTCCCTCCCGCTCCCCCCTCCATCCCCCCGCCCCCAATCACCCTAAACATTTAACAGGACTTTGGCAGATAAGATATACTACGCACAAAAAGTTAAGGATCGGTATGTGAAAACAGGTGCGTAATAAACTCAGTTCGCTACTGTTATTTATTTCTTAGTCCAGCCAAATTGTCATGAATTCTTGTTCAGCTGTAAGTGGGCGATGTTGTGTTAGTGCGAAAATTGCACAGGATTCCCTACTACTGAGCTGGGCCGCAAACGGAAAAGCGGAAACTTGCGAAAAATGACCTTGTTTTGGACCGTTCTGCCTGAACACATTGCACTTGCCAAATGGAAAAACCATTATGCACGTGCAAGCACTGCTGTTTATGTGTGAGATGCTGTCGCTCGCTTGGCTATATAAGAAGACATTCCACCAGTAGTAGGCCTGATCTGACAATGCCTCCACGACGAAAATTAAGCGAGTTGGATAGGGGACGAGCTGTTGCATGGTTCCAAGATGGTGTACCCAAGCGAGAAGTGGCCAGGCGACTTCATGTGTCCATCTCGGTCATTGTCCGACTGATTCAACGCTTCACAGCCACTGGGATTGTCCATGAAAGACGCAGATCTGGTCGACCGAAGAAGACAACCCCACGTGACGATCGTCTCATTGAACGACAAGCCCTGCAGACAAGAACAGCCTCTTCCAGCATAATTCAAAGGCAGTTCAGGGTGGCTACTAACATCAACATCAGCCAGCAGACCATACGGAACCGCCTACATGGGTTAAATCTCCGTTCTCGTCGCCCAGCAGTATGGCCACGCTTAACTCCAGCCCATAGGGCAGCACGCCGCGCCTTCTGCGCACGTCACGTGAGGTGGACACGTCAGCAATGGTCCCAGGTCCTGTTCAGTGATGCATCACGCTTCACCCTTCACCACAACGACGGCCGACTGAGGGTCTGGAGGCGCCCAGGGCAACGCTTTACTGACGCCACTGTCCAAGAAAAGGTGGCCTTTGGTGGAGGTTCTGTAATGGTCTGGGGGCCTTCAGCCTTCACCACAGAACACCCTTGTATCATGTACAGGGTAACCTGACTGGCATCTGATACTGGGATGAGATCCTTCAACCGCTGGCTGTGCCTACACTGCAGCAGATGGGACCGAGGGCTGTCTACCAGGATGACAATGCTCGCCCCCACAGGGCAAGGGTGGTCAACGACTTCCTGCAGCAGTCTGGAGTCAACAGAATGGAGTGGCCAGCATGCAGTCCCGATCTCAACCCGATTGAGAACCTCTGGGATGAGCTGGATCGCAAAGTGAGGAGCCACCCCCCTCCCAGGGATGCCCAACACCTCTACCAGATGCTGCAGGCTGAGTGGCAGGCGCTTCCACAGAGGATCTTCACCAACCTGGTCAACTCGATGAGGACTCGCTGCGTCGAGTGCCAGAACAGCCATGGTGGTTACACGCATTACTGAGCTTTTGGGAGCATCAGTATGCCCTGTCTTGTGATTTCAATGACTTTGGGAAATCAAATTTGGATACGTACCCACTTTAATCAAATGTACACACCAAACGATTGCTCGAGATTGAAGGCAATTGTCGTTATCACTAAAGAATGGAATTAAATGTTGGCCAAACTTCAACGCATTGACTTTCTTATTTTGACAGTTATGAATGTTTGTGAAAGTGATCCTTAACTTTTTGTGTGTAGCTTATTACCCCCTCCAAAACTTTGGAAAATGAGTATCCCTCATCCCCCGCCCTCTACTTTACAAGCACTTGGACCCCCTCCCACCCCACTACCCCTTCGTTCCTCCATTTCACAAAAATCTGAAAGAATGTGAATGACCCCCCCCCCCCCCTCTCCCCACCCCACCCCTTTTTTTTTTTTTTTACTGTCCAATTTTCTCTGCCATCTCAGAGGCACCACACCCACGCCGCTCATTCCGACCCTCCCCCCCCCCCCCCCCCCCCTTCCACAGATTCAACCCGGCCCGGCCCGCCACAGCCCCAGCACAGGCAATCCACGAGGAACAGTCAATATCGAGTCGTTACGGGGCAACCCACGGGAGGAGACACTGCACTGCTGCCGAGTCACTTCGGTGGTGTTCAGTGGCGCCTGCTCTGGTCCAACATACGCAGGACACGACACCACCTACTAAGCCCCCTACTGACGACAATAATTGCTTAATCGCGGAGCCGGCGTGAGTGAACTCTCCCTTCGGAGGGCGCTACCACGTCCGTCCAACGACAGCCCCCATGAATTCGCCGATACTGGTGACCCCGACGGAGTCAAACCAAGGCCATAGACCTGGAGAGGACATCGAAACTGAGGTCACCATGAGAGCAAGACATGAAGGGCCACGGAATTTGAAACTTTTATATAATGATTGATGAGAATGAGGATGATGAAGTTGATGCTACGGATTTCCATTCCGGTATGAGACTGCATGACAGGGCTGTACTCTACGCTTACTTTCACAATATATCCCGGGCGTCAACCAGGCCAGAGAGATACAGACACTTGCAGTGTTGTTCAGGAAATTTGAGCAACACTCTCAAAGACACATCCATCGCAACCCCGTAATCGTATTGTTCGGGTAAACGTGAACGAGTGTTTGGGTGAAACGTGAACGAGTGTTTGGGTGAAACGTGACACCCGAGGCTTTGACAGCTCCGGGGAGGGGAAGGCTCAGTAATGACGAACCAGAACAAAGGGCTGAGCAAAACGTGGTGCAGTCCATCATGCGTCCGCACTGCGTGCAGCTGACACAAAAACAAACGAACCCAACCTGAACAGCTGCTGAGCCTTCACTCACATACACACACACATTGCATGTGCACATACGCCTTGTATGTGACCTCTGTTTGCCCCTCTCTCTCTCTCTCTCTCTCTCTCTCTCTTTCTCTTTCTCTTACCCCTCCCCCCCCCCACCCCCATCTCTAACCCACCCTACCCCTACTCCCTTCCGGGAGATTTTTCAGCATGACTTGTATCCCTGCCTTCTGGAAATTCCGTGGAAGTGATTTCCATTTTTCTTGTCTCCTTTTCTTTAACTTCGTTTCTCCCCCCCCCCCCCCCCCACTCCCCCCCCCCACCCCACCCCCACCCCCATCACCACCCTCTTTTATTGTCGTCCATTTTTCCCCCTCTACGTTTGAGGTCCATTCGCCTGCCTTTTTCTTCCACATTCGTTCGCTGTTGTTGTTGCTGTTGTTGTTGTTTGTGTGTCTTATTACCATCTACAACATGCAAACTTCCATGTCATAATCTGGCAGCAATGTGTTCATAGTTTAACCACAAGCTCGGAAACTAGCCGTTTATTCTGCTGTGCTAACTGTCGTCATGGCTTTGAGAGTATTTTCAGTACAACAGAAATTTCACACTTTTTTCCCCACAATCTGATTTTTTTAACACATTTGAATGGCTGGCGTTTTTTTTTTGTTGTTGTTGTTTTTGTTTTTTGTTTGTTTTGTTTTGTTTTGTCTTTGTTTTGTTTTGTTTTTTGTTTGTTTGTTTTGTTTTCTTGTTTTTTAACCCCATTGACATGGATCATAAAGTCATTGAGTCTGTGTCTCGATCAGGAATGGGCCGTATCCCAAATCGCCGCCGCCATGTTTTTTTTTGTTTTTTGTTTTTTATAACAGAACAGACACATAGGCTTACGCGCGTGCATTTCCTTTTTTTTTAACCCTTACCGTCTCCCTCTCCTCTGCTCCAATACTACTGTTAACGTTTCACTTTTTGATCATTCCTATTCCTTTTCACCTGCTGTTAATATTATTAACATTACAATATTTATCCTCACCACCTTCTCCCTGCTCCAGTAGCACTATTAAGTTTTACTCATTGACCATCTCCATTCCTTTCCACCTACTATCACCGCTGTTGATATCACTTTTATTATTACTGCTCTCAGTAGCACTGTCATCACATCATTACCAGCACTATCATCATCACCTTCATTTTAAAATAAATAAATAAAAAAATAAATAAATGAATAAAATAAAATTAGATCTTTTTAAAAAGCACCACCTTTATAACTGTTACAATTGTTATATTTACTACTAATCCTATCATGAATATAATTATTATTCTTTACCATATTTCTGACATTCCAGCTTACCACTTTTCCAGCCTCCTATAACATCACTATCATTACTATATGGTTACAATCACAATTCATCATCAAAACTATGAATATACATATAATTATTATACCTATTAGATTCCATCCTTCCCATAATTTATACCTTCCATCTCCTCTTTGTACTTCCTGTCCTCTCCTCCCCTCCCCCTTCTCCTCCCCCCCCCCCCCCCCTCTTTTTCTGTTAGTATTAGTATACCATTATTATCATTACTATTATTAACATTGCTATTATTTTATTTATTTACTTATTCTATTATCATTATTATTATTATTTTAAATCTATTTATTAGTAGTAGTATTAAAATGTATATATTTTTAAAAATATATTTCTGTATCATGCTTTTATTATCAGTACCATTATTATCATTACATTCACTGTAGTTGTTAGCATTCTCATCATTAATACGATTGTTAGTATTGATATCACCACCACTACCATTAACATCACCATCACCATCGCCACTAAAACTGTTGCCACGCCAACCATGCTGTTTAAGAATCCTCTAACCCACTCTCCTTTCTCCCATAGGCCTACTACAACTGCTATTGCCATATTATCACCAAAAGTGTTAGCAATCCTGTCTTTATTTTTTTTCAATATTTTATTACCATTATTAGTATTCTTATCAGAAAATAATTATCATCATTACAACCTTGACTCACATTATCTCCCTGTTGACAGCCTCGTTTTCATTCAACGCCGATCTTGTGCTGAAGTGATCGCAGGTGACTGCTCGTTCATTTTCGTTGTCCTAATTGTTTTGCATCTTGCCTGAAGAAGACCTAAGAGGTCGGACACGCTTCGTGTTTGGTCTCGTGATTCGTTTGTCCACGTTTTTGTTTGTTTGTTTTTTTTTTCTTTTTTTTCTTTTTTTTTCTTTTTTTTTTTTTTTTTTTTTTGGGGGGGGGTGTTTGTTTTTCTGGTGGTTCGTTTACTTTTGTTTAAGAATTGTTTAGTTTTCCGCCTGCAGTCGTCTCACTTTGCAACTTCGTCTTTGTTGTTGTTGTTTTTAAATCTTCGTCTCCTTTATGTGCGAATAGTCTTGTTGGGGAGAGGGGTAAAGGTGGGCGAGGGTTAGAGGGGGTATATGATTCGTTCAGTTCTGTCAGCTTCCTTGTGACTGGGTGAAGGTGGCCATGAGATTCACCTGTGGGGATTATGGGATCGGATGCGCGTATCTGTTCTTCTGCGTGCTACTACGTCTAGGTCAACCAAGCGAGGTTTGCCACTAAGCACGTCTGTACATCTTGCTGACTTGTGAATTAGGGGGAAAAACGCTCCACGATAGAGAGTCAAACGTGCTAAGCACTCGACAAACGCAAACCCAAACCAGACATCGTATCATCTACACTTGACTTACCTCACTGTTCAGAACGAGAAGCGCAACCAACTTTCTGCAGTGACACTAACACAGACCACCAAGGTCACCACCTTTCTGCTGTAAGTCACTAACACCAAACTGGACGTCAGACGACGATCTGCAGCTGGAAGTGACCCCCAGCGGATTTTTGCAGCGGAAGAGCCCAGCAGATCGACCACAGTCGTCGGACACTGCTTAGTAAAGCAGGTCACCAGCACCCACCCGTTGTGTTCACAATGGCGTCTCACACCTCGGCCCCGCTGACTGGCTGACTCGAAGGGGAGATTGACGTCTCTACGTCAAAGCCGCAAGCGAGGCTCCCAAACTCCTTCCTTGTTGAACTGGGTCAAGCGCGTGCTGTCAGGACGGTGCAGGGTTGTGTGGTTGTCTCCCTTCTGTTCCTTTTCCGGCCTGGATATGGACGGCGTCGTGAGAAACGCCCAGAACTGCTCGTGAGTTAGAAGAAGAAGATTAAGATTAAGATTAAAATTATAGTCCCGTCAACAGCAGAAGTTATCTCAGGACTGTCACCACGTTTCAAACTACCACGTATAGAAGAAGAAGAGGAGGAGGAGGAGGAGGAAGAAGAGGAAGAAGACAAACCAGCCAAAACAACAGCAACCACAACAACAACCACAACAACCACAACAACAACCACAACAACCACAACAACAACCACAGTGCTTACACAAACTTATCACCTGATTTGGATTAAGCATTGAAATAAAATCGTAGCATCCAAACGAGGACATACTAACATGTACTGTTTTCTATGTTCAAATAGCCAAGTTTTCTTACTCAAGTAAGTCCTAAACCGGACACAGCGTATACTATAGGCCACTGGTTACTGTGAAGTAGAAACAGCGTATACTATAGGCCACTGGTTACTGTAAAGTAGAAACAGTGTATACTATAGGCCACTGGTTACTGCGAAGTAGAAACAGCGTATACTATAGGCCACTGGTTACTGTAAAGTAGAAACAGTGTATACTATAGGCCATCGGTTACTGTAAAGTAGAAACAGTGTATACTACAGGCCAGTGGTTACTGTGAAGTAGAAGCAGTGTATACTATAGGCCAGTGGTTACTGTGAAGTAGAAACAGTGTATACTATAGGCCAGTAGTAAAGTACAAACAGTGTTGTGCCTATGGTACCCAGGCCACTACCTTAGAACCCCTCGTATCTCCAAGGCGAAGGAGCTCCGTGGTGCATTCCACTCATTAGAAAACTTATTCTTACAGAATACTGACGCCATGAAAACCTTATTCACAGATGTCTTCCCGCCCCTCCCCCCCCCCCCACACCACCACCATGTATGTGTGTGTGTGTGTGTGTGTGTGTGTGTGTGTGTGTGTGTGTGTGTGTGTGTGTGTG
>CM065723.1:77064653-77082153 GCA_033310375.1 Conus canariensis
GAACGAGGTGAGATATTTGAAAGTACAAGGTAAGGGTTTCCTCCCCCCCCCCCCAACCCCATCCCCACCCCCTGAACATTTTTTTCAGCAACTGTAGATACTGCAAAAGACCTTTCGCACAAATCTCCTCGTTTATGCCCCCTGCCGTACCAGAGACTGTTTTAGTCAAATGTGAACATGAAGCTAATTTGCTGAGGTCTTCCCCCTGCCGTACCAGAGATTGTTTTAGTCAAATGTGAACATGAAGCTAATTTGCTGAGGTCTGCCCCTCACCTCCAACTATAACGAGGCAGTCCTGGAAACAGCAACAGAGGTATTGGGCCACCAGAGGAAGAAAAAACGTCCCTGGGTAACCAACGATATCCTGGATCTCTGCGACAAAAGACGTGAACAGAAAAAGACAAAGCACAGCAGTCCAGAGGGAGCCGAGCAGTACCGCAAAACAAACAAGCTCGTGAGAAGCAAGATGAATGAAGCCAGGGAGAAGTGGATAAGTGAACAGTGCGAAGCCATTGAGAAAAGCACAGAGCAAGGGAATAGCAAGAAAGCGTACGAGGCGCTGAAGACGCTCACAAAGACCCAGCAGAACAAATCAACAGTAATCGAGGACAACGACGGAACCCTTTTGACCAAGAGCTCCACAGTGCTGGCCAGATGGACAGAGTACTGCGACGAACTATACAACTATCCCATACAGCCAGACACCAGCGTGCTTAAAAGGGAAACAAGACCACCCTAGGAACCCTCTCCACTGCCTATCATGAGGGAAGAAGTAGAGGAGGCCATCCGCAGCCTTCCAGCGGGCAAGTCACCAGGAGCAGACAACATCCCAGCAGAGCTCCTCAAGCACGGGGAAATGACCTGGTCACTGTGGTAACATCACTCTGTCAGAAGATCTGGAAGACCAAACAATGGCATGATGAGTGGACAAAATCACTCATCATCCCCCTCCCCAAAAAAGGAAACCTTCGAAAGTGTAACAACTACAGGACAATCAGCCTGATCAGCCACACCAGCAAGATCATGCTAAGAGTCATTCTCAACAGACTCAAAGGCGAAGCTGAAGAACACTTGGCAGAAGAACAAGCCGGATTCAGGGCAGGCCGAAGCACAGTTGAACAGATTTTCACCTGCCGCATTTTGATGGAAAAACACCTCCAACACCAAAAAGAACTATACCACAACTTCATAGACTTCAAAAAAGCCTTCGACAGAGTGTGGCACGAAGGACTGTGGCATGTTTTGAGAGGCTTTGGCATCGAGAAGGGACTAATCCAAACCATCCAGTCCCTGTAAAACTCTGCCAGTAGTGCGGTCCTCCTCAACAACAACATCGGAAAGTACTTCAAGACAACGGTCGGTGTCCTCAAGGATGCCTAATCTCTCCGGTGCTGTTCAATCTCTATCTGGAAAACATCATGAAAGAGACTACATGATTTTGAGGCCACAATCTCCATCGGTGGGCGAACGATCAACAACCTACGTTTCGCCGATGACATCGACCTGATGGGGGGCAGCAACAGCGAACTGCAAGGTCTCACCAACAGACTGGCAGACACATCAAAGGCATATGGCATGGAGGTCAGCTGCGAAAAGAGCAAAGTCATGGTCAACAGCGCAAACAACACCGCAGCACGGATCACCATGAACGGCCAACAGCTCGAAGAGGTGGACGCTTTTAAATACCTTGGCGCCACACTCACCAAGGACGGACGCTCCACCACCGAAATCAAGACCAGGCTCGCCATTGCAACATCCACCATGGCAAAACTTGATAAGATCTGGAGCAGCAAAGACATCAGCTTCCCAACAAAGATCACACTATACAAAGCCCTGGTTCTGTCCATCCTTCTCTATGGCTGCGAGAGCTGGACCATGACAGCTGAGACGACCAGAAGAGTCCAAACGTTTGAGACCAAGTGCTACAGACGCATGCTAGGGATCTCCTGGAAAGACCATAAGACCAACGACTTCGTTCGTGCCCAAATAACATCACGGGCAGGCCCGCAGGAACCCCTCCTAGCGCTTGTGAAAAGGAGGAAGTTGACATGGTTTGGTCACGTCACTCGCCACAACAGCCTACCCAAGACAGTGCTGCAAGGAACATTGGAAGGTGGCCGCAGACGCGGACGACCAGCAAAGAACTGGATGGATAACATCAAAGAGTGGACCCGAATGGACAGCCCCTCCCTGATCAGAGCGGCAGAAGACAGACCTGGCTGGCGCTCTCTGGCCCGCAAGACGTCCATCATGTCTCCCCCACGACCATCCGGTCAAGGGAGAGAGTGAGAGTGAGTGCCCCCTGCCGTACCAGAGATTGTTTTAGTCAAATGTGAACATGAAGCTAATTTGCTGAGGTCTGCCCCCTGCCCTACCAGAGATTGTTTTAGTCAAATGTGAACATGAAGCTAATTTGCTGAGGTCTTCCCCCTGCCGTACCAGAGATTGTTTTAGTCAAATGTGAATATGAAGCTAATTTGCTGAGGTCTGCCCCCTGCCGTACCAGAGATTGTTTTAGTAAAATGTGAACATGAAGCTAATTTGCTGAGGTCTTCCCCCTGCCGTACCAGAGATTGTTTTAGTCAAATGTGAACATGAAGCTAATTTGCTGAGGTCTTCCCAGAATCACGTGTTCCCTTCGCATTCCTCGATGATTTCCTGCCACCCATCGACCCATCAACTGATCGACTTTGATCACTGACGGAGTGCCAGTCTTGCCAGGGGAGCAGGGAGGGTACAGAAGGTGGATGATTTCCTTAGACCCATCGACTGATCGACTTTGATCACTGACGGAGTGCCAGTCTTGCCAGGGGAGCAGGGAGGGTACAGAAGGGAATCTTTCCTTTCTTCCCATTCAGTGGATTTACGGGGCCTTGCTAACATATAACATCTACTCCTTTTCATTCACGCGTCAGATTTGATGCGACAATCTTTCCAGTCATTGGTAGCAGCTTTCACCGCCAAAATGTCCTGCCTATCATGTTCTCTGTCAGACAACAACCATAGAGTCCAGCAAACAGCTCGAACCTGAAGATTCACATCAGGACAACTCCAGAAGCAGCCTATAAACTGTATGTGCCTCCCTTCCTTGACTAGGCTACTTAGTTTGAGGTGCTCACAATACTGAACACCAGGCATAGGCCAGATCGCTGTGTAGTGAGGCACAGCAGAACCCCCTCAAGTCCACCTGAAATATAAACGGAACCGGAGTGTCCCAGAGCAGCACACAACATGGCCATGTTGTATGGAATCAACAACCTCTTGGTCTGTGCCACACGCATTCACATTAACGTCAACAAGCATCATGTCACCAGCGACGTGAACATAGACCACAGGTTTCTGTTCCCAAGTGTAGAACATAGCGCCAGCAGTTCTCTTTCTTTCCAAAGACCAGAAAGAAACAATCATTCCCACATCACTGTCTTTAGACCAGAAAGGAACAATCATTCCCACATCTCTGTATAACACCAGCAGTTCTCTCTCTTTCCAAAGAGCAGAAAGGAACAATCATTCCCACATCACTGTCTTTCCAAAAGACCAGAAAGGAACAATCATTCCCTCGTCACTGTCTTTCCAAAAGACCAGAAAGGAACAATCATTCCCTCATCACTGTCTTTCCAAAAGACCAGAAAGGAACAATCATTCCCTCATCACTGTCTTTCCAAAAGACCAGAAAGGAACAATCATTCCCTCCTCACTGTCTTTCCAAAAGACCAGAAAGGAACAATCATTCCCTCCTCACTGTCGTCGCACGGTCTGTCAACCCTTTTTGTCACTGGCCTTTGACACACGGTCAGATCAACTACCACATTTACTTTCTTTGTCAACAGCTGAAATCCGTTTTCTGATTGTCGAGTGGGGTCACCCCACACAGAAAAAGAGGGGGCGGGGGAAGGGGGGAAGGAGACGAAACTTTCTTTTTCCACAGCTGAAATCCGTTTTCTGATCGTCGAGTTGGGTCACCCCACGCAGAAAAAGAGGAAGCGGGGGAAGGGGGTAAGGGGGGGGGGGGGGAGACGAAGGCCCAAATGAGCAGGGAGTTCCAGTTTCAGGCGTCACTGTGTGAGGAGGACTGGTGCATATCCACACTTCACCACATCTGCTGAAGCCATGAAGGCTGTAGTTACAGCTACATGTGTAAGTGGGAGAGAGAGAGAGAGAGAGAGAGAGAGAGAGAGAGAGAGAGAAGAGAGACAGACAGACAGACAGACAGACAGAGACAGACAGACAGACAGTGGGGGAGAAAGATAGACCTGCACATCAGGTAGTTAAACAACACGCAACAGGTTGCCACACAGATGGAGCACGTACCGGCAATGAAGCAGCTGATATCCACATGTTGACTCGTTGTGCTATTACACCTGAAACTGACGGTCAGATGGCTTCTGCGTGATGCAGGAAACACCATGTACAGTCTAAAAACACACCCAGACGACAGACCCAACAAGTATGGGGTCAAAGTTTCTTCCAGTTGTCATCACACGATTGCTGGCTGGCCACAAGAAAAAAGGCTGAATGCTGCTCAGACACGTTCAGGTTCGTGCTGTAAATCTCGATTCTGTCAACGTCGACATCGAGTTATCAGTCACTCCAACATAAGCTGGTATTCACGGCTCGCTTTTCTCTTCCCCACTCCCCTTCCCCCGTTCCCCCCCCCCCCCCCCCCCCCCCCCCATCTGTCCACATCTTTATTCTCTCCACCTCCATCCCGTGTCAATCCTCTCACAAACACCCCTCCCCCTTTACACACACGCACACACACACACACAGAACTTGGAACTGAGTTGGGAGAGAGAGAGAGAGAGAGAGAGAGAGAGAGAGATCTTCACTTGTGAGCATTGTTCACTCTGCTTCATGTGTTTCACGGTGGGTTTTTTTTTTTTTTTTTTTAGTCGACAACTCTTTTTTTTTAAACAGTAAACAAGTGGGGTATGTTTTGCTCCCATAAGAAAACCTAACACAGAGTAACTTTTATTCAAGACTGGCACAGCCTTTTAAACTTGAATAAAGTCAGACAAATACATAGACGAACAATCTAATAGTGGGGGGAAAAAAACAAGCGCAGGCCAACAACTGAACTGTCTTCACAGTAATGACTGGGCAAAGATTTGGACTTAAGGAGGGGGGGGGGGGGGGGTTGAAAATGAAGAAACTGGGAACATGAAATTAAAAAAATATGTTACAGATATGAAAACTCTACACTAGCTGCATAAGGGAACTATCGCAATCCCTTTTGAAAGCAGATATATTTGTATTGCCTGCTCCGTTTCGTTTGGTTTCATTTACTAATCTTCGCTGGCTGCTTTGGGGGTGCTATTGGATTCTTTTTTGCACCCTTGGTGGTGAGAACACCACAGTATTATGGACTGTGGTGTGTCTCTATTTGACGCCAGGAGCGCAGACACAACCAGCCGTGTCTCCCTGATGAGTCCGACCCAGCGGACGAAAGGCCTCGGAGCAGGCAATACAAATATATCTGCTTTCAAAAGGGATTGCGATAGTTCCCTTATGCAGCTAGTGTAGAGTTTTCATATCTGTAACATATTTTTTTTAATTTCATGTTCCCAGTTTCTTCATTTTCAACCCCCCCCCCCCCCCCCCCCCTCCTTAAGTCCAAATCTTTGCCCAGTCATTACTGTGAAGACAGTTCAGTTGTTGGCCTGCGCTTGTTTTTTCCCCCACTATTAGATTGTTCGTCTATGTATTTGTCTGACTTTATTCAAGTTTAAAAGGCTGTGCCAGTCTTGAATAAAAGTTACTCTGTGTTAGGTTTTCTTATGGGAGCAAAACATACCCCACTTGTTTACTGTTTATCGTTTACTGTTCCCTGCCTCATTTCATTTCCGATTTTCTTTTTTTTTAAGAAAGGATGATTTGGTCCAGTCGCTTCGGTCACAAACGCAGTTCCGTGCACCCGTCTCAAGCAGAACCTCACACATATCTGTCGTCCCACTAACCTAGCAAATCACCTACTATCAAGTTACCTCTCTCTCTCTCTCTCTCTCTCTCTTTCGGGGCTCTTTCTACGAACTTGACAGAGTAAGTCGTGGCTGCACACTGTCTCAAGTTTCACGCCAGTTTCACCTGACAGTGTATACCCCCGTTACTGTAAATTGGCCAGTGTCAACTTCAGATGCCATGCCAGCTGAACCACTTGTGTGCAGAGCAAGATGTGGTAGTTTTGTCGCCACTTTCGTCTCCTTCATGTTTGATCGGGCAAGGAGGAAGACTGAACAACGATTCCCGACATTGACGCCGAGAAGCCGTACGGACGGTGTTGTGGTAGGACTGACCCTCACGGTGATTTTCTTCAACAACCTCCTTATGCAATGTGGTGATGTAGAACCGAACCCAGGTCCTCCGAAGCAGGTCTCCGGCAAGCAGACCGTCTCACGAGTGCCAGTGGATCCAGCGGAGTGAGTCTGGAGGCAGGGTGTTCTACTGACCATGGAGACAGACGGCAAAGTGTGAGTGGACAGCAACCAACAATGACTGATTTGATGAAGATGTTGACTTCTCTGAGAGACAGTTTCAATGAAATGAAACAAGACATGCGCGTAATTAAGGACATGTTATCTGCCTTACGAGAAGAAGTTGAGACTCTTAAAGAAGACGTCGGTGACCTCAGGCAAGTAAACAATGTACTGACCGAATCCAACAGAGAGTTGAAAGAAAGGTTAAACTGTTTGGAAATGAAAATTGATGATTTGGAAGGTCGGTCCAAACGTAATAACATCATTGTTCATGGCATCGTAAGGCACAGAAATGAGACAGCAGAAAACTGTGAGGGTTTGTTGAAGGATATGATCACGGACACATTAGAACTTACAGATGATTTTTCTTTCGACAGGGTCCATCGTAACTCCGCCTGGTTGTAACCTTTGGGGAATATCCAGCCGGTCCCAAGCCCAGATAAAGGAGGAGGGTTGGGCATGGGGTTAACACCCCCATCCCGTAGAAACCAACTTGTTACAGAAACGCCAACAGCAGACCAAGGATCTTCTACCCTGGGAGAGGAAGGGTCCTCCTCAGGAGGACGTATGACGCCGTGTAGTGAAAGCCGTGAGTCAATGGAAGCTACAAGGCCGACCCCCCTTCTATCGACTAGGACCATCAACGTCGGAACATGGAATGTGAGGACCATGTATGAGACGGGAAAAACATCACAAGTAGCGGCAGAAATGAAAAGCTACCACCTCACTCTGCTTGGAATCAGTGAGACCCGTTGGACACAGTCAGGACAAAAGAGACTGCTCAGCGGAGAGATGTTGCTGTATTCCGGACATGAAGAAGACAACGCTCCACACACAGGTGTAGCACTCATGCTGTCTGGACCTGCTCAGCAAGCTCTGATAGCATGGGAAGCACACGGACCAAGAATCATTGCAGCATCCTTCAGAACTAAGAAGGAGAAGATAAAGATGAATGTCATCCATTGCTATGCCCCAACCAATGACAGCGATGAAGAAGCAAAAGACCGCTTCTACGACAGACTACATGACGTCATAGCCAAGTACCCAGAGAGAGATGTCAACATCCTCATGGGCGATTTCAATGCCAAAATCGGACAAGACAACACCGGGTATGAGGAAGTGATGGGAAGACACGGACTGGGAGAGATAAACGAGAATGGCGAGAGATTTGCAGACTCCTGTGCTATGAACAACCTGGTCATCGGTGGCAGCATTTTCCCGCACAGAAGAATACACAAGGCCACCTGGGTATCACCAGATCTAGTGACAGAAAATCAAATTGACCACATCTGTATGGCCAAGAAATTCAGGAGGTCCCTACAGGATGTAAGGGTGAGAAGAGGAGCAGACGTTGCATCTGACCACCACCTACTGGTCGCCAGGCTGAAGCTGAAACTGAAGAAGAACTGGATGAAACCAGCTATAAAGAGGCAGAAGTACAACCTCAGCCTACTGAAAGATCCAACGACTAGAGAAGATTTCAAGCTGTCCCTCACCAACAAATACCAAGTGCTACAAAACTACTTGAGGATGAGGCTGATCTGGAGACCCACTGGCAAAAAGTGAAGGAAACACTCACATCAACCTGTCAGGAAGTAGTGGGCCCCAAGAGACACCAACAGAAGGAATGGATATCTGCAGACACACTGCGCAAAATACAGGAGAGAAAGCATAAGAAGGCAGCAGTAAACAACAGCCGAAGAAGGGCAGCAAAGGCCAAAGCACAAGAAGACTACACAAAAGCCAACAGAGAAGTGAAGAATAGCGCAAGAGCAGATAAGCGGAAGTATGTTGACAGCCTGGCGGAAGAAGCAGAGGAAGCAGCAGCCAGTAACAACATGAAGCAGCTGTACGACACCACCAAGAAACTGTCAGGGAAGTACAGCAGACCTGAGCGACCAATCAAGGACAAGGTAGGAAACACTGTCCAGGGAATGGAGCAACAACTGAGCAGATGGGCAGAGCACTTTGAAGAGCTTCTGAACAGACCCGTCCCACCAAACCCTCCTGACATCGATCCAGCCGACAGAGACCTTGACATCAACTGCGAGCAACCAACGCGAGAGGAGATCAGGAAAGCCATCAAGCTACTGAGGAACGGCAAGGCGGCAGGACCAGACAACATCCCTGCAGAAGCACTCAAGGTAGACCTGGAAGCAACCGTAGAGATGCTCTACCCTCTTTTCGTGAAGATTTGGGAAGAAGAAGAGGTACCAGCAGACTGGAAGGAGGGCTACCTCATCAAACTACCAAAGAAAGGAGACCTCAGCAACTGCACAAACTACAGAGGAATAACGCTTCTGTCAGTGCCAGGAAAAGTCTTCAACAGGATCCTTCTCCGAGACCAGCAGGCTGGCTTCCGCCAGAACAGATCATGCATCGACCAGATTGCCACCTTGCGCATCATCGTTGAGCAGTCTTTAGAGTGGAACTCACCACTGTACATTAACTTCGTCCACTATGAGAAGGCGTTTGACAGCATTGACCGCGAAACCCTCTGGAAGCTGCTACGCCATTATGGAGTGTCAACTAAACTGGTCACCTTGATCAAGAACTCATACAATGGAATGACTTGCCGGGTGGTCCATGGTGGACAGCTCACAGACAGCTTTGGGGTGAGGACTGGAGTCCGACAAGGCTGCCTCCTGTCGCCTTTTCTTTTCCTCCTGGTGATCGACTGGACCATGAAGAGGTCAACAGCACACAGAAGAAATGGAATCCAGTGGACACTATGGGACCAACTTGATGACTTGGACTTCGCTGACGACCTAGCCTTGCTTTCCCACAGCCACCAACAGATGCAAGACAAGACAACAGAGCTAGAAGCCACCTCCTCACAAGTTGGTCTCAAGATCCATGAGGGCAAGACCAAGATCCTCAAGATCAACACGGAAAGTGAGGACCCAGTCACACTGCATGGAAGCGAGCTGGAAGAAGTGGAGGCCTTTACATATCTGGGCAGCATCATTGACAAGCAGGGTGGCACAGACGCAGACGTCAGAGCAAGAATCGGCAAGGCGAGGGCAGCATACTTGCAGCTGAAGAACATATGGAGCTCCAAGGTGGTATCGACTCGCACGAAGATCAGACTGTTCAACTCCAACGTCAAGTCAGTGCTACTGTATGGAGCCGAGACATGGAGGACAACAAAGACCACCACCAGGAAAGTGCAGACTTTCATCAACAGATGCCTGAGAAGAATCCTCCAGATCCACTGGCCCAACACCATCAGCAACTCAGACCTGTGGCAGCGTACCAACCAACTGCCAACCGAAGATGAGATCCGGCGCAGAAGATGGGGATGGATTGGGCACACCCTGAGGAAGCCAGCCAGTAACATTACCAGACAGGCGTTATCATGGAACCCCCAGGGAAAACGGAAAAGAGGACGGCCAAGAAACACCTGGCGACGGGACCTTGAGGCAGACAGCAAGAAGATGGGACACACCTGGAAACAACTAGAGAGGGCAGTCCAGGACCGAGGACTCTGGCGGACTGTTGTCGGCGGCCTATGCTTCGGGAGGAGCGATGGGCAAAACTGACTGACTGAGGGTCCATCGTATAAATTCAAAGGAAAATTCACCCATTATAGCCAGATGTACTTTTTACAAAGACAAGGTAAAGTTATTGAAGGCAAAACGGAAATTAAAAGGAACGAACATATTCATTGGCGAAGACTTTTCACAACGGGTTAGGGAAATCAGAAGGAAACTTTCCCTCATCTGAAGGAAGCCAGGAAGCAACAGAAAAGAGCCACAATGATTTACGATCATCTGCTCATTGATGGTAAGAGGTTTATTATTGGTGATAATGACAACATAGTTGAATCGCCATAGGGACACGGCCGGCCTCACATTAGTTCTGGACACAGTGTAGTGTGCCACCCCAACAAGCTAGGTGAAAATTCGAGGGCAGAAAGTGTAAGGGTAACACCGGCTGTGGGGACAGAGTTGGCTGAACGCGGTTCAGCACGTGAAAGTGTAGTCGGGAAAGCAGACACTGTGTGTTCGCCTACCCGTATATCAGGCAGGTTGTCACCTGACTGCACTGCCGTTACCAGTGCAAGCGCACCCTTGAATAACATGTTTGTATGTAAACATTGTAGTAAAAACATGTGTTTGTGCAGTGGGTCCCAAGTGCACGCAGTCAAGATAACAGCTTTTCGAACATGTCTGTCAATCGCAGAAAATATTCATTCTTGCATTGGAACGTTAGCGGTTTGTTTTCTAAGATTACTGACCATCATTTTATCAACTATGTGTCGTCTTTTGATTTTGTTTGCTTAGTGGAAACTTTTCTTGCAGAATTTCAGTCTACAGTTTTTCCTGAACACACTGTCTTCATTAAACCTGCTCTTAAATTTACAGAACGTGGAAGAAGATCAGGTGGTGTAATATGTTTGATTAGAAGTAAACTTTTGACATACGTGAAGAAACTCGATTCAAATTTTGATAATGTTTTGTTGTTTATCATCGATAAAAAGTTGTTCCATTTGCCAAACAATGTTTTGTTTGTGTGTTGCTATGTTCCTCCAGAAGGATCACCATACTATGCTTTTTCTAATATTGATAATGGAATTAGTCAGATTGAAGATAGTTTGATTGAAGCGCTTAGGTTTACATGATGATATGTCAGTTTTGATGTGTGGTGATTCCAATGGAAGAACAGCTGATGTTTCTGTGGATATTACTGATGAATTTGCACAGTTTTCATGGTTTAATAAATTTCATCAAGTCAAAATCAAACGATGCTCAAAAGATAAGGGTATAAATATGAATGGTAAATGTTTGTTGAATATGTGTGTAGCTTTGGGGTTATTCCTATTCAACGGTGTATGTAATGGGGATAAAGAGGGGTTGTGTACATATATTTGTGACTCTGGCAGCAGTGTGAACGATTACTTTGTTGCATCATGCGATCTTTTTGACATTGTGAATACTTCCTGTGCATTTTGTGTGAGTGAACGGATCGAATCGGATCACATGCCGTTAGAATTCAGAATGAATGTAAAAGGCATATGTGAACATGGATATCCTAATAAGAGAGAATATGTGGAAAAATTTGTGTGGAAAAATGAGCATGCAACTGATTTTTGTATTGCAATTAATTCAGATGATGTTCATGAGCAATTGTTGAATGCGTTAGACATGTTAGATGTTAATGCGAATGTAGCACTCGAATTATTTAATGATGCTGTAAAGTGTGCTGCAGATTCTATGAAACAGAAAATTTCCGTCGGTTGTACAAGACAACAGAATAAATGGTTTGATTCAGAATGTAAAACTACAAGACAAAATGTAAGAAAGTTATTGAGAACATGTAACAGAACATTAGATATTACCGACCGTCATGTATACTGCGTACACAGAAGAGAATACAAGAATTTATTAGATAGAAAGAAAAAGTCATATAACGATTCATTGTTTCAAAAAGTTCTTAATTCTATCAACAAACAGCAGGAATTTTGGGAAAATGTTAAATTTGTATTAAAAAAGAGTACGCAGAATCAGAATAATATCACAATACATGAATGGCATGATCACTTTAAGAATATTTTGGAAAAAGATATCACCGTTAATTCTTTAATTTTTTAATTGTCCAAACATACAATGACAACTAACATACATAAACCAATACATTAATCCATAGTGGCACATATTTAACGCATACAAATGTACATGCATTTTCTTCTTCTTTTTTTTTTTTACACGGCACACATGCCGAATAAATTCTAATAACTGGCATTAATCCTGTGTACCCAGGTTGTGGACGAGATTAAATAGAAAAGAAAAAGAGTATACAGTACTTATTAACATAATACACTCACATACACACACACACACCCTTGCGCATACCTTCATATGATACATGATATAACCATTAGTTCCCTAGCATTTTGATATAAGGTGACCATTTTGTTAAGTACGTTGCATGATTCATCTCCATTAAGGACATATATTTCTCCATCTTATGTCTATAGTCCAGCTCCTTCAAAAATGTGTTTAGATTAGGTTTTGTCTTGTTAATTCTACATTTATATATGAAATATTTTCCCATTAAAATTATCAGGTCTAGCATATCGTCGGTTTTTGTTTTCTCATCCGTACCAAATAATAATCTCCACGTTAAGTGATAATCTTACACAGTGTGAACAGTTAACTTGCAGAACTCTTTCCAGGTCTTTCCAGAAAATACGGGTAAACTCACATTCCCACAGTTAGTGATTAATTGAGTCTTTCTCTCTAATGCAGAAATTACATTTGTTGCTATCAATAATTTGCATACTTTTCAACACACTATTTGTTACCAGAATTCTGTGGCATATCTTAATTTGGAACCATTTTAGTTTTGTTTCTTTAATTTTCTTAATCCTTTTCAGTACCTCTACCCAATCAATTGGTATATTAAGACGTTGTTCCCACTTGATAAATGTACTAATGTTAAGAACTTCATTGGCTTCCACTATAATAGCGTAATAAGCACGTGATCCTTTATTAATACTACAAATTTTTTGAAGTGCTGAAGTTTTATCATTACCAATGTTACTATCTAATTTCAATCTTCTTTTCTTTGTATAAGCTTTGATCGAACGCACGCAACTTACATGAGTTAGAAAATTGATATGAAAGCCCATTTTCTCCGACAGTTCATGGCAGCTTAGAAAATTACCATCCTCATCGAGTAAATGTTTAACTAGAAATATATTGTTCTGCATCCATTTCTTGTAAAAGAACGGTTTTTCTCCTACTTTGAACTTTTCATTACAAAAGATAGGTTCAGTGGCTAAATCTGTACTTTCAGTTAATTCTACCTGTTTGCAGAATCTTTGATATGGCTGAAAGACTCCTTTACAAAATCTGTTTATAACATTGCTTTCAACAAATCTGTCAGGGCCATATGCGTCAATGATACCTATTTCGGGACATAATGAATGTAATATTATTTTCCACTTGTGGTCGTGCATGTACACCTTCCGTATCCAGGCGATTTTTAAGGAGCTGATATATATATTTTCAGGTCGGGTATACCTATCCCTCCTTTTTGTATATTATGTATTGAGTATTTTCTTTTAATTTTATGATTTTTGTTATTCCAAACAAATTTGAAACACATTTTCTGTAATGAAGCGATCTGGGAATCAGGAGGATTCGGTAAGAGGATCCATAAGTACACCAGTTTTGATAGTACTAATGATTTAAGCACAGCTACTCTACCTAATTGTGTTATTATTCTTTTTGACCATATTTTGAACAGGTTTTGGACTTCTGCGAATTTGTATTTCATATTAATTTCCGTCATATCTGATAGACTATTCGTAAACCACAGTCCTAGAATTTTGAACTGTGAGGGGTTCCATTCCATTTTATAGTAGGGTAAATATGTTTTCGTGGAATTTTTCTCTGTACCTAACCAAACATTAAACGTTTTTTCATAGTTCAGTTTGAGTCCAGATATTTGCTAAAATTCATAAAGGTTTCTAAATAGCTTTTCATATGATTTCTTATCTCCTTCTAACGTAAAGGTAGTGTCGTCTGCAAACTGATTTATTTTGAATTCCGTATTTTCTACCTTTATGCCTTTGATATCGGGGTCTTGCCTTATCTTGGTCGCTAGTATTTCTACGCACAAAACAAATAGATATGGAGATATAGGGTCCCCTTGACGGCAACCTCTTCCAAGTATAAAACTTGAAGACACTTTCCCATTCACTATCACGTAAGACTTTATATTATCGTAAAAGGATGCTATCCATCGTTGAATACCTTTTCCGAATCCGAAAGCAGCCAGAATTTTACTCTTGTATGACCAGTTAACTGAATCAAAAGCTTTTTAGAAATCGACAGAAATTAATAACCCTCGTAAGCGATTCACTTCTAAGTAATGTATTAAATCGTATATTGTTCGTAAACTATTTCTTATGTATCTTCCTGGAACGAAACCCGTCTGGTCCTCGTTTATGAGCTTTGGCAGAACATTTTTTATTCTGTTTGCAATACAGGCTGAAGCAATTTTGTACGTTACATTTAAAAGTGAGATAGGTCTCCAGTTCTTCAAGTATTCTCGCGGTTCCTTTCGGAAGACCAATTATTATTCCTTCTTTTTGTGTTACAGACATTCCTCCATTACTGTATCCTTCATTTAGAGAAGGAACAACAAAATTTCCTAATTGTCTTCAGAAAAATTTAAAGAAGTTTACCGTCATGCCGTCTGTTCCAGGACTCATCATTTTCCATCTTTTTTAGGACTTTGATAGCTTCTTCTAACGTGATTAATCCCTCCAATTGTTCGGATTCTAACTGACTTAGTTTTGGCAGGTTATCTACATATTTTCCAATTTCAATATTGAATATTTCCTTTTCTGCATATAAATTTTCATAATAGTTCTTTGTCTCTTTTTACATATCATCCGTTTCTGTCAAAGTTGTTCCTTGGTCCGGGACTAGTTTAAGCATTCTTTTGCTTACGAAGTTCCTTTTCTCAAGTGAACAGAAATATTTGCTTATTTTTTCCCCGTAAGATGCCCATTTGGCTCTGGATCGTATTATTATTCCGTCAATTTTCGATTTCCTTAACTCACTGAGCTGCTCCTTTTTGTTTTTTAAGATCTCCAGGTCTGTTTCTGTTAAGCAATTTTTACTTTCCAAGTCTTATATTTCTTTTTCAATTCCTTTTTCTTTTTCATTACTTTTTCTGTTTTTGCGAATGCTGAATGTAACTGTTTCTGCTCTTATTTCCATGATTCACCGTTAATTCTATTGTTTATGCCGGTCAGTTATCAGAAGATGACGAGTATACCAATTATTTAGATCGGTCCATCACAAAACACGAGGTATTATCTGCAATAAAAAAAAAATTTAAAAACTGGTAAAGCTGCAGGACCTGATGGACTTATAGCTGAGTTTTTTTTTAACATTTAGGGGACAATGCTATACATTTTCTCGTAAAATTATTTAATGTTTTGTTTGATAAGGGGATCTATCCTGAACGCTGGACTGAGTCGATCATTCTTCCTTTGTACAAAAAAGGAGATGTAAATGATCCAAACAATTACAGAGGCATCTCATTATGTAATATAGCCAGTAAACTGTACTGTTCTGTAACAAATAAATGATTAGCAGAGTGGGTAGAACTGAACAATATTACAGGAGAATTTCAAGCTGGCTTCAAAAAGGATTATAGCACAACAGACCATATGTTTACTTTGCTGGCGGCGGTTCAGAAACAGTTTGCTAATAACAGAAAATTATATGTTGCTTTTGTTGATTTCGAGAAAGCATTTGATTCGATTTCAAGGAAACTGTTATGGCCAATTCTAATAAGAAATGGCATAAAGGGTAAGCTTTATAGTTGTGTGAGAAGTATGTATGAAAACGTGAAAGTCAAAATATAGAGTGGGGCTAGGTTCAGTGATTTTATTATGTGTACGCAAGGGGTTAAACAAGGAGATGTTTGTAGTTCTGTTTAGTTTTCGTTGTTTATGAATGAATTAGCTCTCGAAATTATTGAAAAGGGTAGGCAAGGCATTACTTTTAATTTGATTCAGTTATTCATTTTGCTGTTTGCCGACGATATTGTGTTGTTATCTGAAACTGTTATAGGTTTACAAACTCAGCTGAATAGTTTATACTCTGCTGTACAAAGACTTGAGCTTAAGGTAAATATGGACAAAACAAATGTTTTAGTTTTCCGTAAAGGTGGCTATTTGGCTGCATGTGAGAGATGGGTTTATGGTACATCAAAAATATCAGTTGTGAACGCATATAAGTACTTGGGTATTTATTTTTCCACGAAGCTCAGCTTTACTTTTGCATGTCAGGACCTGGTGAGCAGAGGCAAACGTGCCATTATAAGTGTGTTAAATGTTTTGTATAAGTTTGAAAACAGTTCAGCTGAGTTATTTTTCAAGTTGTTTGATGCACAAGTTCAGCCAATAGTGCAGTATGGAGCTGAGATTTGGGCGTTTGAAACAGGTCATGAAATCGAAAATTTGTACTATTTTGCCATGAAACGATTTTCATGTGTGGACAGACGTACCCCGAATGATTTGGTCTATGGTGAACTTGGAAGATTTCCAATTTACATCAATTCATACTTCAAAAGCATTAAGTATTGGCTCAAACTGATCCAGATGCATGGTGACAGACTACCTGCACAAGCATACAAAACGCTGTATGACTTAGATGCTAGAGGTAAAGTTACATGGGCAACAAATATTCGAAATTGTTTATGTAGTTATGGTTTTTCCTTTGTATGGCTAAATCAAGGTGTGGGTTGCGTCCCAAGTTTTTTGGCCTGTTTTAAGCAACGCATGATAGACTGTAGGTGGCAAGATTGGGATTGTCATATCCATAGTAGTGACAGATTCACTATGTACAGACAATTTAAGATGAATTATGTAGCGGAACCATACATTGGAATAGATATGAACAGATCTATAAAATGCGCTTTAACAAAGTTTAGATTGGGTGTCTCTGACATAACAGTGCACAGTCAGAGGTATAAAAAGGTAACAGGTCTTTGTTGTGCCCTATGTGTGGATCCGGTGTAGAGGATGAAGTCCACTTTGCTTTGTGTTGCCCAGCACTAAATGATTTGAGAGCAAAATATATCCCTGCCAAGTATTATAGCAGACCATCATTGTTTAGTTTAGTCTTACTTTTGTCGTCGAGAAATGAAAGTGTTATGAATCATTTTTCTATATATTTGTATAAGTCGTTTAAACGGCGGAGCACTGTAATATGATGATATTGTAACTCATATAAACAAGGCATATGTTTATACTGATTTAGTACACTAAAGTGCGTGAAAAGTTCTCATTTAGCTTTGCATATATCCCCTTCAAATGGGGCTTTGGCCTTTTTTGAATAAAATATCGTTATCGTTATCGTTTCTCTCTCTCTCTCTCTCTCTCTCTCTCTCTCTCTCTCTCTCTCTCTCTCTCTCTCTCTCTCTCTCTCTCTCATATCAACCTTCGTTTGCTCTCTCTCTCTCTCTCTCTCTCTCTCTCTCTCTCTCTCTCTCTCTCT
>CM065723.1:77087153-77089653 GCA_033310375.1 Conus canariensis
ACTCGAAGACACTTATCGACCATATTTATATTTCAGATAAAACTAACATAGCAGAAGCCTGCGTCCCTGTTCTAAACTGTAGTGATCATTACCCAGTTTGTATCATATGGTCCAAAAAAGGAGTAAAAATTCCCAAAACGGAACACAAGACAATAACCTACCGTTGCTTTACAAACTTTAACAACCAAGACTTTCTGCATGACTTGCTTAACTCAAATCTCTCTTCAGTTTTCAACATAACTGATCCAGATCTTGCTGTTGAATTTTGGATCAAAACATATACAGAAATATATGATAAACACGCCCTTCTAAAAACGATTAGAGTACGACATGATCCTAAACCGGCGTGGTGCACTAAAGAGTTACAGGAGGCAGGTTACCTTAGAGATATGCTTAAACAATATGGCTATGACGAGGAATCTAGAAAACTGAGAAATGCAATAAATTCACAGAAGCGCGGAGAAAAAACGAAATATTATCGAGAAATAATATCATTAAACCAGAACCCAAAATTGGTATGGAGAGCTATTAACGAGCTTACAAACGAGCAATCTTCTTCAAAATCAATTGAAATTAAAGACATCTCTGTCTAACAGCTGAATACGTACTTTTGCACTACAGCCAATAAAGTTGCCACGACAGATTCTTCCAGATCAAACGACCTTCAAAAACGATATTGCCAAGATAAAAGCATCAAGTCTGAACTTTATAGTCCACCAATAACAGCCTTTGAAGTTTATCACTACCTAACGCACCTAAAACAGTCAGGTACCTGCGGGGTGGATGGCCTAGACGGCAAAATCCTCAAACTATCAGCTCCAGCAATTACAGATACGTTAACATACGTCTTCAATTTATGCATCGACAAAAATCATTTTCCCGATAGTTTCAAAAAAGCGAAAGTCATATCTATCTACAAAGCAGGTGACAACTCAGACCCTGCAAACTGCAGACCAATCTCAATCATTTCCACTCTTTTCAAACCTTTGGAAAAACACATAAACAAACACACATTACACCGCCTTAATACTTTCCACTTGCTTCATCCAAGACAGTCCGGGTTTCGACACAACCATTCATGCCACACTTCCCTAATCAACCTGGTTGATGACTGGCTAAATAGCATTAACAACAACAGATGTTGTGGTGTCCTATTTATTGATTTCAAAAAAGCATTTGATGTGATAGACCATAACCTTCTCAGAAAATTAAAATTGTATGGCTTATCCACAAAAACTCTTACGCTTTTTGACTCGTATCTAACAAATAGGCAATGTGTGAAGATCATACAACTTTCTCTTCATTTCAAACACTTTCCTATGGCGTCCCACAAGGCTCTACCCTGGGTCCCTTACTGTTCACAATTTACATCAATGATCTACCACTCCATATCACATTCACCTGTGAACTCTTTGCTGATGATACAACAATCCACACAAATCATTCTGATGTTACTGTTCTTGCAAGAAAGTGCAAATGACTTCGTAAAATGGACTGAACTAAATCACATGTCACTTCACCCTCAAAAAACTAAATCCATGCTTATCACAACTAGGCAAAAAAGACAAAATCTCACTATTAAGTTCCTCCTGTATATCTTAAAAATGAACCCGTTGAACAGGTTACATTCCTCAAAGTACTAGGAATAACAATTGATAACAATATTAGTTGGCAAGCTCACATAACCTCACTGTGCAGAAAAATCTCACAGAAAGTTTATCAACTCTCCAGAATCAAACGCTTCCACGACCTACATTCACGTAGGCTCTTTTTCCAGTCTCATATCCAATCATACATAGACCATGGATCTACTCTATGGGACTCTGCTAGTGCTAACACCTTCAAACCATTGCTAAGCCTACACAAGCGAGCACTCAAATTAGTCCTCCTAAAAAGCAGTAGTCTTCTGGACTCGGACTATAAAAGATTCAAGTTCTCCCCTTAAGTCTGAGATTAGAATACAACAAAAGGATCATAATGCACAAGATTGTGTCTGGGAAGGCACCCTCAACATTAGTTCACAGATTCTCAATTAATCCCTCAAGGACTCTACCCAAACTTCATGTCCCTGTTCCTAGAATTGACTTATTCAAATCCAGCTTAACATATTCAGGTTCCTGTCAATGGAACTCGCTCTCTGAATCAACCAAACAACACCAATGCATATCAACCTTCAAACACCATTATTTCAACCATTTTATGTGCCAATACTTGCATACTCCGCCATAAATCCACCACCAACCACCACCACCACCCTCTTTGCCTTATGTATGAACCTGATTATTTAGAAAGTGTTTTGTACTTGAAATGCACATGTTTTTCTGTTTAGTAAGTATGTCTTATGTGAGTACGTGTGTAGGTGTGTGTGTGTGTGTGTGTGTGTGTGTGTGTGTGTGTGTGTGTGTGTGTGTGTGTGTGTGTTGTGTGTGTGTGTGTGTGTGTGTGTGTGTGTGTGTGTGTGTTTTCCTACTACCTCCTGCCCTCTTGTCATTATGTCGTT
>CM065723.1:77094653-77139653 GCA_033310375.1 Conus canariensis
TGTCACTGGTGTGTGTGTGTGTCTGTGTGTGTTTGTATGTGTATGAATTTGAGAGAGAGAGAGAGAGAGAGAGAGAGAGAGAGAGAGAGAGAGACTAGAGAGAGAGAGACTAGAGAGAGAAAAACTGTGTGTGCATGGGCATACATGTTTGTGTTTGTGTGTAATCTATGAAAATAAATCATGCATATCTTTGCATGTGTGTGTGTGTGTGTGTGTGTGTGTGCAAGAGAGAGAGAGACTGTGTGAATGTGCATAGGTGTTTATCTTTGTGTTTGTGTGTAATCATGTATATCTTTGTGCATATACATGTGTGTGTGTGTGTGGTGTGTGTGTGTGTGTGTGTGTGTGTGTGTGTGTGTGTGCAGGCTGGAAACACTGTCCTACCTGTCAGCTGGACGCCCCCCCACGTTCCCATCACTGTCAGCACTGTGGTCACTGCATCCTGAAGCGTGACCACCACTGCTTCTTCACCGGTTCCTGTGTGGGGTTCTTCAACCAGCGCCACTTCATCATCTTCAGCCTCTACTCTATCTGGGGCTGCCTCCTGGGCATCTACCTGCAGATCACTTACCTCAACCTGTCTCTACGACTTCCTGAAAATTACCTCATGTACATCCCCCCAGTTCCTCTCTATCAGCTTTTCATGGGCAACATGTCACTCTTGATCTTCCTTATCCTCATGCACATTTACATCAACCTTGTGTTTCTGAGCATGGCGGCGGTGTTCCTGATATGGCAGGTCTTTATCATAGTGAGAGGTCAAACGTCGTATGAAGCATGGCGGAATATCAAGGTCTATGATGCTGGTACATGCAAGAACCTGACCTCAGTCTTTGGGTCTCCACTGTCAGCATTGAAGCTGGTGTTTGCTCCCCTGATGTATCCCCTCAAAGGGGATGGAATCAAGTGGGATCGTTTGCTGAAGTCTGGGAAGAATTTCTAATGTTATCCAAGTCAAAGTATCAAGGTTAGACAAAATCTACAAGGAAAAAGATGCAGTGGAACTTAAGTTATGGATGTGGGTGTTGAGAGAGGATTGAATGTAGCTAGAGCTGAATAAACCAGTGTAAGGTGTATGTGAAACTTGTTTTAAATACTGAATTTTTTCCACAGGAAAAAAAAAACTGACTTACTATCGTTCAGTTCTGCTCATCAACTGGATGAATGCTAATAAAGAAAAATGTTGATTTTTAAATACAAAATGAAAATGCTGAGATTTATAATTTGCTTGCATAATATTGAATGTATCAGAGCTGCTGCGATTGTATCAGTCCTTTTAGTAACATGTGAGAATGAGCACAAACATGACAAGAAAGTTTTCATCTGTAGCCATAATTAGACCAGAGTTGAACATGGTTGGTCCTCTTCCAAGCATTTTGAAACTGTTCATCTGTCCATTGAAACCATGTCCACCCCAGACTGATTGAACAACAACAAACTGTTCATCTGTCCGTTGAAACCATGTCCACACCAGACTGATTGAACAACAACAAACTGTTCATCTGTCCGTTGAAACCATGTCCACACCAGACTGATTGAACAACAACAAACTGTTCATCTGTCCGTTGAAACTATGTCCACACCAGACTGATTGAACAACAACAAACTGTTCATCTGTCCGTTGAAACCATGTCCACACCAGACTGATTGAACAACAACAAACTGTTCATCTGTCCATTGAAACCATGTTCACACCAGACTGATTGAACAACAAACTGTTCATCTGTCCGTTGAAACCATGTCCACACCAGACTGATTGAACAACAACAAACTGTTCATCTGTCCATTGAAACCATGTTCACACCAGACTGATTGAACAACAAACTGTTCATCTGTCCATTGAAACCATGTCCACACCAGTACTGAGTTTAGTTTCAGTTTCATCAAGGAGGCGTCACTGCATGTGGACTAGTCCATATACTGAGTTCTGAGTTCACAAAAACAAACTGTCCATCTGTCCATTGAAACCATGTCCACACCAGTACTGAGCTCACAGAAACAAACTGATCTGAGAAGAAAGCCAACATCTGACCATTGCATAATCATCGTTCTTCATGGCCAGTTCATCCTCACAGCCATCATCTGACCATTGCATAATCATCATTCTTCATGGTCAGTTCATCTTCACAGTCATCATCTGACCATTGTATAATCATCGTTCTTGATGGTCAGTTCATCCTCACAGTCATCATGTGGCCATTGTATAATCATCGTTCTTGATGGCCAGTTCATCTTCAGTCATCATGTGGCTGGGTCACCAATGGTTCCACAATGTGACATGACGTTTTCTATAGCATTTACCCATTGTAATCGCTCCATGTATGGGATACACCTATTCATCAGATTGCTTTCATTTTTGTTGTTGTTGTTTGTTTGTTTTGGTTGCTTTTTTAAAGTTTCGCTCAAAGAAACATTTTGACTGGTCAGTTAAGGGGAAGTGTAAAGGAACTACGATTTAAAACCAACCAAACAACACTTTTTCACAGGTAACAATCTCAACATATTTACCTTTTTTTTGTTTAGCTAATAAGATGGCCCGTTAGAAAAATGTGTTGCACAACTAGGGTATCTGGGGTACCCATATTCAAGGTCACACTTCAAAAAATGTTGCCAACAAGACACCCACAGACCCAAGGCAGCTAAGTGTGTCTGCCATATCCACAAACATGATAACATTAAATATGACATGTTCAGATCATTTGAATTGTTTCATGCAGATCTTGACCTGGCCGAGGTCATTGTCTATGAAAAACCAAACCTGTCTACATTTGCGCAGGGAAAGTATCAATGTTGTCAGTGGACAGTTGTCATCATCATCAGGAACGGTACAAAGACATGAAACTCCTATGAACAAAAGTGGATGAGACTTGCACTTGTTATTCTGCAGTTCTTGATGTTGATCCCAGAAATGTTGACTGAGTGGTCAAGAACAATGTAATCCCTAGGTTCATAAAGTTGGCCATGATGTGGATGGTCCATTTCTCATCACATCAATGTACATGTCCAAGGGCTAATGACAAAAAGAAAGAAATGCTCGAGTACCTAAAGTTTTTTCCTTTTTTTTTCTGTTCTCACCTTTAAAAAAAACATTTTTTAAATGCCAAGTGTTGCTCTTTCATATGGGGGGACTGGAAGGACAGAGAACCTGGGGGGTAGGGGGTCCTGGGGAATTGGGGGGGCTTGGGGGTGAGATTTGGTAGTGCGGTTTTATTGTCATTTTTCAAATGTTATAAAAGTGAATGTTATATCTATATCCTGTTTGTTGTGCTTATTTATAGCATCCTTCTTGTTCCCAACCATGAGTTATTTTTCTTGAGTTATCTGCAGAGAAAGACAGCGTTTTTGAATTTTGCCGGTTACTGGATATTCAAGAATTCTGTGCCTACTACAATCTGCTACCAGTTCTGCATGTGTAATCTGCAATTCTTCTCTGCACTCACTTTTGTGAGTGGGCTTTCATATGTACAACCTTTTCTTCTTCATTGCATTTTCCAGAGGCTGGGATTTGTGATGGGAGGTGAGGGGGGATGGGGGGGGATGGGAGGGGGGGGGGGGGTACACAATGTAAGTTTTTTTTTCATGTTTTGTGTCAATGAACTTTGAAGTGTAATGAAAATCTTGATAATATATTGTGAAGTTTATTTCCACTTTGATGAAAATGCATGGCTGCCAACCTTCTGGAGTCAAAATTCAGGAACCAAGGGATGAAGGGGGGGGGGGGGGGGGGGGGGCAGTTTGGCTTGGGACTGAAAGCGTTTGTACCCCCTTCTGTTTCAGTTGAGACATTTCTAACCCGCCTATCCTTCAGCTGAGAAATAAATGGTTTGAAAAGAAAATGCATGTCTCATACATTTAATATATTTTTGCAAGAGTTTTCCCTTCCTATTCAAACAGGACCCCTCCTAAACCCCATATTTTTTAACAAAATTTTGAAATTCTTAATTTGTTTCTTTTGAACTGAATTTGGGATTTCAGGAATAATGTCTAAATTAGGGAAAGTCCAGAAAAATGCTTAGATGGTTAGCAGCTATGGACATGCTTGAACCTGTATTCTGGCTTTTGTTTGTGTTGCCAGCTGGTGACTCATTGAGCTGTGGAGTCTTTGTGTTGCCAGCTGGTGACTCATTGAGCGGTGGAGTCTTTGTGTTGCCAGCTGGTGACTCATTGAGCTGTGGAGTCTTGCGTTGCCAGCTCGTGACTCATTGAGCTGTGGAGTCTGTGTTGCCAGCTGGTGACTCACTGAGCTGTGGAGTCTTTGTGTTGCCAGTTGGTGACTCACTGAGCTGAGTCTTTTGTTTGTGTTGCCAGCTGGTGACTCATTGAGCTGTGGAGTCTTTGTGTTGCCAGCTGGTGACTCATTGAGCTGTGGAGTCTTTGTGTTGCCAGCTGGTGACTCATTGAGCTATGGAGTCTTTTGTTTGTGTTGCCAGCTGGTGTCTCACTGAGCTGTGGAGTCTTTGTGTTGCCAGCTGGTGACTCACTGAGCTGTGGAGTCTTTTGTTTGTATTACCAGCTGGTGACTCATTGAGCTGTGGAGTCTTTATGTTGCCAGCTGGTGACTCATTGAGCTGTGGAGTCTTTGTGTTGCCAGCTGGTGACTCATTGAGCTGTGGAGTCTTTGTGTCGCCAGCTGGTGACTCATTGAGCTGTGGAGTCTTTGTGTTGCCAGCTGGTGACTCATTGAGCTGTGGAGTCTTTTGTTTGTGTTGCCAGCTGGTGACTCACTGAGCTGTGGAGTCTTTGTGTTGCCAGCTGCTGACTCATTGAGCTGTGGCGTCTTTGTGTTGCCAGCTGGTGACTCATTGAGCTGTGGAGTCTGTGTTGCCAGCTGGTGACTCATTGAGCTGTGGAGTCTTTTGTTTGTGTTGCCAGCTGGTGACTCACTGAGCTGTGGAGTCTTTGTGTTGCCAGCTGGTGACTCATTGAGCTGTGGATTCTTTGTGTTACCAGCTGGTGACTCGTTGAGCTGTTGAGTCTTTGTGTTACCAGCTGGTGACTCATTGAGCTGTGGAGTCTTTGTGTTGCCAGCTGGTGACTCATTGAGCTGTGGATTCTTTGTGTTGCCAGCTGGTGACTCGTTGAGCTGTGGAGTCTTTTGTTTGTGTTACCAGCTGGTGACTCATTGAGCTGTGGAGTGTTTTGTTTGTGTTACCAGCTGGTGACTCATTGAGCTGTGGAATCTTTGTGTTACCAGCTGGTGACTCATTGAGCTGTGGAGTCTTTTGTTTGTTGCCAGCTGGTGACTCATTGAGCTGTGGAGTCTTTGTGTTAGCAGCTGGTGGTCTCATTGAGCTGTGGCATCTTTGTGTTGCCAGCTGGTGACTCACTGAGCTGTGGAGTCTTTTGTGTTGCCAGCTGGTGACTCACTGAGCTGTGGAGTCTTTTGTTTGTGTTGCCAGCTGGTGACTCACTGAACTGTGGAGTCTTTGTGTTGCCAGCTGGTGACTCATTGAGCTGTGGCGTGTTTGTGTTGCCAGCTGGTGACTCACTGAGCTGTAGAGTCTTTGTGTTGCCAGCTGCTGACTCACTGAGCTGTGGAATCTTTTGTTTGTGTTGCCAGCTGGTGACTCACTGAGCTGTGGAGTCCTTGTGTTGCCAGCTGGTGACTCATTGAGCTGTGGAGTCTTTTGTTTGTGTTGCCAGCTGGTGACTCACTGAGCTGTGGAGTCTTTGTGTTGCCAGCTGGTGACTCATTGAGCTGTGGAGTCTTTGTGTTACCAGCTGGTGTCTCACTGAGCTGTGGAGTCTTTGTGTTACCAGCTGCTGACTCACTGAGCTGTGGAGTCTTTGTGTTGTCAGCTGGTGACTCATTGAGCTGTGGAGTCTTTTGTTTGTTGCCAGCTGGTGACTCATTGAGCTGTGGAGTCTGTGTTGCCAGCTGGTGACTCACTGAGCTGTGGAGTCTTTTGTTTGTGTTGCCAGCTGGTGACTCATTGAGCTGTGGAGTCTTTGTGTTGCCAGCTGGTGACTCACTGAGCTGTGGAGTCTTGTTTGTGTTGCCAGCTGGTGACTCATTGAGCTGTGGAGTCTTTGAACACTGTACAGTCAAAACAGTAGCATGGCAGATTGATACCGACTTCACCTGCATTTCATCCTTCGTTGTTTGGACAAGTTGGGTGGATTGACATTTGCATTTGCTTCCAGCATGTTAAGAAGAATCACACAATTGCAGACCTGTTTACCCCAAATTCGTGTACCTGTAATATCTCGGACGAAAACCTGTAATTTGAAAAAAACAAAACAAAAAAAACCCATGTAATCTTCATAATTGCAATACTTTTGCAACTTTCGAAGATTTGGAAGAGCCGGCCATTGGCGCATAAGACTACTTCGTCACCATCTTTGACAATGTTAAAGATGCAAGGCACACCCGTAATTTTTATTTTTGTTTCCGTAGAAATTACGGCAAAATCATAAGGGTAAACAGGTCTGCAATTGACATAATGATGAAAAGGACAGCATGTTTGCATTATCACAATATCAGTTTGATGCCGAGCTTTGCTAACAGAGAAAAATGACAGCATCTTCGATTGCAACGAACATCTCTGTGCTTGTGTGCGATATGTGTGTGTGTGCACATGTGCCTGTTCTTGTATTGTACATGCATATACGGGTTTCAGGGATTGGGCAGTGAAGGTAACCTTCAAGTGCACGACCCCAACAACTAGCTCAATAATCAAAATCAATCCCTCTACCAGGCCTCCTGCTGTCAGCAGACACAGGACTTCTCATTACCTGTGACTGCACATCTCCATTAATACAGCATTTGATGTCATTTCTCAGTTTAATTAAATGCTGACACATACACACTCAAGCACAACCGTTCAGATCACTGGATTTTTAATGCTGCATACTTTTTTTGCAATATATTTGAGGTGTCATTTAACTATGGTGTGAATCATATCTTGGTTTGAATCTTTCTTCCTTGTGTTTCTGAGTATGTAAAGTTTTCACCATTAAAATGGAATATTTTCATTCGTCTTCATGTGTTCTCTTACAGATACATCTAAGTGTGTGTGTGTGTGTGTGTGTGTGTGTGTGTGTGTGAGTGTTTGAGAAAGAGAGAGAGAGAGAGAGAGAGAGAGAGAGAGAGAGAGAGAGAAACCAAGTGCACACATGAAAGCTTGTGGGTGCATGTGAAAGCATCAATTTACTGATTGTAGCAGTCAAGAGTGTTGCTGTCATTCAAGCTGACACAGGACTGATGTAATGACTTCTGAATTAGGGCTGCTCCCACCGATTCTGGATCAAGGCTGTTCTCATTAATTTTGATACAGGGCCATTCTCACGGATTTCAAATAAAGGTTGTTAAACTTAATCTTTCTCAAACAGAACTGCTCTCATTCATGCTGCTCTCGCTGATTCTGAATCAGAGTTGCTCATTAATTAATACTGAATCAAGGCTGTTTACGTTAATTGTGAAATATACTCTCATTAATTCTAAACAAAGGCTGCTCTTAATTCATTTTTATATAACACCACTTTCATTAATTCTGTGTATGGGTTGTATTAATTAATTCTGGATCTGAACAGCAGCTCTCATTAGTTTTGAATAACAGCTGTTCCCGTTATTTTTTTTTTCTAATTAGGATTCTTTACTTTTCCAGTTAGTCTTTTCAGGGTACTTCAGATCATCATTAATTTTTCAGATCAACATTAATTAGAACTCTTTCCTTTTTCAGTCGATCTTGTCAAGTACTTCAGATCACAGTTCCACGGTTTTTTTACATCTGTTACACCAGCCACTAGCTCTACCCTTTTCATCTGTATACGCATGGACAAACTCAGATACCATTAAAGATCCAGTGCCCATGTCAGTGTTTGGTGGGGTATGGCACAATAACATATGCAGCTTGCAGGATTCTTGACAAGGAAACCAGCACCTTCCAGCATTCTTCATGCCCACTGATACACCATGAAAAACACCAATGAAAAAAGTAACATCAGCAACATTATTGTACATGTGCCCAACAAAACGCTTCAGATCTATATGTCTTAGGACCACATGATAATTGTGACACTTGGTCGAGCGTTTCATATCTCAAATCGGTTGGAATTACACAACTCATGTTTTCTGGCACATTTGTCTCACTCGCACAAGTTTTCATACATATTTGAATACAAAACGCACTAAAAATGATCACTGATTATATTCATTTCAGAGTAATTTCAATGTACCACTTGTACCCCATGATATGATAACAGTAAAGTGGTCACGCTATCTTTGATTGTATTTATTTCAGAGTAATTTCAATGTACCACTTGTAGCCAATGATATGATAACAGTAAAGTGGTCACGCTATCTTTGATTGTATTTATTTCAGAGTAATTTCAATGTACCACTTGTAGCCAATGATATGATAACAGTAAAGTGGTCACGCTATCTTTGATTGTATTTATTTCAGAGTAATTTCAATGTACCACTTGTAGCCAATGATTAGTTATTTCGGAGTAATTTCAATTTACCACGTGTGCCCAATGATATGACAACAGTAAAGTGGTCACACCATGATCACTGAAGTGTGTACTGTCCGTGCATATCAACATCTTCAGACGGTTCAGGTCCATCAGAAAACTTGGAACTCTGCTGCAGCTAGCTATTAGCATGAGGCCACGTCAAATCAATATACGTTCTTCTTTCATAAGCCCCACCCTTCCTATGGAGCTGAACTTTATTCACTACATTCAAAATCCCCACCTCCTTTTTTTCTTTAATGGTATCAGCAGCATTTTCATATACAGACTACAAGATGCAAATAACTTAATGAGCGAGTATCACCATTCTCCCTTGGCAAGAAATCTGAATAACTATAAAGAAAAATCATAAGAAAATAAACACTTATCTTAAAGAATGTAAAAAATAAGATAAGCCAACATTTTCCGTAACTTCTAAACATACAGTTTTCATTATTTCTCAAACTAAATAACCAAACATGTACATTGTTCATTTTTCCATGAAAAAAAAATTATCTGCTACAACACAAAATAAATATTTGGCTACTCACACTTCTTTTTCTTTACAAAAATCAAGTATTTGATCTCTTGATTTAGAACTATACGCCCTCAATTTCGTATTGGAATATTCTTCTTCCTTACAAAGTTAGAGTATTATCCAGAAAAAATTGGGAATTTCAGGCATTTCTGTACCCTTAACAATTTCTTTTCTGAAACCTGAAGACTTGCCATCAGAAAAGCATTGGCATTTCAGTCTGACGTGGATGACCTGCTTGCAATTGACCTTTGAACCTTTCCTTGTCAAACAAGAATGCTAACTTTTACTGGCATGATGATTCAACTGACCTTTGAACTTTTCCTTATCAAACAAGAATGCTAACTTTTACTGGCATGATGATTCAACTGACCTTTGAACCTTTCCTTATCAAACAAGAATGCAAACTTTTACTGGCATGATGATTCAACTGACCTTTGAACCTTTCCTTATCAAACAAGAATGCAAACTTTTACTGGCATGATGATTCAACTAAGCTTTGAACCTTTCCTTATCAAACAACAATGCTAACTTTTACTGGCATGATGATTCAACTGAGCTTTGAACCTTTCCTTATCAAACAACAATGCAAACTTTTACTGGCATGATGATTCAAATATATGCAATTGACCTTTGAACCTTTCCTTATGAAACAAGAATGCTAACTTTTACTCGCATGATTCAAATATATGCTATAAAACCAAACGAATCCTGGTTACAGCATCAATGTGCCCTACTATTTGACAATTCTATGTCCATAACTCCAAGCGGATGCTCTTCAGAGCAACAATTCAGCTAGACAAATTGTTGCTGTAACCAGCATTCAGTTGCAGTCATGTGCATATAACTGCCTGATCAAGGTGCAAGAGTTGTTTACTGTTCCCTGTCTCAATTTAGATTTTCTTTCATTTGAACGTTTCAATGGCAAATCTTACTTGGTGATGTCATCCTGAAATAATGGCATGGGGGCAGCATCTAACAAAAGCATCAAACTAAAACCTGCACACTGAGATCAATGTTCCAACCTGTGTCTCATTTACTCATCTGCAAATGCTTCAAATCAGTTTGGTTTATACTTCTCAGCAACAAAATTATGACAATTCACACATTCCAATTTTTTTTCTTCTTTCGATTACACAATCAAATGCAAATGCTGGAAGGCATCCATTTAGTACATTTAGTCACCAAGATGTGTCAAATCTCATTACTTAACCATGTGTTCAGTATAAACAAAAACATGGGCCTAGACGTAACTATTTCACCTAATGTACCGCAACTCATTTTTGTACATATAGCACAAAAACAACGGGGTGATGCTACCAACGCAAACAAAAGTCATCCTGAGGCTGTCTCATGCCTGAACAAGGCATCATTTGATTACTACCAACACGACCAATTCTCTCGCAACACCTGACTTCGGTCTTTTTACAAAAATTCCTTTGGGGATAGCTACAACAAACAGTGATTAAATTATAAGATTTTATATATAGCAATTCCTAAATTCCTCTGCTTTGGGCTCAACGTTGGCAAACAAACCCATACCACGATGTGTCCACGCTAACATGCCGTGAAGTGCCATTATAATTGCACACGTTGTGAAACAGTTAGTCGCCTTTAGCAAATACAGTTGCAACAAGTCTTGAAAAAGTTTATACCAAACACACCCACACACCCAAACACCACACACACACAGAGTCTAAACTGTGTGTGACCATTGATTTTTCTCAAAACCTAAGTAACTCAAAAAGCATATGATCCAGAACGAAAATCTTGAAGCTCTCTCTTAAAAATAAAGAAAACCCCAGTTTCAGAACACTGAAACAGACCTGCCAACCCCCTAAGATACCAATGAGTAAGAATTGAAGCTCAGTGAGGCAGAAATGTGTAATTTCTGAGAAGTAAGAGTAATCAAGCGCAACACCTACCTTTTCTCAAACAAACTCGATGCGATGAAATTGTTCGCACAATTTTTGTGAGCTTTACTTTTCTTCAAAAACAAGCTTTTCTTTTAAGTGTCACAAGAAATCTTTCCAAATTATGAAAATGTAGAATACACTGGAAACACACACAAATCCCCTACACCATCATGGCATGGCACACCAAGGCTTGATAGTGCGCCAGAAACAACCTCAAAAATGTTCTCCCCTGTTGCTGACTCTGTGCATGTGGGGTTGGCTATCAGCTCAGTGGCGATTGTGTCATTTTTTAAGTATCGCACCACCCCAGGAAAGAATTTGTCCCCCCCCCCCCCACCCCTCCTCCCTTCCTGACTTCCATCAGTCCCCAACACAAACGGTCCATTCTGCAGTCGAGATGCAGCAGTTTGGGCTTCCATGGCAAGGGTCCTCACAATGTGTGTTGTCTTTGTTCGACCGCTCTTGAACAGTTTGGCGATCTCCGAATCTGAGAACGCTTCTTTAAAAAGCTGGGATGCATGGTCGGCTGCGCTAAGAGCGATGTTGTGCTCGACGAAAAATCCGGCCACCAATGCCTCAGCCTGAATTACCCTTTTCCTCATTTCATCCTCTTTTGAGGTGTCTACAGTCTGATAAAACTGTGTGATGCTGGAAGAATTCGGCGCATTAGAGGAATCGATGTGCTTGTGTGACTCAAGGTGACGCTTCACATCCACCATGGGAAATTGTGAAGTCCGACTCGCAAGTGGTATACCGTGCACAATTTACACCTTTAGCCGAAGGTCGTATGCAGGGGAACTTTTCCGAGAATTCTTTTCGGAACTTTTGACCAAACATTTGACCAAGTTTTTTCTTTTTCACATCTTGTCCAGAACTTTCTACTCCACGTTTCGACATTTTCGTAACTAAAACTTCAAAAGGACGCCAACTTTGCTGAATGGTAAAGATGGTGAAACGAACTACGCATGACCGGAAACGCTTCTTGAAGATTACTGGTTATACACACGGCACCGTGCGTGTCTGTACATAAGCCGATTTTTTCGTCTGTTTTCTTTTTTTTTTTTTTTTTTGGAAAACTTTAAATGCGTAATTTTTTGGCTAAATGCGTAAGGGCGTAAGAATTATCACTTGGGTGTAATAAATTACGCGAAATATGTAATGGTTGGCAGGTCTGCTGAAATGAGAAAGACTGGATACACTGCCTGGTGTGTGTGTGTGTGTGTGTGTGTGTTGCGTGTGTGTTGGTGTGTGTGTGTGTGTGTGTGTGTGTGTGTGTGTGTGTGGTGTGTGTGTGCATGCGTGCATGTGCATGCGTGCGCACACACACACACGTACAGACACAGACCAATGTAAATTCATACATACATACTTCGAGTAAGTAGATATCTATTCACAAAGTTGAGCACTTTGTACACCGCAAACATAAAAACTTTCTCCCCCACCCCCCACTCCATTGAAATGAAATCATCCAATGTCAAACAATTGCATGTTTCAGCATTTGAGTGAAATCTCTTACCTATCCCAACAGCTACAGCCTGAATGCACATGTCCACTTATTGTTCACTGTGTATATCAGTGTGTTTGGGGCACACAATGAACTCCATGTCTAACTTGAATGGTGCTACAAGTCCATCATTTGACGACTGCTCCATGCTTCCATGGAGACATAAAAACACTGCCTTTTGCAATAGCCATGAATGCAAGGCACACAACAGACCTTTCCTTTCATACGCAGTCATGTCAGTAGGTCTGACAATCGGAGCAGCCTATGTCAGACTGAAACACATCACTTCCTTCACAAACTACAGGCTGCACTCTGAAATCCAAAGCGTCTGGCAGCCATTACATTACTTCACAATCAATATTTTTTTTGGTGCATTACAATTTTAGCAGAAGTCTTCTCATCTGTATCTCATATTAATTAAAGCCCTGCAAGTCATGGAGGCTCAAGCTTCTGACAGACATGCAAGTGAATAAAAGCTCCTATGCTGAAACAAAAGCAAAGGCATCTTGCCTATCCAGAAATTCGTTATGAAAAAGTGCAAGCCTAGGCCTTTTCCCGTGACTTTTTCATGCATTTTTTACACTCATTTCAATGTCATTTGCTTTTAAAATATATCAGGATAAAAAGAAAATGCTACATTCCTCAATATAAAATCTAAAACATTACAGTAGGTTTTTCTTTTTTAAAAGTGATTCCATCTAGAAGCCTGTTAACAATACATGTACTCAATGGTATATGGATTCATTCAGAATCCATGAAGCAGTTGCCACCTATACTCAGTGCTGACATTTGGCACTGTGTCAATGAGTAAAGAGAAGTGTAAACATCAACAATCAAAAACTACCCAAATAAATTTTATCTCTTCAGAAATGACCCACACATTTTTCCTGTGCTGCAAATCAATTGATTCATGAACTTTGACACAGGCACACAAAAAAAGTGTCAATTTCAAAGCATGTCTTGTTTTATCATTCTTTATAAAGGGAATAAAAGTAATCATTCACAAACTCTCTCTCTCTCACATACACACAACACACACACACACACACACACACACACACACACAGACACACACACTCACACACACACACACATACATACACACACATACACATGCACACATGCATGCAAACACACACACACACACAAAGAGAGAAAGAAAAAGAACTTACAAACCGACAAAACTGACTCTCGCATGCTGACAAAGCAAATTTACAAAACTCCATGCAACCCTTAACAAACTTCTTTTTTGACGGAAATGAAGAATAACGTGAACTGCATTTCATGAATGCTTTTTACTTTTAATAGATCCAAACACCTGTAGGGAGCCTCAACAGCTTATCACGGCACATCCTGTATCAGTATTGGTAATCCAAAGGAAGAGAGAAGCAATCCACATAGTGTCATATGAAAAAATTGCATCCACCATTCAGTCGCTCATCTTCTTCACTGGGACTTGGTCACAATCAACACAGCAGAAGGCACAAGACCTGTGGAACAACGGAAACAAAATCTGTCACAGAATGTCTGGGTTTTTTTCCTCATTCATGCTCACTACCTCTTTGCCTTTCTCCACACACAGACACAAATCACTGCAGCCATTGTACCAGTGCATAGTTCTCTTTCCTTTTCCTCCTTCAGTCAAATCAGTTTTAACTTTTTAAAAGATAACGCAAAGGATAATTAGCCACCAAAGCCTTGGTGCTGTGTATCAACATCTAGATGTTTCATGAAGTTACGACAAATCCAAACATATAACTCACTTCACACTCTTTACCCACACAACCTGACACCTCCTCTGTCCAGTGAAGCAGCCATTTCCTTCAGTTTCAATAGTTTGACATTTTGTTTCACTTCACTGATCCACACTTGTTTGTAGTTTTGTTTTCTTCCTTTTTACACACAATCTTTCCTTTTTACTGAATCATGTTTTCTCTGAATCAAATCTTTCTCTTCATTTATTCCGAACTGGATCAAAAGATCAGAAGCAATTCGATCATTTCTGCCCAATTCATTTATTTTGATCTAAACATAGCCAGCATACAGGGGACAACCTTTGACAGACTTCAGCATGTTCTTCAACAAAGTAGACGGAGGGATAAGGAAAAGAGCCTCTCATAAATTTCAGTCAGTTTCACATCCAGAAGCACTACAGTGTTGCATGCCCAGTTTGACAACAACCTGTTCAAGAACAACGATACCTTAACCCTTTCCCTTCCATGATCATGTCACTGGAAAACAGTTTGTTTGAAACCTTATAGCTAAATAATGAAAACCCTTATAACACAGTGTAATGAAAACCCTTACAACACAGTCAAAAAGAATTAAGAGGGGAAACAAAATGCACTTACTCAGACAATACAAAGCTACATTCAGTGATTCACTTCATTTGCTAGCTGTTATACAGTATGACAAGAGTCTGGATATGGTCATAAATTCGTCTGGCAGTCTGACAGACAGAAATACAATCACCTCTGGAACTTTCTTCTACAGGCTTCTTCTCATTAGTCACCAGACAAGTTTCCTCTGTAGAAGCTACATCTGTCAAACTGTTGTTGTTGTCGTACCCTGGCTAAAAGCCTCCAGGGACCATCCAATCAGCCGAAGTACTTGAACACTATGCATTAGCTAGGGATGAGAACACTACGTGTGTGACCGGACCATTTTTGATTACCCCGCCACATGGGCAGCCACAATCCGACTTCGGGGCATTTTGGAGACTGATAATGTTGTGCTAGGAGCTTGTCACAACTGAAGACAATCCCCGCATAACTATGCAGAGCATAACAACATTTTGATGTGGCCTTGGTGTTCTAGCCTATGTCAACTGGCCTGACACAGCGTTAAGCCAAGGCGTATCTGTCCAACTAAAGTTGACGGGTTAAAAAAAAACCTCACCCAGCTCTGAGAGAGGTTTATCCATGTCTTCTTCAGTGAAGACTTTGCGAGGGAACGACGTCATCAGGCAGAACGGCCCATTGCCGTCGGTTCGATTCATGGAGATGTAGACCCGCACTGCAGCCAAAGGTTCTTTGACATTGAAGTTTTGAGTCAGTGCCTTGCCATCAGTAAGGCGTATCTGAAATGTACACAAACAGATGGATGTCTGAAAGCAATGTCAAGGCACTTGCCTATTACTCTTCTGTGTGTTCTCTTCACTCTGTGTGTTCCCTAAACAAATGGGTGTCTGAAAGCAATGTCAAGGCACTTGCCTATTACTCTTCTGTGTGTTCTCTTCGCTCTGTGTGTTCCCTCCCTTCCTGTTGCCATCATCACCACCACAACAAAAGACACCCTCTCATCCAGACCCTCAGCTACAGGCTACTGCCATACCCACATGCTCCTGTCACCATCCCGGTGCCATCAGTCCACAAGGAATTCTTTATGAAATTTAGAAAGAGAGGGTGTTAGTTACCGCCAATGACATTGACAAACAAAGCACATGACAAGACACGATGCATTTCAACCTCTTGGGTCTTCTTCAGGCGAAAAAATAAATCACATTTAACATTTATGACAGTACAAACAAAGAATGAATATGACTCATCTGTTGTTGTCCATGTGGTGGGGAAAATAGCTGCTAGGCGGAAATGACAAGGGGGATTATGGGAGAGGAAAAGGAGGGGGGGGTTTTGCGTAGGGGGAGGGGGGGGGGTTGTGTGATACGATAGGGTTGTGTGTCTAGTTTAGTGGGGTGGTGTGATATCTTTGTGACGGTTGTGGTAATGGTGGATTGATAATAATGGTAAGGGGGGGGGGGGGAAGGGAAACTGGAAAAAAAAAAAAATTATATATAGAAGGGGCAAATAAGTACATGAACAGAAGAAACTGTTTAAAAAAAAAAGAAAAAAAAAAAAGAAGAAAGTTTAGGTGAATAAAATAAATGATTTCACTGGGTGATGAAAGAGGTGGTGGTAGTTATGCGTGGGTAGTTGTGAAAGGTGTGTGGGTAATGTTAATAAGGGAGGGAAGGGGATGGAAGATAAATGGGTGATAAGGTATGATTGGGAGGGGGGGGGGGGAGGGGTTGAGACAAAAAAAAAAAAAAGGAGGGTAATGTGTTTGTGTGTGTGTGTTTGGGGGGGGGGGGGGAGGGAAGGGGGCAAGAGAAGGAGAGCTCATATCTCTTCATCCACTATGGGGTGGGGGGTGGGGGGTGGGGGTGGGGGTGGGAGGTTGGGAGGTTCATATTAATAGTGTTGTTTAAAAAAGTAAACAATGCTGTGGGATGATGTTCATTGTAACAGGTGAAATAATGTGTTGGCATCAATATGCTGCTGTTTGGTTGAGAGAAGATAGCAGTGATCAATGAAAAACAGGGTATCATGAGTTGCACACACACACACACACACACACACACACACACACAAAGATTTCAAAGATTTTAATCCTGCGACCCCTTTTGGGGCAGGAGGACTTGAAACAAATCAAACAAATAGAAATGAAACAAATCAAACATCAAAATTTTCCCTATAATTAACGTACTGAATGTAATGTTACACAACTTTACTAAGTTTAAAAAACTTCGCTAAGTTTAGCAACACTTTCTTACTACCACAAAGCAAACGACAATAGTTCAATACGGAGTTTGTATATGTAAATTTTCTAGGTATAAACTGATTTCTAATGTCGTTATATTTGTTTCATTTCATTACAAAATGAAATTCATCACCAAGGTCATTCTGGTCACAGTCCCGACAGAATCGTTCATCGTGAGGTATTCCAAATCGTCTACCAATTTCTATCATGAGTTTATGATTGCCACAGCGAAACCGAATCAGTGGGTATATATAAACATCAGGTAACATCTTAATATATTTTTCACGGCGAAACTCTGTTTTAAAATTTCTGTAAAATAAACACTTATTACTAGATTCTAAAGCATCATTCCATGCACGTTTGTAAATGTCTTCTAATGAATTACGAACATTTCTACAGAGACTGTGAACAGACGAAAACTTTTGTGTCTCCCACACACAGTCGAATCCTGTTTCTATTAGGATATCCCGTATACACATCAACCACCTGGACGTAAAACCCTGATTTCTGTATAAATCATATAATACCTGACACAATCTAGATGAATATTTGTTTGTTTGTGGAGAAAGTAAGGATGACCAGAATTTTATCATTCGTGCATGTACTTGAACTGACACAGGATACATTCCTAGTTCTCCATATATCAATTCTTTTTTGGTAGAACGATTTAAATGAAAAAGATGCTTAAAGAATTTAAGCTGAAAACTTTCCATTAGCTTTAAATCACTATATCCCCAAATTTCACAGCCATATAAAAGCACAGGCAGTACCATTGACTAGTATAAGTCCAGTACAATGTTTATAGGTGAAATCTTGCCATCTTTAATAAAGAAAACATTGCACATTGCGCTTGGTCATACAAATGCTTCTTACATTTATAAACATTTCCTGTTCTGCTAAAGATTATACCTAAATATTTGAAAGTGTGTACTATTTCTATACACTGGTTTTTGAATTTTAGTTTTTTTCTTGGGCTATTGCGTCCATTAAAGACTACACCCTTTGTTTTTTGCTACATTAACATTAAGCTTCCATGCACTACAATACTCGCTTAATACATCAAGAGCATGCTGCAAACCGCAAAAAGAATCTGCAATAATAACAATATCATCAGCATACAAAAGTAAAAGTAAACTAATGTAACTTAGTAAATCTGAGTCAGGAAGATTTCAATCAATATTTAAGAAAGCACAGTTACGATCTGTGAGATATAGTTCAAGATCATTCAAATACAAAGAAAATAGCAAAGGTGAAAGATTTTCACCTTGACGAACACCTCTAAAACTGCCAACATATTCAGATTGACTTCCATTTATAAATATACAAGATTTTTTCTGCTGATACATATTCGTGATTACTTGCAAAATCTTTCCATTTACACCTTCTTTGATAAGCTTTTGCCATAATCCCTGCCTCCAAACTGAATCGAACGCTTTTGTGAAATCAACAAAAACACAAAATAATTGCTTTTTACGACTATTGAAAATATCAATTAAGCTTTTTAAAACAAATATATGTCTGTCGTAGAATGACTTCGTTGAAAACCAGCTTGATTTTCCGAAAGTGTGTTGTTATTCTCGATAAAATTTGTCAAACAGTTATTCAAAATTGTTGTGAACAGTTTTCCAACACAACTCAAAAGTGTTATACCTCTGTAATTGTTACAGTCCAATTTACTACCTTTTCCTTTGTATATTGGCAGAATAAGTCCAATCAACCATTCTTCTGGTATGGTCCCTGTATCAAGAACTTTACTGAAAAGTTTACAATAACTTGTTTTGAGAACTGGGATGCTTTGTTTTATATATTCATTTCGTATTCTATCTATCCCACAAGCCTTTCCATTCTTAAGTTGCTATACAGCTTTTTCAACGTCTTCGTCACTTATTGGTGCATTTAGAAATTCAAGATCATATTGCAAGTCACAGTCAATATCACTTTCATTCTCAACACTATCTGGTTGCACATTCAATGATTTAAAATGTAAGAAAAGATCATCCATACTAACAGGGCATTCATTTCTCTTTTTGATTTTAATGTTTTCCCAATATTCTCTTGGTCTATTAGCTTTTAGATTACAAATCTTCTTATGCCAGTGTTTTGTGTAAACTCTATACGATTTTCTGAGAATTTTTTTGTATTCTTTACTGCTAATTTCAACCTCTCTACGGTTGGGACTAGAATCATTTAATTTAGTTCTATGTTTGGCTGTAAAATACTTTTTTCTATGTTCCCTGCATGTGGCATCAAACCACGGCTTATTTTCATGGCTTTTGTCTGACTTTTGCTTTGTACCTTTTGACACATTTTTTACTTCTCCTAGAGTGTCTTTAGCAGTTTCTAACAGAATTTGTGATAACAATGTATAGGCATCGGCAACAGAAGCGTTTTCATTGTCAAGTATATTGTTTAATTCCTCTATGTTTTTAGTAAGCAAGTTTTCTTTAAACATCTCACCTTCAGATGGATCCCACTGCTTAATGTTTGTATCAAACAAAGGTCTTCCTGTTTCTGGACATCTTACACTTCTATTATTTTCATTGGAGTTTGAACTTTGATTGTTTGATCTTCTCCACGAAATGCTGAGAGATACAAGAATTGGATTGTGAACATCTGAAAGCATGGTGTCAAAGGGATCAACACTAAAGTCAGCAATATGTGTGAACAAATATGGTGAACCCAACATATAATCAATCACAGTACATCCACTACTAGTGCATCGACCAATACCTGCGTCTCTGCCAACTCTCCCATTGAACATAAACAGATTCTGTGATTTGCAAAAATCAGTTAGTCGATAACCACACACACACACACAAAAAAAAAAGGGGGGGGGGGGGGGGGGACCACATGTAAACAATGTTCTGGGTGAGTTAAGATCATGTGATCATAATGAGACTAACTGTGGAAAGTTTTCACACACATATTCATACACACATACACTCATTCACACACACACACACACACACACACACACACACACAAAAAAAGGTAAAAATTATTATCATTAATCAGTCACTGATGGGTGATGATCATATGAGATCAACGGTAGTGTAGGAAGAGATTCTTCTCCGTTCCCTTAGGCAGGAATGGTGGAGGTACTGGCAAGGGCTTCTGTATGGTGAAGGCCCTCCAGTGGTCAATAAGGTTTTGCATTCATCAGTGTGTTGGCAGGCCAGGATTCTTCTTTTGGTGTTGTTGGGACTGTTCCACCGTCATTGGGGCTGCATGGATAAATTGAAGACCCGCCAGGGTGGAGTATTGCAGAGATGTTATATCATAGTCTGGAGTGCCCGGTTCTCAGTATCACAATGATGGTCTTCTTCTTCGTTTACTTAGGTCGGAATCCTGGAGGTACTGACGGAGGCTGCTGTATGGTGAAGACCCTCCAGTGGTCAGTATGGTTTTGCACTCATTGGTGAGTTGGCAGGCCAGGTTTCCACTTTGGGCCGAGCTGGGAATGCTCCGCTGTCTCTGGGGCTGCACTGCATTGATGGTTTGAAAGACTCACAGGTGTGGAGTATAGTGGACCTGTGATGTTGAGGTCAGGGGAGCCTTATTCTCAGTCCAACAATGTTCACTTGGTCTGATCTGGGCGTCCGGTAGTGTAGTATGCATCCCTCTTGTTGAAGTCTGGGTGCTGCTCAAGTCATCTTCCTATTTGTCTCCTTGGAAATATTTTAGATTCATTCCAAGGAGACTACCTTTTACAGTTGGGGCTGCTGTCCTTCCTTTGTCAGTTGGTCAGCTTCTTCATTTCCATATAGTGCAGTGTGAAGGTATTCACTGGATGGGAGTATTTTCAGTGACTGATAATGGCAATAATTTTAAATCGGTAGTAGCACAGGGTGGTGACCATTGTTATACAAGTGGAAAAATGCAGTGGTGATGGTGCAATGGTGCAAGGTGGGGGGGGGGGGGGCATAGGAAAATACCAATGACCTGTGGGTGATGCTCACTGGCATGGGTGAGATCAATGGTACTGTAGGATGATAGTCACTGAGGTAAGTGGAATAATAAGGTGGCATTGGTATAATATTGCAGGTTGAGAAAGTGGGTGGAGGGGGGTTGGGGTAGATGACTGGTGGATGATGGTCATGTTTCATTGGAGATACTGTAGGATGATGATAATTGTTGGTATAAGTGGGATGATGTTGTGGCATGGTGTAAAGTGCCGGTGGGGGAATGGGGCAGGTGTTTAAAGATGGGTGGATGATGATGATGGTAAAGTTGTAGGTATGGTCATAGTGGTGTAGGATGATGGTCATTTTTGTAAAAGGAGTAGGAGAGTGCATTAGTAAGTGTGATAATGCCAGTGGGGGAGTAAAGGAAATGATTAAACACTGATGGATGTTGATAGCTGTGATGAGATCTACAGTACTATAGGGGGTGGCAGTTGTTATAAGTGAAATAATGTCATGGCATTGATGTAGTAATGCCGGTTGGAAAAAAAAAAAAAAAAGAAAAGAAAAGGGATGAAGAATAATGGATAATTGGTCATTGTCTTGAGTGGGATAAACAGTGCTCTTGGAAGTTGTTCACTGCCATAAGTGAAATAGCATGACGGCATTGGCATGATAATGCCAGTTGAGTTTTTAAAAAAAAACAAAAAAAAAACACCACCACCAACAACAACAGCAACTTTGGGGAGGAGGGGGGGGGGGGGGGGGCAATGATCAATGACTCGGTTGATGTTAAAGGTTGTATAGATGAAATTATCACCATCTCACACATACACGAGCATGCGTAATACATGCACGCACACACTGTACATGGGCAGGTATATATGTACACAGGCACATCCACACACACACATATGCAAACATATACACACATGTCAAAAAAAAAAAAAAAAAAAAAAAAATTACACATAGGACATCTTATATCTTATGAGTGGTGGTAATAATGTAATGATGATGGTGGTCATATATGGGAATGTGGGAAGAAAGAAAAAAAAAAAAGGGACACACACAAAACAAACACACACACACACACACCCGACAAACACATGTACATGCATCCAAGCATACCTGTATGTCGAGGGGTGATCATGAGATACAAGATACAATGGGGACAAAGGAAAGGAAGTGGTCAGTGGGAGGGAAAAAAAAAAAAAAAAAGGATAGAAGAGGAAAGGAAGAAAAAAAAAAAAAAAAGGGGGGGGGGGGGTTACTGCAAGTTAATGTGGTGTGGGTGGGTGTGTGATTTTGCGGAATATATAGTGGGTTGTTGTTGCAGTGAGGGACCGGTGTAATCATGTACTTGGGTTGGGATGCTGGTGATAACGGGGGGGGGGGGGGGGGGGGGGGGGGGGTGTGAAGGGAAAGAGCGGGGGGAGGGGGGGGTGTTACAGGAGGTGGGAGAGTCGACTACTGGGCCTACCCTTCTGATAGGGTTTTTTTTGTTTGTTTGTTGGGGGGGGGGGGGAAGGGGGGATATTTTGTGTGTGTGGGGGGGGGTGGGGGGGGGGGGAGTAGGGGGTAGATCAGAGGGTAGGTAGTTGATTGGTATAGAACATGCATGGGGTGTGGTGGAAAGTGAAAGGTGAAGGAGGGTGGCTGTAGATTAGGTATGAAGTGAGGAGCGGGGGCTTCTTGGTGGTGCTCTGTGTGTGTGTGTGTGTGTGTGTGCGTGTGCGTGTGTGTGTGTGTGTGCGTGTGCGTGTGCGTGTGTGTGTAAGTAAATGAACAAAATAAAATGAAATAAATTAATTGAAAAAAAACAAAACAAAAAAAACTTGATAAATAAATAAATTAGAAGTGGGGGGGGGGGAAGTTGTAAGGGGAAAGATAAAGCAAAATTAAGATTAAATAGGTGGAGGGTGGCTGTAACTACTGTATGTAGTGAGTGAAGGGGATATGGTGGTGGTGTGTGTATATGTGTGTGTGTTGGTGGGGGATATTGCCAACTGATGTAGAAGTGGTGGGTATGTGTGTTAGGTTATTGTTGGATATTGATGCCTTGGGGGTGTAGTGTGCCCAGTTTGGCAATGAGATGGGATTCTTGAGTTGTGCGTTCAAAGCTGTCACTCTGTGACTGCCAGAGTGCCATAACTTTGACATGGTTGATGTTGTGTTGGGTGTGGTTGAAGTGTAGGGCGACGGGTTTGGGTTGGTCGTGGCGGATATCAGCCAGGTGTTCAGAGATGCGTGTTTCAGTGTGCGTGATGTTTCCCCTATGTAGATCTTGCCACACAGCTGGCAGTGGATGGCATATATAATGTTGCGGCTCTGACATGAGAATGTGCGTTTGACTGTGAAGGAGTCTTTGGGGCCCTGTAAGATGGTGTCTGGTTTGGTGAGGGGGCCGATTTTGCAGTTGGGTTTAGAGCAGGGGTGAGTACCTGGTGGTGTAGCTGTGGTTCTGTTCAAATTGGACCGCACAAGGAGGTCTTTGAGGTTTTTGTCATGTTTGAATGTGATCATGGGTTTGGTATAGAAGGCGGGTTTGTGGTTATGTACAATGTGCCAATTGGATTTGAGGATCCTACAGATGGGGAGGGTGTGCGGGTGGTAGAGGAGGTAGGCTGTGGGTCTGTCTGTCTTGGTTGGATGCTGGGTTTCCAGAGCAGATGTTCTGGACACAGCTATGGTGCGGCGGAGTGCTGCATTGATGATGGAACTGGGGTATCCGCGGTTGGTGAAAAACTGTGACATTTTGGCTGCTTGTATAGTGAAGTCTTCCTCGCTGGAGCAGAGTCTGCGAAGACGGAGAAATTGTGAGTATGGGATGCTGTTTTTAGTGTATGGGTGGTGGGAGGATGAGTAGTCAAGGTATGCATGTGCGTCGGGTTTGTAGAAAATGGAGGTTTTGAGTAGGCCATCTTCAAGGGAGATGGTGATGTCTTTTTTTCCCACTTTTTCCTGAACACAATGATGAAGGATGAGAAGCACCCAATATTTCTACACTGTCAGTGAAGGCCAGGCTTCTACAACTCTTTCCATCCACATTTCACAGACGTATCCAGACCTCCATTCTGTCCCTCAAGGACCGTTTCTTGCTGATGCATACTGTTGGACACACTGACTGCAGAACACATATTGAATCACATCATGTGCTGAACAAAGTATGATAACATGATGCACACTGTTGGACACACACAGAACACATACTGAATCACATCATGTGCTGAACAAAGTATGATAACATGATGCATACTGTTGGACACACCGACTGCAGAAACACATACTGAATCACATCATGTGCTGAACAAAGTGTGATAACATGATGCATACTGTTGGACACACACAGAACATACTGAATCACATCATGTGCTGAACAAAGTATGATAACATGATGCATACTGTTGGACACACCGACTGCAGAACACATACTGACTCATATCATGAGCTGGACAAAGTGTGATAACAACTGCAAAGTCGGCACCTGCTGCGGATCGCTGAATGGAATCTTTCTGATCAACCACCAAGTCCCTGGACCTCCTACACTTTCGCCTGTACACTTTTCAAACACTCTTTACATTGAAAAAAAAAGAAAGAAAGAAAGAAAGAGACAGACAGACAGACAGGCAGACAGACAGACAGACAGACAGAGAGACAAGACACTGGCAACAACTTTTTAACACTATCAACACAGACCCTCGTTCAGCGCTATGTGCCCAGTGAACACTGCAGTAACAGCACTGACAGGACACCTGATTTTGACCATGTTTCATCAATTTTCCTTAAAAGCCTAAATCCACCAATGACTTTATTTTTGTACAGTGAAATAGAGCTATCTTTCACCTTCTTGATGATAAATGTTTTAAAAGTCCAAATAATTATTTTGTTGTTGTTTGATTGAGTTGAAAATGACATTCTTCGAACAAGGAGCACTGATTCAGTACCTGAAGACGCCAACGGGTTGGTTGCTTTCTCTTCAAATTAAGCAGTGAAATCAACTGTTAGTAGCTTGCTAACTGGTATGATATGACGTAGGAAGGACTGTATCTGTATGCTGACACCACTGGTTAAAAATTCTCCAGGTAATTCGGTCATATTCATTTTTAGAAGACTGTGGCTATCCTTCTCGCAACTTGTCCTGAACAACAGATTGCTTGCCGCGAGTATTTTTGCCCCACGTCGCTGAGTGGTAAGTCAGGCGCCGCGATCATTCTGACGGCGCGCTGCCAAAAAGTGAAACCGCTCATAAGAGGGGATCCAGATCTTAAGGACTTTCAAGTGTCTTCAAGGACAGTAAGGACCTTGGGAGGCAGAGAGAATGTTGCCAACAGACACACCCACCCTCCCCCAGTGCCCTCCAGTCTCTCCCAACCCAACTCACCTGCAGTCTGGTCTCATCGTAGTCTTTCTTGACAGAGGGGGCTGCAGGGGAGGCTGCTGGAGCTCCCTGGGCCGGAGCTGCTGTTCCTGACTGGGCCCCTTTGGCAAACTGCAATGGACACACACACACACACACACACACACACACACACACACACACACACACACACACACACAGATGTAGGTACACAGGCATCCCCAGGTGTACACAAAATTCTAATAATCCTCATACACACATACATTCATTCATATGCACACCTGTATGTGTATTCAAGCACTGAGAATGAACACATACAGTGTACAGTCCAAGGGATAAAAGTGAACAGCAAGCACATGAACAACAAATTGACAGGATCTTGAGCTCTCACACTCAGACACAAATCCATAGGCTCATATACATACTCTCTTACACATACACCCAATCCACAGAGGATCTCTCTCTCTCTCTCTCTCACACACACACACGGACACACACACGGACACACATAAACACACACACCCTCCCTCTCTTTTTCTCTCTTCCACATCAGAGCTGCTCACCCTTTTCTATATCCTACATTCCTATCCTCTCCCACTAAGACCTATACTTGATAACTTGACAGTGGTTGGTGAAGGAGATACTAAGTGACCCACACTGAGATCAGTTCAGAAAGGCAAATACAAAATTACACACATGCACAGACCAAGGGAAAGTGTCACTTACCCTGGCTGCCCGTTCAGCTTTGTCTCTTGCAATCTCATCTTTAACTCTCTGTCTGAACATGAAAGACAACAGATATGTACATCAAGTCATGAAATGCATGAATTAAAAAAAAATAAAATAAAAAAAGGACAAAAGCTTTGATCAGGATAAGGAAATCCAAGAGTAACAATTTTGTAAGGTAATCTGTTGACCGCTGTGCTGCAAAGTCTTTAGCCATACATTAAAACACCCTTAGAATGATTTGTTGTTTTCCATGTGAATTTGTGTCTAGCACTTACCTGGCCAGCTTTTCTTCCATCTTTTCCCTCTTGCGATCTTCAGCCAGCTTCCTCATTTCAGCTTCTTCCATCCTGCACGACCACGGAGACAATCACGTCATTTTCCACACAATACCCTGCACCACCATGGAGACAATCACGTCATTTTCCACACAATACCCTGCACCACCATGGAACAATCACGTCATTTTCACACAATACCTGCACACATGGAGACAATCACGTCATTTTCCACAGAATACCCTGCCCACCACGGAGACAATCACGTCATTTTCCACACAATACCCTGCACCACCATGGAGACAATCACGTCATTTTCCACACAATACCCTGCACCACCATGGACACAATCACGTCATTTTCCACAGAATACCCTGCACCACCATGGACACAATCACGTCATTTTCCACACAATACCCTGCACCACCATGGAGACAATCACGTCATTTTCCACACAATACCCTGCACCACCATGGACACAATCACGTCATTTTCCACACAATACCCTGCACCACCATGGACACAATCACGTCATTTTCCACACATACCCTGCACCACCATGGACATAATCACGTCATTTCCACACAATACCCTGCACCACCACGGAGACAATCACGTCATTTTCCACACAATACCCTGCACCACCATGGAGACAATCACGTCATTTTCCACACAATACCCTGCACCACCATGGAGACAATCACGTCATTTTCCACACAATACCCTGCACCACCATGGAACAATCACGTCATTTTCCACACAATACCCTGCACCACCATGGAGACAATCACGTCATTTTCCACACAATACCCTGCACCACCATGGAGACAATCACGTCATTTTCCACACAATACCTGCACTACCATGGAGACAATCACGTCATTTCCACACAATACCCTGCACCACACGGAGCAATCACGTCATTTTCCACACAATACCCTGCACCACCATGGAGACAATCACGTCATTTTCCACACAATACCCTGCACCACCATGGAGACAATCACGTCATTTTCCACACAATACCCTGCACCACCATGGAGACAATCACGTCATTTTCCACACAATACCCTGCACCACCATGGAGACAATCACGTCATTTTCCACACAATACCCTGCACCACCATGGAGACAATCACGTCATTTTCCACACAATACCTGCACCACATGGAGACAATCACGTCATTTTCCACCAATACCCTGCACCACCATGGAGACAATCACGTCATTTTCCACACAATACCCTGCACCACCATGGAGACAATCACGTCATTTTCCACAGAATCTACTGCCCTCCATCAGCAACATGGGCTCTCAGCATCTGCCTGTCTGTCCGTCTTTTCTTTTCTCATGAACTTGCCAGTACTGACCACTCACCACACTCACTGTGATATGGACATAAACTCTATCGATTATCTAACTTCAAGTTTATTTCACCACACACAAGGTGATTCAATGTAGTTCTGTGCATTAAACCAGCATCTGTTTGATCACAGGCATGCCAGTGAAGTATCTGACTACCAGTAAAAGCAATTCTGTTGCGAACATCTGTCCCTGAGTTTGAATTCAGAAATACCTAGGCCAAAAAAAAAGTAATGGTGCTTAAAAGTTCACTCACAAGGTTAACAAAAATGGAACCAAACAGATACTGAGTCACTTCATTCTGAACCCCTGACATTTCTTTAGTTCCAACATGTTTCTAAAGAAAAATGACAACCACTAATAAGCTAGTAATCAACAAAGAAAAACGGAGGCAGACAGTTTGTCAGTTGATGAAAGTTTGTCAGTTGATGAAGCGTGCAGCAAAAGCTCTTACTTTTGCTTGACCCCAGTGAGGTCTTTCCCAGTGGAGCGACGGATCTTCTCTCTCTGTATCTGCTCCTTCCTCTCCTGTTCTTCCTTCTCCAGCCGTTTCTGCTTCATCTTCTCCATCAACCTGCCATCACACACGCAACTCTTACAACACGCACTCATCTTCCACAAGACATATATCCTTGTACATATGAACAAGGAGAATCTCTCTCTCTCTCTCTCTCTCATCTTCCTCTCGCATGCACACATACACACAAGCATGCACACATACACACACACACAAAGACACATGTTTCCTACAGCAGAACGATAATCGTTTTCCTCTGGAAGCAAGCCATACTGGAGGAACAACTACAGTGACTGCTAGCCCAAAGAGAGACTTTTCAGAACCACAAGCCAGGGGGGAAGGGAGCTGAACAGGATTTTTCTGGATATGACATAATTTCTGTTATCATAAACACAAAGAATTGTCCCTATGGCATCATTTAGCAAACCTATCATTTGATTTGTCCCATCAGCATTATATAGCTAACCCAAACCTATCATCTGATTTGCCCCATAAGAATTTTATACAGCTAACCCAAAGCTATAATTTGATTTGCCTCATCAGCATTATATGGCTAACCCAAACCTATCATTTGATTTGCCCCATCAGCATTATATGGCTGACCCAAACCTATCATTTGATTTGCCCCATCAGCATTATACAGCTAACCCAAAGCTATGATTTGATTTGCCCCATCAGCATTATGTGGCTAACCCAAACCTATCATTTGATTTGCCCCATCAGCATTATACAGCTAACCCAAAGCTATCATTTGATTTGCCCCATCAGCATTATATGGCTAACCCAAAGCTATCATTTGATTTGCCCCATCAGCATATACAGCTAACCCAAAGCTATTATTTGATTTGCCCCATCAGCATTACACAGCTAACCCAAACCTATCATTTGATTTGCCTCATCAGCATTATACGGCTAACCCAAAGCTATCATTTGATTTGCCCCATCAGCATTATATGGTTAATCCAAACCTATCATTTGATTTGCCCCATCAGCATTATACAGCTAACCCAAACCTATCATTTGATTTGCCCCATCAGCATTATACAGCTAACCCAAAGCTATGATTTGATTTGCCTCATCAGCATTATACGGCTAACCCAAACCTATCATTTGATTTACCCCATCAGCATTATATGGCTAACCCAAGCAGATCATTTCAGTCCTTCAACTGCAGGTTACACATAAATGACTCTGTACATCAACATGTGTCCAAGACACACTGTGTGTCAGTGTGTCATTGTCAGCACACACAGCTGTGCCCCATACTTTTCCTTCTGTGCCGCCTTCTCTTCCTCAGTCAGAGGTTTGATCTCCTCCACGCTCTCAGAGAAGCTGGCGTGCTGTGTGCGGGCAGCGTGGGCCTGTGCATCCAGTTCACTCTTCAGCAGTTTGCCACACCTGTCATAAAGTGGGGGAAAAAAATACAGTCAGCATGGGCCTGTGAATCCAGTTCACTCTTCAGCAGTTTGCCACACCTGTCATAGAGTGGGGAAAAAATACAGTCAGCATGGGCCTGTGAATCCAGTTCACTCTTCAGCAGTTCGCCACACCTGTCATAGAGTGGGAGAAAAAATACAGTCAGCATGGGTCTGTGCGTTCAGTTCACTCTTCAGCAGTTTGCCACACCTGTCATAAAGTGGGGGGAAAAATACAGTCAGCATGGGCCTGTGCATCCAGTTCACTCTTCAGCAGTTTGCCACACCTGTCATAGAGAGGGGGAAAAATTACAGTCAGCATGGGCCTGTGCGTTCAGTTCACTCTTCAGCAACTTGCCACACCCGTCATACAGAGTGGGGGAAAAATACAGTCAGCATGGGCCTGTGAATCCAGTTCACTCTTCAGCAGTTTGCCACACCTGTCATATAGAGTGGGGGAAAAAATACAGTCAGCATGGGCCTGTGCATCCAGTTCACTCTTCACACACACTGTCATATAGAGTGGGGGGAAAATACAGTCAGTGTGGGCCTGTGCGTTCAGTTCACTCTTCGGCAGCTTGCCACACCTGTCATAGAGGACAAGGAAAAAATACACTCAACATGGGCCTGTGCATCCAGTTCACTCTTCAGCAGCTTGCCACACCTGTCATGTAGAATGGGCAAAAAATACAGTCAGCATGGGCCTGTGCATTCAGTTCACTCTTCACACACCTGTCATAGACAGTGGGGAAAAAATACTGTCAGTGTGGGCCTGTGCATCCAGTTCACTCTTCAGCAGCTTGCCACACCTGTCATGTAGAATGGGCGAAAATACAGTCAGCATAGGCCTGTGCGTTCAGTTCACTCTTCACACACCTGTCATAGAGGGCGGAGAAAAAATACAGTCAGCATGGGCCTATGCGTTCAGTTCACTCTTCACACACTGTGCTCGCTTCAACCTGTTCATGGGCCTCAGTTTCAGAAATCTATAAGATACCAGTTGTTAAGGAAAAATTCCAGGGTGTAAATTTTTGAATGTCGGCTGTAACACAGCAGGTAAAAAAAAATTTGATTAGATCCTGATGATCAGCATGAAAATACAGATATTTTCTGTCAGATATTTGTTAAAGAACCCAGGACAACAAGGGATCTGTCCCGGGCAAAATTATGTTTAAAAAGTAAATTTCATGTTGTCTAGTTTGATAGACAAAAACATGCACACAAAAAAGCCTGACCAGTTGACTGAAGAGTATTTTAGTTTTACACACAAAAACCATGTCAAGCTGATAAAACAATGAAACAACGAACTGCAATAGGAATGAGCATCAGTCTCCATGTTTCCATGTGTCAAGATGATAAAACAATGAAACAACAAACTGCAATAGGAATGAGCATCAGTCTCCACGTTTCCATGTGTCCAGCTTTGGGTTTTCTTTCCCCTCGAACTGTGATACTAATCACCAGAGTACAGAAACAGTCATGCCTTCTGTAGTAAAACATGCATACGTCATTTCAAACTCACTAAAACACCAAAATATTTGAACTTTCCAACCTAGCTAGTTGCGTCTAACCCCATCACCCCTGCTGCGACCAGTGATAATATTGACCATGATAATGATGAAGACTGTGACGGTGACATTTGGTGGTGATAGTGGTGACGGCCATTAAAACAATACTACTACAGTGACAGGATTATTCACTGTATTGGAGTTAAGTCTTTTGTTTGTTTACAACAGACACAACTCGCTTATCACATTTGTTTACACCAGACACAACTCATTCATCACATCTGCTGATACCAGACACAACTCACTTAACACATTTGTTTATACCAGACACAACTCACTCATCACATCTGTTTATACCAGACACAACTCACTCATCACATCTGTTTATACCAGACACAACTCCTCATCACATCTGCTTATACCAGACACAACTCATTCATCATATCTGTTTATACCAGACACAACTCATCACATCTGTTTATACCAGACACAACTCACTCATCATATTTGTTTATACCAGATACAACTCACTCATCACATGTTTATATCAGACACAACTCACTCATCATATTTGTTTATACCAGATACAACTCACTCATCATATTTGTTTATACCAGACACAACTCATTCATCACATTTGTTTATACCAGATACAACTCACTCGTCACATTTGTTTATACCAGATACAACTCACTCATCACATTTGTTTATACCAGACACAACTCACTCATCACATTTGTTTATACCAGATACAACTCACTCATCACATTTGTTTATACCAGGCACAACTCACTCATCACATCTGTTTATACCAGACACAACTCACTCATCACATTTGTTTATACCAGACACAACTCACTCATCACATTTGAGGGACTTGGCCTGGGGTGGAGCTTCTCCGCTGGCTGCTGCTTCGTTTCCATCCCCAGTTTCCTCTGTTTTACCTTAAATGGATTTGACAGAGAAATGAATGAAGCACACAATCAATCCAAATCAAAACTTAAAAGCATATCAGGTAAGAGAGAGACAGTGCGGCAAACAGAAAGGTTGCACAAATGACATAGAAGTGGAGAGAGTCTAATAAGAGTTCTGCAGACATGGCACTTTGGATTGCTGGCATGAACACAGAACAGTACATGAAATAACATCTTCATTTCAGAAAAAGTGTTATAAAAACAAAAAACTTGGATTTTAGCTTTTTTTCTGGTGCAGTTTTTCTTGCATTTGTACTGTACCTTCAGTGATAGAAATTAAAATGTAAGCTACATGACAGAGAACGAGAGCTTTTCATTGAATGCAATGTCCTCTCGTGAGAAGACGTAAGACAAATCAGCTTGTTATACAGCCAGCAACCCAAAGCACACACATGAGACTTTCAGAATTGATTAGAAACACAATGAGTGATTTGAGGAGAAACTTCTTACTTATTAAACCTCTTACCATCATTTTTGAATAGCCTGTGTTTAGACACCATGTTGTTAGGCTTGATAGCAGAATCACGCCGTTGGTGCAGAGCAGTGCACGGTGCCAGTTCTTTGCATCAGAATGTATCAATGCAATTCCAGTATATGCGCAACTCAAATCAAAACATGTCATGTTATGATGTAACTATGCTCAATATTCACTTCAAATTAATACATTCAGGTTAGCATCAACAACTACCAGAGATGACATAATAATAGATGGAGATTTATAACCACCTTTGGAGAGTCTAGGACTCAAGATTGAAGAGAACTTTTAAATCTGAAGATTCAAAATATTGAACCTGAAGATTTGAACCCTATGATGCACCAACACCACCTGCATGACATGTTATGATGAGTGGAAAAGTATCTACCCCGAGTGTCAGCCCTTATCCTTTTTTCTTTTTTTCAGATTAGTGTTGAAATCAATGGCTTCAATTGATGACCTATTGTAAACGGAAATTCTAAATATACTTGTAGTTTTACCATTATTGAATTTATTCTATGTTGTCTACACTGTTCCTTGTCTAAGTACATGACACCTTTATTCATTTGTGCCACAACAGCAGGCAAAAGCCAAATTGCGGCATCTTACATTTGGTGTCTTATTCTTACCCAACACATTGCCTTCTGGGTTTTTTATATCCATTGGCTCGTCAATATCTGGGTCATCCTCATGAGCCATTATCCTGAAACACACCCACACAGAAAGATTTCTGGCGTCTGTTTCAATATCTTCAGTTAGTAAGTTATCTTTATCCCCAAGTCATTCTGCCTAATTAACATCGAAACATAGCAGGAGACGAATAGTCTTCTTATCATTCAAACTGTATGTTTTGCCTTTCTAGTTATAATACTATCTCACTAAGACATTACAAACCATATTGCCAATGATACACAAAACAAAACAACAACAAAACATGATACCACCCTTGCAAGATTAAGTCTCATGAATCTGATGACATATGTGATTCTTATAAGAGACTCTGAAGATTCCTTGTTTAAAATGTAATGAGCAGAAAGTTGATTTTCTTGACTGGCAGCCAAACAATGTCTATTCCCATAAAGTCAATTAATGGAATGAGGTGTGGAGAGGGAGGGGAGGGGGGCAGAGGAAGAAAACTGCATGAGTGTCAAAGTGTTTGACAGAATGAAAGAGGGGTAGACAGAGAAAGGAGAAAGACTGATTGAAAGGCATATAGAGAGATGAGGCAGACAGTGAGATGCAGAGAGAGAGAGGGAAAGAGGGAGACAGACAGAGACAGAGACATCACTTCAAAAATCATTATCATCTTTTCATATGAAATATGCTCTTCAAGTATACTTAAGAACTTTTAAGCATATTTTGGACATTTCTTTGAAATTGATACTGTACATGTATAACATCATTAATTAATGGGGAAAAAAAAACCTGCTTACCAGTCCATTGCAAGTTGTACACCTTTATATCCTGTTTTTGCTAGAGCCTTTTCACTGAAAGTAAGATGCATATTCATATGAGGTAATCAAGTTATTTGCAAGTGATTCAGAATGGAGAAAGCGAGAGAGAGAGAGAGAGAGAGAGAGAGGAGAGAGAGAGAGAGAGAGACAGACAGACAGACAGACAGACAGACAGACAGACAGAGACAGAGAGACAAAGAGACACAGAGAGAAAGAGAGAGAGAGAGAGAGAGAGAGAGAGAGAGAGAGAGGAGACAGACAGACAGACAGCAGACAGACAGACAGACAGACAGAGACAGAGACAGAGAGAGAGATAATGTATGCATGTGCACATACCCGTCCACAAACATACATATCCATGCTCTTCATTCTGCACTGTACTTGCATTTCTTTTCTATTGATGTATCTTTTATAGTTTATTTTACAAATGCATTACACTTCCTTGTAGCATGGTATTTTTGTAAGTACTGCACTATGAACCTCAACTGTTATGATTATCAGCAGTGATAAGAGACACTCATATTAGGGATTCAAGATTCAGCTCGACTCTGTGTGTGTGTGTGTGTGTGTGTGTGTGTGTGTGTGTGTGTGTGTGTGTGTGTGTGTGTGTGCATTTGTGTGCATTTGTGTGTGTGTGTGTGTGTGTGTGTGTGTGTGTGTGTGTGTGTGTGTCTGTGTGTGTGTGTATGTGTGTGTGTGTGTGTGTGTGTGTGTGTGAGTGAGTGAGCATGAGTGTCCAAGTTCAAAACGCTATCTGAAAGTGGGAGAAAGCCCTGAGCATGACAGACAGGTGTCAGGGGTGCTGAGAGAGAGAGTTCATGGGACATTATCTCTCAGATTTTTAGTTTCAAAGCGCGGTGGTTGCAGGCAGAAACTGACACACACTTCAAAGAAAAATCATTCTGCCACCAAACAAAAGAAACAAATACTAGTTTCTTGTGATTTGTTTGTTTCTTTCTTTTGGCGGCATAGTAATTTTTATTTCAGATTTTTAGTCAGCAGCACTGAAGGCAATATTATTTAGAACACCACTAAACTGCAAGAAACTTAGACCAAAACAACAAAAAAAAAAACGAAAGAAAAAAAAGGCCACCTCTGACAAATCCAGTCTGATGCTTTAATGAAACTCTTTTGAAAAATAACTGCAACTGAACGCTAATTACCTTTGAAAATTTAATCAGACTCACTCTCATACAGTTCATGTTATTTATCAACTGATCAAAACTATCTCCTGAAGACAAGTTTGTAAAAAATACTCATAATCTCTGTTCCTCAACTACCTGCCAAATTTGATGAAGTGAGACATTATATTAGCAGATAACAGGTTCAAACTTAACTTACACCAAAACTGCCTTGTTGTACCTTAAACAAACTGCTTCCATACTTGATTAAAACATGTTGGTCAGCTGATATATCTGACCCAATTTTGAATGGCTTCAATTTCCCTTTACAAATGTCTACACTTTACTGCCTCATCCAGCAATTTTAAAGTAATTAATGCTTTTAAAAAATATAATCTTTTCCTACTTTCCTCCTAAACCAACACACTCTAATCTTGTTCTGTTTATAACAGGTGACTTTTCTTTTATTTCAGCAAGTTTTCAATGCAGTTTTGAGTTGCTAAAAACACCATAATCATAATGATGAAGCTGACATGACCAGTTGGCTGTGGCTCGCCTTTAAAAAAGCTTTGGAGAAATCCAAGACAAGCAAGTCTTCCTCCTGGCAACCTTGATTCAGAGACTTGAAACTTTATCCACAAAGCCCAGTAGTTCGGTCTTCATGAATGACCTCCAGGCTCAACCAAAGTCATGTTGCAGTGGGCTGATGATGAGCCATGGTGCTTGCAGTAGTCCATGAACATGTTGACAAGAATGTCTTCAAGAACTTTACAGAGACCAGAAGTTAAGGACATAAGGCAATAGTTTGCAGCTAAATAGCATTCCCCATTTTTGAACATTTGGCTAACATGGGTAGTCTAGCACTCGGTGGGGTTCACATCAGTGTTGACTGTGGACTGATGGTGAAGTATGGTGCATAATGAGGTCCCAGGCCTTGGAAGGGTTAAGACTGTGAAGCAGCTTCTCAACTCCAGACACTCCAATGCACGCCTCTTCATAGAGCTACTGACTGGGGTTGGGAGGAGGCATTGGGTATCTTCACGCAAAGCTGTCCTCTGAAGTCCTCTTTTGTCACTGAGTTGAAGGAATGATAGTGCAAAATGAAACCTTCACCGAATAATAATAATGATAATAACAATACTTATGGTGTTTAATCTAACATCATAAGCCCTAAGCACTTACAAATACATAAAAGGTTAAAGAAAACATAAATGAAACCATTAAGAAGATAAATATTGCAATAAGTACCATGCATCTACAAACAAGAGTGCGCACACACACACACACACACACACACACACACACACACACACACACACACACACAAAACACATGATCCCACACACACAGTCGCACAACGGACACAACAGCATGCACACACACACACACACACACACACACACACACACACACACACACACACATGTACGCACGCCCACAAACACACACACACATACACACACTTATTAGTCACAGAATTAATTTGATGGGCATGGGGAAGGGAAGAAAGAACTGCTACTGATAGGTGAAGACGGTTGTTTTAAGAGATGCCTTGAAAGAAGACACAGAGTTTGAACTATGCAAAGATATTGGGAGTTTATTCCAAGAAACCAGTCCCTGAAAAGAAAAGAACGATAGCCATTGGTTTTTGTTCTAAATCAAGGGATTTTGCGCAGAGTGTTGTCGGTAGAAGAACGTAACTGCTTAGAAGGAACATAGAGATGAAGGAGATCAGAAAGGTAGGAAGGAGCTAAGCCATTCAACAATTTAAAGCAGAGTAAGAACAGTTCGTAGTCTATTTGTATTTCGACCGGCAGCCAGTGAAGAGAAAGAAGTAAGGGAGTGACCTGAGAAGATCTGGGTTGTCTGAGAATCAAATGAGCAGCATTGTTTTGTACTTTCTGCAGATAACTAAGATTCTGGGGACAGCCAGCTAGAAGAGAATTACAGTAATCAAGTTTAGATAGAATGAAGGCAGAAACAAGGGTTTCTGTGGCATCAACAGAGAGAAGATGTCACACAGAACGAATGCAGCGAACTTCAAAGTAACAGACACAGCAGACTGTGAAAATATGTTACTGGAAAGAAAGTGCAGAGTCAAGGGTAACACCTAAATTCCATGTAGATGAAGATGTCTGAATAAGGCAATTTTCCAATTCGACAGAGTTTGGGATACAGTCAGATGAAAGAAATCTTTTGGGTGCAAAGAAGATCATTTCAGTTTTTTCATTGTTGAGCTGAAGTCATCCAAGATTTTATGTCCATGATACAAGACTGTGTGCGTTGGATTGCACAAGCAGGGTTCCTACAGACTCCCAAGAACAAAATTCAAGGAGTTTTCAAGGAGTTTTCAAGGAGCGTTTATTTTATTTCAAGGCAAGAGGTGGCACGAAAATTACACCATTGTTCTTTTAAAACTTCATTTTTTTCTATTGTTTATGTTAAAAAAATATATATATATTTGGGCGATTTCAAAGCTCTTGTGTGATTTGGGGACCACAAATGGTGGCAAAATTATGAAAATTGAAAAAAAAAAAAAGGTTCATGACAAGAACTGTATTTGTATCATAGCAGACATAAGGCACTTGAAGCATGACTTTTCCTGTTTAGCTGAGCTATAGTAATGCAATGACAAAAGGATATTTATATACTGTTTTGCTGAGCTAAAGTAATGCAATTACAAAAGGATTTTCATATATCTAAACTGCCTTTTTTTTCAATAATTTCTTTTCCATATGGGGGCCATCAGGCTTCGCGTTTCATTGCTTTCGAATTATTCCAATAGAAATAGCAAATGATACGTACTGTTTTGACTTATAAATAAAATATAATTGCATGCAGAAATCATTTCTGATCAAAAGAAAAAAAATTACCAGGCTAGCTAGTCTGGATCCAGAGATATTGAATGAAAGTGAGGTGCAATGCCAAATGTCGCCAAATACCTTGATTTTCCCTCACCACACTGAAATCCTTTGGCGATTTGACTATCTGGAAACATTGTTTGAAAAATCTGATAATTCTGTTCACAAGAGCTGAAGCTTTGGTGCGGTTTACAGTGTGCAGTGTACAGAGGATTTCAGATTTCAGCACATCTGTCTTTGAGCAAAACGAGTCCACTGTGGCTGAAGAGCTGGTACTGGATTCGCGCACGGACACATCATGATCAGGATTTAATGATGACACAACATTCGCGTTCGACACTGCTGCTGCCGTCTTGTTCGTAAGAAAGTACGAGATGGGTATCGCTGCTGAAGATCTCGCCGCCAGTAGAGCCACATGCTTTTTTCCTTTGCTGTGGCTAGTCTGGGCACTCTTGCCCATTACTCGCACATCGAAACTTTTTTTGCAGACTGTGCAGTAGCAGGCATGTTTGTTTGCTTTGTCTTCTCTCGCCCAGTCAGAAAACTCAGGTTCATCCAACCACAGACGGTTGAAAGCACATTTCCCCCCAGGCATTTTCAAGCTCCGTTCACAATGAACTGAACAAGTTGGAAGCGCAAGACCTTTTCTTCGCGCATGCGTAGAATTTAAAAATTGCGGAAGTTACAAATTATCTCCCTTGGTTCATTCTTTAGCAGATGACAACGTGGGATCGCGATGATGTAAAAATTTTGAAAATAATTTTTCATCAACCTGAACGCATAAAAATCAAACTGCCGTTTTTTTTTCTTGCCACATTAAAAATATTTTGGAGACAACGGTTTGATTTTCAAGGGTTTTCAAGGAGGTTTGGTCAACATAACCACATTTTATTGATTTTCAAGGGGTTTCAAGGTCTTGAAATTGGCTCTTCAGAATCAAGGAGTTTCAAGGAGCGTACGAACCCTGACAAGGCAGCTGAAAGATATCGCTGGATATGTAAATTTGATTGTCGTCTGAAAAGCAGTGGTGAAACAGGCTACGATGGGCAACAATGTCGGAGACAGAATGGGTGTAGAGCATGAAAAGGAGGAGACAATCTTTTCAATGAGTTTAGAAAGAAAGGGTAAATTATAAACAGGCCTGTAGTTTTTAAGAATATCAGCATCAAGGGAGGGTTTCTTAAGAAAAGGCCTAACAACTGCAGTTTTGAATACAGAAGGAAAACAGGCTGAGCTTAAGGATTCGTTCACAATTGTGGTAATATATGACACCAAATTATCAATGACAAGAGACAACAGAGAAGAAGGTATTGGATCTAAAACACATGTCTTGATGGGAGTTTTAATGATCACTTCTTTTACATCAGAATCAGATACAGGTTCAAAGGCAGACATCTGAGAGCCACAGAATGAATCATGGTGAAACTGAAAGTCAGGGGCTAGCACAGCTTGGGAGTCAAGGTTGGAACGAATAGTTCTTAATTTCTCAGCAAAAAAAGTTGCAGAATTTCTGGGGTAACACAGACTGGGAACTGATGAAGGGAGTGGAGATGATTTGGTTCTGCCCATTATGGTATCTGTCACTTTGACTTTGAACAGTTGCTTGGATGTAGTGCACGCGAGGATTTGCGCAAGAATGTGCCCTGCTATTTGATACATGCTAGAACACAGCTGGAACAAAACTTCAAAAAGATGCAGAGAGACGTACTCAGTTGGGGCTTTGCTGACTAAGAGTCCGTAGTGAAACTAACCATTGTGTTTTAAAATATTTCTCACTGTTCTAAGTTGTCAAAAGAGAAACTGAATTCTTTACAGGAGTCCACCCTCAAAAGTGATAACACTTCCGCTGAAATCTGTACTTACGCTCTGTTCTGGGGAAATCCCATTTCGACAAGCGTTTCCACGTCTGTTGGCATGACTGAAAATCTTGACAAACGATGTTGTTGATCGTTTGAGGTTGGACAAAAATGCTTTTCCTGCCAGGAAAAGGTGATAGCTAACTTGGTTTCCGATTGTAGATACCATCAGGGAAGAGCACCCAACTTGACATAATGGTCACGCTGCATTTTCGTTCCAAAACGAAAGCCCAATCCATGTAGCGTTACATCAAAATTAAGCAATACATCGCTCTCATAGACTAACGCCCAGTCATTTAACTTGTTAAAATTGAAATCCCCCTCCCTACCGATGACACCATACATAATCTATGAATTCGCATGCTAAGCCCACTAGACATCGGATTAAAATTTCAGTGTCCAGTACTCTGCCTGGGTCCTTGGCGGTAATAAACCCCTCTTTCCAAATCGGATTTCACGTTTTTTGGTCTCTCCCGAGGTCCTTTCTTTCGATGACCTGTTCTCCCAAACCTTCTCATTCTTTTCATTATAATCTGTCTGCTCGGATTCCACTAGCATGAATCTTGAATCGGCTTAAGTAAAATGAAGTCAGCCTTACAAGATACAAGATACAAGAATACTTTATTATCTCAATTCTGAGAAATTACAATCGTACTGCTGACTAACTATATATTAGTGACGTAAATAAACATGAAAAACAATGAACAATAAACAAGTAGGGTAACTCAGCAACAATAAACAATAAACAAGTTGGGTAACTCGACAACAACAACCCAACAAAATCAATTTAGTTAAAATGTAAAACCTCATACATGTAGATAAACACATACTAAACACACACACACACACACCGCGCACGCACACGGCGCACACCCCACACACACACCACACACACACACACACACACACACACACACCACTTACTAATTTTCAGAATTTGCTAAAAACAGAAACAACACTGTCAGACCTAAATTCTGATTAAAAGAAGCATTAAAGTGTGATGATGATGATGATGATGATGATGATGATGATACACATAATAAATGATCAAGCAGTAGTAAAACCCATTTGAGTAAGCAACAATACTTATAATAGATTTTCAGTATCACATAATGGTCAAACTTGATTTCACAGAATTTTGAAATACATGTACAATGGTAAATAATAGCAAAACACATAAAAGTAGTCAGATCACACACACACACACACACACATATATATATATATATATATATATATTATATACACGCATGCACACCCATACGCATGCACACACACACATAATTATACTCACATGCATGCGCACGCACACACATGAATAAATAAATTAATTAACATAAAAATAATAGAACAATCGGTAACAACCATAACCTTAATCAAATCAAATTTTCATTGTTGCACACAAATGATAAAAATACAGAATATAAAAAAGCAGTTAAGTGAATGATTATGGCAAAGCACAGTAAAACACCTTTAATAAACAACCATACCACACACACAAAACACACACACACACACACACACACACACACACACACACATGTATACACACATGCCCTCACACACACACAATATACATACACATTTATTCAATCACACACGCACACACACGCACATAGAAGCACATACATACATATATATATATATGTATACGTCCTCCCCCCCCCCCTCTCCCTTTGCCCCCCCCCCCCCCCCCCCCCCCATCCCGCACACACACACACACACACACACACACCACACACACACACACACACACACAATTATTGCTTGTTGAGAAGGGATATAGACATTGGGATAAAACTCTCTTTTGTTCTGACCAATCGGACCGTTGGCATCCTGAACTGTCGGCCAGATGGCAGCAGTTCATAATTATGAGCCAGGACATGTGAGGAGTCTTTTGCAATTTCTCTTGCCTTTCGTACTGCATGCTTCTCATACAATTCACTCATGCTCGCTTGCCTTTCACCCACAACTTTCCCACACACATTCACAGTCTTGTTCAACACATTCTTTTTTCACATTGAGCCCACCAAACCAGCACAAGAAGCCAAAGGTTAAAACAGATTCAGTAAAACATCTGTAAAACTGTGCAAGGATTTTTGAGTTTACATGGAGTGAGCGCAGCTTTTGCAAACAGTAAACCCTGGACTGACATTCCTTATGAATAGCTGCAGTGTTGAAATCAAAAGTTAGTTTGTTGTCAATTACTGCGCCCAGATATTTATACTGAGACACCCTTTCCACAGTCTGACCATCAATTACAAGGTCTGCAATGGGGGATGGGGCTCTATGGAAATCTATTACCAGTTCTTTTGTTTTGCTGACATTTAACTTCAGAAAGTTTTCAGAACACCAAGCCATAAATGTAGTGACAGCATCAAAATAGGTAGTGTCTAAGTTAGATAGATCAAGGATGGCTGTGTCATCAGAATACTTAATAACCGGCGTTGTGTTTGAGCCTCTACAGTCGTTGGTATAAATAGTGAAGAGCACAGGTGAAAGCACAGTGCCTTGGGGTGAACCAGTGGATGTGGAACGTGGGGAAGAAAGAGTTCCCTGGTAACATACTGACTCAGATCTCCTGACAAGAAAGATCATAATCCAAACAATCAATTTTGGGGAAACCTGAAGAGTGAGTAGTTTCTGTGCCATGAGGTGAGGTTGTATTGTGTTGAATGCTGAACAGAAATCAATGAAGAGTATTCTGACAAAGGAATTTGGCTTGTCTAGATGTGTGTAAGCATTGCTGAGTAATGTGATGGTTCCATCGTCTGTGGATCTACTTTACTTGTATGCAAACTGGAAAGGATCGAGTTGATGCTGTGTTTGTGAGAGCAATTTCGAAAGAATGATGCGCTCAAAACATTTCATAACAATGCTAGTGAGAGCAACAGGCCTATAATCATTCAGCTGGGACGGTTTTCTTAACCTGGGGACTGGGCAGATGGTTGAGTTTTTCCAAAATAGTTGGGACAACACATTCTCTCAGGGACCATGAAAAAAGTTTACTGAAAATCCCACTAAGCTGTGTAGCACATGAACTTATAAGTCTTCCACTGACACAGTCAGGACCTACTGCTTTATGTAGATGGTGTTTCTTGAAAAGCCTCTCAATGCTAGTGCCAGGGTCCTCTATGTCATCTGAACCATCCTCTTCCCTAATCTTCTTATGAAGGTCAGATACCACGTTAATGTCATCACGTTCAAAACGACTGTAGAAATCATTTAGTTCGTTAGCGAACTTGATTTTATCACTTTCAGTCAAAGAGCAAAAGTTACTTTTTGGCTTGTCCTGACCTGACAGTATTTTCAGCCCTCGCCAAGCATCCCGCATGTTGCCCGACTGAAACATGTTTTCAACCTTCTCCTTGTGTTCTACTTTTGCTGAGCGAATTTCGCCTCTGAGTTTCTTTTGAACTAGTTTTCTTTCTGCTTTATCACCAGACTGAAAGGCCATTTTCTTCTGGTTAATTGTGGCCTTCAGTGACCTGGATATCCATGGCTTATTGTTGGGATATATTTTTACAGGGTTTTTTTTTGTTTGTTTTTTCATATTCTCGCAAAATACAACGTAATGGGAAATCACTTCTACAGCTTCATTAATCATTAATGTCTTGTGAAGAATCTAGGAAAACGTCCCAGTCTGTACATTCGTAACAGCCCTGCAATGCCTCGATTGCCTCTCCAGACCACATCTTTACTGTCATTGTTACAACTGGTTCCGTCACTATCTTGGGTCTATAAGCAGGGATCAGATGGACTGTGTCATGATCAGAATTACCAATATTTGGAAGGGGGGCAGATTTATAAGCATCTTTAATGTTGCCACAGCAACGGTCTGGTTGTCCTTGCAGGCGTGTGTTGCACTTGACATATTGCTCGAATTTTGGAAGGACAGTCTGAAAGTCACATGAATTACAGTCTCCGAGTACCAAGTTAGGAGTACTGGGTGAAACAGTCTGCAAGGAGCGGACAACATCGGCTATTTCCGTAGCTGCTTGAGCTTTGTTGGCCCTTGGGTGTGAGCATACAGCCGTAACAAACACTTGTCCAAATTCACGAGGTAGATATAAAGGTCGCAGTGACAATGAGAGGAGATCAACATTGGGGGTACACATTTGCTTTCTCACTGTTATGTTCTCACGTTTACAGTACTTTTCATTCACATACAAACACACTCCACCACCATGGTGTTTATCGGCCGAGGTCGGGTCTCTGTCTCCTCGATACGGCACACCAAAACCATCAATGAACACACTATCATCACTGACACTGCTATCAAACCAAGTCTCAGAAAAACACATCAAACAGGCATCTCTATACTCACTCATAAAACTAACATTACTACACAACTCATCAAAGTTGTAGTTCGGAGGTTTTGGTCGAAGTGAACGGGTGTTGGCTAGTATGATAGAGGGAAGAGGTAGGAGGGTTTGTTTAGATCTGAGCTTACGTCGTATGCACCCCCTCTCTTCCCTCGTTTCCGTCTTTGGGGCTTGGGGGCAGCATAATTGTCAGCAGGCACACTTGGAATGATATCAGATGGGAAAGAATCAAAGCCAGAGGGCACACCATCTGCATTTGCTCTTAGCAACAGGATGAAATCACGTGAGTATTGAATGGGTCTGACAGATCCAGGTCCAAATCCAGTTCCCGGCATACCTTCATGTTGTTATCTGTCATGTTGTGAGAAACTCACCCCTGCACAGTCGCACTTCCACACACAAAATACAACTGCTACCACCACGACACAGTCCAAAAACTACGCAGCCCTCACCTCAACACTCTTACACAACTTTCAGTGTAACTTGCAAACAGTTTCACCACCAGTAAACAAATGAACAACAAGTAATAGCAGCCAGCAGACGACGGGTCGGCCCCTGGTGAAGCGCCCCGGATGTCTCGGACACAATATGAATTCTGAGAACAATCTGATTGACCATATAATATTTGAAACATTGCAAACTGGTCTTTGCCTGTTAATTTAGAGCGTGTTACGTGCGTGTTGGGAAGTGGGAGATGAAGGGAGCGGGATGGGGGAGGGGGGTCTGTAAAGGGCCACATAACTAAATTCCTGATGCTCCAAACACAATAGACATATGAAATGGGTACATGTCATTGTGGAAATGATATGCAGAATCACGGTACCACGTCAAGTGTCGGGTGCATGCTGGAATCTCTGGGTTGGCTAACACTGTAGAGTGGACAGCAAAACCCAGGCTGTCCAGGCTGCAAAGATCCGCATC
>CM065723.1:77144653-77232153 GCA_033310375.1 Conus canariensis
GACATAATTCTGTGCATTATAATCCCTTTTTTGTATTCTAATGTCAGACTTAAGAGGAGAACTTGAACCTTTTATAGTCTGAGTCTAGGAGACTACTGTTTTTTAGGAGGACTAATTTGAGTCCTCGCTTGTGTAGGTTTAGCAATGGTTTGAGGGTAACAGCGCTAGCAGAGTCCCATAGAGTAGACCCATAGTCTATGTATGATTGAATATGAGATTGAAAAAAGAGCTTGCGTGAATGCAGGTCGAGGAAGCGTTTAATTTTGGAGAGTTGATAGACTTTCTGAGAGACTTTTTTGCACAGTGAGGTTATGTGAGCTTGCCAGCTAATATTGTTATCAATTCTTATTCCTAGCACTTTGAGGTATGTAACCTGTTCAACGGGTTCATCTTTAAGATGCACGGGAGGAAATTTAATAGTGAGATTTTGTCTTTTTTGTCTGGTTATGATAAGCATGGATTTAGTTTTCTGAGGGTGAAGCGACATGTGATTTAGTTCAGTCCATTTCACGAGATCATTCGCACTTTCTTGTAAAGTTTGTGCAAGAACAGTAACATCAGAGTGATTTGTGTGGATTGTTGTATCATCAGCAAAAAGTTTACAGGTGGATGTGATATGGAGAGGTAGATCATTGATGTAAATTGTGAACAGTAAGGGACCCAAGATAGAGCCGTGCGGGACGCCATAGGAAAGCGTTTGAAATGAAGAGAAAGTTGTATTATTTTTCACACATTGTTGCCTATTTGTGAGATATGAGTGAAAAAGCGTAAGAGTTCTTGTGGATAAGCCATACAATTTTAATTTTCTAAGAAGAAGGTTATGGTCAGTCACATCAAATGCTTTTTTGAAATCAATAAATAGGACACCACAATATCTGTTGTTGTTAATGCTATTTAGCCAGTCATCAACCAGGTTGATTAGGGCTGTGTGGCATGAATTGTTGTGTCGGAACCCGGACTGTTTTGGATGAAGCAAGTGGTATGTATTAAGGTGGTGCAATGTGTGTTTGTTTATGTGTTTTTCCAAAGGTTTGGAAATAGTGGAAATGATTGAGACTGGTCTGTAGTTTGCAGGGTCTGAGCTGTCACCTGCTTTGTAGGTAGGAATGACTTTTGCTGTTTTGAAACTATCGGGAAAATGATTTTTGTCGATACATAGATTGAAGACGTATGTTAACGTATCTGTAATTGCTGGAGCTGATAGTTTGAGGATTTTGCCGTCTAGGCCATCCACCCCGCAGGTACCTGACTGTTTTAGGTGCGTTAGGTAGTGATAAACTTCAAAGATTGTTACTGGTGGAATATAAAGTTCAGACGAGATGTTTTTATCATGGCAATATTGTTTCAGTTTTCGAAGGTCGTTTGATCTTGAAGAATCAGTCGTGACAACTTTACTGGCTATAGTGCAAAAGTGGGTGTTCAGCTGTTCGACAGAGATGTCTTTCATTGCAGCTGATTTTGAAGAGGACTGAATGTTTGTAATCTCGTTAATAGCTCTCCATACCAATTTTGGGTTCTGATTTGATGATATTAGTTCTCGATAATATTTCGTTTTTTCTCTGCGCTTCTGTGAATTTATTGCATTTCTCAGTATTCTAGATTCCTCTTCATAGCCATGTTGTTTAAGCAGATCTCTAAGGTAACCTGCCTCCTGTAACTCTTTTGTGTACCATGCCGGTTTTGGATCATGCCGTACTCTAATCGTTTTTAGAGGGGCGTGTTTATCATATATTTCTGTATATGTTCTGATCCAAAATTCAACAGCAACATCTGGATCAGTTATGTTGAAAACTGATGAGAGATTTGAGTTAAGCAAGTCATGCAGAAAATCTTAGTTGTTGGGGGGAGGGGGGGGGGGCAAAAGAAAAGAGAGAGAGAGAGAGAGAGAGAGAGAGAGAGAGAGAGAGAGAGGGTGGAAGGGAGAAGGGGAACAACAGAAATTGAAGGTAGTAATTAAGCATAAAGTGTAATAATTTGAAATGGAAATGTACTAAAACGTACAACAATTAGTATGTATAAAAGCAGATAGTAAAATGAATATGACAAAGTATGTACAGAATTCGGAACACACACACGCACGTACGCAGAGAGAGAGAGAGAGAGAGAGAGAGAGAGAGAGAGAGAGAGAGAGAGAGAGAGAGAGAGACAGAGACAGAGACAGAGACAGAGAGACAGAGAGAGAGAGAGACAGAGACAGAAACAGAGAGAGAAAGAGAGAGAGAGTGAAAAAAGGGCACAACATATAATCATTTTTCATAAGGCATGAAAATGCGTAGAAGGTATTTAGCAAAGTGGCATGGAGTTTGGAGGGAGAGAGAGAGAGAGAGAGAGAGAGAGAGAGAGAGAGAGAGAGAGAGAGAGAGAGAGAGAGAGAGAGAGAAGACAGACAGAGACAGAGACAGAAAGACACAGAGAGAGACAGAACTGGAGAGAATCAATGAATACATAAAACGAAAACCACTCATAGAAAAGATCATGTTAAAGACAAACTCATTAATAACATGTGCAATATAACACAGGAAAGAGCTGATTAAAAATAATGAAACCATACATATCATAAAATTATATGAGCAAAATCATGATAAGAAGATGAGACAAGGAGAGCATGTACTTGAAGGCGCTTGTGCGCAGAGAGAGAGAGAGAGAGAGAGAGAGAGAGAGAGAGAGAGAGAGAGAGAGGAGAGAGAGAGACGCAGGAGCGAAAGGAGTGCAGGGAAGGGCGACAGAGAGAGGGAGAAAGAGGCGAGAGTGGGTGCGGGACAGAGCATGTTTAGAACAAGCTAATCAAAAAGCATCAAGGAAATGTAAGACAATCGATTTTGAAGCACCAGGGGAAAAAAAGAAAAGAAGGCACAAATGGAGGGGGGGGGGGGGGGGAGAGAGAGAGAGAGAGAGAGAGAGAGAGAGAGAGAGAGAGAGAGAGAGAGAGAGAACTGTCGCGCAAGGTCATCGCGCAGTAGGCTGTCGCACGGAGGGCGTCACGCATCCTCGTTGTCAGGCCGCTGCGCAGTTGGGCGGGAGACAGAACCAGTGCACCTAGTCACGTGTTCATTAGTAGATTCCACATAACGATTAATTTTAGAGTGTAACGATATGAAATAAGAATTTCTGCAATATTGTGCAATGGCTTAAACAATAACTTCATCAGCAGATTCCACATAATTCCAAAATGCACTTACGGGCGATTCTACAATTGTGTGTGGGAAGGGTACCATCCTAGAATCGGTGGACTGTACGAACGCCTAGGACAGTCCAACGTCGAAAAAACGCAGAACACGTATTCAGCAATGACAGACATATATAGAATATAGTGAGCTGTACACTGGTCCACTTGATTCATTGGTTTCTTACAGTGGCGTCGGAATCAGAAAGCCGGGAGCGGGGGGTGGGGGGCACAGGCCCCCTCCCTCACTCTTTGAAAAAATTGAGATGGGGAGGGGGGAGGGGGATAGACAGGAGTTTCACTAGAAGATGACAGAACACCCACCCCCACCACCCGTGCAACTTTGGAAAAATAAGAGTCTCCTCCACCCTACCCTATTTTCATATGAACTTAGGGACAAGGGAAAAGAGGCTTGTATGAAAATCAGCTTGGAAGACGAGCCCCTCTTCCCCCCACCCCCCTTTCCCCCTACCCCTATATATAAATAACAGAAGACTGCAGTGATGTTTTTGTCAGATTAGGCTATCCCCAATGCAGAATTGCTGTCAACGCCACTTAATATGCATGTGTGACATACAAAGTGGGAAGAAATTAGTTGTGTTTAGAGCCATATGGCCCACAGCGTGTGCGTGTGCGTGCATTAATATTTATGGGTTAATATTTATTTTGTACATGATTTTCCTATTCCTTTGTTTAGAGCCATAACGCATGGGGTTGGTGTGTGTGTGTGTGTGTGTGTGTGTGTGTGTGTGTGTGTGTGTGTGTGTGTGCAGATTTTTTTTTTTCGTGCGCTTAGAGTTGATTTTATCAAGATTTTGCGCATTAAAATACCATTATTATTATTATTATTATTATTAGAAATATATGGTTTGACTTCGGAATACTTGACTACTGCTTAAATGCTCCTTTACATGGTTCACCGAATTGTTATACGCCCATTCGTGTCAATCAAAGTTGCACGACCAATAGTATATTGTCACAACAAAACACGACCGAGGCTTGACCCTGATGAGGACACATTTTTAGTGGAAAAACGCACGCGTCTGAAAGCATGGTCCTATCGATTGGGTCTAACAAGTTTTGATGGCACTGTTGCAGGACAGGTGGTGTCAACATCTCGCCGGACGTGCACGTCGTTCTGCTTGTAATGTAAACACAGAGAGAGAAAAAGGAGAGGAGGGGGTGATAAACGATGCTAGCACTGCACTGATTTGAGAGTAAACTTGATGGAGTAAGAAGATCGACTATCAGCAGAAAGAGTGCGAGAGGTGATGAGGGGTCGGAGAGAAAGACAAATTTATTGCGCATGCGCAGCGCATATGCATTTCTGACAGGCTAGCAGATTATTCACATTACAACTTCCGTGACATTTTTTTTTTTATACTTTCTGTGTTCTCCCTAATTTGTGCTTGGCTTCACGGATGGTTGGGATTCTTGATGTCTTGGAAACGTTCGGATACGATTCGACTGGACCCTTAGCCATTCGTCTGTGTTGATCACGCAGCGGCTGGAGGAGAAAATGGTGTTTTTCAACGGGTCTATGAAGCTGAAGTTATGCGAAGCGGTGGATCTGAAGCCTACCGACTTCTCGCTTCGATTCGTGCAGATGGGTCCTACTAGCAAAACACCGCCCATTCTAGACCCGTACATAAACATCGATATTGACGAGGTGTTCATGGCCAGGTCTACAACCAAATCAAAGACCACAAAACCTATTTGGAATGAGGATTTTACATCAGAGGTTCACAACGGACAAAATGTTAATTTGACTGTGTTCCACGACTCCACCATTCCACCAGACGAATTCGTTGCCATCTGCACTATTCCTTTCGATGATTTGAAGGATAATGCAGATCTCTGGGTATGTATGATTTTTTTTTAGTGAATAATGTTCTGTTGTTAGTGTATGTTGCTTGACTTGATCCAATAATGCAATGATTCTGGGACAGCAATGCCAACTGGTCTCAGATGTATCTCGCCAGTTCTCGAGATGGGCATAGTCAGTAGTCGTAGACTCGTACATTTTTGTTGTTGTTGTTCAAAATAAATACTGAAGAATATTACTGAATTATTTACTGATTAGGGTTTATCTAATAATCAGAATGTTTGCCATATGAAGAATTTTAAGAGAACATTAAGTCACATAACTGACCAGAGAATCGCACTCTGTGAATGATCGTTTCCCATCATTTATCACAATTCTGATTGATTATTTTCAGGTCGACTTGGAACCGAACGGCAAGGTGCATGTTGTGATCGAGCTAAATGGGTCAACATCGGAAGGTAAGCGTGGAAGTATTATGATACTCTCTTCTGTATAGCATATTTTCTTGTTTTCATTATCACCATTGTTGTTATTACTATTATTATTGTTGTTGTTTTGTTGTTGTTAGTATTAATATCAGTGTTATTGATGTAAGTGTATAAATTTACACAATCCCAATATCTAAAATATTGATAAAAGGAGTACTTCTTCAGTTCTTCTGAATTAGTACTATATAGTAGCATGTGTTCACAAAACCTTTTTCTTTCAACTTTAGACCTTTGATTTGAATTCTCTATTCAGTCCTAAATAGCTAACCCCACCCCACCCTCAACCCCTGCCTACCCCCCATTAGCCCATATTTCAACATCTGTTACTCTCTGCTGTCAGTTCTAGAGCTGTCCTTATCCACCCCTCCCCTACTGTTTAAAAAAAGGTCATGTGTTAATGTTTTTCAAGCCTGTATGTGTTGGATTAGGGATTGGGTTCTTAAATTCTCATACTTGTTAAGTTAAGCAGTGTGTGCTGCCACTTCTGAACATTGTGCATAAAGGATACTTGTTTATGATTCATTAAAATACACAAAGAAACATGAAGCCATGGGTTCTGTCTCAGATTCTGCCACAACATAACTTGTTTTACTTTTACTGTTTTAGGCAATGTTATACTGTTACGTGCTGTTCAAAGGATGTCAGTTGTGTGTCTGTACATAGCACAGATGCAAGTATGAACATCACACTTTCACAGGAAGTGTCCACAGACATCACTTAAAGAAAGTTCTGTTAATGTTGGCAGTTCCAAAGACTGTCACAGGATGATTTAAAAAATTTTTTTTTAGAGTATATGTTCTTACAAAAATTAATAAGAAAAAGGTTAGTATACTAGAATAACATGTGCTTAGCATGGGCATTCACATTCCTATGCACTGAAACAGTGCGCTGTGCAGGCCAATTGAGATGATGTGGCCTGAGGTTGGTGTCCAATCAACTTCAGGGTTTAAATAGTACTGGTTGTTGTAGATTGGTTTTAATTGTTTTGGCAACTACACTGAAAGCAGATGTCATTCAGACCCATCATGTAAAGAGTGCACATGATCTAGACAGAATGCCCATGCTTTAGGCCAGTGTGGGTTAAGATGATGAACACCACAGAGGAGACATGAATGCCCATGCTTTAGGCCAGTGTGGGTTAAGGTGATGAACACCACAGAGGAGACAGAATGCCCATGCATTTAGGCCAGTGTGGGTTAATTAAGGTGATGAAACCCACAGAGGAGACAGAATGCAAATGCTTTTTAGGCCAGTGTGGGTTAAGGTGATGAACACCACAGATCCGTTCAGTGACTGTCTATGTTAGAAAACAGATAACTGTCTTTAAATTCTTCAGTGTGCAAGTTCTATGATTTTAGCATGCTTGTTTTTAAAATTTTCATTGCCTGATGGATTTTGTTTGGATTTCACAGCTGGGCAGCTTATTAGGGTTTTGTTTGTTTGTTTGCTTTTACGTAAAAAAAAGCTGTCACTAGTGTCAGTATGACTGAGAAGGAACTATGATGCAGTTTTTGGGGTTTTTTTTGGGGGGGATCTATTACTCTATTTTATTGGACTCTAACAGAGTTGGTAGTAAGGAATCCTTTATCTTAAATTGTCACTGTTGGGAACAAGAATCCTTTATCTTAAATTCTTACTGTTGGGAATATGAGTCCTGTCACACTTGCAGTGACAGCAGGCCCAGTCTTGCTCAACATTTCAGAACAGGCAGATTGTGATTTTGACAAAGTCACTCATTTATTTATTGTCACCAGTATTACTATTAGTCATTGTCTTCTGCTTGAATGCATTGAGTACACTGGTACCTCAGTCTGACAGAAAGTGAACCTGGCGGTTTTCTGCAAGTGTTCCTGAAGTAGAGTTAGATGGGAAGTGACATTGCCATTTAAAAAAAAAACACGTAGATCTCATCCCTTGCCATGTGCAGAATCTGCACCAGTCAGGCTTCCATCAGTTTACGTCTTGCCTGCATACCAACCACAGATGGGTGTCCACATTAAGCTCCATTCATGAAATATGACCTAAAACTAAGCACAGTGCAGTCTGAGACCATAACAACACATAGCACCCTTTGTTATTGTTGTTGTTGTTGTTGTTGTTTTGTATTCTGAATTTGATTTTTAAATTAGGTGTTAAGAATGAATTTATCAGTAGATATAAAAAAAGAATATCAAACTGGATCAGAAGTCAAATACAAGAATAGTGAAAATTCTAAGCCTGCTGCTAGGTGATACTTGGCAGAGCTCTATGAACAGTACACACACACGCACGCACACACGCGCACACACACACACACACACACACACACACACACACACACACACACACACACACACAGGGAAAGACTGGCTCCACCACTATGAGATGTTATTAATTTAATCAGTACAAAGGCCACTAACACATTTGTAGATATTTTTAGCTTGCCCTTTACATGTGTGTGTGTGTGTGTGTGTGTGTGTGTGTGTGTGTGTGTGTGTGGTGGTGTGTGTGCTGTCAGTTTGCAAGCCCTGTTCCCTCTTTCCTATCCTTTGGTCTTCTGTTCTCTCCATGTGACCTAATGGTATGACTCACCCTGCTCATTTTGGCTCACTCATAATATACAGCCACACTGTTCTCTCCCTGCCACCTAATGGTATGACTCACCCTGCTCATTTTGGCTCATTTATAGTCACTGTTCTCTCCCTGCCACCTAATGGTATGACTCACCCTGCTCATTTTGGCTCATTTATAGTCACACTGTTCTCTCCCTGCCACCTAATGGTACGACTCAGACCCTGCTCATTTTGGCTCATTTATAGTCACTGTTCTCTCCCTGCCACCTAATGGTACGACTCACCCTGCTCATTTTGGCTCATTTATAGTCACACTGTTCTCTCCCTGCCACCTAATGGTACGACTCACCCTGCTCATTTTGGCTCATTTATAGTCACACTGTTCTCTCCCTGCCACCTAATGGTACGACTCACCCTGCTCATTTTGGCTCATTTATAGTCACACTGTTCTCTCCCTGCCACCTAATGGTATGACTCACCCTGCTCATTTTGGCTCATTTATAGTCACACTGTTCTCTCCCTGCCACCTAATGGTACGACTCTGACCCTGCTCATTTTGGCTCATTTATAGTCACACTGTTCTCTCCCTGCCACCTAATGGTACGACTCACCCTGCTCATTTTGACTCATTTATAGTCACACTGTTCTCTCCCTGCCACCTAATGGTACGACTCACCCTGCTCATTTTGGCTCATTTATAGTCACTGTTCTCTCCCTGCCACCTAATGGTATGACTCACCCTGCTCATTTTGGCTCATTTATAGTCACTGTTCTCTCCCTGCCACCTAATGGTATGACTCACCCTGCTCATTTTGGCTCATTTATAGTCACTGTTCTCTCCCTGCCACCTAATGGTACGACTCACCCTGCTCATTTTGGCTCATTTATACTATATAGTCACACTGTTCTCTCCCTGCCACCTAATGGTACGACTCTGACCCTGCTCATTTTGGCTCATTTATAGTCACACTGTTCTCTCCCTGCCACCTAATGGTACGACTCTGACCCTGCTCATTTTGGCTCACTCATATACAGCCACACCCATAGTCGTCCTTATGCAGCCCAGCCCTAGTAGGAGAGCGGCAGAATTATCTGAAAATTTTTCCTTTTTTTTTGTTGTTGTTGATTTTTTTGTTAATGATGATCAGTGAGGAAGAGGATGATGTCAATGATGGGGGGTTCCATTCTAGTCTGGAACCACATGGCAAGGCTGTGCGGAACTCTGTGCTTCTGTTCATATCCTAGTATCAACCAGGCCTGAAATATACAGACATTGGAAATTTGAGCATGATACTGTCAGAAACACATTCTTTATTAATTAGATCGATGAAACTCAACTGTGTGCATTCGGCCTTTCCATTTGAGGCCGTAGCTCACTCTACTCTTGGTAATAGCCAAAATGAGCAGGGTCAGAGTCGTACCATTAGGTGGCAGGGAGAGAACAGTGTGACTATATAGTATAAATGAGCCAAAATGAGCAGTGCCCCCCCCCCCCCCCCCCTCCTCCGATAAGTTCATGATGGCTAAGCACCATGGCTGTAGAGTGCAGCACTGTGAACTTATTTTGTTAGCAACATTGACATTGTGACAGATAGTGAATGAGGGAGCTGTGAGTGATGAAACCTCACATGGTACTACTACTAACCCAGTATTGAATTTTAAAATGATTTAAAGTAATTCCACTGATTAGCGTGGACAAAGAAAGTACAAAACAAAGCATGATGCGTTTCAACTTCTTAGGTCTTTTTCAGGCAAGAAAAACAACATTCAGGACAATGAAAAGGAAGGAAAAGCAGTCTCTCATCTTCTGGAATTGGGCACAAGATGGGCATTGAATTCCTGAATGTGGTTTATCTTGCCTGAAGAAGCCTAAGAGGTTGAAGCGCATCGTGTTTTGTCTTGTGATTTGTTTGTCCATGGTAATTTTAAAAAAAAAATGGTTTCAATTTCTGCCAGCAGTCACCTCACTTTGAAACTAACACAGTAGTGGACTTGATGAATGCAAATTACCGCCAGCTGGTATATTTTGAAAACCAGTTACAGTCACTGATAGTCTGGCTCAAGTTGGATATTATCTCACTTTACATGCCCTTGAAATCAGGACAACAACATTGGCCTTGACTGTTCCCTTTGATTTAGCTTGAAAAACCTGTTTACATTTGAGTGTAATTTTACATTTTTCCACATCATTCTGTTTTGAATTAAATTAAAGAAAATGGAGAGAAACATTCTGACTCAGTGAAGGTATCCAGATGCTAGTGACAGGGAATTGCTCATAAGAAGCCTGTACTCAAACGCCATAGCCTGCTATTTGAATGAATTAGATTGTCTCCTTCTGTTGTGCATCATTGATAGGGAAACTTCTGTGTCAGAGTGTAACTTCTATGATAGCACACATCCATTTGTCTTAAGAACATGACAAGTGTGTGAGGTAAATCTTCCAGTCAAGTTACTAGATGAGTTGACTGACAAAACCTCCAGTCAAGTTACTAAATGAATTGATCATGCATGTGCTATGCAGTAACACTGAATGTTCAGATTCATGGACTTACAAACTGTGCAGTGTAGGGTAGACTGTGTGTCTTGAAATGTTACATTTGTGAAGCAAACCATCTTGTGAGCTGATGTAGATGGATAGACACACATACTGCAAGCACACACACATACACTCACACACACACACACACACACACCGCCGGGACATGCACACACACACACACACACACGCACATGCACACACACACACACACACACACACACACACATACACACATCATGATAGATAAGTGTTATGATTATTGATGCTAGGAATTCATGTTGCTAAGTGATAACTGATTATGATACTGTTCGTCCTCAACACTCACTGACAGTCAAACATTGGCTGCCCAACAGACAAGTGGAGAGAGATTTGGTTGTCACGAAGTGACGAACAATGGGACAGATGGGTATTTAGAGCCATGCTGTCCTCTACAGTGGACCATTTGATCTTGGTCTTTACTCCTGATGTTCAATGATGTTGAATAATACACACAAACGTCCAGAAGTTGTGACCAGCATTGGCATGCATGAGCCCCTGCATGTGGCAGAATCAGATATTTCCCTTTCAAAGTAAAACCATCAAGGTTAACTGTCCCTCAGCAAATATATACCCCTTTAAAACTAAACCACCAAGGATAGCTGTCCCTTAACAAATCGGCCCTCAGAATGCCATGTAAACAACTGAGAAGTGCTTATCTGGTTGTGAATAAGAGCATGGAAATTGAAATGATTTTGCTAAGTGTTGATAATGTTGTCAGATCAAGTGATTTACAGTCATTTTGTAATGATTATCAGTATGCATGTGTGTAAATGTGCTTGCGTATGACATGTGAACACTTGCAGCTGCACACATTCTGTGTGTGAGGCTTGTTTGATTTCAAATTTTTTTGTAGCTTAAAGAGTATGCCCCTTTGGAATGAACACATTCAAATTATAACTGATTGTAATAAATAGGAATATAGGTTTCTGGATTCTGGATTCGACATTAGAAAAAGTATTTAGATTCAGAATCAAAAACTTACTTTGAGAATATTTCGACAGGGTCACCCTGTCTTCTTCAGCTCACTGTTGCTGTTGTGTCAGCGAGGCCTGGTGGGGCGACTGTTGTGTGGGGTGAATAGTTGTCAGGATCTGACTGTAGATGGGGGGAAGTTCAAAACCTTGATCTCTGTTCAAGCTGGGGCGTCTAGTCTTGATTTCGATGGCTTCTTTAACTTTTCTTTTTGTGAGGAAGGGCTCTGTAGATAAGATCTTGGTTTCTTGGGGGCTGAAACTGTGACCTGTGGCTTGTAGGTGTTCGTGTATGGCAGAAGTTGATCGGTTTTGGTGTTTCTGTACATGGAACATTTTGAAAAAGTAGCCCTTGAGACTGCTGCCAACCCTCCCAGTATGTGGTACCGCTATGTGGATGACACCATGACCCGCATACAGGAGACGGAGGTTGACAGCTTCACCACTCACTTGAATTCCATCGATGACAGTATCCAGTTCACTTCCGAAACTGAATCAGAAGGCAAGATCCCGTTCCTGGACACTCTCATCTCCCGAACCCCTGACGACAGGGTGGAGACCAGTGTCTATAGGAAACCCACCCACACTGACCAATATCTGAACTTTCACTCCAACCACCCCCTCCAACACAAGAGATCTGTGGTTAACACCCTCATGCACAGAGCCTCTATACTGTGTTCCACTAAGGAGGAAGAGTTGAAAGAAGAAGAACACATCAAGACTGCCCTTTCCGCTAATGGATACCCTGCATGGATGTGGGACAACCCTTGAGTTCCCTACCCTTCTGCTACAGATATGGACAGTGTGAAAGTGGGGATCCCTTACATTAAAGGAGTTTCAGAGTGTCTGGCCAGGACCTTCCAACAACACGGATGCAAAGTGTTCCACAAACCCACCAATTCCCTACGCCAGCAACTGACCCATGTCAAAGACAAAACAGACCCCCTCAAGCTGTGTGGTGTAGTGTACCAAGTAGAGTGTCAAGACTGTGCCAATACCTACATTGGCGAGACAGCAAGACCACTCACCACCCGTCTACAGGAACACCAAAACCAATCAACTTCTGCCATACACGAACACCTACAAGCCACAGGTCACAGTTTCAGCCCCAAGAATCCAAGATCTTATCTACAGAGCCCTTCCTCACAAAAAGAAAAGTTAAAGAAACCATCGAAATCAAGACTAGACGCCCCAGCTTGAACAGAGATCAAGGTTTTGAACTTCCCCCCATCTACAATCAGATCCTGACAACTATTCACCCCACACAACAGTCGCCCCACCAGGCCTTGCTGACACAACAGCAACAGTGAGCTGAAGAAGACAGGGTGACCCTGTCGAAATATTCTCAAAGTAAGTTTTTGATTCTGAATCTAAATACTTTTTCTAATGATTGTAATACTTCTTGTGAACAAACTGTGCTAGTGCTATTGTTTTTTAGTTCACAAATGTATTCTTTTATTATGAATTTAGATTAAGACTTACATAAATACATAACCAATGACAAAGATATATATTTCAGAGTAGTTTGCACAGTGACCGCTTTTGTGTTAGCCGACAGAGAATGATTGATAGGCTTAAATAGAATTTCTAAGGTGAGAATGTTGCTGGCAGACACAGGCAGCAGGTAGTGAAATGACTGCTGTACAAAGTGGTGATGCTGTGTTTCAGAACTGGTGGACACAGGCGGAGGCTCCAGTGCCCCAGTCAAAGCTCATGGTAAGTGGGTCATGCTCTTGTAGATCATCTCTGAGTCTGAAAGGTATATCCACATCATCATCACTTCGTACTCATGGTAAGTGGGTCACGCTCTTGTAGATCTCTGAGTCTGACAGGGATATATATCCACATTGTCATCACTTTCATGTTTCACACGCAAAGTGTTGGGTTTGATAAATCATAAATAGAAATTAACTAAAACAAGAGCAACCAAACCAAACCAAACCAAACCAAAACAAAACACAAAAGACGAGAGAGAGAGAGAGAGAGAGAGAGAGAGAGAGAGAGAGAGAGGTCAAGTTCTTTCATCCTTTCATATCATGGGTCAGTGACTCAGTGTGACAGTGGAAAAGGCCCTTTGCCTGCAAGCTCCTATAGGTAATGCCCCAACTTTCATAGATCTACTTTCTAGGGGAGAGAGAGCCTTTGCGAGTACTAAGAAATTGAAAATGAGAATGTGTCTAACTCCAGCTTAAAGAACACCAGTAAATGATGTCCTGATGTCCTTCAATTAAAAAAAAAAGAAGAAAAAGGAGAAAAAAGAAAAAAAGTGGAAGCAGGCTGTCTGAGCGGAGGTGTTCCAGATTATTTTGGCATCAACGGCAAACTGTGTGTGTGTGTGTGTGTGTGTGTGTGTGTGTGTGGTGTGTGTGTGTGTGGTTTTAATGTCTGTGGCATGTCTAGGCCTGTATTTCTGGTACTTTTCACTTCAGCCACTTCAAAATTTGTGTCTTGGTATTTCCAGAAATTGGAAAAAATTGCTGCTACAATACATTTTAGCTGTCATTTTTCTGAAAAATTCTTCATTTCAAGAAAATGCACAATTTCAAGGTGACTTTTGCGCAGATTCAGTCATTTGTACATTAAGCAGGTTTTTAAACTTTACACAATGTAATACACCTGTAGATAGCTTCAGTTGAAATGATAATACTTTTATTAACAGAATTATCCATATATATTTAGGAAATACTCTGGCTTTTGCTGCTAATTGCATGTTCTGCATGCCCAAAATGTATGGAGGTATCTCGTAAATCCTGTCTTCAAATGTGAAGGGTATTTATACCTTTTGGGGGAAGGGAAAAGTAAGACCTATGGAAGTTCAGTGAAGTGAGGTCTGTAACTGTGGGAACAAAAGCAAACAGGACGATTCCATCTGTACAAAGAATAGTGCCCCTTGTGATGTCTAAGAGATGAAAATGGTATATCTGCTTTGTGATCCTTCTGTTGATTGTGGGTGTGATGAGGAGATGCTTGACAGCCAGTGGGCAAAGAATACTTTTGATCTCCTGCTCCCTGGGGAACAAAAAGTGATACATAAAAAATTATACCTCTTTGCTTACATTTCAGCTCATGATTTTCACCAGTAAGAAGTATAGTGCTCAGATTTTACATGATGTGGAACACTATACTGCTGACTGGTTGTAGTCACTGATTTGGGTTGGTTGAGAATGTTGTTATTCTCACATCTTTCAAATGGCTGTGCAAAATGACAAAATGGATTTTTTTTCGTCATTCTGAGTCTCACTTTGTTGTCAAAGTAAAAGCAAAATGATGGATGTACATGCCCAGTATGTTGACTTCTTGGTCTGTAAATCAAGTCTTTCATGGTGTAAAAAGGAATGGACTTGATCAATTTCTTGTGTCAAACTGTACAAGGCCTTCAGCACTAGTAGATTGATAAAAAGCCTTCTTTAAAGACCTTTATGATCTGTGTTTGGTCGGCTGGTTTTTCTGACAGCTAGATTACACATGAGCTACTGAACTCATGTTATATCAATCCAGCATACTGTTTATTGTTTGTTCAAACTACAAGCAATGATATTATTTCTGTTGATAAAAAAGAAGATACTCAAAGCAAATTATCTTGATGCGACTTTTTGTTGTTGTTGTTATTAAGGGGATGATTAATGAGCACAATGTCAACATCTTGTGTTTTTTCGTACTTTTTTTTTTTTTTTACAGATTTTGCACTGAACAAATTTGGCAAATGTAATTGTTTTAAAGACTCTTCACTGAAACACAACTTGACTAGCAGGGCATTTGTTTTTCCATGAACATTTTAATGAACACATTGACTACAGGTTATAGAATGTGAAGAAAAATTATTTTAATAAGTTTATGTCCCTGTTCATATTTGTTAAAACAGTGTTGTTTTTATTGGGCTTAAAGTAAAAGTAGAAGTTGAAATTTTCATGGAAGAACAAATATCCTGGTTTTCCTGTTTGTGTTCCATTTTTAGCACATGTCATAGTTATACCTTGCACATGGTGGTGTCTCAACCAGACTGGACTGTAGAGTATCACAGTGGAACCTAATTTAAGTTTTATACTTGTAACAGTGTTCAGAAATCCATTCAGCCCTGAAAGTGGCCAGTACTTTTAATGAATTTGTAAAAATGAAAGTTCATTTGGCTATGGCAAGTACATGATAATAGATACAAAACTTTTTGCTCATCACTGCAACATCATCTGCTGGGTTTTCGGATGCCATCATCACTCAGTTGTGTCTGTTTCAGTTTATTTATTTCCATGTTGTTGTTTTTCCTTTGAAGATGTTTACCTGAAAAAAAAATCTGTAGTGTCTGAATTATTTTCATTTTATTTGTTGTTAACGTTCAAGGGAGGAGAGGGACATTATAGGGTGCGTCTTGTTGTTCTGACTTTGAATTTGACATTTTTTTGCATCATAAACTGTGCAGTTAAGTTAAGGAACACCTTTTCTGACAGTACAGCTATTATTTGTACTGTGTGACTTGTAAAATTTTTTGAGCTTGTGTAAGAAAATTTGATTTATCTATTCAATTTTTCAAGCATAGGCAAAAAGCTAGGATAGAAATCCTGATTTCCAGAAAACTAAAATTTATTAGACAATGATGTTCTTGAAAATGAAAATGAAGTCTTTAAGGAGAGGGAGTTCTGATTGGGAAAGTTTTTATTGGGAGGGTTGACTGAATTATAATTTTTTTTTTTTTTGGTCTCACATGAGATGTTTTCTGGTTCTCTGCTCAGAACGCAAAGAGGTGGTGTTCAAGGAGAAGGAGGGAATGCTGAACCGTCGGCGCGGGGCGATGCGACGCAGGGTACACCAAGTCAACGGACACAAATTCATGGCCATGTTCTTTCCTCAACCAACATTTTGCTCTCTATGTAAAGATTTCATGTGGTAAGCCATTTTGTTAATTTCTTTTTTTTTTTTTTTTTTTTTTCGTTTTTCTCTTTTTATAATTTGTATTGTAGTTTATGTATTTATTTATTTGTTTTTGTTGACTCATCTTTGAAGCTGTCCACAGCACTTTTTGCTCAGCCACATCCAACTACATTTGATTTCAGTCTCAGTTCAAGGCGTCCATTAGGTGTCCATTGGCAGCATAAGGCAGCAGGAGCTACTGCGCTAATGTTGAGTTCAATTCACTTCAGTGATTTTCACTGCTCTGATGGCAGCATAAGGCAGCAGGAGCTACTGCGCTAATGTTGAGTTAAACTCACTTCAGTGATTTTCAGTGCTCTGATGGAAAATGCGCTGGACACCACCCAGTTAGGCCCTTGCTCATAACAGTAGTTTGTGGAACCTTAGTAAGCGTACCTGTTTGAAGGGAGATCACTCCATTTTGTTCCTCCAGTGACAGTCCTTCCTACTTATCTGCCAACATCAGGGACCCTGACACACTTGCCACGTCCCTTTCGTTCTGTGAGGGAACACTCAAGTCGTTGCTCATAGAGCACACAGGGCATTGGATCGTCTCCATGCTGTTTTAACAACCAGATGATAATGATCTCTTAAAGTCAAGTTGTCATCCAAATCGAAAGGCTGTTTTAACAACCAGATGGTAGTGATCTCTTAATCAAATTGTCATCAAAATTGAAAGGCTGTCTAAACAGCCAGATGGTAATGATCTGTTTATCAAATTGTCATCCAAATCAAGCAGTTGACCCCTGAAATTGCTCACTTTCAGCCTGTTTTAAACATTGAACATCGATCACACAAACTCATAAATAAAGAAGCCACTGGCTGACAAAATATGAAGTTTTGACTGAATTTTAAAGATAGGTAATTTTCATGGGTTTTCAAATTGTTCATAAGTATTCTGAACTCATCCAATACACACACCACACTGAGACACACACACAAACACAGACACATGCACAACAGAGACACAGCGACACCCCACACACACACACACACACACACACACACACACACACACCACACACTAACTTGCACTCACACCACACAAACACACACACACACACACACACACACACACACACACACACCACACCACACACCACACACTCGCACTCACACCACACACACACACACACACACACACACACACACACACACACACACACACACTGTTTTAAAAAAAAAACTTTGTTCACACCTATTCAATGCTATCAAATTGTAACTTACTACACCAGGTAATCCACAAGCTAAATACAACAGTTACGAAAATCTGCTAATTGTCGCACACACGCACATGAAAAGTTACTACATTTCAACCCATTGACATTATGATTTATTTAAACATGTCCTGATATTCTATCTAGACTTGATCATGAAAAGTTGTAGTGTGGAGTTGAAAATAAGACGTTTGTATCGGTCAGTTCCTTCCTTCCCCACCGTTCCCACCAGCCACTTCTCCTGTGTTGTGGTTGTAAAGAAAGTGAAATTTTAGAGTCTCCCATCGATCATCTAATGTCTTCCTTTCATCATTTTTGTTTGGTTTGTTTTTTTTAATGTTTTTGATCTAGCAGAACAGAGGTTTCATATCATTGTGTACTCTCTGTCCCTCTTGGTCTGTTACTTTCAAACTCAGGCATGGACGCATGCAACACACACACACACACACACACACACACACACACACACACACACACACACACACACACACACACACACACACATACATGCATGCATACATAAACTGTCAAACAACACATACACACACATGTGCATGCTTTTTTGTGAGACATACACTTGCAAATATACACTCAGCTTAGTGTTCACAGACGTACATATACTAGTATATAAATATAAACGCACACACACACACACACACACACACACATTCACACACACACACACATGCTGTCTCTCTCATGCATGGATTTACACATGAAGTTGTGGTGAACACAAACATGCACACACATGAACCCATGTGCATGCGCACACACAAACACACAGACACAGACACACACGCACACACACACACAGAGACACACAGACACACACACACCACACACACACACACACACACACATGACTGAGCCTCATACTCATAGCCTTACCACAGGTAGCAGATTATAGTCACAACTAATCAACAGCAGGGAAACAAAACAACTGTAGCCTATTACTATCTTTTTTTTTTTTTTCAGGGGATTGTGCAAACAAGGTTATCAATGTCAAGGTAAGAGAGAGAGAGGGAGTGAGAGCATTCACTGCTCATGTCTACAAGCATGTGTACCTGTTTTGTGTTGGTTTTTGTTTTTACTATGTACAAGTATTCATACTTCAGTGTGTGTGTGTGTGTGTGTGTGTGAGTGTTTGTGTGTGTGTGTGTGTGTGTGCATTTATTTAATGGTGCTAGTTTTTGTTTTTTTAGTTACTATTGTTTTATTTTCATTTTAGATTACTATGATTAGTATGAAAATAATCAAACCCTGATGATAGGACTTGATGTTCTATTTCCTTTCATGACTTTTTAACATATTCAATTGAGCAAATGGATGCAGTAATTCTATGTGATGGTCACACTCGCTGAACGCCCATAAAGCGAAAGGGAGATCAGTTGCTGTCTAGGAGGATTGACAGCTGATTCACCTCCTGATCAATAAATCATTAGTGCAAAACTGGGGCCTTCAAAATAAGATACTTCTTTACGCTGGCAGTCAGACATGTTCAGCGCTCTCTTTGAGGATGGATCATCCAGGAATTGCTTGCTCTGGGTTTCTAATATCTAGCTTTTATTCTCAACACCTAACCATAGCAGTATCCCCCCCACCCCCATACACACACACATACACACACTTAGAGCATCAAGAATGTCCTCAGAGTAGTTATTTAGAATTTTCAAGGTTTTTTTTTTTTTTTTTTTTTTTTTAAAGTCCATGGATGTTGTCTTTGATGTATTTTTTAACCTCACCTTACCTAATTATGCATTCTCTTCTCCCTGCTGTTAGGATGCTCTGGAAACTGATTGGTAATCGCCGTTTTTTCTTGACATAGATGAGAGAATGAGTTATTTTCCATTCTTATTAAGTATAAATGTTTTCAAAGAATTGGTTTTAATGAGAAGGTGCCTCTTTCCACTGTTCTGTTTGCAGTATGTACGTGTGTTGTTCACAAGCGCTGTCATCAGCACATAGTCACCAAGTGTCCCGGCTCGAAAACGGATTCCAATGCTGAGGTGAGATGACTTTTCCTTCTTTTTCAGTGTTCCTTATGGTTTATACAGTGCACGGGCAGATACTTTAGGCACAAATGTTAAATGTGAAGGATTTTTTTTGAAAAAAATAACAGGAATTAGAATTGATGCATAAACTTTTGACTTGCAAAATGACTGTTTATTAGTAGGTTTGAACAAGCTTAATGAAATAGTGCCCTCTGCAGAAAGAAGCAGCACTCCCATTCATGTTGTTTCATAGTGAGTGAGGAAAGGTGATGGTATATTGTAAGGTGAGTATCTACAAACCCTCCAGCCTGACAAGATGATCTTCAAATTTTTGTATGTTTCATTTTTTAAAATTTTAAATCAGGATCTAAGTGACCCATGGTTTTTAAAAGTTATAACAAACCCCATTTCAGCATAGGAAAAAGAACTTGAATCTGAAATTGTATTGTGTAATACCTCGGATACAAAATTGTTGATGTTACCACGTCATGGACAATAGACCATTTTTCATGCTTTTCCTCTCATCCCACCCTGATCCCTATACACCATGCATACATGGTCATGTCAACAAAGATCAGCGTCTTTAGCCCACAGCCACGGTGCAGTGGATGCCAGCACAGTGAACACTTGGGGGGAGGGGGGAGGGGGGGGTTGGGGGGGGGGGGAGAGGTGACAGCCTCTTGAGGTGGGTGGCCTCTTGGCAACCTGGTACTGACAGCTCCCTGTGGGCTGCCACTGGGGGTGACACTGCATCCCAGTGTATCCCAGTGTAACGATTTCAGACTTCAGTTGGCATCATCAACTGGGGCTTACACTGCATCGCAGTATATCCCAGTGCATCCCAGTGTAAGGATTTCAGACTTCAGCTGGCATCATCAACTGGGAGTGACACTGCATCCCAGTGTATCCCAGTGTAAGGATTTCAGACTTCAGCTGGCATCATCAACTGGGGGTGACACTGCGTCCCAGTGTATCCCAGTGCATCCCAGTGTGAGGATTTCAGACTTCAGCTGGCATCATCAGTTTGAGTAGAATCAAGATGATGCACACATTGGAGCCATGGACATCATTTAAAGCTTTGAGCCATATGTTTTTATATGTGGTCTGCAGTGATTTGATTCAGGGGTTACGTTTGTATCTGGGGCAACAAGGCTGCCCACCAGGGTGCCAAGAATGCGACAAGAAAAATCTGTCCAAAATGTCCATTCCATGTACAGGCCTAAAACCTAAACATTTATTGAAGACCTGGAAGAGGAATGGAGGGCGCAGACAGAAGTAACTCTCATCCATCTAGACTCAAAGAAATTTCTTTCACACACTGAAAAGTTGTTACTGTGTTGTGCAAACTGCTTGCAGATCATGCTTTTTGTACACATTGTGACGACCCTGTAAAGAGATGCATGATGCATACTTTGTGATAAACCACTCGAGCATTAAACATGTTTTTATGAAGTGTTGAGATATCAGCAGGCGCAAGCTCTATGATTTTGAAGCAGATGCCTTGAGTACATTGTTCTGAGATGTTGGACCTGATCTGATGATTAATTTTTTTTTTTTTAATCAATATTTGTCATTTGATCCGACTTGAAGGTGTCTGGTAGGGAGTTTGAACTTGCTTGCAGCCCTGAGGTGACCTTGGTCCGCTTAGTATAAACACTATGACCTGATGAAGTGCTAGTAATCTGTGTTTGGAGGCGCTTTCTTACCAGCATGTGTTTTTTGTGTGCCGTGCAGACCAGTGGAGCTCGATTCAACATTAACGTTCCCCACCGCTTCAATGTTCACAATTACAAGAGACCCACCTTTTGTGATCACTGCGGCTCACTGCTCTACGGTCTCTTGAAACAAGGTCTTCAGTGTGGGGGTAAGTCATGTTGCTCCTTAAATCTCTTCATCACACATGGAAATTCATATAGATCTGCTTCTGCTGTGTTTATAGTATGCGTCTAGGTGTAGTCATTCTATATTTTAGTGAAAGAAAAGTTCCAGGTCATTGTTATGACAAAGGAATTGTATGCGTCTTTAATTGTTTCAGTTTTTCTTTTTTTTATGATTACTACAGTCTTGCCCTTGTGTTCAGGTTTGTTGTTTGTTTTTGGTCTCCTATTTGATATCCCCATTGTGGCAGTACTTCCACACCACTCGTTAAGCCACCCCATACTGGGCCATTGTGGCAGTACTTCCACACCACTCGTTCAGCAACCCCATACTGGGCCACTGTGGCAGTACTTCCACACCACTCTTTCAGCCACCCCATACTGGGCCACTGTGGCAGTACTTCCACACCACTTGATAGCCACCCCACACTGGGCCACTGTGGCAGTACTTCCACACCACTCGTTCAGCCACCCCATACTGGGCCACTGTGGCAGTACTTCCACACCACTCATTTAGCCACCCCATACTGGGCCACTGTGGCAGTACTTCCACACCACTCATTAAGCCACCCCATACTGGGCCACTGTGGCAGTACTTCCACACCACTCTTCAGCCACCCCATACTGGGCCACTGTGGCAGTACTTCCACACCACTCGTTCAGCCACCCCATACTGGGCCACTGTGCAGTACTTCCACACCACTCTTTCAGCCACCCATACTGGGCCACTGTGCAGTACTTCCACACCACTCTTAGCCACCCCATACTGGGCCACTGTGGCAGTACTTCCACACCACTTTTCAGCCACCCCACACTGGGCCACTGTGGCAGTACTTCCATACCACTCGTTCAGCCACCCCATACTGGGCCACTGTGGCAGTACTTCCACACCACTCTTTCAGCCACCCCATACTGGGCCACTGTGGCAGTACTTCCACACCACTCTTTCAGCCACCCCAACTGGGCCACTGTGGCAGTACTTCCACACCACTCATTAAGCCACCCCATACTGGGCCACTGTGGCAGTACTTCCACACCACTCTTTCAGCCACCCCATACTGGGCCACTGTGGCAGTACTTCCACACCACTCGTTCAGCCACCCCATACTGGGCCACTGTGGCAGTACTTCCACACCACTCTTTCAGCCTCCCCATACTGGGCCATTGTGGCAGTACTTCCACACCACTTGTTCAGCCACCCCATACTGGGCCACTGTGGCAGTACTTCCACACCACTCGTTCAGCCACCCCATACTGGACCATTGTGGCAGTACTTCCACACCACTCTTTCAGCCACCCCATACTGGACCATTGTGGCAGTACTTCCACACCACTCTTTCAGCCACCCCATACTGGACCACTGTGGCAGTACTTCCACACCACTCTTTCAGCCACCCCATACTGGGCCACTGTGGCAGTACTTCCACACCACTCGTTCAGCCACCCCATACTGGGCCACTGTGGCAGTACTTCCACACCACTCTTCAGCCACCCCATACTGGGCCATTGTGGCAGTACTTCCACACCACTCTTTCAGCCACCCCATACTGGGCCATGTGGCAGTACTTCCACACCACTCTTTCAGCCACCCCATACTGGGCCATTGTGGCAGTACTTCCACACCACTCTTTCAGCCACCCATACTGGGCCATTGTGGCAGTACTTCCACACCACTCTTTCAGCCACCCCATACTGGGCCACTGTGCAGTACTTCCACACCACTCTTTCAGCCACCCATACGGCATCTCACACACACCAACTGCCATGGCACCACCCTCACCCACGCTGTGCTACTCCCCACTTCCCCCCACGGCTTGCAGACTCACCACTCACCCCAACGGCCTGTGGCATACTCCACACACTGCCACCTACGGCTGCAGACTCCACACTTCACCCCAGGATGCAGACCACCATCTCACCCTGGCATGGCGACTTCCCATCTCAGCACCACGGCATGCTATCACACCACTTCGCACCAACTGCATTGCTCCCTCCCCCACTGGCCTGGATACTCCACACTTCACCATCTGACTGTGGCTACTCCACACCCCTTCGCCCTATGCCATGGCGACCACCTTCACACCACTGCATCATCTCCCATTAGCCATGCATGTGATACTATCCACCACCTCACACCAATAGGCTGCGACTTCAACACTTCACCCCCCCCCCCCCCCCCCCCCCCCCCCCCCCCCCCCCCATACTGGGCCACTGGTCAGTACTTTCACCACCTCGGGCCACTTCAACTCCAACCTCTCACACCATCTCTGTCAGCCCCAACCCACTTTCAGCCACCCCCATACCACCACTCTTTCAGCCACCCCATACTGGGCCACTGTGGCAGTACTTCCACACCTCTTTTCAGCCACCCATACTGGGCCATTGTGGCAGTACTTCCACACCACTGTTCAGCCACCCCATACTGGGCCACTGTGCAGTACTTCACACACTCTTTCAGCCACCCCATACTGGGCCATTTGTGGCGTACTTCCACACCACTCTTCAGCCACCCATACTGGGCCATTGTGGCATACTTCCACACCACTCTTTCAGCCACCCCATACTGGGCCATGTGGCAGTACTTCCACACCACTCTTCAGCCACCCCATACTGGGCCATTGTGCAGTACTTCCACACCACTCTTTCAGCCACCCCATACTGGGCCACTGTGGCAGTACTTCCACACCACTCTTTCAGCCACCCCATACTGGGCCACTTGTGCAGTACTTCCACACCACTCTTCAGCCACCCATACTGGGCCACTGTGGCAGTACTTCCACACCACTCGTTCAGCCACCCCATACTGGGCCACTGTGGCAGTACTTCCACACCACTCTTTCAGCCACCCCATACTGGGCCATTGTGGCAGTACTTCCACACCACTCGTTCAGCCACCCCATACTGGGCCACTGTGGCAGTACTTCCACACCACTCGTTCAGCCACCCCATACTGGGCCACTGTGGCAGTACTTCCACACCACTCTTTCAGCACACCCATACTGGGCCACTGTGGCAGTACTTCCACACCACTCTTCAGCCACCCCATAACTGGGCCACTGTGGCAGTACTTCCACACCACTCTTTCAGCCACCCCATACTGGGCCACTGTGGCAGTACTTCCCCACCAACTCGACTTCGGCCACCACCCATACTGGCACCCACTGTGCAGTATACTTCCAACAACCACTCTTTCAGCCACCCATACTGGGCCACTGTGGCAGTACTTCCACACCACTCTTTCAGCCACCCCATACTGGGCCACTGTGGCAGTACTTCCCACCACCACTCTCAGCCACCCCATACTGGGCCACTGTGGCAGTACTTCCACACCACTCTTTCAGCCACCCCATATGGGCCAATTGTGGCAGTACTTCACACCACTCTTCAGCCACCCCATACTGGGCCACTGTGGCAGTACTTCCACACACACTCTGTTGTCAGCCACCCCATACTGGGCCATTGTGGCAGTACTTCCACACCACTCTTTCAGCCCCCCATACTGGGCCACTGTGCAGTACTTCCACACCACTCTTTGCACACCCCATACTGGGCCACTGTGGCAGTACTTCCACACCACTCATTTCAGCCACCCCATACTGGGCCACTGTGGCAGTACTTCCACACCACTCATTAGCCACCCCATACTGGGCCACTGTGGCAGTACTTCCACACCACTCTTCAGCCACCCCATACTGGGCCACTGTGGCAGTACTTCCACACCACTCTTCAGCCACCCCATACTGGGCCACTGTGGCAGTACTTCCACACCACTCGTTCAGCCACCCCATACTGGGCCACTGTGGCAGTACTTCCACACCACTCGTTCAGCCACCCCATACTGGGCCATTGTGCAGTACTTCCACACCACTCTTTCAGCCACCCCATACTGGGCCACTGTGGCAGTACTTCCACCACTCTTCAGCCACCCCATCTGGGCCACTGTGGCAGTACTTCCACACCACTCTTCAGCCACCCATACTGGGCCATTGTGGCAGTACTTCCACACCCTCGTTCGCCACCCCATACTGGGCCACTGTGGCAGTACTTCCACACCACTCTTCAGCCACCCATACTGGGCCATGTGGCAGTACTTCCACACCATTCGTTCAGCCACCCATTACTGGGCCACTGTGGCAGTACTTCCACACCACTCTTCAGCCACCCCATACTGGGCCACTGTGGCAGTACTTCCACACCACTTTTCAGCCACCCCATTACTGGGCCACTGTGGCAGTACTTCCACACCACTCTTCAGCCACCCATACTGGGCCACTGTGGCAGTACTTCCACACCACTCTTTCAGCCCACCCCATACTGGGCCACTGTGGCAGTACTTCCACACCACTCTGTTCAGCCACCCCATACTGGGCCACTGTGCAGTACTTCCACACCACTCTTTCAGCCACCCCATACTGGGCATGTGGCAGTACTTCCACACCACTCTTTCAGCCACCCCATACTGGGCCATGTGGCAGTACTTCCACACCACTCTTCAGCCACCCCTACTGGGCCATGTGGCAGTACTTCCACACCACTCTTTCAGCCACCCCATACTGGGCCATTGTGGCAGTACTTCCACACCACTCTTTCAGCCACCCCATACTGGGCCACTGTGGCGTACTTCCACACCACTCTTTCAGCCACCCCTACTGGGCCACTGTGGCAGTACTTCCACACCACTCGTTCAGCCACCCATACTGGGCCATGTGGCAGTACTTCCACACACTCGTTCAGCCACCCCATACTGGGCCATTGTGGCAGTACTTCCACACCACTCTTTCAGCCACCCCATACTGGGCCATTGTGGCAGTACTTCCACACCACTCGTTCAGCCACCCCATACTGGGCCACTGTGGCAGTACTTCCACACCACTCTTTCAGCCACCCCTACTGGGCCACTGTGGCAGTACTTCCACCCACTTGTTCAGCCACCCCATACTGGGCCACTGTGCAGTACTTCCACACCACTCTTCAGCCACCCCATACTGGGCCATTGTGGCAGTACTTCCACACCATTTTCAGCCACCCCATACAGGGCCACTGTGGCAGTACTTCCACACCACTCTTTCAGCCACCCCATACTGGGCCACTGTGGCAGTACTTCCACACCACTTTTCAGCCACCCCATACTGGGCCATTGTGGCAGTACTTCCACACCACTCTTTCAGCCACCCCATACTGGGCCATGTGGCAGTACTTCCACACCACTCTTTCAGCCACCCCATACTGGGCCATGTGGCAGTACTTCCACACCATCGTTCAGCCACCCCATACTGGGCCACTGTGCAGTACTTCCACACCACTTTCAGCACCCCATACTGGCACCAGCGCCCACCCCCTTCGCCCCTACTGGGCCATGTGCAGTACTTCCACACACTCTTCAGCCACCCCATACTGGGCCACTGTGGCAGTACTTCCACACCACTCTTTCAGCCACCCCATACTGGGCCATTGTGGCAGTACTTCCACACCACTCTTTCAGCCACCCCATACTGGGCCACTGTGGCAGTACTTCCACACCACTCTTTCAGCCACCCCATACTGGGCCACTGTGGCAGTACTTCCACACCACTCTTCAGCCACCCCATACTGGGCCATTGTGGCAGTACTTCCACACACTCGTTCAGCCACCCCATACTGGGCCACTGTGGCAGTACTTCCACACCACTCTTTCAGCCACCCCATACTGGGCCATGTGGCAGTACTTCCTCCCCCCACCTCACTCCCCTCCAGCCACCCCATACTGGGCCTGTGGCAGTACTTCCCACCCACTCTTCAGCCACCCCATACTGGGCCACTGTGGCAGTACTTCCACACCACTCTTCAGCCACCCCATACTGGCCATTGTGGCAGTACTTCCACACCATCTTCAGCCACCCCATACGGGCCACTGTGGCAGTACTTCCACACCACTCTTTCAGCCACCCCATACTGGGCCATGTGGCAGTACTTCCACACCACTCTGTTCAGCCACCCCATACTGGGCCATGTGCAGTACTTCCACACCACTCTTCAGCCACCCATACTGGGCCATGTGGCAGTACTTCCACACCACTCTTTCAGCCACCCCATACTGGGCCATGTGGCAGTACTTCCACACCACTCTTTCAGCCACCCCATACTGGGCCATGTGCAGTACTTCCACACCACTCTTTCAGCCACCCATACTGGGCCATTGTGGCAGTACTTCCACACCACTCTTTCAGCCACCCCATACTGGGCCATGTGGCAGTACTTCCACACCACTCTTCAGCCACCCCATACTGGGCCATTGTGCAGTACTTCCACACCACTCTTTCAGCCACCCCATACTGGGCCATGTGGCAGTACTTCCACACCACTCTTCAGCCACCCCATACTGGGCCACTGTGCAGTACTTCCACACCACTCTTTCAGCCACCCATACTGGGCCATTGTGGCAGTACTTCCACACCACTCGTTCAGCCACCCCATACTGGGCCACTGTGGCAGTACTTCCACACCACTCTTCAGCCACCCCATACTGGGCCATGTGGCAGTACTTCCACACCACCTTTTAGCCACCATGGCCATGTGGCGTACTTCCACACCATGTCAGCCACCATACTGGGCCACTGTGGGCAGTACTTCCACCACTCTTTCAGCCCCCCATACTGGGCCATGTGGCAGTATTCCACCATTCGCACCAATGGATTGGCGAACCACACACCAGCCTGGACTGGGCCATCTTGGACCATGGGCACTCCCACCTCTTTCAGCGACACTACTGGGCATGTGCAGTACTTCCCCCACACATATCATGCCACACCTCTTTCAGCCACGCCATACTGGGCCCATCTGTGGCAGTACTTCCACACCATGACGGGCCACTGTGCAGTACTTCACACCACTCGTCAGCCTACGCATACTGGGACCACTGTGGCAGTACTTCCACACCACTTGTTCAGCCACCCCATTACTGGAGCCCACTAGTGGCAGTACTTCACACTTGTCAGCCACCCATATGGCCACTGTGCAGTACTTCACACATCTTTCAGCCACGCCATACTGGGCCCATTGTGGCAGTACTTTCCACACCACTCTTTCAGCACCCCATACTGGGCCACTGTGGCAGTACTTGCCACACCACATCTTTCAGCCACCCCATACTGGACCACTGTGGCAGTACTTCCACACCACTCTTTCAGCCACCCATACTGGCCATGTGGCAGTACATTCACACCACTTGTTAACCACTTAAGCCACCCACTGGGCCACACCCAACAGTCATAGATACTGCTTAAGTCCTCTACTGACAGCATACCATTTCACTGTATTTTGTATACATGTTCGGTGAAAATACGATGAATACAACTAACAAGGAAAAAAAATGTCGAAAAAAATTTAGTGATGAAGTTCTTCAGCGGTAATTGCACTTGCAGTGTGCAGCCATTGTGTTAGTATGCTATAACCAAAGAGTGACAACTCTTGCAATCTCTCATGTGTGAAATGGCGTTCTGCTGCGTGTGTTTCCAATGATATGCAGATGAATGAGAAAAATAGCAGGGACTACAGGCCATGAAATGTTGAAAAACACTGGCCAGCTGCCATCAGTATGTGCTAAGGTTTGCTGATGAATCAGGTCTGAAAGTAATTGGTAGAAACTAGTTCAACTGCAGACACTGGAAAACAGGTATTCCTCTACCCTCTGCTGGGTAATGAGAGGTGAAAGCGAACTCCCCTTCCTCCCCCCCCCCCCCCCCCTCCCTTGTGTCCGCTTTTACAAACATTGGGAAGATTCACCTGCATTTTCCCTCCTCCCCTCCTGTCTCCTGCTTTTACAAAAATCTGAACGTGGTGCACACACATTGTGTAAAAAATGTACTGACTTTTAGTTAGGAGGTACACCAAGAGCAGTTTTAAGGTCAAGCGGTCTGGATCAGTTGTGAAGCCAGCGTGAGTGAGTGTCCCTGTGTGGCGGGTGCCACCATGTCCATCAGGTGACAGTGTCCGTGAATGTGGTGATACGGGTGATTTTGACACTAACTTGCCATGGGCTTGAGAAGAGGACATTGAAACAGGTCAACTTGAGAGCATGGCTCGAAGAGACACTGCATTTGAGATGTTTTATTGAGCATAATGAAAATAATGCTTCCGAGTTGTATTCTTGTCTGAGACTGTATGTCAGGGCTGTTGTCAACATTTTCTTACATGATAAATCCTGGCATTAGCCAGACTAAAAGAAAATCTGAATATCTGCAGTGTTGACTGGTAATCTGAACTGCATTCTTAGAGACACATTCATTATGTGGATGAAACTTGTCTGTATGGTTTGGATGTGTTGGACTGGTGATCTGAACTGCATTCTTAGAGACACGTTCATTATGTGGATGAAACTTGTCTGTATGGTTTGGATGTGTTGGACTGGTGATCTGAACTGCATTCTTAGAGACACGTTCATTATGTGGATGAAACTTGTCTGTATGGTTTGGATGTGTTGGACTGGTGATCTGAACTGCATTCTTAGAGACACGTTCATTATGTGGATGAAACTTGTCTGTATGGTTTGGATGTGTTGGACTGGTGATCTGAACTGCATTCTTAGAGACACGTTCATTATGTGGATGAAACTTGTCTGTATGGTTTGGATGTGTTGGACTGGTGATCTGAACTGCATTCTTAGAGACACGTTCATTATGTGGATGAAACTTGTCTGTATGGTTTGGATGTGTTGGACTGGTGATCTGAACTGCATTCTTAGAGACACGTTCATTATGTGGATGAAACTTGTCTGCATGGTTTGGATCTTTCCACTGGACCCATAACACACTCAGCTCTGGTTAGGAGCCGAGTGTGGCAAGAAAAAATCCTTCTGAAATCAGTGCTTCTGATGGGATTTGAACCTATGTTTTCCAGTTCTGCATTTTGCAATGCTGACCACTGCTCTGTGGTGCCTTTCTGTTTGTTTTCCTGTTTTGTTTTGATTGTTGATTTTGGTCTGTATTTCAGACAAAAATGAATTGCTGAATGAAATGTAAGTGAATAGAGCCTGGTGACTTGTATTTGTTTTCTTTCTTGGAACTCCTGATGTTGAATTATTATTTATATGGTAAAGTGGACATCTAAATAGAATGCAAGAACATGTGCTGTCAGACATGTGCAGAAAGTATTTCTGCGTTAGGGACGGTTGTAAGATAAACATTGACACATGCTTCTTAACCTGTGTGTTTCTCCTGTGTGGACAGTGTGCAAAATGAACATTCACAAACGTTGCCAAAGGAACGTGGCCAACAACTGTGGCACCAATACACGAGACATGGCCCAGATTCTTCAGGAAATCGGAATCTCCTGGGAAAAACTGGGGCCACCCAAGAGCACCAAAGGAAAGAAGGTAGAGCTGCCTTGGGTGTCCTGACTTGGGAACAGGTGGTTAGTTACAGTTTATTAACAGGCTGGTTCGCCCTTCCATGTTTTCAACTAAGCGGGCTTTATATGGACTCCTATGCTTAAAACTGATTTGTATACAGGTAAGAGAAACGGAGATTCGTATTGGGTTTATATCTTTGGTTTTAAGTGGCTACTAGGTTGTAGAAGGGAGGGGGGTGGGGGTGGGGGGAGGGGGGGAGTCAAAATAAAGCTCCTTGGTCAAAATATTTGTTGAGCATGGAAGGAGAGTATATAGTTGTATTATAGGTCATGTTAAGCATGGAAGGAGAGTGTACAATTGTATTATAGGTCATGTTAAGCATGGAAGGAGAGTGTACAATTGTATTATAGGTCATGTTAAGCAAGGAAGGAGAGTGTACAATTGTATTATAGGTCATGGTAAGCAAGGAAGGAGAGTGTACACTTGTATTATAGGTCAGTCAGTCACACAGGGCTCTGCAAAGTTCAAACAAATCATCTTGGTATCTGAAGGCGTATGTTTTTTGCATGCGCTTTCGCTGTCAACTTCTTGAAATATTGTGTTTCCCTCTGGTCATACGTGATACATCCACATGGAATATGTTTTTCTTTCTATGGGGATCATCTTCTTAACCTTGTGTCAAAATATACATGTCAAGCGCAGAAATTTAACCGACAAGTACTGTAAAAATTTTCTGGTTTGGTTGATGAAAATTGCTGGAAGAAACCTGATGCTTGTTACACCTGAACTTTGACATACCTCTCTTTTTTTCTTCCTTTTCCTTTAAAAAAAAAAAAATTTAAGTCAGAATTTGTCCCTTTTTTGGATGTAAATTCTTCCCCTAACCCTTCTTTTATTGAGATCAATGCTTGTACATACATTTTCTGTTCTGTTTGGCAGCCATCCATGAGTGAATCTCCCAACAAAACGCCAGCAGCATTGCATGAACGTTCGCTGTCTTCACCGATTCCTGTTAGTGGAGGTAAGGAAGGGTGCTGTGCATAAAGCAGTTAGAGGGTTCCCCTGTGGGGATACCGGGGGTCTTTTGTACAAATAGTTCCCCCTCCTTCTGGACATTCTGTGCTAGTAACGTCCCCTTTTCCTTTTGCTCTCAGTATCTCTGTCTCCTCCTTTGCTCTACTGTCCTCTACTGTCCTTTCTGTCTACCGTATTTTTTATCTATCTTTTTCCACAACTTCTTCCCACAAATTTCTGGACTCAACGAAGTTGGAGTGAACTGACTATACTCTCGAGTATAGTGTGAGTATCCCAACAGGGTAAAACGAGTTCACACGCTACCAGATACTGGAACGCTGAAGAAGAAGTTGGAGGGTGAAGGAGGAGTAAAAAAAGGAGGGAGTGGGGGGGGAGAGGGAAACATTCAAATAAGCCATATCAAAGACAGGCAGACTGAGGATGAAAACAGCTTAATGAGTATATTAACCTGAGCTGCTTCATTCAGTAAGATGGGTCACTTGGGTCGGATTGATCCAGTTTATTTATTCATAAGGGGCAGGACTTGAGTGAAGTCAGGCATGGTTATTGTTTTTACACACAAGCCCACTTTCATGTTGGTTTCTTTCAGACTTGCACTTCATGTACGCACACACACACACACACTTGCAAGCATGCACACATGCCCACACAAACATGCAAACAAATACATACGTGGACATACAAATACAAGCTTGCGCCCTAATTCATACAAGCCTCACCAATATGAGCCCTGCTGCTTTAAACTACGTATTACTTTGATGTCTATCAAACAAAATGATCCGTCAGATGGAACTGTCATGTCTATCAAACAAAATGATTCGTCACTCTGCTAGGTTTAACTGTCATATCTATATAATGACCGATCAGATGGACTGTTAAACTCACTCTGCTAGTTTTTACTGTCATGTCTATATAATGACCCATCAGATGGGCTGTAAAACTCACTCTGCTAGTGGCAATCTGCAGACCTTGAGGACTGTGAAGGGGGCCGACAGGACTTCAGTCTACCCAGCGACAAGGATTTCCTGCTGGGCGAAGGGGGACTACTGGCAGCCAACGACCACGGCAGTCTGCGTGCCAGGTCACCCTCCTCAGACAGGGCTCGCTCGTCCGACCGCTTCCACCTGCATGACTTCAATTTCATCAAGGTGTTAGGAAAGGGAAGCTTTGGCAAGGTGAGTTTTCCTCTGGGGGAGGGGATTGGGTGGTAGGGACTATATGTTTGGGAAATGGAACAATAAAGCTGTTTAATATTTTTGAAATTGGTGGTGTAAGTGGGTGGATGAGTAGGTGGTTGTAAGAGGGCAGATAGTGTTTTGTGTGTGTGTGTGTGTGTGCGTGTGCATGCGTGCGTGTGTGCGTGCGTGTGTGTGTGTGCATGCGTGCGTGTGTCTGTGTGTGTGTGTATTGTGTGTGTGTGTGTGTGAGTGTGTGTGGTGTGTGTGTGTGTGTGTGTGTGTGTATGACACAGGTGGTCATGGTCCCCATTCCCCCAAGAAACTGGAGAACAGAGAAAGTTTATACTATTGTCAGTTTTTGTTGTTTGTTGTTGTTTTCAGTGTTGACCAGGACTCTGATCTGAATGTTTATTTGTGTGTGCGTATGAGAATGCATTCCTGCCTCAGTCATGACTATTTTCTGTCAAACACACAGGGTCGTCACAAGAATTTTAGGTCTTGACAAGGTATTAAAAACAAAAGAAAATGCCCTAAGGTGAAATTCTACACTATTTGCCCCGGAGATAGTTCTTTCAGGATCTGGGATTTTGTGACAGAAAAGTGACATTTTCAAGACATTGTTCTTCTGTATGGTGACAAATTTGGATTTTACGAAATTTCACTTCTCCATCCTTACAAGTATACCAAAGTGAATTAAGTTCGACTGAAGTCCTCATAAGGCATGCAAAACAAGTCTCATGTGTGTGTGTTTGTGTGTGTGTGTATTCATAATGTTGCCAGACAGAAGAAAAAATTACTACTAAAGGTAATTGTACGATATTCTTACCTATGCCTGATCTCCCACCTGGTGTGGAACACCACATCAGGGTCTTTAACCCTTCGACTGGCACACCCTTTTCATGCTCAGGTGTAACCATTTGCCAAGGGGTTACTGGTTGTGGAGGGTAATAATTAAAAAGAAATTCTAGCATCCAAACAACTGAAAGAAAGTACATACAAGGCATACTTTTCTGAAAGGAAAATGAACACACTATCCAGTCATGGCATTTCACGTGAATTAAAAATTTTTTTTGCTGGCAGTGCATCTGGAATGAAATTGAATTTAAATTAAAAAAAAAAAAAATTTATGTATGTCATGGTAAACAGGTAAAAACATGAAATTCACACACAAGATTTTGAAAAAAAAAACTTATGGGGAGAATGGGGACACCTTGAACAGAAGATGCAGGTGTCATGAAACTGTTCGAGAGAGCATCATTTGAGAGAAGAGCAGTAAGTACGAGAAGCCAATGAAGCCAAAGATTTTAGAGTGGATTTGGATGAAGCCAAGGCAAGTGACGAAATAGGTGAATAGTTGCAGAAAAATAGGGATGGACCATAACTTACGTGAGTTATCCATTCAAATTCACAATTGTGGATAAGAAGCTTCTCCTTCCGACAGAACGTCAAACTTGTATTGCTGTTTGTGGGAATCCACGTGGATATGAAGACTGAAAATCGAGGTGTCTGAAAGAGGTATGTTCCTCTACCAAGGAAAAAGGAGAAACTGAGCTAGTTCCATGATGAGGGAATGTCATGGACTCACCAAGGGCAACCACTCTGGCTATCATTTCTGGGGAGTGAGGCGAAGTTAGCTCCTTGCTCTCCAAATTTTGATGTTTGGGAGATCCTGATGATATGGCGCTTTTCCAGGCCAAGTGGGGATAAGACATTTGTTCTAAAAAAAAAAAAAAGGGGGGGGGGGGAGAAGGCACAATACCAATGCTAATGTTCTGGTTTGTTTGAGACTGTTTCCAGTGACATGACCAAGACTTGTGTGTGTGTGTGTGACAGGTGATGCTGGCGGAGAGAAAGGGGACAGAGGACGTGTATGCTGTGAAGGTGCTGAAGAAGGATGTCATTATTCAGGACGACGATGTGGAATGTACCATGACGGAGAAACGCATTCTGGCATTGTCAGCTAAACACCCATTCCTTACAGCTCTCTACTGCTCTTTTCAGACCAAGGTAGGTGAGCAGGACACTGACAGTCACACACAGCTATACACACAAATGAATGCACACACACATGCACACATGCAGAAATGTGCGCAGACACACACGCACTACTCATGCACACTTACACATACATACACATATGTGTATGCATGCACGCACGCACATTACTCATGCACCCTTATACATGCATGCACATATGTGTACATATGCCCGCACATGCATGCACACACAAACAAACAACACACACACACACACACACACACACACACACACACTGATGTCAGACATAAACACTTTACAGCAAATCCTAAGAAAAGGTTATTCAGAAATATCCTACTTGATGTGATTTTTGAGTTTCCGAAAGAGATAAACATTTTTCATAAGATCTAAGATTTTATGGAAGAAATATTTAACAAACGTCTGACATTGTTTTAGAAAATACATATAAATGAGTTATGTGTAACTCTTTTTTTTTTTATCAATCTTTTTTTTAGATTGACTTCGATGAGGTGACGGCCTTGATATGGTTCTTTGCAGTCGGCTGGACTATAAATAACATGAATGGAGTTGAACTGCCTGCAGATGAGCTGATTTAGTAGTTTTAAAAGTACCTTAGTTCAGTTCAGTGTTCTGGAGCAGAATGACTGTGCCTGCCTTTGCCGTTACAACCCTTGTCTTTTCCTGGTGACAGAAAGAGAAGTCAGGAAGTGGGCCTGCTTTGGGGCACTGGTGGCCAAGTGAAAGCACTCACCACAGCCAAATCTTGTGGAGGAAAATGAAACACAATGTGGGGATGCTGTTAATTTACTTTTAACACTCAACTTCAATGGCACATGCATCGCATCTATTCACACCACTTGTAAATTCAGAGCTCTTAGCATGGTGAAAGTGGATCTATAAAAATGAAACACAGATGTAAGTCGTCTTTTGCTTTTTTGTGAGAAGCTAAACGTTTTCCTAACAATGGTTATTTTTGTACATGAAAATACATCTCAGTGCCAAGTTAACCCCTTCGCTGCTATCATATTTTGCTAAGTCCCATGCTAAGAAATTTTTTAGAAAAACACAAAAATCACGCCTATGATTTTCATTTGCTTATAATTCAGAAGATATTGAAGATAACTACATAAAAGTATATATCAAATGAAAGGAAATTGAATGAAGAATCTTGTTTGTAACAATAACATAATAGAATGATATGCTAGAATGACACATGAACTCCTTGAAATGCAATATAAAAAAATGAAAAAAATCAATCATGATGTTATTAGGTGATGCTGGAGCTCACAGCAGTTCATAGGACATTTTGTATTGAAGATTTACAGTGTACAATGATCCAGGAAGCAGTGTCCAGCCACAACATAGCACAGTCTAGCCACACAAAGAATGAAAGGCGTTTATCTCCCAGTTTCTGTCGCCTGTAGAATTCAGAAAAACACAAAAATCACGCCTATGACTTTCATTTGCTTATAGTTTAGAAGATATTGAAGATAGCTACATAAAAGTTATATCAAATGAAAGGAAAATGAATGAAAAATCTGTTTGTAACAAAAATGTAATAAAATGGTATGCCAGAATGTCACATGAACTCCTTGAAACGCAATATAAAGAAATGAAGATGTCAATCATGATATTATCAGATGATGCTAACCTCACAGCAGTTTATAGTACACTTTGTGTTGGAGTTATACAGTGCACAAAGACCCATGAAGCAGTGTCCAGCCACACCATAGCACAGCCTAGCCACACAAAGAACGAAAGGTGTGTATCTCCCAGTTTATATCGCCAGTAGAAACGCTGAGTGTGAAAGGTCTGGAAGCAGTCTTCCAAACACAATCCTGGTTTGCTGGGGCAGTCTGGTGTCTTTCCTCTGCCCTTTCTTCCAGCAGACACGGCATCTCTTTGATGGCCGTGCTTTATTTTGGGTAGGGGGCAGCACACTGATGAAGTGTCGAGCACACAACCTTACAGCATGGTCGTCCTCAGCATTAGCTGGATCTTTGTCGCCAAAAATCATCTCATTGATGACTTCTTTCTGGAAGTCAAGGAAGGAGCTGCTGTTTCCATCCTTCCTGAACAAAATGTGTGCATTCAGCATGGCAGTTATGTTGCTATGTACTCTTCTGCGTACTTGTTAGTCTGAATCCAGAAATGTTGGATCAGGTCACTGATGTATAAATTAAAATAATCAGCAGCAGTAAAGTTGGTGGTGTCCACCTGAATCCCTTCATTAGCAGTAAAATCAGGGATGTCAGGTTCAAAATTGTCGGGCACAATCCAGACACGCTGATCCTGGCACCCACCCCGTCGATGACCAGACTGCCGTTCTCTACCTCGAGCACCACCACCTCTTCCTCTCTGTCCTCTTCCTCTTGCTCCCCTTCCTCTTCCAGCAGGCCCAGCAACAGCAGGCCCAGCAACAGCAGGTCCAGCACCAGCAGGTCCAGCACCAGCAGGTCCAGCAACAGGCCCAGCACCAGCAGGTCCAGGCTGAACATCATCTCCATGCTGCATCACCCTAGCTGTAACACATTGAAAGCAAGAGTTCAATTTTCCACAGAAATATTTCATGAAATAAAAAGAAAATGTACCACACACACACACACACACACACACACACACACACACACACACACACACACACACACACACATACACACATAAATACACACACACATGAATACACACACACACACACACACACAGCGTGAACAAGCCACGCCCCCTTCTGTTAGTCCAACAAAACTCAAATAAACAGCACATAAAATCACTTCAAAATGATAACAAATTTTTGTATCTACTCTTGCTTTCACTAGTTTCAGTTCATGAAAATATTCACAAACACATACACACTATCAGCGAACAAACATACACAAACTGAAATTGGGTCATTAGCATGCTGCGCCCGCTTTCATTTTCATCAAGCAAACACTGCAAACAATCCAGTGAGTTATGCTTTTGAACTAGTACTTCACTGCAACATTATTTATCACCGTGTGCTTTCAGTTTTCTAGAAAAAGTATCATCAACACACACACACACACACACACACACACACACACACACACACACACACACACACTTACACACACACACACACACATTTCCCCCTACTCCCACCCTGCCCCTCACACGAACACACACAGGCCATAGGGAAGAGCTGGGCACACATCGATAAGAAACACTTGTAAACCACAAGCAAACCAAACACATGCAGCGTGAGTGAGAGCGAGCGAGCGACTCTGGCACATGAGCCCAACGCCTTGAAAGTCGGTCAAGCACACAAGATGACTGGCTCGCTCGCTGACGCGGCCCCGGTCAACGGTACAGACATACAATACACACACTTGGTTGTTCTATTTATAATTATACTGAGAAGAAAAGCAACACCATTATGTTATAAAATTGAATGAATCTCTCAGATACACTCACCTGCATCTTGAATGATTGGATCTCCATGCCCTGAGTCTGACTCAGACGACGAGTCATTCAACAAAGCTTCTTCCACTTCCAGGTCAAACTCTGGGTCGTTAGCATCAACTTCATGAAGTTCGATGCCAGCTGGATCAAAATCTTCATCTCCACTATCTTCATCTCGGTAAATTTCGTCAATAACCTCTGCAACTGTATAGCTTCGTCATGGGGCAGCCATGGCTTCGAATAGTGAAAGTATAACTTCACAGTACCTTGCTGATCGATCATCATAAATTATGTAAATAAACCAATTATCTTGAACAAATGGTACACCAAAAGCAAAGAGTGGTCAAGGGAGCTTATCAGATCATAAATAGAGGGATTTTCGGCAATGCTGGACGAAACAGAAAGAGTGTTGAATCATGACAACAGTGTTTGTCAACTGTGCATTGCAGACGGCACTTTTCATGACGAACGACGTACATCAACAGCGCAGTGAAGAGGTTAATGTTTCAGCAGTGTTGACAAACTTATGAAGGGGACAGTGATTTAAAAAAGTAACAAAAAAAGAAATCAGCAAATCCAAATTGCACCATATTTTTTATATAGTAGCGATTGTAGTTTGATGTCCATCTGTCTGTCTGTGTGGTGTTGATGTTAAGTACTGATCTATTCTGAGAAAATCCAGGATCCATCCACACATCAACTCAAATGCCCCACTTCTTCCTTACCTAACACATTGCTACTGAAGTCTGAAACAGTTTGACACTACTGAAGTCTGAAACAGTTTGACGCTACTGAAGTCTGAAACAGTTTGACGCTACTGAAGTCTGAAACAGTTTGACGCTACTGAAGTCTGAAACAGTTTGACGCTACTGAAGTCTGAAACAGTTTGACGCTACTGAAGTCTGAAACAGTTTGACGCTACTGAAGTCTGAAACAGTTTGACACTACTGAAGTCTGAAACAGTTTGACACTACTGAAGTCTGAAACAGTTTGACGCTACTGAAGTCTGAAACAGTTTGACACTTCTGAAGTCTGAAACAGTTTGACGCTACTGAAGTCTGAAACAGTTTGACACTTCTGAAGTCTGAAACAGTTTGAAGCTACTGAAGTCTGAAACAGTTTGACACTTCTGAAGTCTGAAACAGTTTGACACTACTGAAGTCTGAAACAGTTTGGCACTACTGAAGTCTGAAACAGTTTGAAGCTACTGAAGTCTGAAACAGTTTGACGCTACTGAAGTCTGAAACAGTTTGACGCTACTGAAGTCTGAAACAGTTTGACGCTACTGAAGTCTGAAACAGTTTGACGCTACTGAAGTCTGAAACAGTTTGAAGCTACTGAAGTCTGAAACAGTTTGACACTTCTGAAGTCTGAAACAGTTTGACACTACTGAAGTCTGAAACAGTTTGGCACTACTGAAGTCTGAAACAGTTTGACACTACTGAAGTCTGAAACAGTTTGATGCTTCTGAAGTCTGAAACAGTTTGGCACTACTGAAGACTGAAACAGTTTGACACTACTGAAGTCTGAAACAGTTTGACGCTACTGAAGTCTGAAACAGTTTGAAGCAGACCTGTGCAGTCTGAAGTTTTGTGTGAGTCCTTGTTGATGTATTGGTGCCAGGGGGTTTGACTACACATGTGAAGCCTGTGGGAATGAAACATTGAATGCAAGTTTGTCATGGTGTAGTCTTGTGAAGGATCATATGTGGGACTCTAGAACAACAAATATCTGATATTATTAGCCACTTTCCCAGAAGATGGAGTATGGTTGCCTTAATGGCGGGATAAAAAAAGGGGTCATACACACAAAACTCCTCTCCCTTTGTTGGATAGATGGGATTAATCCGTGCCTGTCTATACTGGGAGTGTCCGCATGAGTATCAGCCTGCGTATGCAGAAAGACAAAAAGAAGAAAAAAGAGAGAAAAAAATGATCCACTGATCAATGGTGACTACATTTCATTCTCTTTCGATTGATCCAGGAAAGCCCCAGTGCTTGTAGTCAGCATTTACAGTGTTTTTAATTCCAACCCAAAAATATTTAATTCAGTTCCAGCACAAAAAAAAGTTTCCTTTTTTTTTTTTTTTTTTTTTTACTTCTGTTTAGTGTGACTGACCAAATAACAAATGACCTTGATAGAAGACAGACCATTCAACACGACTTTGGAGGACAGTAGATGTAGACATGATGTCATGATCACAATATCCTTGCCTTTTGTGTTGGAAACAGGAGAGATTGTTCTTTGTGATGGAGTATGTGAATGGAGGAGACCTGATGTTCCAAATTCAACGAGCTCGCAAGTTTGACGAGCCCAGGGCACGATTCTACGCAGCAGAAGTGACTTTAGCACTGATGTTTCTACACAGGCATGGTATTATTTACAGGTGTGAATCTTTCATTTTGCGCTCTTCCATCTGTCAGTGTCTGTGAAAATCAGATGAACATGATTTAGTGCTCCCACAGGGCAGAAATGTCACACAACATTTTAGCGAGAGAGAGATTCCTTTTGTGCTCTCTGAAGATTGAAGAGATGTCTGTTTTCAATGATATGGATATGCTTAGTATTGCATATGATCAGTTCTGTCAAGCACACACACACTCACATACACACACACACATGCATGCACGCGCATACATACACACACACACACACACATACACACACACAAATGCAAACACATGTACCCACACAAATAATGATAGATTTGGAAGTCAAAAACTTGTGAATGTGTGTGTGTGTGTGTGTATGTGTGTGTGTGTGTGTGTGTGTGTGAAAGATGCTTTATGCACTTGAAACTGACCTGTGGCACTGAACGCTCTGTGTAAGTGACTTCACCAGTTACATCGGTTTCAGTTCTGTATGCATCTCTAAGAAAGCAACTGACCAGAAGAAACAATAGAACTGTTTCATAATAGAAAATTAATCAGTTTTGCTTATTTTCTCTTGAATACAGCATTCAACTTTTCCTCCCCATTTATTTCAACCTTCTTGTTTTCTTCTTTAATTCCTCTGATATACGGGAAAGGTTAACTCTTCAGCTGCAACTGACCATTAGCCTTGTCATAGTTGCTGTGTTCTTGCAAGTTAATTACCGAGATTCAAACTGTATATTTCTCTTTTTCATTTTGTTGTTGTTGTTGGTGGTGGTGTTGTTGAAAAAGGAATTATCTTAAAAATTATATATCTTTTCCTGTGGTGGTGGTGTTGAAAAAGGAATTATCTTTAAAATTATATATCTTTTCCTGTGATGTGATTTTTTTTCCTGGTGAGATTTGAACTGCTGGATACTGTGTTCAAAAATGCAGAAACAGCGTGTGTTTTCTCTTTCAGAGATCTGAAGCTGGACAACATTTTACTGGATGCTGAAGGGCACTGCAAAATAGCAGACTTCGGCATGTGTAAGGAGGGCATGTTTGAGAGCAAGCTGACCCAGACCTTTTGTGGGACACCCGACTACATCGCTCCAGAGGTAGGGAAAGACTGCAGGGTTGTTAACACACAGTTGACTTCAGCTTCAGTGTGTGTTGCAAACTCTTATTGTTGTGTTAAATCATAGTTGTAAATTTATGTACATGATACCCAAGGGTAATAATAATAATAATAATAAATCGAGCTTATATAGCGCTCTTCGATGAGAGAAGAAGACTCATCCTCAGAGCGCTTCACAATACAGGAAAAATAAAAGTTTCCATAAACATTGCACAATACTGAGAAAAAGGCATCAAAACAATAGGTCACAAAGCAAGCACTAAAACAGATGAACAAGTCACATCCCCCCCACTCTATCCTCCCCCCCTCCTCCCCCCCCCCCCCCCCCCCCACACACACACACACACACCGCCACCCCACACACATGACATTATATGAACAACGCTCGACAAGAATTTGGGAATAGAAGAAAAGAACCATCCCCCATCCCCCCCCCCCCCCTCACCCACCCGCCTCCAATTTTGTGAACACTGCACGGGATACAATATAAAACATGCAGAAGGGAGCACCCACACCCACAGACACACACACCACACACACACACACACACACACACACACACACACAACACAAAGGGCAAACTCAACACGAAGCAACAAAAACCCACGCGCGCGTAAACGCACACACACGAACGCACACACGCAAAAGTACATAAGCATTCAGGCACGGAAGCGCGCGTGCACATACAAGAGGCAAAAGGATGGAGAATGCATGGGAAACACGCATTAACTCGTACGCTATGTAGAAAGACAAAAGGACTTCTGAAAGAGATGCGTTTTGAGACCAGATTTGAACGCAGAGAGAGTCTGTGAAGAGCGGAGCTGGGAGGGGAGGGAGTTCCAGACAAGGGGGGCTTGATAACTGAAAGAACGTTGGCCAAAGGATTTCAGTTTCATGCGGGGAAGCTTGAGAAGTTTGTCACTGCTAGAGCGGAGAGTGCGAGAGGGTTGATAAGTGACAAGTGTGTTGGAAAGATAAGCAGGCAATGTTTCATCAAAGTGTCGGATGGCAAGTGTTGCGAGTTTATACTGAATGCGCGCATGAATGGGAAGCCAATGTAGTCTAACTAGCAGAGGTGTAGTGTGGGTTCTTTTGGACTTTTGGAAAACAAGTCTGGCTGCGTTGTTTTGTATACGTTGAAGTCGGTTTATATCGACAGCGGGAAGACCGGCAAGAATGCTGTTACAGTAATCGAGTTTTGACATGATGAGGGAACAGATAAGTTGGGCAGTCCCTTTCTGTGTAAGATATGAGCGAATTGACGCGATCTTTCTCAAAGCCAAATAGGCTGAACGACACAGGTGACCGATCTGGACATTCATGGACAGCGTACTATCCAAGTGAACACCCAGATCCCTCACACTGTCTTCAAAGGGAATTTTGTTGGTTCCAGCTTGAATAGATTTTTCAGAAATGCGATCCAAAACAGAACGAGGTGCTGCCAACAGAGCCTCAGTTTTTTCATCATTTAGCTTAAGCTTATTTTTGAGCATCCATGATTTAACAGATTGGAAACACAGTTCAAATTCCGATACCAAAAGTTGGAATGCAGCAGGTTCAGCAGCGTCGTGCAGCTGGGTGTCATCGGCAAATTTCTGATGAGGAATTCCGTGTTCCTCAATGACCATAGATAGAGGTTGAATATACAGAGAGAAGAGAAGGGGGCCCAAAACGGAGCCTTGGGGCACACCAAAGTCCAGGGTATTATCCAAGCATCAATTTTCATAGAAAAAGAGGTAAGGTTTAATTGCTATCATGTCTCAGTTATTTACTTGCTATCATGTTTCAGTTATTTACTTGCCATCATGTCTCAGTTATTTACTTGCTATCATGTCTCAGTTATTTACTTGCTATCATGTCTCAGTTATTTACTTGCTGTCATGTCTCAGTTATTTACTTGCGACCATGCTTCAGTTATTTACTTGCCATCATGTCTCAGTTATTTACTTGCTATCATGTCTCAGTTATTTACTTGCGACCATGCTTCAGCATGTCACATGACACTGGGGGAAAAGGTGTGTCTGGTACACTACACTAGCTAGGTGTATGCATTGCCATGTGTATGGCAGCTTTGCTGAGGAAGTGAGAATGGCTGTATGCATTGCCATGTGTATGTAGCTTTGCTGAGAAGTGAGAAGTGGCTGTATGCATCACATGTGTATGGTAGCTTTGTTGAGGAAGTGAGAAGTGGCTGTTTGCATGCCATGTGTATGGTAGCTTTGTTGAGGAAGTGAGAAGTGGCTGTATGCATCACCATGTGTATGGTAGCTTTGCTGAGGAAGTGAGAAGTGCTGTATGCATGGCCATGTGTATGGTAGCTTTGCTGAGGAAGTGAGAAGTGGCTGTATGCATGGCCATGTGTATGGTAGCTTTGTTGAGGAAGTGAGAAGTGGCTGTTTGCATGGCCATGTGTATGGTAGCTTTGCTGAGGAAGTGAGAAGTGGCTGTATGCATCGCCACATGTATGGTAGCTTTGCTGAGGAAGTGAGAAGTGGCTGTATGCATGGCCATGTGTATGGTAGCTTTGCTGAGGAAGTGAGAAGTGGCTATGTGCATCGCCCTGTGTATGGTGGCTTTGTTGAGGAACTGAGAAGTGGCTGTATGCATCGCCATGTGTATAGTAGCTTTGCTGAGATAGTGAGAAATGGCTGTATGCATCACCATGTGTATGATGGCTTTGCTGAGGAAGTGAGAAGTGGCAAGTGCCAGGTTCAGAAAAAGAATAGAATTTCATTTTTGCCTATTGAGATGTTATACATATATGTTGTGAGAAGCCATCTTCAAATGCACCGACACTTCATCCTGCACAGTCGTAGTTGACTATCTTGCTGTCCAAGACAAACATTGATTTGCCCTCTGTCTCCCAGACCATCAGATACTGTATACAGATGCAGTGTTTTAACATGTTCAGGGCTATTGTCACTATGATTATGATGTTACTGTGATGTCAGGGTGATTGAAAAAAAACACATTGTGGTCTGATTTGGCCTTTTTTTTTTTCTCCCTTTATTGTAGGTGTTTGTTTTTGTTTGTGTGTAATTGAAATCTTTTTCACTGACAGATTCACATGTTATTTAAGGTCATCTTTAGAAAAAGAAAAAAAAGATCTGCAAACAAAATTCATGCATGTGTATACACAACCGTGCATAGCATAACTGTGTCAGTATAGCACACAGACACACACACACATGTACACAAAAAAATACATATACTTTCACACACACACACACACACATGCACACACACACATAGGTGCATGCGCATGCACGCGTACACACGCGCACGCTCGCATGCAGCGCGCACGCACGCGTGCACATACACTCTCTCTCTCTCTCTCTCTCTCTCTCTCTCTCTCCATAAACAGATAACTCAATACCCCCTGGGTTCCAGATCTTACAAGAGTTGGAGTACGACGCCTCTGTGGACTGGTGGGCACTGGGTGTGCTGATGTATGAAATGATGGCTGGCCAACCACCCTTCGAAGCTGACAATGAGGACGACCTGTTTGAATCCATACTACACGACGACGTCCTGTACCCTGTCTGGCTTAGCAAAGAAGCTGTGTCCATTCTCAAAGGGGTGAGGAAGAATACTGTCAATACAGTAGATCATGGCTTAGTAAGAACCAGACTCATGTATGCACTCTCACACACATGTACACACTTACACACACAGACACACACAGACACACACACACACACAGACACACACACACACATGCAAACACACACACACACACATACACACATGCATACACGCATGTACGTGCAGATACCATACATACCCACTCATTCTTTGAGGCAGAGAATGAGGGCGACCTGTTATTGTCCATGCTGCTAAATGATGTCCTCTGCCTTGTCTGCCTCAGTATAGAAGCTGCCTGCGCGTTGAAAGAGGTGAAAGCACTGTTTGTAACTTGTGGCTCATGCTGAAAGAGCAGAAGGCAGCAGCTGTAAATCATGGCTTAAACTGCAAGAACTAAAGGTGCCACCAGTTACTCATGGCTTAAATAGAGAGAAGGGAATGCATTATTAGTTAATAAATTATGGCACATACTAATAGATGAAGGCACTAACAATAAATTGTGGCTCTTAAAGACGTAAATGCACCGTCATTAACTTGTGGCTCAAAGAGATGAAGCTATACCTCAAAGATATCAGCAACAAACGCACACACAAAAATCTCATGTTTACTGTGCATTGACATGTACATGCAACACACACACACACACACACACACACCACACACACACACACACACACACAAGCACACATGCATGCAAGCATGCTCACTCACTCACTCACTCATACAACACATTCACACATATAGACACACACACATTGCAGATTACTATGGCTTTGTTGGAAGAGTACATACTATTTTTTTTATTGTGTTCTGTACAGTAACAGAGAAAGGTAGAGGGGCAGGAGCCAGTAAGACTGGGTTAAACAATATGTGATGATTTTTTTTACCTTGGCAAATTTGGATAACTCTGGCTTAGGTATATGACATGTAAAACTGGGCATTCAGACTGTTGCAACAGGTTCCCCAATCTAGCTTTCCTTCGTGTGTGTGTGTGTGTGAATTTAAAACTGTCCGCTGACAAACGGCACCAACTCTGCTCTGACCACACAGTTCATGACAAAGAACCCGGCCAAGCGTCTGGGCTGTGTGAAGTCCCAGGGGGCGGAGAAAGCCATCTTTGTCCACTCTTTCTTCCACCAGAAGATCGACTGGGAAGCTCTGGAGCAGAGGAAAGTCAAGCCACCTTTCAAGCCTAAAATAGTAAGTGCTGCTCCCTATCCTCTCCCTCCCCCCCCCCTCCACCCCCTCCCGATACATTGCTGAGAAGCTGACCAAAAAATTTAACAAAAAAAAAGGTTTTCATTTGTAGTGCATAGTTTGGGGCAGTTTGACAATGAAATGTATTTGCAGATCTGCCGTATGTGCTTGTCCATTTTTGTAGCAGCTGTTACATTTGGCGCAGATTTGCCATATGTTATATTTGGGGCTGTGGTGTGAGCTCTTATTGTAGCCATCAACGCTCCAAATTTGTTTTAAAGCTGCCTAGCAGGTCTGCCATTCACTGTAGATTTTTTTTGAAAGAATCTGTTCGCCTAGGATGGCAGAAGCTGGCCAAACAGAGTGTTAATTTGGCTTTGAAGACCAGTGGTTACAGTCACACTGGAAATAAGTCACTGCTGTGGAATGATAACCACATGTGACATTGTGTCTCTGAAACAAACATGACAGTGCAGTGAATGGTGCACTTCATATGTACATCACACAACTATTGTCACAACTGTTTCCACAGCTGAAACACATTCCAGAAGTTAGAACCATTTGTCAAATTTTTGTTGGTCAAATTTTGATCCGTTCACCTTCCTGGCTTTCTTTTCTTTCTTTGAAGCACTGTGGCATCTGAAACTGTTGGGTCCATAAAGGCGGGGGAAGGAAGAAAGAAACTGATCTCCAAGAAATGGGAGGATGAACATGCACATGAGGAGAGGGACAGGGCCAGGCATTCCAGCCTTTCCTGCTGAACACATTCGGTGCTGCACCTGATCACTGCTTGGGCACTGATGAACAGCACCATGAACCTGCACCTGATCGCTGCTTGGGCACTGATGAACAGCACCATGAACCTGCACCTGATCGCTGCTTGGGCGCTGATGAAGGGCACCATGAACCTGCACCTGATCGCTGCTTGGGCGCTGATGAAGGGCACCATGAACCTGCGCCTGATCGCTGCTTGGGCGCTGATGAAGGGCACCATGAACCTGCACCTGATCGCTGCTTGGGCGCTGATGAAGGGCACCATGAACCTGCGCCTGATCACTGCTTGGGCACTGATGAACAGCACCATGAACCTGCACCTGATCACTGCTTGGGCACTGATGAGGCACATGAACCTGCACTGATCACTGCTTGGCACTGATGAACAGCACCATGAACCTGCACCTGATCGCTGCTTGGGCACTGATGAACAGCACCATGAACCTGCACCTGATCACTGCTTGGGCACTGATGAACAGCACCATGAACCTGCACCTGATCACTGCTTGGGCACTGATGAAGGGCACCATGAACCTGCACCTGATCACTGCTTGGGCACTGATGAACAGCACCATGAACCTTCACCTGATCGCTGCTTGGGCACTGATGAACAGCACCATGAACCTGCACCTGATCACTGCTTGGGCACTGATGAAGGGCACCATGAACCTGCACCTGATCACTGCTTGGGCACTGATGAAGGGCACCATGAACCTGCACCTGATCATTGCTTGGGCACTGATGAAGGGCACCATGAACCTGTACATGATTATTGCTTGGGCACTGATGAACAGAACCATGAACCTGCACCTGAGTTGTGCTCTGGTGACAGATCTCATGTACTCAAACTGGTATTATTTCAACACTGTGCAGGTTACAGGGGCCTGATGTTCTCCAGAAATATTATTCCAAAACTTTACAGGTTACAGCGACGTGATGTATTCAGACTGGTATTTCTTCAAAACTGTGCAGGTTACATAGATGGGTTGTTCTGTAAAAAGTATTCCTCCAAAACTATGCAGGTTACAAAGACCTAACATACTCAAACCGGTTTTAATTCAAAACTGTACAGGTTACAGAGATGTGACCTAACATACTCAAACCAGTTTTGATTCAAAACTGTACAGGTTACAGAGAAGTGATGGACTCAAAAAAAATTGTACTCCAAAAACATGCAGGTTACAGATATCTGATGTACTCAAACCAGTATTACTTCAAAACTATACAGGTTTCAGAGATGTGGTGTACTAATAAAAGTATTACTCCAAAATTCTGTAGGTTACAGAAATGTGATGTGCTCAATCCGATGTCACTCTAATGCAGTGCAGGTTACAGAAACTTGACATGCTCGATCTGGTATTATTCCAAAACTATACAGATTACAAAGACTTGATGTACTCAAACTGGAAATATTCCAAAACTATACAGATTACAAAGACTTGATGTATCCAACACTATACAGATTACAAAGACTTGATGTACTCAAACTGGAAATATTCCAAAACTATGCAGGATACAGAGACCTGATGTATTCAAACCAGTATAACTCCAAAACTATGCAAGTTACAGTTGTCAAATGTGACATGCCAATTGATAATAGCTTTGTTTGTAACATGTTCAAGGGCTGAAGTCTGTGGACCTAATTTGAGTCTGCCATGTACATTCAAATAATTATGGAGTTATTCAAAATAATAAAATAATGTTTTAGTCTGTCAAAACATCATGAGTCCATAAATATGTAACATGATATGGAATTTCAGTATGTTGCCAAACAGTTGCCAGATTTTGTTATAATAGTTTGGAGTTTTTCAGATCTTGGTAGAATAGTTTTCCAGATATACTGAGTTGAAATGAAGTACCCAGTCTGTCATGTAATAATAAAGTAATTTTTTTGTTTATCAGAGCTTCAAAAGTCGGAAAGTACATCATATTACATGAAATTGTACCTTATTATGCAATCAGTTGACAAGAACCTTGAGATTTGTTTTTGTTGTTTTACCTTTTGGGCAAAGTAGTTTTTTGAGATATTAGAATTCATGTGAAGTACCCATTGTGTTCTAGCAGATCATTCCAAACTGGAGGGCTATCAGATTGTAGACCTGGAAGGGTTGGGAGAGTCAAACACCCTGCTGCTTAGGACTAAGGACAGTGTCTGTCATAATACCCGTACCACTGGTCAGTCAACAGATGGTGAGGTCAATGATAGCATGTTTTGCCATCACTTGTTTTTTACATTGATAGTACAGCTCTGCCTTTTATTGTGCAAAATGCCTGAAATGTTCCAGTGTTTAACAGTGTCACGGAGTACTGTCATGAACATGAAACTGATGTCTAGATGTGGACCCCATAGCCACTTGTAGCCTGTACATGGGTAGCACAGAAACGGACCAGCTCATTGTGTGTGTGTTACAGAAATCTAAAGTGGATGCCAACAACTTTGATCGTGACTTCACGTCGGAAGAGCCGACCCTGACCCCCGTGGAGGTGGCGGTGGTGAAGGCCATCAACCAGGAGGAGTTCCGTGGATTTTCCTTCATCAACCCGGATTACGGCAAACTCCAGATGGAGGGTGCAGGCATCCTCTGAGCCAGTCAGACACTTCCTCAGCAGGAGGTCTTCTTCTTCTCCGTGTTTTTTTTTTTTTCTTCCCGTCTCTGTCCTCGCTCTAAAATATGTCATTGGAGCCAAGGTTTCCTTCCAGTCAGGAATGGTGACAGGGTGGAGGAGGAGGTAGTGAGTGTTGAGGCATCAGTGGTTTCTCAGCAACATGATGCAGACACGGTGGAGGAGGAGGTAGTGAGTGTTGAGGCATCAGCAGTTTCTCAGCAACATGATGCAGATGTGACGTGGACAAGGTGACCTGAGACTCCTCATCTCTCGTAGTTCTGATCAGAAACCTGGAGAGGGTGAAGCCCTGTTTACAGCCCCCCCCCCCCCCCCCCTGTTTTGTGATTCTTATCCTTGCGTTAGCTTCTGTCACAACATCATTCTGTGTCCATGACAACCATTGGAAGCCGATCCCTGATGGGCTTGACTGTGACTTCATCCCCCACCGCTGACACCTATGTCAGTGCACTGGGAAAGTGTGTGTGTCTGTGTCAGTGTTTGTGTGAATATGGGCAAGCATGGATGACTGAAGAAGTTTGTGTCTGCAAAGACGTCCAGTAGAAGACTTACCAGTTTTTTTGTAATTCCTTGCTAGGGACAAAATTTTCAATGTGAAAATGGCAACAGCAAAATAAGCAAAGAGAGAGATGTTTATTTATGCTTCTGTGTGTTTACAAATGCAGTTTGAAAGGAAGGTTGAGACTGCATGTTGGATACTTTTAGTCATTAGTTTGGTGTGTGTGTGTGTGTGAATTGTGGCTGTACAAGACAAGCAGATCACGGCGGCACAGGATGGGATGTCTTTTCCAGACAGCTCCAAGTCAGTCCTAGTCATCCACTTGCCATTGCAGATTTGTCGTGCGGCTTGGCCTCCAGCTTGCTTTGTTCCTGGATCATCGTCATCTTAGGCACTGGCTTCATGGCAGGCATTTAGCCCCTCCACCCAGACAGGTACACCCTCCACCCAGACAGTTACACCCTCCACCCAGACAGTTACACCCTCCACCCAGACAGTTAGCCCCCCTCCACCCAGGCAGTTAGCCCCTCCACCCAGGCAGTTAGCCCCTCCACCCAGACAGTTACACCCTCCACCCAGGCAGTTAGCCCCTCCACCCAGGCAGTTAGCCCCTCCACCCAGGCAGTTAGCCCCTCCACCCAGACTGTTACACCCTCCACCCAGGCAATTAGCCCCTCCACCCAGGCAGTTAGCCCCTCCACCCAGACAGTAAAACCCTCCACCCAGGCAATTAGCCCCTCCACCCAGGCAGTTAGCCCCTCCACCCAGACAGTTACACCCTCCACCCAGGCAATTAGCCCCTCCACCCAGGCAGTTAGCCCCTCCACCCAGACAGTAAAACCCTCCACCCAGGCAATTAGCCCCTCCACCCAGGCAATTAGCCCCTCCACCCAGGCAGTTACACCCTCCACCCAGGCAATTAGCCCCTCCACCCAGGCAGTTACACCCTCCACCCAGGCAGTTAACCCCTCCACCCAGACAGTAAAACCCTCCACCCAGGCAATTAGCCCCTCCACCCAGGCAGTTAGCCCCTCCACCCAGGCAATTAGCCCCTCCACCCAGGCAGTTACACCCTCCACCCAGACAATTAGCCCCTCCACCCAGGCAGTTAGCCCCCCTCCACCCAGAGTGTAAAACCCTCCACCCAGGCAGTTACACCCTCCACCAGACAGTTAACCCCTCCACCCAGACAGTTAAATCCTCCACCCAGACAGTTGCACCCTCCACCCAGGCAATTAGCCCCCCTCCACCCTGGCAGTTAAACCCTCCACCCAGACAGGTACACCCTCCACCCAGACAGTTGCACCCTCCACCCAGGCAATTAGCCCCCCTCCACCCAGGCAGTTAAACCCTCCACCCAGACAGGTACACCCTCCACCCAGACAGTTGCACCCTCCACCCAGGCAATTAGCCCCCCTCCACCCAGGAATTAGCCCCTCCACCCAGGCAGTTAGCCCCCTCCACCCAGGCAGTTAGCCCCCCTCACACCCAGACAGTTAAACCCTCCACCCAGACAGTTAGCCCCTCCACCCAGGCAGTTGCACCCTCCACCCAGACAGTTGCACCCTCCACCCAGACAGTTAGCCCCTCCACCCAGGCAATTAGCCCCCCTCCACCCAGGCAGTTAAATCCTCCACCCAGACAGTTGCACCCTCCACCCATACAGTTAGCCCTCCACCCAGGCAGTTAGCCCCTCCACCCAGGCAGTTAGCCCCTCCACCCAGGCAGTTAAACCCTCCACCCAGACAGTTACACCCTCCACCCAGACAGTTGGCCCCCCTCCACCCAGACAGTTGCACCCTCCACCCAGACAGTTAGCCCCCCTCCACCCAGACAGTTGCACCCTCCACCCAGACAGTTGCACCCTCCACGCAGACAGTTAGCCCCCCTCCACCCAGACAGTTGCACCCTCCACCCAGACAGTTAGCCCCCCCCACCCAGACAGTTGCACCCTCCACCCAGACAGTTGCACCCTCCACCCAGGCATTAGCCCTCCTCCACCCAGGCAGTTAGCCCCCTCCACCCAGGCAGTTAGCCCCTCCACCCAGACAGTTAGCCCCCCTCCACCCAGGCAGTTAGCCCCTCCACCCAGACAGTTAGCCCCCCTCCACCCAGGCAGTTAGCCACCCTCCACCCAGACAGTTACACCCTCCACCCAGGCAGTTAGCCCCCCTCCACCCAGGCAGTTAGCCCCTCCACCCAGACAGTTAGCCCCCCTCCACCCAGACAATTAGCCACCCTCCACCCAGACAGTTAGCCCCCCTCCACCCAGTTACCATGCCAGTAGCACAGAAAGGACTGTCAGTAAAATCAACAGCAGAGCGAAAACAACCCCCCCTCCCCACCAGCAGCAATAGTAACAGATTAGGTACGCAGGAAATGCACAGAGCTGACGCCATTCACTGTGATGCAGTTGTTGTAAGTCTTCGTTTTGTTGCCTCCATGTTCTTCCTTTCTGATTGTCTTTTTTTTTTTACAGATTTTTTTTTTCTTTTTTGTAGAGTTCTTTATTTCTGCTCTTCTCAATTTTGTTGTATATCTATTTGTTTGTTCGTTTTATGCAAATATCTTTTAATATTTATGTAAATATTTTTTTCACATTTGTTTTGGATTATGAAGCTACCCATTTTTGTGAAAATGTTGCTTGCTTGTTTCTTTGTTTGTTTTTTTCCTCTTTCCACCTCTTACTTGCAATTTTATGATTAATTTGCGTCACATTCTTCATGTACCTTTGGTTTGTAGACAAACACACACAAACACTTGCTGATATGTAAGTGCACATAGACACACACATACACACACACACACACCACACACACACACACACACACACAATGTTTTGGCAGTGAACATTTAATTTTAGGCGTTCACTTGGTCATCTGTTAACTGTCTAGCACAAGCAACGATGCATGCAACTCATCCATGTGTAAACATAAGACAGCTGTATGCCAGAAAATTAGGTTTGAGGCTTGTGCATGCAGATGTGACAAAGTTTCCTCTGTGTTTGTTAGGCAAGCTGGTGGATTCAATGTCCATGGCTTGGACCGTTCAGTGAGCTTCTGATCTGCTGAAACAGAAACCAGTGCATTATAACGTCCCTGTTGTTGTTGTCTTAGCGTCTATGCTTCCATTTCCCTTCCCTTTCTTCACCCACTCATCCCTACCCCCCATCTTCCCTGGTGGCATAACTCCCACACTGTTCATTCAGGCAGCCACATAACTCCCACACTGTTCATTCAGACAGCCTTAGGCAGCCACACCCAAGTTCTCCCACACTGTTCATTCAGGCAGCCTTAGGCAGCCACATAACTCCCACACTGTTCATTCAGACAGCCTTAGGCAGCCACACCCAGGTTCTCCCACACTGTTCATTCAGGCAGCCTTAGGCAGTCACATAACTTCCACACTGTTCATTCAGACAGCCTTAGGCAGCCACATAACTCCCACACTGTTCATTCAGGCAGCCACATAACTCCCACACTGTTCATTCAGGCAGCCTTAGGCAGCCACATAACTCCCACACTGTTCATATAGACAGCCTTAGGCAGCCACATAACTCCCACACTGTTCATTCAGACAGCCTTAGGCAGCCACACCCAGGTTCTCCCACACTGTTCATTCAGACAGCCTTAGGCAGCCACACCCAGGTTCACCCACACTGTTCATTCAGACAGCCTTAGGCAGCCACATAACTCCCACACTGTTCATTTAGATAGCCTTAGGCAGCCACATAACTCCCACACTGTTCATTCAGACAGCCTTAGGCAGCCACATAACTCCCACACTGTTCATTCAGGCAGCCTGAGGCAGCCACACCCAGGTTCTTCCTGTTCCAGCACCAGCAGTAGCAACCCTCAGGGAGCCAATGACACCAGATTATGAGACAACCTCTCTGGAAGAGACACGGCACTGCTGCTGAATCTCTTGACTGGTGGTCAGTGGCGCCTATTCTGATTCAGTGTATAGTGGGCATCACTACCAGGCCCCATACTGATGACGCTTAATATAATTGCTTAGTCACTGTGCCAACCTGAGTGAACTTTCTGTGCTATAGGGCACCAGCGTGGCCCCCGAGGATACCGATGAGTGAGACCAACTTGCCATGGTCATGGAGGTGGAGAAGTCAAATTCCCTGACCAAGTTTACTGAAGTAAATTTGACCTGACTTACTAGTTTGTTGGAGTTTGTTGGTTCATCACCTTATATACAAAGCTGGGAGTATGAATTTTTCCTGTCGCTCTTTTATGGTCTTTTAGAAGCTGTGCTTTGTTGTTGTTGTTTTTTTGTGTGTTTTTTTAAAATGAACTGTTGTGCATTGAAACAACTTTATCACAATTTTAAGAGCTGTGTCTGTGTTTGTGCTGCTGCCGATCTCCTTTCTTGCTGCTTTTTTTCTGTGTCATTCCCACAGTCGGTCTGTGGATCTTTCTTTCCTGCGGCTTTGTAGAATATTTCTGCTGCTTTATATTTTGTCTGACTCAAGATCTCTTCTAGCTGCATTGATCTGTCGCTGAGCTGTTGTGGTCTGCTGACTCCACACTCTTGTCAAGTTGTTCAGGAACAAACAGAAGTGAAGAAAAGGGTGTCAAAGAAAAAGGCTGTTTCTGACTTGCAAAAGTGTTGCTTTTCATCGTGCTTAAGTATTTCAAGATGATGTTTTATTTGACTACAGGTTTTTGTTTTAGTTAGTCATTGTTATTTCTCGTTGTTGAGTCCAGTATATTTACAAATAATTTTGGATTTTTTTTTTTTAACATGAATCTTGCAATGTGTTGAAATATCAAGGCAGTGGGAGAACCCTGTGGTTGCAGTATATTGTGAAGTGGTTCATTGTTCAGGTCACGTTGAAAGGTCATGATCAGGAAAGTCTCCGTTCTTGTTCTTTAAATGAATTGTTCAGAGAGAAGAGGGAAAGACAACCCAGGGTAGTGCATAACTATTTCTGCCTCCACCTTTTTGAGTCTGACATCACAGGAAGCAGATCTGCACAGCCTGCTGTCTGTAGACTTTTTCAGATGAGTGTTGGCGAGTGCTTTGATGTGAAGCTCAAGTCTGTGGATTTACTCCATGTGGTTACAAAGTCTGCTGGGGTATCAGGCATGAATGACGGTTTTGCAGCACATTTCTGTGTATATGACAGATAGGAAAATATGTGTGTGTGCGTGCGTGCCTGTCTGTATGTGTATGTATGTTTTTGAGAAAAGCAGAAAAGTTGATTTTCTAAACAAAAAGTATAGAGTACATTGCCTTTCAATAAAGCAGGGTGCGCTTGTTTATGAGAGAAGGTCAATTTTGTTTCTAAGAATAAGTGATTGGTTTTGAATAAAAGACGGTTTTTGAGGACTGAAAGATTTATGAACAGGATACTTACTTTAATGTTGTGTAGACTTCGTGCCGTACCCTCACCTGACATCTGCTCCAAACAGACTGGAAGATTGTGTCTCTTCAGATGTGTCATTCTCACTGTCCAATTGTGTCTCTTCAGATGAGTCATTTCTCACTGTCTTGTTGTGTCTCTTCAGATGAGTCATTCTCACTGTCTTGTTGCATGTCTTCAGATGTGTCATTCTCACTGTCCTGTTGCGTGTCTTCAGATGTGTCATTCTCACTGTGCTATTGTGTCACTTCAGATGTGTCATTCTCACTGTCCTTTAGCGTGTCTTCAGATGTGTCATTCTCACTGTCCTGTTGTGTGTCTTCAGATGTGTCATTCTCACTGTCCTATTGTGTGTCTTCAGATGTGTCATTCTCACTGTCCTTTTGCGTGTCTTCAGATGTGTCATTCTCACTGTCCTGTTGTGTGTCTTCAGATGTGTCATTCTCACTGTCCTGTTGTGTGTCTTCAGATGTGTCATTCTCACTGTCCTATTGCATGTCTTCAGATGTGTCATTCTCACTGTCCTATTGCGTGTCTTCAGATGTGTCATTCTCACTGTCCTTTTGCGTGTCTTCAGATGTGTCATTCTCACTGTCCTTTTGCGTGTCTTCAGATGTGTCATTCTCACTGTCCTATTGCGTGTCTTCAGATGTGTCATTCTCACTGTCCTATTGTGTGTCTTCAGATGTGTCATTCTCACTGTCCTATTGTGTGTCTTCAGATGTGTCATTCTCATTGTCCTATTGTGTGTCTTCAGATGTGTCATTCTCACTGTCCTGTTGTGTGTCTTCAGATGGTGTCATTCTCACTGTCCTATTGTGTGTCTTCAGATGTGTCATTCTCATTGTCCTATTGTGTGTCTTCAGATGTGTCATTCTCACTGAGGAGAAGCAGAGGACTGGTGCATAGTGGTTAGAACTCCTTGGTGTCTGGTATCTTCTGGACAATCAGTGGTCAGTTGTCTGCATGTAGTCCACTCTGGATCCAGACCAGAGTGTGTGGTCAGTTGTTGGCTGGGATGGCACCAAGAGGTTGCTCCCAGTGTTCAAGAACGCAGACATGAAGGGATGCATCCTTCTTTTGTGTGTTAATCATAAGATCTGGTGATGAATAGAAATTGTCAACTCTTTATGGCTCCTCCCCATTGGCTGGTGATGTTATGCGCCTAGTTTTCTGTCAAGAAAGGGTGAAAGGACTCATAAAACTTAAGCTTAGCTTAGTGTGATTTTAGTTCTGTTACATTTCATGTTTTGTTGTTGTTGTTGTTGTTGCTAGATTTGAAAATATTGTCTGTGTATGTGTTTTGGGAATGTTTGATGTATATGTATCGGATAAACAATATTTGGGATGTATGTTTACTGTCAAATTCAGTCTCTTTGTGCAAGTTCTTTCCATGCAGTATTTGTGTATATTTGTGTGTGTGTGTGTGTGTTGTGGTGTGTGTTTTCTGCAGTATTTGTGTATATGTGTGTGTTCCAAATATTGAGGCTTACAATGTGCTTGATACTCTTTTGCAAACAACAAAGCTCTAGACACATGCAGTGTACATTTCATGTAAACCATATAGAATGTATAAGACATAGATAAGAATGGACAAATGCAAGACTGGGAGAAAAAAAACAAGCAAAAACAAAAACAAAATTTGTTCCATTCATCTGAATAGTTGCTTTAAAAATTCTTTTTGCAATGTTTTGGGGTGCTCCCATTTGAGCTGTTTTAAAAATTGTTCATTTTGAGTGTGGCTATTTTACTTTTGTTTTCATGGACAAAAGATCAAGTCTAACTCCAAGGATCAGTGTATCTGTTTTGTTGACCCTTTTCTGAGTTTGCCAGACGCTAAGCTGCTTCAGATACAGTGCAGTTGCATGGTCACTTGATTCAAGGATTGTCGACTGTAAACTTCATTCAATCAGCAAAGATAGTGAAAAAAATTTGAATAAATAAAGAAAATGAAAACTCATGATTTTTGTCCCAGTTCATGGCTTTGGGCAAACCGCACATAATCATATAAAGTATTGGATTAAGTTGACAGTTTTGAAAGTGTGCTGCTTGTGGACAAAAAATGCACTTCAAACGCTTTTTTTTTCTGGATGTTAGTTCAAACATCTGTCTGATGACTTTGTTTTTCAATCATTGTGTTACTGGATGGTGTTGCTATGTCTGCTTGCTTTTGTTGTTTCTTTTACTGCCATATGCTGTTTTCCCCTGAAACCAGTCATACACAGAGTTCTTGAAGTCATAGGTCACAGAAGCAGAGCATTATTATTTATTTTAAGACTGACAGGTAGATTGTGTATGGGAAACGTGTGTGTGTGTGTGATGGGCAGTGTAGAAGCTGCCATTTGAATGCTGCCATTCTGTGGTCATGTGACCAGAAATATGAAGGCCATCCTTTGTTAAGGGCATTTAACTCTGGACAACACATGCCCGATATGTACTTTTGTTGCATGTGCACCCCAGATTTACGCAGTATGTAATGTGTGCAAACGCTCCCATTCTTTTTACATAATGGGTAAACTGTGTTCATATCAAAATTTAACTTTTTTTTTTGGATTGTGCATTATGATATTATGAACATGAAAAAGCTTTAATGAAAGGGTTGGATGTTAGGGTCAGACAGTGTGTTTAAGGCATGAACAGATGGATTTTAACATGTGGAGAATCAGATGAGACAATGTTTTAATTCAATATCGTTGGGTCAACAGAGATGGCATATTGCAAAGGATGTGTAGTTTGAGGAATGTAGCTTTGGGGTGATCATTTTTATGTGGAGGGGATGAGCTCTGATCCAGGCGAGAAAATTAACTTGGAAGAAACAGAGAGCACAGGCCGAAAGGTTTTCTGGTGAGGACTGATATTCTAGTCACAAACAACACAGAGGAAAGAAACAGGGATTCCAGAGGGAAAGGAGGGTAGTGTTCCAAATGATGGTTCTGTGACAATATGGTTAATGTCAGCAGTGGGGGGCTTCGTAGGTGGTGTCCTGTGTGTGCTGGATCAATACAGGCATCACACAATGACTCAGGGGCAGTGCAGTAGGTGGTGTCCTGTGTATGCTGATCAATACAGGCATCACACAGTGACTCGGGGGCAGTGCAGTAGGTGGTGTCCTGTGTGTGCTGGATCAATACAGGCATCACACAGTGACTCAAGGGCAGTGCAGTAGGTGGTGTCCTGTGTATGTTGGATCAATACAGGCATCACACAGTGACTCAAGGGCAGTGCAGTAGGTGGAGTCCTGTGTTGGATCAATACAGGCATCACACAGTGACTCAGGGGCAGTGTAGTAGGTGGAGTCCTGTGTTGGATCAATACAGGCATCACACAGTGACTCAGGGGCAGTGCAGTAGGTGGTGTCCTGTGTTTGATCAATACAGGCATCACGCAGTGACTCAGGAGCAGTGCAGTGTCTCCTGTGGCAGGTTGCCTCATGACAGCGTGACACTGATAACCCCTGTGGGTTGCTGACTGTAGGACTCACCCGACTCTGACAGGGCAAGGCATGAAAAACAAAATATAATGACAAGTATAGAAATGCATTTTTGAAAACTGACTGCAAATGGATACTTTCTTATACACAAGGGAAGTGAAATAGTTAGACTGCATCTGATAGATGTCACCTTGGCTTTGACTGTTTTCCCTCTTTACCATCATCCATTGTCTTTCCGCCTTTTCAACCCCTTCACTTTTGTTCGAGGAAATCTTTACACATATTCCTGGCGTGGAATTTGTCACATGCCAGTGTTCTTGTTGTCATAGGAAAAGTGGGCAGTGAAAGGTACTGTGTAGAATGGCTGCTAGATGTTCATTCTTCATGATCTGTTTGCTCTTATGGCCTTTTTTTTTTTTTTTACATCTTTGTGTCACTGCTTTGGTTATTGTTCATGTTTTATAAGGTGTTTTTTTTTTAAACGTGCAGGAGCTTGAGGGATGGGGTGGGAGGTGAGTTGAAGGGAATGCATGGCATCCTTATCATGGAGTAGCGTGATTAGCCCCAAGGATATCAGTAGATTAGTCATCATGTTATTTGTTGACTATGTAATGAACATAAATCTTTATTCTTCTTGTGTTTTTTGTAGGACAGGACCTTGTTTCCTGAGAGGTGACAGCTCTGCAAAGGGATGTCCCAAACTGCAAGGTTTTGGTTTTTTTTTCCAATTCAGTGGAGACGACAAAGACGCATTCCTAGTACCACAGTTGTAATCTGAAGGTTTTGGAAACTTGCACAAGTTCAGGCAGTATATTCCAAAGACTGAGTTCCCAGTTGTTCAGGTGATGTGCTGATACTATGACAAAACCACGTGCTTGTTGCTCTCCCTTTGAGTTTGATACTGCCCACTCCTCAAAGGTTGAACGATTTGAATTTATTATGTATTGCCAGAGGGCTTAAAACATTCTGTAAATGGTAACGTGTTGGCTTTAGTATTGTATAGTATTTCAACTTTCGGAAGAGAAGGCCAGTTTGGCCGTTGGTATGGATGACACGTTACACATAGCATGCACCCTGCGGAAGAATTGGAAAGAATGAAGGAAGTAAGGAAATTGAGTGACCGATATTGAATGGGATGGACTGGATGACACGGGAAACGACTGAATGAAGCGCCAGCTGGCAGCTCTTCAGTCGGCGCTACCCAGGTAGGCAGCCGTTGTAAACGAGTGTGGATTGTAAAGCACTTAGAGCCTGGTCTCTAGCTGAGAATAGGCGTGATACAAGTATTCATCATAATGATAATAGTATGGAGTTCTTTTCTTCTTCTTGTCCATAAATCTTGTTTCATGTCCGAGAATTGTGAGCAACATCTGCCGAGCAGTTGTCTTCTCCTTTCTCTTACTTGATTTTTGTTTGTTTGCTTTGTTCATAGATTTTAATTTGTGTTGCAGCTGTTACTGCGGAAGTTGCATATTTGGGCTATATGTTGTCAACAGAGAAAATGACAATGAAAGAGGTATTAAAAAAAAAAGAAAAAGAAACGTTAGTAGAACTCCCAGGACTTGGTAGAATGAGCTGGAAAGAACCAGGAGTTGGAAGCATGAAACATGACCATTTAAAACAACCACTGCCAAAAGAGGGGAGATGAGTGGACATTTCAAAGAGATACAAGTGGTTAGAACAGACAACTTTTGTCTCAAAATTATTCTTCCTTTTTGCCTTAGGATATGTTTGTTTATTTTCCCCTTTCTTCATCTCTAGTTAAACAATAAACAAGTAGGGTAACTCTAGTTCTTTTTTTTTGTTTGTTTGTTTCTTTTTTTTTGTTTGTTTCTTTTTTTTGTTGTTGTCAGCTTGTGTATTTTTGATTTATGTACAATGTCCACTAAAATGTTGTATTACGCTTTTCTTTTTTATTTTGTTGTTGCCATTATAGTTATTAAAATGATGGAGAGATAATTCCAGAAACATTCCTCAAAGGGATTTTTGTTCTGGACCTGGGAATAAGTGAAACTGGATTTCAGTGTGCTGCAAGAAGTCAGTTCTTGTGATAGAAGTTAAATCAAAGTAACAATGGCAGAACAGAAGAAAATCCAGTAGAATCCAGTGATAGAAGTTAAATCAAAGTAACAATGGCAGAACAGAAGAAAATCCAGTAGAATCCAGTGATAGAAGTTAAATCAAAGTACCATATGGCAGAACAGAAGAAAATCCAGTAGAATCCAGTGAAAGTGTTAAACAGAGAAAGGTACTATTGCAGGGTTTGTGCAGTCCTTGAAAGTCCTTAATTTTTTTTTAGCCACCTTTTCAAGGATTTGAAAGTCCTTGAAAATCAGACTTTTGCTTATAGGTTCTTAAAAAGTGCTTAAATTTTGTCACTGCCAATGGTTTTGAATTAAGTCTGTGTAAAATCTTGAGTCTTAAAAAAAAAAAAAAAAAAAAAAAAAAAAGAAAGAAAGAAAAGAAAAGCCAGAAATTGAATTTTTTTTACAGTATGAAAGTTAAAGAAGTCTGAATTGGAGTTGACGGATGATCTGGCTGATAAAGCAACTGCTATAGGTCAAAACAACAGAATTACCAGCCTTCATGGCGCCTGTGCACGTGATAAAATGACCCACCGTCTTGAAAGTGAGAAACCAACATGCAGGGGAAGTGTTTGTTTAACACCGTTCGGTTGGAAAAAGAAGAGTACAAAGAATGGTTGCAGGCAGCCCCAGGCGAAGACCAAAACAAAGCCTTTTGCTGCATATGCAAAAAGTTCCAGACAGTGACAAATTCAATTTGTGTCAGTATTTCATGATTGTTTTTCTTAAAATTATCCTTGAAGTAAGTCCTTGGGGGACAAAAATTGCTTGAAAATCCTTCAAAAGTCCTTGAATTTTTTTTTTTTTGTATCAGGAAATCTGTATGAACCCTGTCAGTTAACCTCTTTCACTGAAGATTGTGGCATGTACAAAGCACTTCGGGAGTGAATGAAGAGTAGCTGTCTGTGAGGCTGTGAACAAAACAGCACTGTCTCTGCCATTAGCTTCTAATGAACATTGCAATTGAAGACTTTTTCCCCCTCCACCATCTAGATACCCTGTCATTTGTATTGTGGTTAGAACTGTGCTACAGTGTGATAGTATGAGAAGGAAGGTTTGTGACTGTGGATCTCTTCTTGTACCATGTGATCAACAACCTTTCTGTCCAGCAAGTACATAGTACAGCTGTGTGTCCTTTAACACCTTGCAGTGAAGGGCTTTGCTATGCTCAAGGCCCGATAACTTCATCACAGTATTTTTGTTGTTGTTGTTGTTGATGTGTGCTCTCTGCTGAACAGTGTGAGGTTTATGTGGGAAGAAGGGAGAGGGAGAATGTCTGCATGAGTGAGAAGAGGTGTGATGCTCATTGAATCAAGAGGACAGTGATGTATTCCCTGTCATGTTTCTCAACCAAATGATGACAAAGAGGTCCCATGTGCAATGCTGTTTCCACCTGTTCAATGCTCTGTTGCCAGTTGGTTTTTTTTATCTTATTTTGTTGTATAATATGACTGGTTCTTTTCAATGGATTTAAAAAAAAAATTTTTTAACAATGACAGTGTGCGTGAGATGGAATGTTTAGGGTAAATATACCAGCGATTGTTCTTTCAGCTTTGATTGTTTTATTCGGTTTGTTTTTGGTACAGTAGAGAGGAAATGTACACAAGAGCTTGGGGGTGGGGGGTGGGTATCATTTGACATTGCTGTGTGTTGTTTGTTTTTGATACTTGATAGCTTATGTTCATGGCGTAATAAGTTTGTATTTTTAAGAAACTCTTTGCAATAGAGATCACATCCAATGCTGTTCAGTGACCTCTGGCTTGGTCTGTGAGGAGTGTGTTGAATCATGAGATGTCTACCCTCATCATGTCGCTGTGCCTGTAAGAGGCGCTGATGTCTACCCATCATAAGAGGCGCAAGACAGGTGAAGCAAGCGTGTATCCATTTTAATTCTCTCTCTGTGTTTGTTTTTTAAAATCTTTTTTAATGTCAGGGTAAATTTTGCTGCACATTTTGATGATATATAGACAGGTGCCATAGTGAATGAAGTAATAGCCTCCCCATCCTATACCCCCCTCCCCCCCCCTCCCCACCTTCCGCGTTTGCTGTTTATTTGGTGAGTTGTTCATCTTCATTCCTCTCTCTCTCCCTCTGCTTTTTTGAATGTGATTTTGTGTGATAAAAGGGTAGAGAAGAAAAACAGAAAGAAGTGCATAGTATAGGAATTGTTGGAGAAAAAGGAAAGAAAAGTGTTTGAATGTTGTTCCTCAATACCTGTTAAGGGAAAGGTTGTGGAAGTTTTGAAGAACGCCGAACCCACCGAGAAAAAGAGCTGAAAATTATTTTATTGATTTTGCTCTTAGCTGCTTGCTGTTCCTGACTCATTTAGAAGTAAGGGAAGCTATGGAATGCAGAGTCCTGTGGTGTCTGTGTAGTTGATTGACCCTCATTGACGTATCAGTGTTACCCTGTCCTGCTGCGTGTGTGTCTGTGTAGTTGATTGACCCACATTGATGTATCAGTGTTACCCTGTCCTGTTGTGTGTGTCTGTGTAGTTGATTGACCCTCATTGATGTATCAGTGTTACCCTGTCCTGTTGTGTGTGTCTGTGTAGTTGATTGACCCTCATTGATGTATCAGTGTTACCCTGTCCTGTTGTGTGTGTCTGTGTAGTTGATTGACCTTCATCATCATCATCATCCAGTTGACGTCCACAGTCATCATGGTGACTATTCTGACATTGATGTATCGGTGTTACCCTGTCCTGTTGTGTGTGTCTGTGTAGTTGATTGACCCTCATTGACCTATCAGTGTTACCCTGTCCTGTTGTGTCCACTCATGTCATGTAGAGCCTAGTGCACAGCAGAGGCCATTGCAGGGCAGTGTAGTGTCCACTCATGTCATGTAGTGTGGTGTCCACTCATGTCATGTAGTGTTGTGTCCACTCATGTCATGTAGAGCCTAGTGCACAGCAGAGGCCATTGCAGGGCAGTGTGGTGTCCACTCATGTCATGTAGTGTGGTGTCCACTCATGTCATGTAGTGTTGTGTCCACTCATGTCATGCATAGCCTAGTGCACAGCACAGGCCATTGCAGGGCAGTGTGGTGTCCGCTCATGTCATGTAGTGTTGTGTCCACTCATGTCATGTAGAGCCTAGTGCACAGCAGAGGCCATTTAAGGGCAGTGTGGTGTCCACTCATGTCATGTAGTGTGGTGTCCACTCATGTCATGTAGTGTTGTGTCCACTCATGTCATGTAGAGTCTAGTGCACAGCACAGGCCATTGCAGGGCAGTGTGGTGTCCACTCATGTCATGTAGTGTTGTGTCCACTCATGTCATGTAGTGTTGTGTCCACTCATGTCATGTAGAGTCTAGTGCACAGCACAGGCCATTGCAGGGCAGTGTGGTGTCCACTCCAGTCATGCAGTGTTGTGTCCATTCATGTCATGTATAGCCTAGTGCACAGCAGAGGCCATTGCAGAGCAGTGTGGTGTCCACTCATGTCATGTATAGCCTAGTGCACAGCAGAGGCCATTGCAGGGGGAGTGGTGTCCACTGTCATGTATAGCCTAGTGCACAGCAGAGGCCATTGCAGGGGGAGTGGCGTCCACTGTCATGTATAGCCTAGTGCACAGCAGAGGTGATTGCAGGGGGAGTGGTGTCCACTCATGTCATGTATAGCCTAGTGCACAGCAGAGGCGATTGCAGGGGGAGTGGTTTCCACTCATGTCATGTGGAGCCTAGTGCACAGCAGAGGCGATTGCAGGGGGAGTGGTTTCCACTCATGTCATGTAGAGCCTAGTGCACAGCAGAGGTGATTGCAGGGGGAGTGGTGTCCACTCATGTCATGTATAGCCTAGTGCACACCAGAGGCGATTGCAGGGGAGTGGTGTCCACTCATGTCATGTAGAGCCTAGTGCACAGCAGAGGCGATTGCAGGGGAGTGGTTTCCACTCATGTCATGTGGAGCCTAGTGCACAGCAGAGGTGATTGCAGGGGGAGTGGTTTCCACTCATGTCATGTAGAGCCTAGTGCACAGCAGAGGTGATTGCAGGGGGAGTGGTGTCCACTCATGTCATGTAGAGCCTAGTGCACAGCAGAGGCGATTGCAGGGGGAGTGGTTTCCACTCATGTCATGTGGAGCCTAGTGCACAGCAGAGATGATTGCAGGGGGAGTGGTTTCCACTCATGTCATGTAGAGCCTAGTGCACAGCAGAGGCGATTGCAGGGGGAGTGGTTTCCACTCATGTCATGTAGAGCCTAGTGCACAGCAGAGGCGATTGCAGGGGGAGTGGTGTCCACTGTCATGTAGAGCCTAGTGCACAGCAGAGGCCATTGCGGGGGGAGTGGTGTCCACTGTCATGTAGAGCCTAGTGCACAGCAGAGGCCATTGCAGGGGGAGTGGTGTCCACTGTCATGTAGAGCCTAGTGCACAGCAGAGGCCATTGCGGGGGAAGTGGTGTCCACTGTCATGTAAAGCCTAGTGCACAGCAGAGGCCATTGCAGGGGGAGTGGTGTCCACTGTCATGTAGAGCCTAGTGCACAGCAGAGGCCATTGCGGGGGGAGTGGTGTCCACTGTCATGTAGAGCCTAGTGCACAGCAGAGGCCATTGCAGGGGGAGTGGTGTCCACTCATGTCATGTAGAGCCTAGTGCACAGCAGAGGCCATTGCAGGGGCGAGTGGTGTCCACTGTTATGTAGAGCCTAGTGCACAGCAGAGGCCATTGCGGGGGGAGTGGTGTCCACTGTCATGTAGAGCCTAGTGCACAGCAGAGGCCATTGCAGGGGGAGTGGTGTCCACTGTCATGTAGAGCCTAGTGCACAGCAGAGGCCATTGCAGGGGAAGTGGTGTCCACTGTCATGTAGAGCCTAGTGCACAGCAGAGGCCATTGCAGGGGCGAGTGGTGTCCACTGTTATGTAGAGCCTAGTGCACAGCAGAGGCCATTGCGGGGGGAGTGGTGTCCACTGTCATGTAGAGCCTAGTGCACAGCAGAGGCCATTGCAGGGGAGTGGTGTCCACTGTCATGTAGAGCCTAGTGCACAGCAGAGGCCATTGCAGGGGGAGTGGTGTCCACTGTCATGTAGAGCCTAGTGCACAGCAGAGGCCATTGCAGGGGGAGTGGTGTTCACTCATGTCATGTAGAGCCTAGTGCACAGCAGAGGCCATTGCAGGGGGAGTGGTGTCCACTCATGTCATGTAGAGCCTAGTGCAGTAGAGCCTAGTGCACAGCACAGGCCATTGCAGGGCTCCCCTGGGTCCTGAAAAGGAGGGAGTAGGGGAAGGGGAGTGGGACCTTTTTTTGGTGGATGAAAAAGACCAGCATGCTGTGTGGGTGTTCTTCATGTCAGTCGCATTCATTCAGCTGATATGGCCTGATGCAGAGTTCTGCTGTCTGGTTGTCTGCAACCAGGGAAAGCTTCATGCCTATCAGCCTTCATCCACCTGAAAATGAGTTGAATGTGCAAAAGTGGAGCATGATGTGTTTGATCTTCCAGCAGATTGAGCAGGATGTGTTAAATCTTCTGAAGAGAGTGGGTTAAGTCCTTCAAAGACAGAGCACGGCATGTAAAATCCATCAAAGATGGAGCATGGCATGTAAAATCCACCAAAGATGGAGCATGGCATGTAAAATCCACCAAAGATGGAGCACGGCATGTAAAATCCACCAAAGATGGAGCATGGCATGTAAAATCCACCAAAGATGGAGCACGGCATGTAAAATCCACCAAAGATGGAGCATGGCATGTAAAATCCACCAAAGATGGAGCATGGCATGTAAAATCCACCAAAGATGGAGCATGGCATGTAAAATCCACCAAAGATGGAACACGGCATGTAAAATCCACCAAAGATGGAGCATGGCATGTTGAATCCACCAAAGATGGAACACGGCATGTTAAATCCACCAAAGATGGAACATGGCATGCTGAATCCACCAAAGTCAGAGCATGGCATGTAAAATCCACCAAAGATGGAGCATGGCATGTTAAATCCACCAAAGTCAGAGCATGGCATGTTAAATCCACCAAAGTCAGAGCATGGCATATAAAATCTACCAAAGTCAGAGCATGGCATGTTAAATCCACCAAAGTCAGAGCATGGCATGTTAAATCCACCAAAGACAGAGCATGGCATGTTAAATTCTCAAAGATGGAAAATGGCATGTTAAATCTTCCAAAGACAGAGCATGGCATGTTAAATTCTCAAAGATGAAAATGGCATGTTAAATCCACCAAAGACAGAGCATGGCATGTTAAATTCTCAAAGATGGAAAATGGCATGTTAAATCCTCAAAGATGGAAAATGGCATGTTAAATCTTCCAAAGACAGAGCATGGTATCTTACATCTTCCAAAGATGGTGCATGGCATGTTAAGTTCCCAAAGATGGAACATGACATGCTAAATCCTTCGAAGATGAACTGTGCTATGTTAATTCCTCCAAAGATAGAGCATGGCCTGACCTGAGAAGAAGAGTGCCATCTCCAGTTCTTCAAAGGATGGCACATGAAATATGGCATGTTGAATCCACTGAAGATAATAAATAATAATAATAATAGATTAGATGGAGAGTGCTGTGTTAAATCCTCCTACAGAGAGCATGAATTGTTTATTCCTCAAAACAGGAGCTTGGTGTGTTGAGTCTTTTTAAGGATGGGGTGTACCATGGTAAATCCTCCAGAGAGGCAGTGTATTAGATTAAATCCTAAAACAATGGAGTATGCCATGTCTCTGAGGACAAAGCATGGCATGTTGAATCCTGCACAGATGGAGCATGGCATGTTGCATCCTGCACAGATGGAGCATGGCATGTTGAATCCTGCACAGATGGAGCATGGCATGTTACAATCTGCACAGATGGAGCATGGCATATTAAATCCTGCACAGGTGGAGCATGGCATGTTAAATCATTTGACCCTTGCAAGCCAAGTCCTCTAAAGCTTGTTATACCATGTTTAATGCTGTGAAGAAGCATAGTGAGGTGACCCACAACAGTTGTAAAAGCACTCTTCCTACTGTGTCAACAGCGCTGGGTGGCCTGGCATTTGTATATGAGGATGCATATTCTGAGTGATCCAGCCATCTCCTCCCCTCCCCCTTCCCTCCCCACCTTTCCCCCCTCCTTCCTCTCCACCCCTCTGCCCCAGCCTTTCCCCAAGCCGTTCTCCTGTGTGAGTGATCGGCTAAGGAGCTCTGAAAAAGCAGTAGATGGGCGATACGGTGCCATCAGAAAAGTATGGATTGGATCAATTGTAACAGCTTGTGAAATTCACACATGAAAAATTGCAGGATACCAAAGCTGAAGGTTTTGGTTATTATGCTTTTTCTTTTGAAGATGGAAAAAAAAAAAAAGAAAGGAGAAAAAAGGAAGATTTACGCCTAGTTCTTTTGCTGTTGTTTTTTTTTTTAGCTGCACATAGCTTTTAACTTTGTGCGTTCTATGAAGATGTGTTCTCTTGTTATGTTTAAAATGTGATAATTCTGCTGTGTATGTTTTCTTTTGTACTTTTTCTTTTTTTTAGATTCCCATGAGAAGGTCCTTTGCTGCCCGGTCTTTCTGTTTCTGAACTGCTTGGTCATGTTGTTTGATATCACTTTTGGTGGGGGGTGGGAGGTAGTGAGTGTTCTGCTGCTTTATTTCATCTTTCTCTTGGTCTGTACTTCTTTGTTGATTTATGTTCCTTTATATACGGAGGCAATAAACTGTCTGTGGTAGATGCCTGCTTAGGTGTTTATGGCGGTGAGACAGCCAGTCTTGTGACAAGACAATGCTCAGCTGATTACGCTGAAGGCCACACCAACCGTTCAACACCTTGAAGCCACCAAACAGATGCCACTGCCTTAGTCCATGACGTGACATAATTGATCTGGTGTTTCTCATGACATCATTTCACGATCATGTCTTCTTCAGAGCAGAGTGTGGTGGTGAGCATATGCCAGATTGATGTCACACGAGCATATGAATTGGCTCATCTTGTGCCACGTACAAAGTTTTTGAGATGACCCTTGAGAAGTTATCCTTACAAATAACTTCTTCTGTTGGTATTTATTATGCATATAATCTAAAACAAAGGAAAAGCTCCAATCCCACATTTATTTGAATACAGTGAGAAGATCAGACTGTCTTCTCATTTGAAAACTTCATCAAAGTGAAGAGCAGGAATCAAAAATGACAGAAGGAAAAAAAGGGATTATATGATTATCTTTGATCCAGCAAATATCCCATATGACATGATGCTAATCTCTTGATGAATGATCATGGATCATCTGGAGATTATGTGGATGTCTTTTACTGGACCGGTCCATGATCTCCATAACCAGTCATTCACAGACTCGCCAAAATGATGTGATTTTTGTTTGAACAAGGGGATGTCACAGAACCAATAGAAAAATATGATTGTGAGTTAGTGGGTTTGAATTTATAGTTAGTACTAGTTCCAATAAATATACATTCTTAAGTTTGCCTAATGATAAGTTATAGTACACTACTATTCGTGTGAGTTCATGCTTTTCCAGCAAATTATCACATCACTGGAACATGATTTCAAAAGATAAACATGGAATGATTAACAGTTACCAAGGGGGGAAAAAACAATTGATTGATTGCATTGTGCAATTCATGAATGAATGTCTTAGTATGCAATGTGATTTTGTCTGAAGAAGTGGGGTACGCTGTATCAGAGTGAGACCTGACTTCATGAATTTCAACACCTAGTGAATTATAATGTTAGCAAAATGAAATATGGTTCTGTGAATCTATTAGCAAAGAGAACTAGAATATTGCACATGCAAAATGTGTACTGCCATGAAATTTGAAATGTCTGTGATCGTCTTATTGCATTTATTCAGAGACCTGTATGTTTTCTTTTTGTGCTGGCTTTGAAATGCTTCTCATGTTATTTTTGCTTAAACGTATTGCTTTTTGTGTATTTTCCCCTTCTTCAGATTTTAAAGCATGTGTAGGTGGCATTTTTTAAAAACTGTCTTTCCTTAGCTTTTATAAGGAGTGTTCAGGTGTGTTTTTTGTTGGTTTTTTTTTTGTGTTCTTGCTGAGAATTGTTTTGCAAAATTGCCAGGAGGATGTGTACACATTTTTGATATAACAAGTTCTTTATGGATGTATTTAGGAAGTTGCCATTTACATGATATTTGTGTCATCTTTATTCAGATGCTTGTTTTGTAATCTGTAGTTAATCCCCTCTCCTTCCATCATGCTATTTTGAATATTTCAATATGTGTATGGTGTTTGATATTTTTGTATGAATAATCATGATGAAGGCAAGAAGCACTTAACAAGGTGAAGCGACTGTGTAGGCTTTTCAAGTAGTCTGAAGATCAGGTCACTTCACACTGTAATGAATAAACATTGTACAGCATGTTGTCAGGTTTTTAAAAAATTATTATTATTCTCTTTCACTTGTCCTTTTTTTGTGAAACATTCCTCTTAGTAAAAGGAATGATTGATTCAGATTGACCTGTGTGTGTCGGTGGTCATAGTAAAAGGAATGATTGATTCAGATTGACCTGTGTGTGTGGGTGGTCATAGTAAAAGGAATGATTGATTCAGACTGACCTCTGTGTGTGTGTGGGTGGTCATAGTAAAAGGAATGATTGATTCAGATTGACCTCTGTGTGTGTGTGGGTGGTCATAGTAAAAGGAATGATTGATTCAGATTGACCTCTGTGTGTGTGTGGGCAATCATAGTAAAAGGAATGATTGATTCAGATTGACCTGTGTGTGTGGGTGGTCATAGTAAAAGGAATGATTGATTCAGATTGACCTGTGTGTGTGGGTGGTCATAGTAAAAGGAATGATTGATTCAGACTGACCTGTGTGTGTGTGGGCAGTCATAGTAAAAGGAATGATTGATTCAGATTGACCTCTGTGTGTGTGGGCGGTCATAGTAAAAGGAATGATTGATTCAGATTGACCTGTGTGTGTGGGCAGTCATAGTAAAAGGAATGATTGATTCAGATTGACCTCTGTGTGTGTGGGCAGTCATAGTAAAAGGAATGATTGATTCAGACTGACCTGTGTGTGTGTGGGCAGTCATAGTAAAAGGAATGATTGATACAGATTGACCTGTGTGTGTGGGCGGTCATAGTAAAAGGAATGATTGATTCAGATTGACCTGTGTGTGTGGGTAGTCATAGTAAAAGGAATGATTGATTCAGATTGACCTGTGTGTGTGGCAATCATAGTAAAAGGAATGATTGATTCAGATTGACCTGTGTGTGTGGGCAATCATAGTAAAAGGAATGATTGATTCAGATTGACCTGTGTGTGTGGGCGGTCATAGTAAAAGGAATGATTGATTCAGATTGACCTGTGTGTGTGGGCAATCATAGTAAAAGGAATGATTGATTCAGATTGACCTCTGTGTGTGTGGGTAGTCATAGTAAAAGGAATGATTGATTCAGATTGACCTCTGTGTGTGTGGGCAGTCATAGTAAAAGGAATGATTGATTCAGATTGACCTGTGTGTGGGGGCATTCATATGCATGCGTGCTTATGTACAAAGACGAGGGAGTGAGTACCCTGTGTGTATGTGAACGACTGTCAACATGAGTTTTTCAACCTTGTTGCTGAAACGTACCAGTCGAACTGATACAGGAATGTTGTGCAAATCAGTCTACATTGTTGGCTTCCCAAAATAGAAAGAATGCTATAGTTTTTAACTTCCTCTCCACACCTTCCCATCAGTTGAGAAATAAGAAGTTTAGGTCAGACGTGCCATGGGTGTAGTGAAACAGTTTGTGACCATGCCCTTCACCGATAATATAAGGACTGTTATATTCAGTAAGTTGTCTGTGGTTCTGTCAAACATGAATTAGTGGTCTGCTTTAGCTCATACTTTCACATTGTCTTTGAATATGCTTCTATGCTTCCCATATCGAGTTCCGTTGGTCGTCTCAAAGTTTCAAGGGCATTCACAGTGCACAGAGCTCTGAATCTTCACTGCTTGAGACGTCTCACTTGCTCTAACATTTCCAGCTTGCCAGAGTTACTTGCAAGATTTAGGGGATAAAAAGAAAAGGAAACATCCCAAGAAATCCAACTTTGGACTGTAGAACAAGTGGCCCAAAGCTTGGAGAGTGTTCATTTTGCAGAGTTAAGAAAGACCAGATGGTTTTGGATGTTTTTTCTGTATTTTGGAGTGATAATGGGGCAGATGTCTATATTGCTTGAAAACAGTGTGAGGGGGCTGCACTCTGCAGGTTCTTTCATTATCCTGTCTCCGCATCAGGCAGGTCTTGGAGGTGCAGATGTTAGTGGGGCTGGTCATGAAACGAGAGTACAACTTGCCTCCAGGAAGCGGATGGTAGCAAGACGCACAGCCCCAGCCTTCCATGTGAGCACACTGTCATGCTTGCATGAAATCAGTTCACAGATCCTGGCAGTCGCCACTACCCACCCCTGCTCCCCTCTACCATCCTTCCCACCCTTTCTTCTTCTTCCACATCAACACACACACACGCATGCACATATGCACATGCGCATGCATATCCGCGCACACACACACACACACACACACACACACACACACACACACACACACACAGCAGGTGAAATAGAGGGTCTAACATTAGTGTTTGCTGGTGTCGAGATTCTACTATGAAAACAATCCCAAGTATGTCTTTGGGTGGTAATTTTATTTGATTTTCTTATGGTGGCTTGGAGTAATGCTTGTGACGGCATGAAAATTATAAGCTGCAGCTGTTTTGTTCTGTTGCCTCTGATAAGACCATGAAAGTTTGTGAACAGTCACATATGCCTGCATCACCTTTTGCCCTCACTTTGCCCCCCCCCCCCCCCCCCCCACTCTTCTCTATGCCTTTTATTGTTGTAGGGCTGCTAAATTTGTTCCATGTTTTGCTTGTTTTCTTCTTCTGTTCTTCTCCTCTTTGTGTCCCCTTAACACTCCCTGCCCCCCCCCCCCCCCCTTCCCTCCTTCCCACCTCTTTCCCTCTCCACGTCCTCCCTGTACACTCCTGGCCTCTCCTTCCTTCTCCCAGTCCTCTTATTCCCTCAGTATTGATCGGTATTAAAGGATTTTGCTCAAGCGCCAGCATTACAACAAGCAATGTAAGATGAAGATGAGAAATTCTGTTCACCAGAAGGTAGGCACTAGAGATTGCCATTTGGACACAGATGATTGTCATTGCTGTAAAGTAGTGTGACACGAGGTAGTCATGAGACAGTCATCCCTTTGTCCATGTACGTAGACTAGAGAGTAGTCATCCTACTACCTGTTGGACACAAGACAGTTACTCCTAATTTGATTCAGAAAATAGTCCGCGCTTGAATTAGTTGTCCTGGTTACATTTGAATGGTTTTGTAAACACACACATAAAAAAAATATGGGTGAGCTTATCGGCAGTTACAGATTCAGATTTTGACATTGGAAGGGTTTGTAACTCTACAAATTTAAACCTATGTTTTTTGTTTGTTGTTGTTTTCTTTATAATAACAAATGTGGAAAACAAAAATATCTGATGGGACCAGCAAAGGCAGATTGGTATTGTGACTAGGTTTGCTTCCCCTGAAGAATGGCGAATTTGTTGAAAGCGACACATTCTCTTGAGGACTGTGCTGTCCTTCACCATATTGCTGTTGAAATGAAAGTAATGTGACACTGTCTGTATGAGAAGCTGTGTTATGTTTCCAGGGTATTTTTCCAATGGTTGCTCTTCATGATTTGCTGGATATGGTCAATGTGCTTCGTAAAGGAACGCTGTAGAAGAGTTGCGTGTCTGTCAGAAAAGACATGTCACAGTTGGTGTATTCCATGAGAGAATGAATGATTTCCCTTTTCTGGTCATGACATCATTTCCTGCAATATGTGCAAAGGACGTTTCATTGGTGCATGTGTCGTGCAGAGAGTGGATGATTTCTTTAGTACTTCAGTGGAAATGAATGAGTCGTCTAGATTTGATTACTTGTGTTCTGTCGAAAATTTGTGAATTTGACTCGTGTTACAATTTCAAGTCTGTGCACTTTGGAAAAAAAGAAAACAACACAATCTCACTAATTGTGTAGTGGACACATTTGGACATACTGTATTTATTTTATTTATTTGTTTCTTTATTTCCTTAGCTTGTTTGCCCTCTAAATGTTTGGATATGTTTCCCAAGTTGACAGGAGTGAGTGAAAGGTGTGAGTATTGTAGATGTCCATGCCATAGAGAGTGAGGGGCCCCCAGCGCTCTTCACACAGACGTTTTTCTTTGTGATACCATTGGATGACGATGATGTGTACTAACTCAGCTCTTCTTTGTGTGTAACTGACTTGCATTCTGGAATGAAAGAGAACGAACATGACGCAGCCTGTAGCGGGTCAGAGTCTCTCTTGTATCTGTTCATCGGAAAAGCGCACAGCTGATTATTGAGAACTCTTGTTTTGTCAACATAGATAGATTTGAGGAGATGGACTTCACCAAGTCTGATCCTTCATGTTGTTTCAAAGGTCTTGGATTATTGGTGATTCTGTGCTGTGTCATTTTTCTAACCCTTTTTTTTTCTCAACCCATACAGCTGGATGTCTCATGGCTGCACTTTTTTCATGCACTCCTCTCATCAAGATGCTTTGTCAGTTAGTTTGTTTCTTGCAAGCTAGAAAAAGGGGTTGGGGGGGGGGGGGAGCGGGGGAGGGGGGATGTTCCAACAAAGCAGCCTAATGATAGGCAAGCGGGTCATCTAGTTATAGCCTCTAGTTATAGCCCCTTGAAAATGTCTGGACTGCTGTAAAACTTGAACCTGACAGGGCCAGCTGGGCTCTCTACATGTCTGTGCCCAGCCATGGCAAGCCTGCCACATCAGCTGAGGTCCGCACACCATCCTGGGTGTCTGTGGGGCGCACAGCCCTGATGACTGATCCACAAGACGGCGGGCAGTTCATATAATACACAGATGTGAATGTATCGGGTTTGGACATCTTCAAGGCTTTCAAAGCAGTACATTCAAAATGATCTAGAAACCTTCTTTTTCAAGGCATCGTACCATGCTTTGCTTGCTTTGACCATCACTTCCATGAGATAGAGTTAGCAATAGTCAGTGGTGCAGAGATACAGCTGTCAGCTATGTGAGTCGTCAGGGGTATACAGATACAGCTGTCAGCTATGTGAGCCATCACGGGTATACAGATACAGCTGTCTGCTATGTGAGCCATCAGGGGTATACAGATACAGCTGTCAGCTATGTGAGTCATCAGGGGTATACAGATACAGCTGTCAGCTATGTGAGCCATCAGGGTATACAGATAGAGCTGTCTGCTTTGTGAGCCATCAGGGGTATACAGCTATGTGAGTCAGATACAGCTGTCAGCTATGTGAGTCATCAGGGGTATACAGATACAGCTGTCAGCTATGTCAGTCATCAAGGGTATACAGATACAGCTGTCGGCTATGTGAGCCATGGGTGATACAAAGATACAGCTGTTGAAAGTGTGAGCCATTGGTGATACAAAGATACAGCTGTTGAAAGTGTGAGCCATTGGTGATACAAAGATACAGCTGTTGGCAGTGTGAGCCATTGGTGATACAAAGATACAGCTGTTGAAAGTGTGGGCTGTCGGTGCAGACCTGCAGCGGATGGCTGTGTGGCATAAAGATACATCTGTTTGCTGTTTGTACAGTGGGTAGAATGAAGATACAAGATACATCTGTTTGCTGTTTGTACAGTGGGTAGAATGAAGATACAAGATACATCTGTTGGCTGTTTGTACAGTGGGTAGAATGAAGATACAAGATACATCTGTTGGCTGTTTGAGCAGTGGGTAGAATGAAGATACAAGATACAGCTGTTGGCTGTTTGAGGAGTGGATAGAATGAAGATACAAGATACAGCTGTTGGCTGTTTGAGCAGTGGGTAGAACAAAGATACAAGAGAAGATGGTTTGAACAGTCAGTGGTTAAAAGCTACTGTTGTTGTTTGTTGTGTGAGCAGAAACAAAGCCAGCACCACTGCAGGGCCACCAGTATCATGCTTCCCTCGTGCTTTCTTCTCGATGGACAAAACAGTTCTGTGAGACTAGACTGCTACTTTTCTTTGTGTGTGCTCTGGTTGGACTTGCCAGGGAGTTTCCATAGCTGATGGGAAAGCTCCCTGACGCCTGTCCACTGTCTGCGCAGTGTGCCATTGACACAATGACCCAGGATGTGTTTGTCTTTCTTTCTACATGGACAGGCTGTCAATGGGAGGTGAGCCGTGTCTGGCTATTCCATAGGTTGTACCCTTGTCATTGTCTCTTCTTTTTTTTCTTTTTTTTGGTTGGTATTTGTTTTGGTTTGGATCTTATCCCCCAAGAAATAAAGAGTTACTGTTATTCTAGTCATTGAGTATTCAACTTTGTGATCTTATGAGAGAGAGAGAGAGAGAGAGAGAGAATTTGTGTGTATATGAGTGTGTGTATATACTCTGTTCCTCTGTCTCTGGTGCATGTGTGAATTTGTGTGTGTATATGAGTGTGTGTATACTCTGTCCCTGGTGCATGTGTGAATTTGTGTGTGTATATGAGTGTGTGTATACTCTGTCCCTGGTGCATGTGTGAATTTGTGTGTGTATATGAGTGTGTGTATATACTCTGTTCCTCTGTCTCTGGTGCATGTGTGAATGTGTGTGTATATGAGTGTGTGTATACTCTGTCCCTGGTGCATGTGTGAATTTGTGTGTGTATATGAGTGTGTGTATACTCTGTCCCTCTGTCTCTGGTGCATGTGTGTGACAAAGAAAGAAAGTAACAACAACATACACACATGAGAAAAGAGAGAGACCTTACACAATTGTTCTTAGCGTCAGTGAGACATCTAAATAATCATCAGTTCATTTTCCCTCTTTCTTTATTCCTCAGCTGGAACTCTGAGGTTCATCACTGGACAAATTTATGCGTAAGCAACAGCTTGTAATCCCGCCGTTAAGGTAGCCACAGTCCATCTTCAGGCAGGATGTCTCAACAGGACACCAGTGCGCATGCAGTTTATTTTCTTGGCATCCTTTCCACCAGGTCACAAAGGCAGGCTCATCTCCTAAAGGTGAACTGGGATTAAACAGGTGTGCCAGATTTTTTGTTGTTGTTATGCATGTGTTTATGCAGGTGACCTTGGTTCAAAGTCTCATCAAATGGACCAAGAAGGGATCAGAGTCTGTGCAGAAGTTAACTCTGAAGAGAACAGATGATACCCCGTACAGATGGTAACTGAGGGGAAAATCTCTTCCAAAGTGACTCTCTTGAGTGGGATATGAATCCGTATCTTTGACAGAGGCTGATGCCTCACCTCTAAGACCAAGGAGGTCTCCAATTACTATATATCAACTGGAATGGGGGAAAAAAGATACTCGCCCTTATGAACAAACAATTTGATTCTTGTTACTACTAGTTATAACGGAGAGTATTCAATGTATGAGTGAGAACATGTGTGTATTTTGTCTGATTCTGTACATTGGTGTAAACAAAATAAAGGTGCTGCCTGTCAAAGATCAAGTTTATCTATTTATAGAAAATACTGCACACAATGTTCTGTCATTTCAAGGGGGGTAGTCATTCAGCTTTTAAGTAATCCTTCTTAAAGAACAACATTCAAAACTTCTTAAAGAACAACATTCAAAACTTCTTAAAGAACTATGTTCAAAACTTCTTAGACAATGTTCAAAACTTCTTAAAGAACAATGCTCAAAACAAAACCCAAAAGTCAAACAAAAAAGTGTTTAAATTTTTTTTTCATTATCATCTGAAGGTTTCTTCATTATTTTCAATTACATTTCTCACAATTTCTAGCATGTGGCTTGACTTTAAAAAGCATTAATGTATCTGAAGGTGATAGCTTGCTTTAAAAAGGAAAAAACTGAATGCTTCCCCTGGCCTGCAAATCTGTAATGCTAACCACTGCTGCTGGTCCCTTGGGGATTTTGCTGTGTATTTTTCCTGAACCATCCCACTGACTGCTGCTAATTACACATTCACACCATGTGTTTGCAGCGGACTCTGTCCACAGATCAAGAACACATGAGTGAATGACCTCAATTCCCCTGTCTTCTCTCCCTGCACACACACACACACACACACACATTTCTGAGAAGAAAAAAAAGTGAAATGAAGCAAAGGACAAAAGACTAAAACAAACAAGCAAGAAAGGAGAAAAGACAAAATAATGCAAAAGACCGAAAGGAAAATAGAAGAATGACCTAAAACTTCAGCAGATATATCATGAAACCCAACTCCCTCATTGCCCACACTTGTTCTTTGAGAAAAATTCCTTTGGAAAAGATCAGGATTACATTTTTGTGTGTGTGTGGTTTTTTTTTCTTCTTTTTTTTTTTTTTAAAATGTGAAAACAGAGTTGGAAGGAAGTTGAATGATGTTCTCGTCAGTTCATCCCATCCCAGGCAAAAGCCCCACAATTGTCTCAAATTGTCAGGAACATCTATAGCTATTTCACCAGAGTCCACACCAACTGATACAAGGATCTCATTGGACCGATCCCAGAATATGATCGTTGACGAAGGCTGAGATATTACCAGCTTTAAAGACGTGGCATGATGGCATCCTCATGCAACAGATAGCTGGAAATGCTTCTGAATAGTTACAAAACTGCTGATCTTGTGCTAGCATTTGGTTGCTTAAGGATAAACCTCATTGCTTAAGGATAAACTTTACCCAGAACGCTTGGCCTTACTACAGCTTCCCAGTCTTGAACATCAACGGGCTCGAGGTGACATGATAGATTTGTACAAATATGTTCATGGCATGTACAGGGTGAAAAACCCTCAGTTTCAGTTGTTTGACAGCAGAGAAACAAGAGGCAACAGTCTGAAGTTAGTCAAAGGACACTGTAGGCTGCAAGTCAGAAGTAACTTTTTTGCTGAGAGAGTCATAAACTCTTGGAATAGCCTCCCAGCTCACATAGTTACAGCTCCAACATTGAACACCTTCAAGTCCAGACTGGATGCCCACTGGAATAGCCTTCCCTCAAAGTTCAATCCAGTATGCTACGAATAGGTGGTGGTAGTGCCAGTACTATTAGAAACCCCATGCATGCAAGTTCATAGGTGTAGACTTACATCTACTAATCTCGAAGGTAAACAGGCCTCCAACAAGGCCTCAAACACCTCAAGTTCAAGTTCAAGTTCATTTGCTGAAAATAAAAGACAGAGTAAGTTCAACAGTCAAACAGCTAACAAAACACCTGTTTTTAGGCCACACCAAACCCAAGCATATATATACAATGTCTGAGTGAAACATGTTTCACTGACAATACACAGATCCATGTTGCTATGTATGATCATGATTGTATGAGCATAAAAAGACAGTGATGTCATACAAGAAGATCACTACTAACTATGATGCAAGCATAAACCACAATTTGTCACAAAATATGTGTATAAATATGTGTTTATCATATGTGCTTGCAAATTTCACATTTCTCTCCCCACCCCCACCCCCTTCCCTCCTCACCCCTCTCACTTCTCTCTCCTCATGAAGAAAAAGGACAATGTATTGGGCGCCTGTGCTTACTACACTTGACCTTGGGGAGGTGAAAGACAACGTTTCCGGGACTGTAAATACTTCCGGTGCAGTCCTATGTTGCCGTAAACAAATGACACCTCAAAAAACATGTGTTGATTCCATTAAAAAAAGAAAAAACACTTCAGTGCTCACGGTTTAGGCGAGGACCCAGTGAAACACGAAAAACCTCCTGATGTCAGGACGCAGAATCTCCATCAGTTTAGCGATCGTCTGCTTAGAACAGTTTTGCTACCGCAGCAACGGTTGGATGAGCACGGTACGTCTGCCGCAGTGAACGGCTTAATCTCTAATCAATATAGCGTGCCACCGGTCACAGTTAACTGTTGTATGTTTTCATAACGCCTTTTCCTCCCGCTAGCCATTGCCGTGAACTAACAAGTACAAGCTGTTGAAGAACTGGATCAGTTTGGCGTCGTTGGTCAAATATAGAACCCCCTGAACCTAAGTACTGGTAGCTCGAGTTTGAAAGTCAGCAAGGGAATCTTATGTGTCAGTAAGTCAATAGGATCAGATACGGTATTTTCATACTATACCGTCAATAGCTTGGGCGTGAATTTAAAGTTATTGACAGCTTTTTGCATGCAATGCAGGACATTTTCAAAAATATTTTTTCAACAGAACATGGCATAAAAACCTCATTTAGCCTGCTGTATTTGTTTCAAAACGAGGTGACTGAGGGCGAAAAATGAAGCAAATTCAGAAAAGACACACGACACACAAACAGATTACAGGACAAAACACAATGCTGTAATTGGTCTTTCAATAAATAGTTAATCCATTGTTGGAGGGTGTGTTGCCGCATGGAACTGGCAGACTTGATGTGCTTTAATAGGTTAACATTTGTTTGGAAGCAGCATCTTCCAAATGCTTATAAATCAAACTCACTTTTGAAATTATTGAGTGGTCCTGTAGCTACAATAGCTCAAGGCAAAGAGCTCAGTTGTTAAAAATAATATTGTTAAACCCCCCCCCCCCCCCCCCAAAAAAAAAAAGGGGATGCTTAAAGATTAGTTTTGACATATGGTTTATATAAATTCATAGGATGACCTCAAAGTTTGACAAGTAAAAATGGATTACTTGTGGTTTTGGTGTTGTAGCACCCAGTAACCATGCCGAATTTTGAAGGTTTCTTTTATGTTGCCTCTTACTCTTCTGTAATCTAGACTTTGTAAATTTCAATTTACCTTAGAAACTTTCAGTGATTCAATCCAGTGATTTGCTTTGTCAATTTTCTTTGCAGTTATCTACAAAAGTTATGATCTTCAAAACTGGAGACCAAACCACATTTCTGTAATATGAAATTGATGAAAACAAAGTTTTAAAGATAAGGAGTGGTACTGTCATGTGTTTGGATTTGAACTGAATAAAATGGGATATCACCCCAGGCAGACAATACACTGATGGCGCATTGCATATTTATACTAGGTTTGACTGACTTCTAGTTCTGAAATTAGGGTCCAGTGTGGAGGCGAAGTTCTTCCCAATGTTTGGTTATTGATTTTTAGAATTGTTTCTGATTTGTGCTGAAACAGTAGAAGCTGGTAATGAATTTCAAACAGAGGGGGGAGGGGGTGGGGAGGTGTGCAAATACACTTGTAAATGACAAAAATAATTTGCTTTCAGGGGATGTCCACTCACTCGTAAGATTAATGTAAACAGATTGTTTGTTTGACATTTGACATCACAATAAGTCAATGCAGAATTTTGAAAGTCCCTATCTATATTCAAGCTAGTTAGTTTTAGTGATTATGTTCCTTTTTCATAATTAAGTTATTTAAGCCAGTTCAGTATATCTTTAGTTTTATGCACATTTTCATCCAGATTTGTGAGTACCTCCCTAGATTATGGAGTCACAGTATATTAACATATTCCTGATCTGGTCTAGCTCAGGATTTCAACAATGATGCCATTGTTTCTTTGGTTTTGAACGGAATATATTATACATTCAGTTTTGGTGTTTTATTGGCCTTTTGATTCAAAAGCAAGATTTCTGTCAACCACTACTCTGTCTTTGTACCATCTTTACCTTGTAGTTCATAGCAGTTTTGTGTAAAACTGTAATCAGGGTTAATACATGATTTTGCATTTTTCATTATTAATTTTTTTTTTTTTTTTTTTTTCCCTGATCATTTGATTAGTCCACTCACCAACTTGTCAGTAAAGGTTTGTAACTGTTGTCTACTTTCATCATTAAGAGCGGCACAGCAAACTTTTAAAAAGTAGTTTACACCAGGCATTCATTCATGAAATGAAATGTATAATGAGAGAGGATTCAGACACATTATAGTGTAAGGAGCATCACTGCCCACCGCAAGCCCAAAAGTATTGTTTAGGTGTGGTGTTACATGCATGAGAGTATGATTGACCATAACTGGTATTCCAAGCCCAACAGTGACCTGTCACTGGCTGTCTCAATAACCAGAGTTTAAAAGTGAATGAATGTTTAATTTGAAACCTTTACCTAATCATTGTTTAACCTTATCATGTAATGTTAATGTAATAAGCAGGTCTATGCAGAAAACAGGATGAACAGCTTGGACAGGTTTTTTCCCACACCTTGCTTGGAATGTGTGGGTGTAGACTTCACAGTCACAGCCAAGGAGCATGTGATCAGCTTCAAAGTCTGAATTAGATTTAGTCTTTACTGGTATTCTTTGACAAAAATTTGACAAAATGGTTACAGATGTTCATTCCTTGTCCCTGACTCATGAATCCTACTAAAACCAAGTACGAATAAGAGTTTGCATTGTCAGTGTACTCCGTGATATCTTAATACCCATGTATGCATCATTCTACATGTAGTTCTTGATGCAGTCAGCATAATATTCCTTGATATGGTATTGAGTGTAATGACTTTTGAAGTAATGACTTTTAAAATTCTAAGTATTGTATAACAACAGGTAATATGCGTATTGTCAGAGTTTTATTTTATATAAATCGGTATGACTGCTATTGTTTCGCCAAGGATATTTTCAGCTTACCTCAAAACTTTTTTAGTCTCTGCATTTGCCCTTGTTTGTGTACATGCCTTGCATATTCAGCACAAATTGGGTTAAATAAAATTCAACAAGTACTTGAAATGAAATAAAATATTTGTGTGTTTCTTTGTTCTTCATGCAGTTCTGAAATTTTTAGAACCAATGAGAGAAAGGTCATGTGGTGATATGTTTTGTGTATACCTGGAAAAGCTCAGATAATACAATGTTATTGTGAGAACATTCATTCATCTGTCAACTGGAAGCTCTTAGGACAGGCATGCTTATTTTAATACTTGAATATATAAGCATGTTTTGTATGCATGTGTATGCATGCAAAACTGTGTGTGTAGTTACAAGAAATAATGATTTTACAAAATCAGGAAGTTCTGAAAACTGTCTCAGCCCAAAGTTGTGCACTGTATTGTGACCAGAAATAAGTGAAAATGTGAAATGCACCACATCTCAGCATTAGGGACAACAAAGAGTAACAGAGACTTTTTTCTCCATGCAGGTGTCATAAAATGAGCGAGAGTAATGACTCCACCGTGTACCAGGCAAGACTGGTGGAGATTTTCCAGGCCTGCGACTCAGACAGCAAGGGATACCTCTCCCTGCTGGAGTTTGAGCGCCTGTGCCGGGAACTTCAGCTTCAGCCCCACAAGCATCGATTATACAGAGAGCTGGGATTGAGCAGAACATCCGGTGGTGCCAAGGTACGGATGACAAAAATGAGAAGTTGATCAGGATGAATGAAGTGGAAGGGATGTAACCTCTGCAAGCTTAAACCATTCCCATTTCCACATTGAAATTGCCTCCCTTGTAGGATATGATAGGAAATTGGTGAATAGTTTCAAGTTACAAGGTGGGTATAGGTCAGGGGAAACTGGAAACATCATGATTAACACAAGAACGCTAGGAGTCAGGTGAAAAGGCAGGGAAATTGCTTGTGCTGAACAAGGCACTCGCATGTCTGCAAGATCATTGGGACTGAAAATAGAATCATTTTACTTCTGTTTGAAAACTTAAGATCAAACACACACACACACACACACACACACACACACACACACACACGCACACACACACACACACACAAAATGAGGGATAAGAATCTAGTTACTTGTGATTGTCAAGAATACCACATGTTGCTTTTGGAACATTGTGGTTCGGGGGATGCCCTTGCTAAGAAGACATTTTGTTGTTTCAGCTTTTTGCATCATTTTCAGTTACAAGATGATTTGGGACAGGGGAAAGGGTAAGGGAAAATCATTTTTGCTGAATATGAAATGTGAGCTTTCAAGTTGTTTTCCTGCAATATATCTTCAGGTTCAATTGTAGAGACTTCAAAATGCAGCACTTGAAGATGCAGACCCATCAAGTAATGGTTCTGATATTTGATTAATTTCACTCTTCTGATTTTGAGTTATTTTGCTGACACACATACAAATACAAACACAGACTCAGAGGCAGGACTGAATATAGTGCCATGCTCCGCCTCTGTATGGGATAAAAGTTGATTACTTATTAGTAAGCTATTGTAATTTTTGGACTAAAGGCATTTTAGAATAGTGTGCATCCCTTGACAATTGAGAAAAAAAAAATTATCCATTAGTATTTTCTCCATTAATAAGGAGCATTTATTTCATTGCATACAAGAATGTAGTTTGGAGACTTTATTTGCTTGATAACAAATGTAAAAGTGAACATAACTTTGAGGTTAGGTCAGGTAATGTTGCTTATAGCCCAGCCAACCACAAAGGGTCATATCAGGGCTGTCACCGCGTTGTGAACATAAAGCTGAAGCCTGGAGTGATGTGTCGGCTGGACTGATGTGCCCACTGGCTAATCAATTCTTTGGGCTGTGTGGATATAGTGATCTTGATTGATGTCGATCATGACTGCAGGACAAGCTGTCCAACACAGCTGGCTGCCACAATGAATACAGCCATGTACACAACGCTTCTTAAAACACACCCTGGTCATATCATGAGAAAAAGATATCACCTAGATTTTAATTTTTGGTAACTTGATCAGTAAAAAGCTTAATTTTTTTTTGGTTTTATTTCCTTCCTTTCATTTGTATCCTAGAGTCATATCACATCTCGAAGATTTATTTTGTTACAAACACATCTTAAACAGTTCAGGTGTGAGTTGTTTACAGCAAATGGTTTGGAAAATACTTTTAAATCTGTTTATTTTAAGGCTTTGATTGGGTGAAAAAGAAGTTCTGAAATATTCAGGTATTTGCCAATATTACATCTGCTTATGATTTTGATTTTGATATTATAGTTCATTCTGACACCAGTGAATGACATAGCAGAAGAAGTGATGGACAAAAGAGTGAAAAAGCAACCAAGCTTACATGTGTATGGAGGATGTATCATTACTATTACATGCTTTGGATTGGTGCAGTGTTATATGTTATATTCAGATGTTCTGATACAGCAGTGTTGGCTGACTGTGAGAATAGCAGGCAAGGGAGGGCATTAAAAATTTTGTTAATGAGAGAGAGAGAGAGCATGATTCATCCAGCTGTAATTTGCTTTGCCTCACATGCTTTGTGTGTGTGTGTGTGTGTGTGTGTGTGTGTGTGTGTGTGTGTGTGTGTGTGTAGAGAGAGAGAGGGGGAGAGAGAGAGAGAGAGAGAGACAAGCAAAATTCATCCAACCATAATGTTCTATGCCTCACATGCACTGTGTGTGTGTATAAGAGAGAGAGACAGACAGACAGACAGACAGACAGCAAGCAAGATTCATCCAACCATAATGTTCTATGCCTCACATGCACTGTGTGTGTATGAGAGAGAGAGAAGAGAGACAGACAGACAGACAGACAGAGCAAGCAAGATTCATCCAACCATAATGTTCTATGCCTCAAATGCACTGTGTGTGTTTTGGTACACTTATTTTTCCAACTACTTTACACCAGTGAGAGAGTGTGTGAGCATGTCTCCTGCACAGTGAGTCACACACGTGTCCCTCAAGCTGTTGCCTGTTCAGGTACGCTTTGAGGACTTCAGGTCTGTGCTCCTGTCCTTGCTGCATGAGGTGGGCCCCGACACACAGACTGCTGACCAGCCTCCTTACGGCCTCCCTACAGGTAGGATGCTCTGGACACTGCTAGCCATCAGAGAAATGGTCTGCTATTATTCTTGAAGCTTACACTTTACCAGTTTTAATAATGCTACCAGAACCAAATAGCTTTGCTTCCTCTGACACAATCACACACTCTGCTGATAAAGGGTTCAGTTCTGGAAGCTTACACTTTAGCAGTCTAAATAATGCTTCCAGAACCAAACAACTTTCCTTACTTTGTTGCAGTCACACACTCTGCCTGATAGAGGGTGAGAATATAGTCCTGTCAGTAAAGACTTGTTCACAGTCTGAAATCTGCAGGCGTCACCTGGTAAATTGTGGGAGAACTGTTCAAGCCCGCCAGACTGGATTGCCAAATGCAGACAGAAACTCTGACATCATAAAGGAAGCAGATCTTTGAAATGGGGAGATCATGTCGGTGTGGAAGATGAACCTCTGCTAAAATTTATCATGACATTCTGATAGGAGAGAGAGGTTTCAAAGAAAAATGAGGATTTGAAACATATGCTTGAAATCATGGATTGGTTACATTATTCAATATAGAAATACTATCATAAGTATTATGACCACTTCTTTCCAAAGTAACCCCCTCGCTCTACCCCTGTCCCCCATCCTGTAGAATCTATCAGTTCTGCCTCATTGCAGATATTTCACTCTGCAACTGCAGGTATGAAGAAAACATTTGTGTACAGAATCTGTTGCAATAAATCTGTACTTGCAGAGTATGTCTCAGCCATTTGGATCAGAACATTCAAAGGGATTATTTTCTAGTGTGCTGGAAATGAGTATTATGCAAGAGAATTTCTTTACATGTATCTACACTAACATTTTCTGCTTTGTAAACAGGGACTCCAATGTCGTATTGTCCAGTTTGATGCTAGTGTAACGTAAGAAATATAATTATCAACTCTTCACCAAGCCTTCCTAAGGAGGATGTGATTTCCATGCTGTAATCAAATCAGAAAAGGAAGAGAACACGTACCAGCAGCACTGATTTTGAACCAAAATGATCATGGTAACCAGTACTGCTGCACCAACATGAAAAGTAACAATGTCATAAAACAAAAAAATGACCACAGCAAATAAATGGCCGTTCCCCCACCCCACCCCCACCCTACCCTTCTTCCCCAATATAATTAGTGTAAGTAAGCAACAGAGGATACATGTTTTTTTTGTTTTGTTTTTTTTTCATTTCCAGTTTCAAGAATACCTAGATTTAAGGAAAATGTAAAGCCAGTTAAGAATTGTTTTGAAAGAGTGAGGTAAAGTGTTTAAGTGAAGGGCCGAAATAATGCTAAATCCATGCCAGAAAGTGGATTCTGTAAGGCACATTTTCTGTTGGAAGTCCTCTTCAATTCGTTAAAGCACTTAGCTTCTAGT
>CM065723.1:77237153-77262153 GCA_033310375.1 Conus canariensis
TATTGAAGGTGTTAGAGCTGAAATCACTGTCTGTGGTGTTCACAGATACTGAAGGTGTTAGGGCTGAAATCATTGTCTGTGGTGTTCACAGATACTGAAGGTATAAAGGTTGAAATCACACTATGTGTGGTGTTCACAGATACTGAAGGTGTTAGAACTGAAATCACTGTCTGTGGTGTTCACAGATACTGAAGGTGTTAGAGCTGAAATCACTGTCTGTGGTGTTCACAGATACTGAAGGTGTTAGGGCTGAAATCACTGCCTGTGGTGTTCACAGATACTGAAGGTGATAGGGCTGAAATCACTGTTTGTGGTGTTCACAGATACTGAAGGTGTTAGGGCTGAAATCACTGTCTGTGGTGTTCACAGATACTGAAGGTGTTAGGGCTGAAATCACTGTCTGTGATGTTCACAGATACTGAAGGTGTTAGAGCTGAAATCATTGTCTGTGGTGTTAACAGATACTGAAGGTGATAGGGCTGAAATCATTGTCTGTGGTGTTCACAGATACTGAAGATGTTAGGGCTGAAATTATTGTCTGTGATGTTCACAGATACTGAAGGTGTTAGGGCTGAAATCGCTGTCTGTGGTGTTCACAGATACTGAAGGTGATAGGGCTGAAATCATTGTCTGTGGTGTTCACAGATACTGAAGGTGTTAGGGCTGAAATTATTGTCTGTGGTGTTCACAGATACTGAATGTGTTAGGGCTGAAATCATTGCATTGTCTGTGGTGTTCACAGATACTGAAGGTGTTAGGGCTGAAATCATTGTCTGTGGTGTTCACAGATACTGAAGGTGTTAGGGCTGAAATCATTGTCTGTGGTGTTCACAGATACTGAAGGTGTTAGGGCTGAAATCATTGTCTGTGGTGTTCACAGATACTGAAGGTGATAGGGCTGAAATCACTGTCTGTGGTGTTCACAGATAATGAAGGCGATAGAGCTGAAATCAATGTCTGTGGTTTTCACAGATACTGAAGGTGTTAGGGCTGAAATCATTGCATTGTCTGTGGTGTTCACAGATACTGAAGGTGTTAGAGCTGAAATCACACTATGTGTGATGTTCACAGATACTGAAGGTGTTAGGGCTGAAATCACTGTCTGTGGTGTTCACAGATACTGAAGGTATAAAGGCTGAAATCACACAATCTGTGGTGTTCACAGATACTGAAGGTATAAAGGTTGAAATCACACAATCTGTGGTGTTCACAGATAATGAAGGTATAAAGGCTGAAATCACACTATGTGTGGTGTTCACAGATACTGAAGGTGTTAGGGCTGAAATCACACTATGTGTGGTGTTCACAGATACTGAAGGTGTTAGGGCTGAAATCACTGTCTGTGGTGTTCACAGATACTGAAGGTGTTAGGGCTGAAATCACTGTCTGTGGTGTTCACAGATACTGAAGGTGTTAGGGCTGAAATCACTGTCTGTGGTGTTCACAGATACTGAAGGTGTTAGGGCTGAAATTATTGTCTGTGGTGTTCACAGATACTGAAGGTGTTAGGGCTGAAATCATTGCATTGTCTGTGGTGTTCACAGATACTGAAGGTGTTAGAGCTGAAATCACTGTCTGTGGTGTTCACGGATACTGAAGGTGTTAGGGCTGAAATCATTGTCTGTGGTGTTCACAGATACTGAAGGTGTTAGGGCTGAAATCGCTGCCTGTGGTGTTCACAGATACTGAAGGTGATAGGGCTGAAATCATTGTCTGTGGTGTTCACAGATACTGAAGGTGTTAGGGCTGAAATTATTGTCTGTGGTGTTCACAGATACTGAATGTGTTAGGGCTGAAATCATTGCATTGTCTGTGGTGTTCACAGGTACTGATGGTGTTAGAGCTAAAATCATTGTCTGTGGTGTTCACAGATACTGAAGGTGTTAGGGCTGAAATAACTGTCTGTGGTGTTCACAGATACTGAAGGTGTTAGGGCTGAAATCATTGTTTGTGGTGTTCACAGATACTGAAGGTGTTAGGGCTGAAATCACTGTCTGTGGTGTTCACAGATACTGAAGGTATAAAGGTTGAAATCACACAATCTGTGGTGTTCACAGATACTGAAGGTATAAAGGATGAAATCACGCAGTCTGTGGTGTTCACAGATACTGAAGGTATAAAGGATGAAATCACACAGTCTGTGGTGTTCACAGATACTGAAGGTATAAAGGCTGAAATCATTGTCTGTGGTGTTCACAGATACTGAAGGTGTTAAGGCTGAAATCACTGTCTGTGGTGTTCACAGATACTGAAGGATAAAGGCTGAAATCACACAATCTGTGGTGTTCACAGATACTGAAGGTATAAAGGATGAAATCACACAATCTGTGGTGTTCACAGATACTGAGGGTATAAAGGCTGAAATCACACTGTGTGTGGTGTTCACAGATACTGAAGGTGTTAGGGCTGAAATCATTGTCTGTGGTGTTCACAGATACTGAAGGTGTTAGGGCTGAAATCACTGTCTGTGTTGTTCACAGATACTGAAGGTATAAAGGTTGAAATCACACAATCTTGGTGTTCACAGACACTGATGGCAAAGCTGCTGACATCACAGACAGGAAGGTGAACTGGAAACCGCAGGAGCAGAACAGAAATCCCCCATCAGGCGATGCAGACCTCCGTCTTCATCTCCCACCTGACATGACAGAAGATGATGAGGAGGGATTTGATGCTTCGGGAGATCAGGGAGATGGCAGAGGAAGGATGTCACCACCATCCCCTCTCAAGCGGGCGTATGTTGAGGTGAGATCAACTGTGCTGTTTCATTGTGTCGTGTTGTTTGTCCAGGGGTGGGAGACCTGTATTGATATGGAATTCCGTATAGCAAAGTTTTCCTTTTTTTTTTCCCCGTGTGTTCGTTCCGTGTTCCGATTCAGGTTTTTGCACCACTCGTATTTGAAATCTGCCATCTTGTTTTCAATGCTTGAAGACAATATCATCGTGCTTTATATTTGTCAAAAATGGAGCTGATTAACGATGAAGCAGAGGCATGGAAGATCGACAATGACCTGAAGAAAAACAAGTGGAGAAATGAATGGATGGATGAGATGGATGAATTGAATCGTCCATTCCGAAAATGGCTGCGGAAAACAAATGAAGTGGGCACTGCTTGGTGTATACTGTGCAGTCGGAAGTTTGTTTTCAAGTCAAATGGAAAAAAGTCGATCGAAGTGCATTCCCAGGAGATGAAACATGTGGAGAGATTGAATGCGCTGAAACATACATCAACTCTTCCTGCTGCTGCTCCAGTAATGGCTCCGGTGTCTAAAGTTGATTCCCTGCTGGATGCCAAGATTCGGACTTGTGCATTTTTATCAGAACACTGCTTGCCTCTGTCACTGGCGCCTGATTTAATCTCCTTCAGTCAAAAACTTGCCGAAGATACTCAAAACCAGGAACAGCTTTCCATGTATGGGAAAACTGCAGCGTGTGCTATGACACATAGAGTTGCTGAATTTAAGCCATGTAAGACTAAAAAAAACAAAAAAAAACCAGGAATCCTCATTCTTGAACTTTTGAATTAAGTGATTGAAATTTGGCCACTGTCTTCTATTAGCATCACTGGTGATTTATATTTATACATTGCATCCTATTTTGTTTTGATGGTTTACTTAATTTAAGATGTATTCTAAGTACTTGGCATAACATTTCCAGTTTGATATTTAAGCCGTAAGTCATATTTTGTCATATTTGGAGTCTTTTTGTATAGAAGTTGATCATTAACTTTGTTTTCAAGGAGAGGCCACAAAAGTGTCTTGGCAAGACAAATTTTCTTCAGTGTCTGGGGGGCGTTGCACCGGGGGCCTAAACCAGCCCCCCCCCCCCCCCCTTCCCCCTGGCCTTTTCAGTATAGCTGTGATTTTCTGCTCCCACCTCTGTTTGTCCCCAGAGGGAATGAGTGCCTACCAGAGAAATAGTTATCTAGTGGATTAGGCACTCATCAAGAAAACAAGAGATTACCACATCCACGGTTTGAGTCTGACATGCCAAAGGTTTTCTCATCCTTTCTACCAGATCTGGTAGAATTCAGATGACAAACCAAGATGCCATGTGGAACATGCAACATGTGCAACAGCTAAAAAAAAACAACAACAAAAAACTGAGGGCAACAAGGAAATTATTTTTTGGCAAAATCCTGTTGTAAAATCCATTTTTATAGGTGAAACAAAAAAACAACAACAACAGTGCACGCTGAAAAAAAAGGAGTGAAAAAAAATCTAGGTAGCACTGTACTATGGTGACATGTTCTGCCAGGGGAGAGCATCCTGAATTTTTACTCAGACAAATCTCTTTGTGATGAAGAACTGATACAATGCAATGCAGCACAGAGCAATGTAATGCTATACAATGCAACCGACAACAACACAGCACAGCACAGCACAGCACAGCACAGCACAGCACAGCACAGCACAATACAATACAACACAACACAAACAACAATACAATACAATACAATACAATACAATACAACACCAAACTTAAAATTCAAGGATTCCCAGGTGCAGGTCATTTATTTTTTATTAATTATATGCCACTAGTTTTCCACATCTGCTTCCCTTCGGGGGGATCAGAACTGTGGCTATTTGTATCTGTCTGCCAGTGTATGTGTGTATGTACGTATGAATGGTGTGTGTGTGTGTGTGTGTGTGTGTGTGTGTTGTGTGTGTGTGCAATAAGTCTGCAGTGCTCATAAAAGCATCCACGCTGTAATTGTCTCCGCTAACTTCTGTACAAGAATTCACTTTGAGAAGCACACATATGCACCTGCAGATGAAACAGGAGAGGGCAAAAGTGATACTTTGTTCCAACACATTGTCCTGCAGTTGCCCATTCTTCACCATAGATGCATTTGCCCAATGCATGAGCTGCTGGTAGCCCTGTGGACCCAGAGTTTCATCTGAGAACTGATAAACACACTGAAAACTGTATGCATCAGGCCGTTGGCTGCTGACAGCCACAGAATCCCCCCAGTAACTTGACTGGACCATGTGACTGCCAAAAGCTATGTCTGTACAATGAAATGTATTGAGAGCAGCAACTGCTTGGAAATGTAGTGAATGTAATTGAACACATTCTTTGGACTTTCTGGATGACTTTTGTTTTACAAAAGCATAGATTTATTTTCAGCAAGTTGCTGTGGGATTCTGATGTCAAGTTTGGACGATTATAGAGAAATCCCTTAGCAAATTCAAAGAAACGACTACATTCCAAACGAAAGAAGCAAGCAAACAAGAGGGTGATGGAATACTGAATTTAATGCATGTTGGTAAAAATCCTTTGAAATACTTTTTGTCACCTTTCACTTGTGTCTGTTGATTTCTCTGTCCCTTTTTGTGAATGAGACTGACATAGAGGACCTTGAAAAATAATCTAATATTCATACTTTGTTGGGGGAAGGATTTGGGGTAGGGGTGGGGGGAACAAACAGAAGTCTAATCAGGAGAATGTAGTGTGCTGGGCCACACAGCTACCAATGTTTGAAGTTCATCAGCGCATCGTGATGTAGGATGCAAACACCACCCTGATCATGCATGTACTCTCCACTGAGGGAGAGTGGATCTATTTCAGGATCAAAAGAGACATTCTTTTGCTTTTAAACATTTAGGTTTTTCATGCCCAGGAGGGCTTGTGAAGTTGTTTGTTAGCAAATCTGTTAGGGAGAACTTTGCTAGAATGATTTCTTTTTGGCACCCTCTCAGGCACTGGTAGTTTTAGATCCAGGGACTTCCCAGGCCAAGTTATACCAGTCAATGTGTTTACAATGTGAGTTTGGTAGCCTGTTGCATCTGTTTATATTTGTCATTTGAAAAGAGTAATTATTGCCTAATTGTAATCAGATGCTGTGCTACCAATTCAGGTGTAGTGTCAGTAGTTTATTTGGGTGCATCAGACATTGTGGTCTACCTTGCACAAACAATATTTCTGTCAGTTCACCTTATCCATGCTCGCATAACAGCGCTCTCGCACCACCAACTGTTGTGGCAGTCTGGCAACCCCAGGCTAATATAGTTTCCTGGTGAAATGGAAGGGGGGTGGGGGTCTCTAATGAAGCAGTCATGGGTGTTGTTCATTTTGCTCCTCCATGCTGATTCTGCTTTTGTTGTGTTGTGCTTACATGTTTTTATAGATCTTCTCTCATCCTTTTTTCCCAGCTTCTGAGGAGCCTTTATCTGTTTCTTGAGATTCCTCTTTCTCATCTGAATGTTATGCATCTCATGCTGGTTTCTGGATTTTCTAGTTGTCTTTACCTTTGGTTGTTTCACTCCATAGCATCTCTACAGATTCCGTTTACAGTGCCACCAAATGTGGCTTGCTTGTGCTCCAGTGTGTTCTTTCCTGTCAATGCATCCAGTTTGTGGACTTTGTTTCTCATCTAATGTTTCTCATTTCTGATACCCTCTTGCTGGTGGCAGATTGTGTTTCAAGATTTGTCATGGAGAGCCTGTACATAGTTCTTGTCTGAATGGTCAGCATGGATTGGCACTGTGGTTGTGGCCTTGTTGTTCCAACTTGTTATCTGCATTAGATTTGTCATGGAGAGCCTGTACATAGTTCTTGTCTGAATGGTCAGCATGGATTGGCACTGTGGTTGTGGCCTTGTTGTTCCAACTTGTTATCTGCATTAGATTTGTCATGGAGAGCCTGTACATAGTTCTTGTCTGAATGGTCAGCATGGATTGGCACTGTGGTTGTGGCCTTGTTGTTCCAACTTGTTATCTGCATTAGATTTGTCATGGAGAGCCTGTACATAGTTCTTGTCTGAATGGTCAGCATGGATTGGCACTGTGGTTGTGGCCTTGTTGTTCCAACTTATCTGCATCAGATTTGTCATGGAGAGCCTGTACATAGTTCTTGTCTGAATGGTCAGCATGGATTGGCACTGTGGTTGTGGCCTTGTTGTTCCAACTTGTTATCTGCATTAGATTTGTCATGGAGAGCCTGTACATAGTTCTTGTCTGAATAGTCAGCATGGATTGGCACTGTGGTTGTGGCCTTGTTGTTCCAACTTGTTATCTGCATTAGATTTGTCATGGAGAGCCTGTACATAGTTCTTGTCTGAATAGTCAGCATGGATTGGCACTGTGGTTGTGGCCTTGTTGTTCCAACTTGTTATCTGCATTAGATTTGTCATGGAGAGCCTGTACATAGTTCTTGTCTGAATAGTCAGCGTGGATTGGCACTGTGGTTGTGGCCTTGTTGTTCCAACTTGTTATCTGCATTAGATTTGTCATGGAGAGCCTGTACATAGTTCTTGTCTGAATAGTCAGCGTGGATTGGCACTGTGGTTGTGGCCTTGTTGTTCCAACTTGTCACCTGTTGGTGCAGCATGGTGTTCTTTCGTCACAGTCATCACACCGCTGGTGTTCGTTCTGCCAATCTTCATGCTACGCTCAGTGGAGATTTTTCTTCCACAGACAAAGGAAACTCCATTTGTTTATTACTCAGTGTCTGTTATTAATTTCCAGTCGTAACTGGATCGACGCTGTTGGATTAGTCGTTCTTTCCCTCTTTTGGTGAATCCTGGGAGTATTTTTCATTTTGACCACTAGTGGCAGTCTAGAGAAAGACTAGGTGGAGAATCAGCCCATGGAGCCAGTAAAATTGGTTTTTCCGATCCAATGATATCTTTCCATCACGTCCTCTGACCTGTTCCTGGGTCTAACCATGTGTTAGCAGGAAGACACTCTTGGCAGACCATGACAGCAAGTCTTCAGAGGAGAAAGCCCCCTTGGACTAGTGTTTCGGTGCTGAACTCCTTACTCTCTATAGGGCCGCATTCAGGTAATGACTTATGGTTGTCCTTCTGATGTCAGATCTCTCTCTCTCTCTCTCTCTCTCTCTCTCTCTCTCTCTCTCTCTCTCTCTGCCAAGATTTGAACCAGCACCTTCGGGATGGATGGGCATGGTCTTACCCACATTGACATCAGACACCTGTTCTAAGTGGGGCCGAGTAAGCTTTGTGAAGTTTGCCTTTGTTCCACCTTGTCAAGATCCAGCTTGAACTCTTTTCAGCTGTCTCCATTATTGGCTTGAGGGTTCTAGTCGTCCTCTAACAAGAAACTGCTGGCTGTTTCATGAGATCACAGGCTGATTAGCTGACAAATCCCTTGCTCCAAGTCCATCCCCTATGGCGAGGACTTTGGCGATTAAGGTAGAACAGTAAAACAGTGAACAGCATATCCGTTGAGGATAGAAGTAAAAATAGTAAACACACGAATACTACTAGTTAATCCATCCAGTATACAAGTAAAATGATAAACTTATGGATACCACCAGTTAATCCTTTCAGGATGCAAGTAAAACAGTAAATCTACGAGTTCCGTTAGTTTATCCTTTCAGGAACCTTGCTGAGCCTAATTAACCCATGCTAGAAAATGGCATGGTTTTAACAAGTATAACTGAAAGTGCATCACGACAAGTCACTCATGGTTTTAATAAGTATGACTGAAAGCGCATCACGACAAGTCACTCACGGTTTTAACAAGTATGACAAAGCGCATCACGACAAGTAACTCATGGTTTTAACAAGTATGACTGAAAGCGCATCACAGCAAGTCACTCATGGTTTTAACAACTATGACTGAAAGCGCATCACAACAAGTCACTCAAGAATTACACACCTTACTGCCAAGATCTCAGAGGCCCAATCTCTCTTTGGAATTCTTTTCCTTATTTAAATTACCCAGTTTTTAAGACGCTGCTTTCAGAAATACCAGTGACGTAAGTCTGGAAAACACACACACACACACACACACACACACACACACACACACACACACACACACACACACACACACAGAGCATGCACGCACCCACCCACACCCACACCCACACCCACACCCACACATTCACCCCAGAAGTATGGATCCATTCAAACTGTTCAACATGTTGCAGCTGTATAAACAAAAATATGTCAAAACAGTTGCTCGTTCAAGCTTCGGAGTGTACACTCTCAACGGCCTGCGCGAACATGTCTGTGTGTGTGTGTGTGTGTGAGTGTGTGTGTGTGTGTGTGTGTTGATTGAATGAGTTCATGTGATTGATTGAGTTCGTTTCAAACAAATGCTAACAACTTCATTTTTAGGTTGTCTGTACATGCTCCATCTCTCTCTTCCCCTCCTCTCTCTCTCTCTCTCTCTCTCTCTCTCTCTCTCTCTATCTCTCTATCACTGTCTACCTGCTAGTCCATTTTAATTGCATACATGTATAGTCTCCCCCTACCCCTGACGCAATTTTCATTCCTCGAAAAGAGGAGTTAAATGATTATTTGGGGAAAAAAAACAAAAAATCTAGAATATTTGATTCTGATATACAGCCTGTATAATGTATCTTAGCATTATGCATGTAATTTGGCGTATTTTGGGCTATTGTTTCTTTCTTCCATCGCATCTTGTGGCTACGACTTAGCAGATGTCTGACCTACACATTAGCCCACCACGCCGGTCAGGCCTTGAGAACCTACATAACATAGGCTGTGCCATTATTATCATTGTATATGTGTGTGTGTGGTATGTGTAAATGTGTGTGTGTATGTATGGGTGCTGCCACCCCTTTGAGGAAGGGGGGGAGGTTGTGCATGTGCCAATATCGAGAGACTACTGGTTTTTATCTGTTATTGTTTTGCGTTTCTGTTCTTTTCTGTGGAGCACCTACAGAAAAAGAAACAAACCTTCCTTTGTTTGTTTGAGCAACCAAGGTAAATAATTTCTTTACTTTCTTGCCTTATTTATTGAGATTCTGCAGATTTTTTTCCGCCAGCTTCAAGAGAGTCAGATTGAAACAGACATGGTGGCGTCCATATCACTGTGAGCGAGCTTTCTCATCAGATGTTTTGTTGTTGGCACTGTCACTCCTATGCTGACCAGCAGTTGCATGTCTTTTATCGTGATTTTTCCTTTTTACTTTGTGTGTCCTGATATCTAGTTGCTACCTCCTCAGCAGGCTGCAACATGGCCCATTTCCCAGCCTGGGTCAGGCCAGCAAGCAAATGACACTGATCACTGTCCACGAGGTCTTTGTGATCAGTCTGACATTTGTGACCAGGAGGGTGCCACCTGTGAAGCGTGTGGATAATGGTTCCACCTTGACGACCTGAACACCAGCAGTGGGGAACACGACATCTTAGGTGAAAGTGAGATCACATAGCACCTGTCATCTGTACCGATGCAGATCATAGCACTGTAACCTTTGATCTGCACAGTCTGTCCAGGCCAGTGTTTCAAATCTGTCATGGGACACACACTTCAACAGTTCTTTCCATCCAAGCCACACATCCCCCTCACTCCCCCCATCACATGCTAGCAGACAGGACAGGTGCACGAGATAATCACTGCATCTTGTCACCCATAACTGTTTGTCCATTGTAGGAGAAAACAAAACCGCCATAGCCTGCAAACTGCTGGCCACTCCATGGCCCATCTCGAGAGCAATGATATTGTTTGCCCAGAGCAATGTAAACGATCCAATGAGTCGCAGCTCCTAGGGTACATTGATGACACAATAGTAGAGTTGGAGAGGAGGGGCAGAATTAAGTGGACACGACAAACCTCGACTTCTCCAAGTCTTGGATATGGACAGTCACACCCCTGCTCAAACACAAGCTGCATCGCTGTGGCATCAGAGAGTGCCTAAATTCCTGGGTCAAAATTTTCTTGAAGATTGGCAACAGACTGTCGTGGAGGGAGCAACTTTTGACGTCGCTCCAGTGTACTCAGATGTCCCGTGAAGCTCAGTCTTGGGCCCAAGTCTCTTCTACCTGCTTATAAAAAAACATTTCAAAGTCTATCATCAAGTCCAAGGTCAGATCATTGTCAGTGATACACCATATGTAACAAAGTCATCAAGACGGAAAAGACCAGCATGCTCTTCAAGATTACATCGAACCATGAAATTCCATCCACCCACACTGCCACAGGCGAGAGAACAAAGACAGCTCCAGACTGTCGACTGCAGAGCCAGTTGCTGGAAAATGTGGACACTGTGAGATACCTTGGTGTCAGTATTCAAATGACTTACATTGGGAGTCCACATCACCTATGTCACCTACAAAGCCTACAAGACCCTGAACAGCCGCTGTGGCGAATTGATAAGAATTATCAGTGGTCACTTTCCTGCAGTAAGGGTGGAGGATTACACCACCTCTATAAATGGCAGACAAACAAGAGATTACACCACTCCTGTTAAAGGACAGACCAACAAGAGATTACATCACCCCTATAAAGGACAGACCAACAAGAGATTACATCATCCCTACAAAGGACAGACCAACAAGAGATTACATCACCCCTATAAAGGACAGACCAACAAGAGATTACATCACCCCTGTAAAGGACAGACCAACAAGAGATTACACCACTCCTGTTAAAGGATAGACCAACAAGAGATCACATCACTCCTGTTAAAGGACAGACCAACACCATGCAAGGACAGCCAGTCTGGGAACATGGTAGTTCTCATCAAAGAACTCGCGCTGTCGTCACATGGAACTGAGGAAGACAGGAGTAGACAGGTGCAGCAGCTTCTCGCGATCTGTCCCAGACTGGAGTAGCCTTAAAGAGGACTGAACAAGCGGAGAGACGTTAGTAGCCATCAATCACTGCCTTTCGTCTTACATTAATTGCCATTTGGAAAAAGCCATGTGGTGTGTGTTTTGTGTTTGTGTTTGTGTGTGTGTGTGTGTGTGAGAGAGAGAGAGAGAGAGAGAGAGAGAGAGAGAGAGAGAGTGTGCGCTGTCCCCGACTTCTTTTTTCCCCGCTGATATGTGTGTGTGTGTGTGAGAGAGAGAGAGAGAGAGAGAGAGAGAGAGAGCGTGCCATCTCCAACTTTTTTTTCCCTGTTGGTGTTTATGTAAGTGTGTTGTGTGTGTGTGTGTGTGTGTGTGTGTGTGTGTGTGTGTGTGTGTGTGTGTGAACCGGTTTTTTACCAACGTACTTGCTGCAGATGCAGAACCATCTGCTGCTGCAGATATAAAAAATATCAACCGCGGACATAAAGGTGACGTGAAAGAAGCTGTCACTCTGACTTTTACAGCCGCCGTAATCTGGAGTATCGAGGACGCTGCCTTTTACGTGGCCTGTGAATCAATAATATTATAGACCTAATACTGAAGCTGGAGAACTGGGCAGAAGAAACAGTACATCGGGTCAGGTCGGATCAGAGACAAAGCACAGAGCCTTTTGATTGTCAATAGGTATAGTCGAAACGCTTATAAGCTTATCATTAAGGAAACGCTTGTGCAGGAGGACCGGGAGGTGGGGGTGGGGTGGGGGGGGATGTTAAAACAGTCCTTTCACAGAGATACCCAAAGTTCGATCTTGAAAATAAAGATTGATATGACTAGCATTGCACATATATTTGTAATGATACGACTAGCATTGCACATATATTTGTAAAACCTACGTTACCTTAGTGAAAACAAAGAAAAAGAACGTTTGGAGTGTGCGATGATTTGACTCGTTCAGGTATTTACCAGGTGGACCTTGGTGTTCATCGGGATGGTGCTTAAATATCAGTTTAAATGTCAGTCTGTCAGAATCAACAGATTTGTCACTTGTGTGTTTAAGGACCTTCATTCCTGCCCTGTTCGTTTTGAACTCTCCCTCTCTCTGTGTCTGTCTGTCTGTCTGTTTGTCTGTCTGTCTGTCTCTGTCTCTCTCTGTCTCTTTCTGTCTCTCTGTCTCTCTGTCTCTCTTCTCTCTCTCTCTCTCTCTCTCTCTCTCTCTCAGAGAAACATTTGCTGTCGTCTGTCATCAACATCTGCCGTGGTCTGCCCCGATAAGATTTGGGTCTTGAAACAATGGGAACTCTGGTGTATTGTGGATCCCTCATTAGTGCAGAACACACACATCGTCAATGGATTTTTCTGAGTGTATGATGTCTTCGTGAAACAAATCGATCCCTAAAACAGTGTCGCTGAATGATGTTCCCTCTTCCCCCCCCCCCCACCCCCCACCCCCGCCGAAGTGGCTGTTGTGTTTATGGAGGCGCGCGGCGTGTGTAAGTGCCTGTGAAACATGAAATGTGTTGACACCCAGCCGAGGTTTGGCACCTGCATCTGTGGCGATCCCGACCAGTGAGCGGAGCGCGTGCGAAAGTAGGGGGTAGGGAGGCGACAATCACTTCCGTGTTCAATAGCAACGAGAGAGGAAAAGCTAAGGAATGATGGATCGATGGCATTAGATGAAAGGCAACGGAGGTAAGAGAATTCACGACCAGTTGGGGTTAATGAGGGGAAACGGTGCGGTTTGACAGTTGACGGAGCCCATGACAGATGGCAACACTTTTTCACTGGCTTGCGGAGATGGCCCGAAATCTTCGCATCCCCACCACTTGCACCATCCCCAGCCCCCTCAACCCTCCCCCGGCCCCCCACCCCACCCCCTCCGCGACTCCCTCCCCTCCTTTCCCTCCGTCTGCTCCCACAACCTCCCATGCTCCCCTGTCCCCATCCCGTGCGACAGATTGGCTGTAATGTCGTCAAAGCGTTCAGCCAGCTGGCCCGGCCAGTTCAGTCACGCCGGCTGACGCTCCCCCGTTCAGTCCAGTGTATCTGGTTCCGTCACTGTAGGATCTGGCCTGTTGTCAAGCGTGAAAGGTGATAACTCCAGGTATGGCAAGTTTGTTGGTACATACAGATTGTTGGTATCACTGTTCGGAGAGGAGCTCAGACTCGTAATTTGAAAGGTAGGAACTTATATTCATAGGGTTAGTACTTTTTTTTTCGATTCATTGTCCCCCGATGTGAAAGTGATTATTCTACGGCTGGAAGACATGAGGACTGTGTCAACAATTTCATGTCATGTCAGGATCTGTAAAACGATTTCATGAACTGTCGTAAAATTCAAACAAAACTCGGCAGTGTGCATATTTTCCATATTTGTCCGGGTCTAGATAACTTTACAAACACTGGGAGATGCTCTTGACTCAAACTACTCACTGAATGAAATCAGGAAAGAACAATTCCTAAGTCCACGTTACGGGTGCATTTGCAGGCTTCGATGTAAGGACACTCTGTGTTGTGGTTTTTTGATGCGTTGTCATGCTTCAGAAGGCAGTACCAGTCCAGGCATTGCCATGGGTGCTATTAAAGCATCGGCTCACTCTCTTTTCCTAAGTACGGTAAAGAGCGACTGAGTGACTTAATTTGTCCAATTTTCGAAATTACTGCACGGCACACTTATAAACGCAACCAGAAGCAATACAGTGTTGAGCTGGACAGCCGTAGTACTACGTTGTTATGAAGCCTTCGTCAGTGTGTGTCACAGCAAAACCGTTTCTTTCATCTGGAATGTAGAATGGTGATTAGTAACGTTCAAAGTATTTGGTCATTTGCTGTGGTAAAAAGGTCTTTTTAAATTGTCGGTGTTTTGATTGACTTTCAGTGTTGTTGTTTTTTTTCTGTGCAGTACTGCCTGTGTACATGCAACGATCAAGTAGCTCGCTTTTTGAAGACAACGGGGAGGGGGAAAAGGAGGAGGGATTTAAAAGAAAAAGAAAAAAAAAAGAAAAGCTTGCACCTGGAAAAGCTAAGTCATCAGTGTACTTCCTAGGAATGTGAACAACGTGTGAACTGGTTTGACTACTTTCACCGTGTGGACATTCTTTTTCTTCGACTCAATGCTATGTGTGTGTGTGTGTGTGTTGTGTGTGTGTGTGTGTGTGGTGTGTGGTGGTGTGGTGAGCAGAGAGAGAGAGGGGGGGGGGGGGAGATGCTGATAAATGTTGATTAAACCGTCAATAAACACGAGCTCTCCGACGACGGTAAACTGACACAACTCATTAAGTATGCACAGTATGTATGTACCCAAACTATCAAGACAGGTAATGAAATATTGATTATGCTGGATGCCATTTTAAGTGTATGTGTGTGCGTGTGTGTGTATGCGTGCGTGCGTGTGTGTGTTTGTTTGTGTGCGCGCATTCGTGTGTGTGTGTGTGTGTGTGTGTGTGAGAGAGAGAGAGAGAGAGAGAGAGAGAGAGAGAGAGAGATGCTGGCAATGTAAACTGAAGCATCAGTAAACGCGAACTTTACGACTGATGATAAACTTGCACAACTCATCATGTATGTGCAGTATGTAAGCACATGGACAATCGGGACAAGTAGTGATCACGCCGCATGTCAGTCGAAGTGTGGGGGTGTGGTGGTGGTTTGGTGTTATGGTGGTGGTAGTGTGGTGGTGGTGTGTGTGTGTGTGTGTGTGTGTGTGTGTGTGTGTGTGTGTGTGTGTTTGTCTATATATATGTGACATGTACATAGTTCATAAGATGATCAAGCCAGATAAACGTTGTTGTTATTGTTGTGTTTACAAGTGAACACAACAAAGATCAATCAATCCCAGTGACTTTAACCTTCGTTGTTCACTAGTGCGCAGTATGAACAGCGAGAGATGTTACTGAACGTGAGGGATTTTACTGAATGTCATCCGCATCGCAATAACGGAAATCTTCGATCCTTCCTTTGTTATTCATGTCGTATATAGCAGCATATGTGACGAGAGAGGGAGGGGGAGGGGGTAATATTGCTCTGCCTTCACCTCTAGCCATACCACGGCTCCTTCATACCCGCTGTCTCCAGTCCAAATGAAAATAGCATTCCTCTTTGATGTGATTAAGGTTTTACCACCTTTACCAATCAATTCTTCACAGAGAGAGGGCGAGAGAGAGAGAGAGAGAGAGAGAGAGAGTGTGTGTGTGTGCGTGTGTGTGCGTGTGAGTGTGTGTGTGTGTGTGTGTGTGTGTGTGTTGTGTGTGTGTGTGTGTGTGTACGCGCGCGCGCGTGCGTGTGTGTATTTCCCTTTTCGCACTTCTTCTTTGCGCCACAGTAAAAACACCGTTGCTCGCCATTTGGAAGGGAGTTTTTTTTTTCCACCCAAAATCTCCGGCAAGAAAGCAGTTATGTTTACCGTCCGATTTGTTTGTCAGGTCTTGCGTATTCCAAAATGACGTAGAAGTTCCAGAACCGACAGTTGAACCAAAACGTGATGGAAAGATGGAACACGGCCCGTGAAATGAAATGGTTGGTGCGGACACGCGGTACAGGCCCGGATCCTAGTCGGGGTGCATCCGGCACCTGTGGAGCTAAGAGCCGTTCAGAAAGAGAATGCGAAAAGCAGGGAACCGATGTTATACGGAGCTGGGCGGGGAAACGCAGTGTGGTTCGTGTGAGAGCATACTGGAGGCGAAAGGTGATGGAGGAACACGACTATGATTCTAAGAAGGAACAGCGAAGAGAAGGGAAGCAGGTATTATTTATTATCCTAGGGTCACATCAGCTGTCCTTGGGATGACCCTGGTTGTCCCTGTTTTCTTGAGGAGAATACTTGTTTTTGCCGTTTGCCCTGAGGTTCATCGCTGTTTGCCCTGAGGATCATCGCTGTTTGCCCTGAGGATCATCGCTGGTGTTCCCCTTTTCCTGGAGGTAGTAACTGTTACCTTCGTTTCCAAGTAGTTATTGCGGGGAAGACGTCGCCAACGTGGAAAATAGCTATGATCGCTGTTCACAGTGACAAGCGCTGAAATGGGGTCGGTAAAAGAGGGGAAATGCTTGTGATCCTGAGGATCATAACGGGTTTCTTGTTTTCCACGAAGAAAGTAAGAAAACACAAACAAACAAGAACCACCAGTTGTCATCCCAAGGAAAAACACCGATGAGAACGTTGTTCTTTGGGGGAACCTGGGAAAATACTTGCGATCCTTTGGGAAAAGAGAGACATCAGCTATTAGTCTAAGGAAAACAGTTGTTTTTCTCAGGGATAACAGCCCAACCCCGTTTTCCTGTAGTAGAACAGCCTGTCGCTTGGGAACACAGCTGTCCATGATCCGTTCCACGTTGGCAGAGATCTGCGCTCTCCTGAACGCTCTTTTTAGTTTGCCTACGTGACCGTTTTGATTCCGTCCTGCCACCACGGTAATCACTTTCCGTCTGTTGGGATGCCTCATGTTTTTAAAACACAGAACTGCTTTGCGTGTTGAGAAATCACTGTGCAAAATGGCGGGCAATGGGATAAGATACTGGAGATTATGCAGTCCCATTAGCGACATAGAGGCAGTCTGCGCGAGATTGTCGCCGTTTCCTCGCATTTAGTGGCCTCATTGAGCATTTTGACGATGTGCGACAGCTGAGAAAGCTGCTGGCAAACGTACGTTCCGCTCGTCTCTCTCTCTCTCTCTCTCTCTCTCTCTCTTCTCTCTCTCTCTCTCTCTCTCTTCACACACACACACACACACACCACACACACAGAGTGCCTTCGTTTCATTACAAAATCAGTTCAAATGAACGGCTCTAAACTTTCTGGATGATTTTTTGTTTGTTTGTTTGGTCCAGCTTTGCTTTCTCTGTTGTTATCACAGCAGTGTCTGCGCTGATTTATTTTTCTTTTTGTCTTTTTTTTTCTTTTTCATTTTCCCCTTAGCACTGTATTTTATTTGATACGTTTTTCATATACCTATTACAGCAAACTGTTTTGTACTGTTTCTAAGTCATGTATGAACTCAACTCTCCAGTTGATGAGTGAAGTCCAGAACATCCTCTCTCTCTCTCTCTCTCTCTCTCTCTCTCTCTCTCTCTCTCTCTCTCTCTCTCTCTCTCTCTCTCTCTCATTCCTCAGGTCCTCATTTGATTTCCGAGTGTTTATGATTGCAGCAGCTGAAAAGTAGGAATGGCAGTTGGAGCAGAAGTTGTAATAATAATGATAATAATAGTAATGATAATGAAGGTGATTATTATAGTGATACTCATTGATAATAATAATCATGATAATTATTAGTATTATCATAATGATGATGATAATAAAGTGTAGATGCGTGACAAAATGCATACGTCTGACAACAATCAAGTTATATTAGTTTCAAACTGTTGTGACTGCAGGCGGAAATAAAAACATAAAAGCAAAATTAGAACTACTTAGCCGCCAAACGAAGGAACAGACAAATTACAGAACAGACATTACAACGCGTTTCGACCTAACAGGGTTTTCTTCAGCCAGGACAAACCACATTCAGAACAATGACATCACAGGACGAACAGACATTTCTTCGATCTGGGTACAAACTGGGGCGTGGGTGAAAAACTAAAATTACAATTGTAACTGAAGAGAAGAAGGAAGACGTTGGAAGAGAGAAGATACAGATAATAATAATGATGACGTTGACGAAGGGAAAAAAAAAGTTATATTCTTGAATCAGATTCATTTTAGGCACTCGCATACAAGTCATACGATGAGTTTCATTGAAGTGTCAGTCAGACCTTGAATCTGCAGCAACTGTCTGCCTTGTATCCGATGTGTATTGGTATGCAGAGTTCACAGAAACATTTTGGTTAAAATAAAATAAAAAAAATCGCAACCGCTGTGTGCTTATGTCAGTTCCTCCACAAATGATCTGTGCGTCCGGTATCATAGGTATGACACAGTCGTTTGCCTTTTTTTCCGTTCTGTAATTTCGCCAGTTTGGCACTTCCTGCCTTCAGAGTGCAGTGTTTTAGGTGGTAGTTATTGACCCAGCAAACGACTCCAGGAAACTGGACGATGATCTGCTCAACTCTGTTAGGGGTATCATGCAAAAACTTTTTTGCACTCGTGCGCGCGCGCATGCAGACACTCTCTCACACATCAGATACGCACACAACCCCAAAACTGGGTTTATCGGATTTTCAAATGCGTTGTAAACAACTTAATAGTTTAGGGAAAGAATGCGAAGTTCATATTTGGTGTTTTGATAAAGAAACTTCGGTTCAATTAAACTTAGACTGTTGAAAAAAAAAAATGCTTTCCGGATTTTGGACCAGTTGGACCCGCTTTATCAAAAAGGCCAGGACACACACATGCACGCACGCACTACGCATGCACACACGCACGCACGCACGCACGCGCGCGCGCACACACGCACAGACACAGACACAGACACACACACACACACACACTCACACACACACACACACACACACACACACACACACACACACACACACACACACACACACAGAGAAAGAGACAGAGAGAATTTCTAATAATACCATGCTGTTGTATCTTGCATGATTTTTTTTTCGCCATCCTCTGCATTGGAATATTTATGGGCCAGATCTTTATATGTCAGAGTTGGTCCTGTTTCATTGGGCGTGTTTGCAATGCGTGTGTTTGTTCTCCTAAGGGCAGGTGTGTGTGTGTGTGTGTGTGTGTGTGTGTGTGTGTGTGTGTGTGTGGTCGCGCGCGCGCGCGCGCGCTGGTGCGTGCGTGAATGCGTGTGTGTGTGTGTGTGTGTTAAAGAGGGTGGGGGTAAGGAAAGGAGCGGAGGGGAGGGGAAGGGGCTACTAGAATCCGGAGAGATCTGCGAGCACTGGGCATGGAAACTGATCATGAATTTGCCGCCACTGGGTATGGGGACAGCTCTGCGAATGACTGATAGGCTAGGTAATGGCAGTGGTAGAAAAGATGATTGGCCAGCGGCAGAAGAGATGAACGGCAGCGGTAGAAAAGCGCGCCGACTTTGATGAAGTGCACAGGCCGCGAAACAATGGCCGCTGAGGCCGTTCCCATTGACCCCCGTTGTGTGCCTATCGCTGGATTGCGTTTAACAGTGGCCCGTAAAACGTCATCAATCTTTCTTCCATCTGTCAGCTAGTTGTATGACTCCTCGGAAATACGAAGGCTACTGATCAGGACGCAAGTCGAACGTTTGGCCGTTGTGATCGTTGGTGTCGATGATCAGGCAACGAACGTGATTGTACTTTCTCAGGTGAAGCTAAGCAACAACACTTCACATTTAGCAGAAAGTACTGGGACCTTTCTGTGACGATCGATCGTAGTAGTCTCCCTTTTGAATCAGGATAGAAGGCCCGCGCTATGCCTTTTTATTATTATTTTTGTTTTTTCAAACAAAAAGGAACATAACTGGCTCAGAAATTCGAGCCTTTGCACCGAAGAAAAGGTGGGAGGGGGTCGGTTGAAAGTGACGGTCGGCGAGGATCGGAGACAAGCAGTGTCTGTTCACAAGTGTGTGTGTGTGTGTGTGTGTGTGTGTGTGTGTGTGCATTTTTGAGAAATAATGTCACCAAAAGATTTTTATGACATTTCCACCATTTCCCACCAAGTTTCTATCGTTTATTAGAATACAAAATGCCTTCTTCTTTGATCAAAAAATAAAAAGTCATGTCATCTTTACTCAAGAATGAAATTTTATTAACATTATTGTTGTCAGCATCAAGCTATCGTGTGTATGTGTGTGTGTGTGTGTGTGTGAGGGAGAGTAATACATGTAAACAAACACCGTGGTCTTCAGTGTAACTTTAAATAACATGCAACATCTTCATTCAATAAAGAAAAGGTAAATCCATTGTTTGTAAATACATGTAACCAAAAGTCTTAGCATCAATCAATCATACAGATCTTGACAATAGCTATACGAAAAAAAACATTCATGTCATTTCAGATTATAAAGTGCCTTCAAACAACATGCAGCATCTTCAGTCAAAAAAGAAAAGGTCAACCCAACCATGTCCTATCAGTCCGAGTATGACAATAAAGTTTGTTAATGTATGTAACCAAAAGACTAAGCATCAAGGATAAGGGTCTTCGGCACGGGTCACGGGTCACTACTCATTTTCCAGTTTGATCCTTTTTGCTGTGGTTGTCTTTTCTGCTCTTTTTCGTTTCCTCTGGCCGGGTTTCTTCCCTTTTGTAGGTGTTCCGGTGACACGGAAGCATGATGAGCTGCTCTGTACACAACCAGGGGGCCTGACAGCTTGTCTTAGATTGGCAATGTGTTTGGTTTTCTGCACTTCTGTCATGGCTACCCAAACGTTTCCTTGCAGCTGTTTGTGCGCGTTGTGTGGAGCCAGTTGAAACTCGCCACGGCCAATGATGGCGCGTGCTACTTCCACTTGTTGAGCCTTGGCCAGTGTTCTCAGCTTATTGATCAGGTCAGGGAGCTCTCTCGGTTTCCACTCAACCATGTGCTTTAGTGTATGGTTGAGAGACTCTGCATTGTTGTTGGTCCACTGCGTGTCTTGTAGCTGGCCATTCCGTTGGAGCTTTAGGACATGGTCAAGGATTTGTTGCGCTATCCTGTTGAGATAGCGCGTGTCTTGTTCAGGCCACATCGTTGTCAGGTTTTCCAATCTTACATTAAACGTGACCTCGTCCGATGAATTTGATAGCCCTTCAGCTCCAAAGAGTTGGTTAATCAGTAGGTTCCTCTGTCTGGAAGCAACGCCAACTTTGTCCTTTAAGTGTCTGGCAACATTTTTCTTCAGATGGAGTGTGCACAATGCCAGGCTGGAGTTTGGAAAAGCACACTGAATTGCTCTTGTGATTGACTTTTCATCGTCAGATCCAAACACCATCGGTGTTGTTGGGAAATGTCCAATCTTTGCCGCTAGGGTGGAAAAAAAATGATAAAACACTTCAAAAGTCGAATGGCATGCAGAAAGATCGGGCCGATGATGATCGGTGACTCACTGCAATTTCGACGAAGGAGTCCCGTGTGCTTATAATTCATCGCTGTCACCAGCAGCTCCCCAAGATTGTATGTCTTATCTATGCCCAAGACAACTCTCGACCCAGAGCAAAGTTCCTGTATGTCAGCCAGCTGCTCATCCAAAAACAAGATGATGGAGGGGGACATTGAGTTATTGATGACTCGAAAGCTTATGTTTCTTACAAAATCCCCATGAGTGTTAACCAGATCAGCGACCTGCAGAACTTGGTCTGCCAAGTTTGAACCTTGTTTCCTAAGTTGGCCCTCTTTTGTTTTTTCTGCCCGCTATTTATATTTTATCTGCTGTTTGTTTCTAGATTGTCAAACTCATCTCCCTCTTCTAAAAGCAGTTTGTTGTAAATGGTTGTTTTTTTTTTTTTTTTTTTTTTTTCCAAGGTTTATTGCTTTTTTTCCATCATGAACATTTTCGCTTACAAATGGAATACTGCAATCACACTTCTTTTCTTTTTTTTTTTTTTTCCCCTTGCAATGAAGGTTCTTTTCTTTCCAAAATAAATATTCAGTAATAACATTACAGTGTTCCACAGAACAAAAAAGTACTTTTTTTCATAAATACCATATATGTACAAATACAAAAATTATAATGTTAATGCAAAGGGTGTTTTCTACAAGGTCCTCATACAGCAACACAAAATTATGTTTTGAATTCTTTGTTCATAGCATATGTCAGTACTATTCAATATGTATGGAACCCCCCCCCCCCCCCCCTTTTTTTTTTTTCTTTTTTTTTTTAAACACAGCATCTCTATACAGTGTGTTGAGGGATCATCCATATTGATTGCTATCCCTCCAACAATAATCCTGAGTATGGTAGCCACTTTTTTTTTAAATCATAGTAACACATATTTAATACATGCACATATTTTTCCAACGTATACCTACGGCTTAACACAGTCAAAAATATTTCCAGTTTTGGTTTAATGCGAGTTATCCTGCACTTATAAACAAAGAATTTTGCCCATAGAATAATTAGATCAAAAGTATCTTCAGTTAGTGTTTTATCGTCTGTGCCAAATAAAATTAATTCAACATTAAATGATAATCTTTCACAGTTACTGCACTTCTCTCTTATTTTTTTTTCAAAATCTTTCCAAAACATCTGTGAGAATGGGCAGTACCATAAATAATGTTGCACAGTATCTCTTTCATTGCAACAAAAGTTGCATTTATCATTATCAGTTACTCCAATTTTTTGTAATAGGATATTTGACACTAAAATTCCATGACACAGTTTCAGCTGAAACCATTTAAGCTTTATTTCTTTTATTTTATTAATCTTTTTTAAAACAGTCTCCCAATCAATATACATGGCTAATCGAGTTTCCCACTTCATAAAGGCTTTTATGTCGAATATTACATGTTCCTCTAAGAGTAAATTGTAAAAAATCTTTGTTCCTTTATGTACTCCAGATATTATTTGTACTGATTTATTATTTTCGTTACTACAGTTATTTTTGAAGATTATATTTCTTTTTCTGGCATATTCTTTGATTGCTTGAATGCAACCAAAGTAGTTAAGATAATTTACTGTTAGACCCCACTTTTCTGAAAATTCATCATGTTTTAAAAACTCTCCATTTTCTTTCAAAACATCTTTCACAAGGTATACATTTTTTAGGTTCCAAGTTTTAAAAAAGAAATGACTGTTATTTATTTTGAATTTGTTGTTGAAAAATATGGGTTCAGCAGTCATCTCTTTGTTGTTATCTAATTCAACATGAGTGTTGAATTTATCATAAGCATTAAATACGTCTTTCCAAAACTGATTATATTTATTATTTGTAAATCTCCTAGAACCATAGCAGTTTAACTGATCACTTTCTGGATATGAGATTTTCATTAATTTCTTCCATTTTGAATTGCCTATAATCAGTTTTCTTATCCAAGACAATTTCAGACCCTGAATAAAAGCTTGTATATTTGGAATTCCAATGCCTCCATTTTTGACATTATGAACTGAATAAATTTGTTTTATTTTATCTGTTTTTTTATCCCACACAAAATCAAAACACATTTTCTGTAATTGTTTAATATAATCATCTGGTGGATTTGGCAGTAATATCCATAAGTATACTAATTTTGATAATATAAGCGATTTTAAGATGGCTACTCTTCCCAGTGGTGTACAGCTCCTTCTAGACCAGATTTGAAACAAGGTTTGTACTTCGACAAATTTGCTTGCTGTATTGATTTCTGTTAAATGCGATAGGTCGGTAGTAAACCAGAGCCCAAGTATTTTAAATTTGGGGGGATTCCATATCATGCGCTTATCAGCTAAGTATCTAATATCTGATTTCTTATTTTTACCTAACCATACGTTGATAGTTTTTTCAAAATTCAACTTTAGGCCTGAGAATTCTTCAAATTCCTCCAGAGTATTGAACAGTCTTTCGTATGACTTTTGATCTCCCTCTAACGTAAATGAGGTGTCGTCAGCAAACTGGCTTACCTTAAATTCTGTATCTGATATCTGAATTCCTTTAATTTCTTTATCTTCACGGATTTTGCATGCTAATATCTCAGCACACATAACAAACAAATATGGCGATATTGGGTCTCCTTGCCGGCATCCTCTGGCTACTGCAAAGCTTTTTGAAATTTTTCCATTCACGATCACATAGGACTTGATATTAGTATAGAAGGTATGTATCCATTTAATTATATCTTTACCATAGCCAAATGCATTCAAAACTTTTTCCATATAGTTCCAGTTAATTGAGTCAAAAGCTTTTTCGAAATCAATAGAAATCAATAGACCTGGCACGTTTTTATTTTCTAAATAATGTATTAAGTCATACAAAATTCGAATGTTATCTCCAATGTATCTTCCTGATATAAATCCAGTTTGATCTTCATGGATTAATTTAGATATAACCATTTTCATCCTGTTTGCTATACACGTTGATCCAATTTTATATGTAATGTTCAGGAGTGAGATCGGTCTCCAATTTCTTAAATATTCCCTAGGTTTTTCATTTTTAGGTATGCAAATTATTATTCCCTCCTTTTGAGTTATTGACATTTCTCCCTTAATAAATCCCTCGTTTAAAGACCGAACCACGAAGTCACCTAATTGTCTCCAGAAAAACTTAAAGAAATCCACTGTCATTCCATCTGTGCCTGGGCTTTTATCATTCTGCATGCTTTTTAATGCTTCAGATGCTGCTTCTTTAGTTATCAACCCTTCCAGGTTTTCATATTCTGTTTCAGATAACTTTGGCAAGCTGTGTATATAATTATCAATGTCTATTTCCCGGGATTCTTTTTGTTCATATAATTTCTGAAAAAAGGATTTTGTCTCCTGCAACATCTCATCTCTTTTGAATAGTGTTCGACCGTCATCTGTCACCAATTTCAACATTTGTTTGCTTACAAAATGCCTTTTTTCTAAAGAGCAGAAGTATTTATTGATTTTCTCTCCTTGAGATGCCCATCTTGCTTTGGATCTTAAAATAATACCTTCTAGTTTTGTTTTCCTAATTTCTGCTATTTGTGTTTTTTTCTC
>CM065723.1:77267153-77302153 GCA_033310375.1 Conus canariensis
CCTTTGCGGTCGGCTGGGCTATAAGTAACATTATCTTATCTTATCTCTTGCCGCTTATTCACTTGTGCCTTGAGGAAGACTACAATATAGTCGAAAATTTGGCAACTAAGGATGATGTGTTTGTGTTTTTTCTGAATGTTCTCTCTCTCTCTCTCTCTCTCTCTCTCTATATATATATGTATATATATGATATAGTATATATATCGTATAATGAGATAAGATAATGTTGCTTATAGCCCATATTGTATAATAAATTTGTATGTATCCATTGTATAATTAGCATAAATGTACCTCCTCTAATCTGGTTATGCCCTTTGCATAGTCGAATGGTACTCCAACGCAAGTGGGACATATGTAGGCTTCCTCTATCTGCGTCCACTTCTGCTACAGGTCCTTGGGTATTTGCAGACATCGCTTGTGATACCAAGTCACACAGGTCTGCAAGTATGAAAAGTGAAAAAAAAAAATCAATACCGCACAAGATGATAGCAAGCACCATCATCATTATCATCATCATCAAATATTATTAATCATCATTAATTTCGTAGTAACTTAACTTACCACACCTAGACTTCAGTAAATGACACTGACCTCACATTCAGTGCTGCAACGATCGTCTTCGGTGTCCTTGCTCCAGATGCCGCATGGCCACTTGACTGGCATGTGTTTCTGTGTCTTTCGTGGCATTATGGAGCAGGATGTGTTGCAATTACAGAATGTAAAGATGTCATTAACTTACTACCTCTAGACTTCAGGATTTGTGAGAGTGAGCTGTTTATTCACTTATGGACCATGAACAACTCTTTGAGTGAGCAGTGAGCAGGCGCTCGAGTTTTCACACTGTGCTATGGCTATTGCCGACAGACTTTCTTTCACTTGTGCGGACAATTCCACACCAACAGACTGACAGACAGACAGGCAGAAAAACAAGCAGACAGGCAGCCAGGCAGACAGACAGACAGAGACAGAGATGGTGAAAGAGACAGAGAAAGGCTGCGAGAAACAGACAGAGAGAGAGAGAGAGAGAGAGAGGGGGGGGGGAGAGACAGAGAGAGAGAGAAACAGACAGACGGACGGACGGACGGACAGAGAGAGAGAGAGAGAATAAATGAGCGGGTCTTTATTTCTCAGCAACAGAGAAAGAGAGGGGGATGTGATGGGGGAACGAGGGGAAGGTGTTTGGGAAGGCGAATCAGACAGACTTAAAAAGTGACATTCAGAAACTCTCTCTCTCTTTTCTCTCTCTCTCTCTCTCTCTCTCTCTCTCTCTCTCTCTCTCTCTCTCTCTCTTCTCCATGGACATTAGAAATGAACAGATTAAGCCGAAATTCTATAGACAGCCTTCGCTATTTAGACTGACCCTATTGATGTCGTCAACGTCAACAATAGATGTTAAAAAATTTTTGTTATTTTTGTATAAGGCATTTAAAATTAGAGAAATGGCTACCTCTTAAAAGTGATAAATAATTTGTCTTAATTTGATATACTTTGTTGCATGTCGCATACATTTGTTTCCAATGTACTATTTCCATACCCCTTCATAAGGGGCCTAGGCCTATGTGAATAAATCATCCAAATCCGAATCCGAATCTGAATCTCTCTCTCTCTCTCTCTCTCTCTCTCTCTCTCCTTTTCCTCCTCCTTCTCCTCCTGTCTCTCCTCCTCCTCGTTCTCCTCATTCCTCCATCTGCCCCACTATCTCTCTTAAGGTCTAATAACCCATCTATATCAGTGTTAAAAAATCCCTAGTTTCACACTGTGCTATGGCTATTGCTGACCGTTGCTGACCGACGCCGACCGTTGCCGACCGTCGCTGACCGTTGCTGACCGTCACTTTCAACCGACCGGTGGGAGGTGGTAATCCTCGAAGCACATAGTACCTACCCACTTTAGACCATAGGAATCGATTTTTCCTCCTCCCCTGCCATGCTCAGACTTCTCAAGTTGTTTGCACGTCATTTCGTGTTGAGTGGGGAGAAGGGGTTGGCGAGGCTGTGTAGCCGGCCGTTTTGTCCGACCTGGCCGTTTTGTCCGAGGTTGGACAAAACGGCCGGGTCGGACAAAACGGCCGGCTAAAACCCGGCTGTTTTGTCCGATTTTCAATCTTTTGTCGGACAAAACGGCCTGGTTGGACAAAACGGCCGGCTCTAAGTAAGCGGCCGTTTTGTCCGATATATTTTATAATTGTTCTTTGCCCAGTTTCACTGGCAAAGAAGTATAAATTCGTCGCGTTCTCTGTGTGTGTGTGTGTGTGTGTGTGTGTGTGTGTGTGTGTGTGTGTGTGTGTGTGTGTGTGCATATGTGTGTATATGTCTGTCCCAAGGATATCTTCCGAACGGAAAGTCGGAGTCGCGTCAAACTTTGTGTGGTGGTGTGGCACAAGAATGGCAAGAGATCCAAACAAGAAGGTCATGACTTTGGCGTACGACCTTTGTAGGCCAATCAAGGTCAAGGTCGAGGAGATAGCTGGACCCTAACAATTTGAGGGTGGGGAAATTTGTGTTGCAATCATACATTCTGAACGGGTAGACAGAAGCAATTCAAATCTTATGTGATGTTGTGCCACCTTAGTTGGAAGATATTCAAAAGATATTTCAAGGTCAAGGTCATGACCTTGGCGTATGACTTTGAAAACTGAAAACCTATTTTTAGCTATATCTCGAGCACTGGAAAACATAGGATGTTGAAACTTAGCATGGAGGTGATTTGGCTTATGGTGCATCCAAATATTGTAAACTGATCAAGGTCGTAGTCTCTTCAAATTTTGTGTGGTAGTGTGCCACATGAATGGCAAGAGATCCGAACAACAATATGCAAGGTCAAGGTCATGACCTTTTTTTTTCTGTATGTCCCAAGGATATCTTCTGAACGGAAAGTCGGAGTCGCGTCAAACTTTGTGTGGTGGTGTGCCACATGAATGGCAAGAGATTCGAACAAGATTGTGCTTGTGTGTGTGCGTGTGTGTGTGTGTGTGTGTGTGTGTGTGTGCGTGTGTGTGTGTGTGTGTGTGTGTGTGTGTGTGTACACACACACACACACACACACACACACACACACACACACACACACAAGCCACCGTTTTGAAATGAAAAGAGTTTGTCTTTTATTTTCCTTTAACTGCAATCTAAACAATGCTTTACATTGCAAGGAAACAAAAGGAATGTCATAAAACAATCATAATTTTTTGTTACATTCTAATGATGTGTCAAACAATTGACATTTATTTGGGACATTTTCATAATCTTATAATAAAATGCTTTATTCTAATGATTTACACTTTCTTTCCGTTGAATGTGTACAAGAAAATAATCTGTCATGTTTGCTCACTTGCATCTCCTCTCTTTCCTCTTTTCCTGCTTTCTCTCTTCTTCCGCTCATTTCTCTGTTCTCTTTCTGTCGGGATTTTATGAACAAGACTGGCCATCTCTCTCTCTCTCTCTCTCTCTCTCTCTCTCTCTCTCTCTCTCTCTCATATCAACCGTCTCACCTTCTCTTAAAGACAAACCGAATGACCGTATACGTAACTAGAAGGGAAGTCTCGAGTAGCCAAACCAGCCAGTTTCATACAGGGAGGCCAAAGTGATAAAGTTGGTAGTTGTCACAAGGTCTTGTTTGATTCACCTGAGCTGTTCGGCCATTGTAGCTCCGTGTAGTCAATGCTGTGTCCGTTCTTTCAGTACTGCCTTTTTCAGTATAGATAGAGCAGTTCAAGTTCTTTCTTTTGGTATATTTAAAGTTAATTTTTGTCCATGTACAGAGAAGAAAATCCGTCTTTTATGATAGTGGAAAATAGAAGGCGACACGGAAAGAGTGCTATTATCATGACTATCAGGGAAGTGGGTCAGCTCTATATGGGTGTGTGTGTGTGTGGGGGGGTTATGTCAAATAAATCGAAGGTTTCAATAATCATTGAAGAACAACTTGTAACTCAAAAGGTAGATGAAAGACAGCCCTATCTACACTGAAAAAGCCAATACTGCAAATACACAAAAAAGCAAGAAAACAGGAGGGGGTGGCTTAAATACACTTTTACCAAATTTTTTAGGTCAAGGTTATGACCTTGACATGTGACCTTCAAAACCGAAAATCTATTTTTAGCCATATCTCGGGCAGCGGTCGACATAGGAAGCTGAAACTTGATATGAAGGTTGTTTGGTTTATTGCTCTCTAACTATGTCAAAGCAGTTAAGGTCAAAGTAAAGGTCACAGACAACGCCAGACTCTCAAAATTGAGGGTGTGTCAATTGTTTGTCCCAAGACCCCAACGGTTTGACACAGTCACTCAAATGTTGTATCGTGATGTGCCACCTGTCTCTCTCTCTCTCTCTCTCTCTCTCTCTCTCTCTCTCTCTCTCTCCTACAGCCAAGTGAAGAAATTACGAGAATAATACCCACTCAATGGTCATGGCCCCTGACGGCCAATGGTCAGCTAAAGACGCCAAATTAGCCACCTGGGGGCATGACAGCCGAATGGGTTTTTAATCCACGTGATTTCTTTACTAGGGGGTAGACAGACAGGAAAAAAACAACAACAAACAAACAAAAAACAAACCAGAACGCGACGAATTTATACTTCTTTGCCAGTGAAATATCGGACAAAACGGCCGCTTACTTAGAGCCGGCCGTTTTGTCCAACCAGGCCGTTTTGTCCGACAAAAAATTGAAAGTCGGACAAAACAGCCAGGTTTTAGCCGGCCGTTTTGTCCGACCCGGCCGTTTTGTCCGACCTGGCCGTTTTGTCCAACCTCGGACAAAACGGCCGGGTTGGACAAAACGGCCGGCTACAGGCTGCCTTGTTTTTAAAGACATTGAAAATAACGTAGAGCTAAAAAAGATAGTGTCGATGGTTTTGTTAGCCTGGGTGTAGGCGTAGCGCAGTGTGGGTGGGGAGTCTGGCCGTAAGGCAGTGGTGCAGATCGGCGTCTCGTTCAGAGTGGGCTCTAAGTGCGGAATCTACTAGGCCTAGGACCGATTCAGTGGTGGGGTCTGTGGGTGTCGGTCACACTGGCGTGACGCCAAGGGCCGTTCCACTCCCCAGTCTGCCTAGCTGTGTACGGGAAAAGGAGTCCTCATTCTCTCTCTCCCCTCTCTCTCTCTCTCTCTCTCTCTCTCTCTCTCTCTCTCTCTCTCTCTCTCTCTCTCTTATTTCAATTCATTATTACTTTTATGAATAGTTTGCTTATCATTGTAGAATTAGATTACAATGTTGCTATGTTAAATTGTCAGTATGAATGATATGTGTTGAAATAATGTATGCATGACTAGGACAGATTGTACGACTAGGCTTTGGCCTCAAATCTTCATCCTTGCGTATTAAAGATCAGTCAGTCAATCAATCTCTCTCTCTCTCTCTCTCTCTCTCTCTCTCTCTCTCTCTCTCTCTCTCTTTCCCATCATTCTCTCTCTCTGTCTCTCCCCCCCCCCCCCCTCGCCCCCCCCCAGCAAGCACTCTCCTCAGGAACAAGAGGTTTTGGAAGAGGATCTCCACTTCCTAGTCAACAGCACTCCATACCTTGTGGTGGGGGGAGGGACGGAAATGGAGGGAGGGGAAGGGGGAGGGCGAACAGAACTGGTAACACTTGTGCACAGAATTCACCCATACTAACCCGCAATCGCTCTGCTTCACAGCAGAGTACTCTGCCCTATGACTGGAACTTGGGTCATGCCAGATCTGCTCAGAACAAGGATTCTGAACGAATCAATAGGGAGAAAACCTGTCAGAATAAATAGCGGTTAGGCCATGGCCCAGATCAAGTGGATATTACATTACATGAAGAAAACGGTCATGAATGCATTCTTAACTCTAATAGAGACAATGAAAAATGTACAGAATCGTTTTTGTCATTTGTTACTTACAATGTTGAAGGTTTACATTCTGTCATGAATGAACTTGATTTATCATCATTTGTATGTCAGTATGATTTTGTTTTTCTTGTTGAAACTTTTCTTCAGACATTTTCTAGTTCGTGTGTAAAATCTCATTTGTCGTTTGTGTCACCGGGTGTGAAGGTGTCTGATAATGTTCATGGTCGTCTGTCAGGTGGGGTCATATGTTTTGTTCGTAAAGAACTCACTGAATATGTACAACGTGTTGAAGTAGAATCTGATAATGTAATTGTATTAAAACTTTCACACAAGCTGTTTAGTACGTCTACAGACTGCTTGTTGGTTGGAATGTATATTCCTCCAGAGAATTCACCTTACTATGAGGAAACTGAAATTTATAATGGTGTTATGTTACTTAAAGATTTGTTGCTTGACTTAGTCAGAGATTATGGAGACATTCCTTTAATTATTTGTGGTGACCTAAATTCTAGAACAGGCTGTTCAAATGCTCAAAATAATGATCATGTTGAAGTGATATATGAAATGAGAAGTGAAGATGAAGGACATGAGAAAGATGACGATAACAAAAGATGTTCTAATGACTCTGTGGTTAATGCTTTTGGAAAGTTTCTTATTAACATTTGTCAGGAATTCAATCTGTTGATATTGAATGGTCTGCAATCAGCAAATTTCCCATGCGGTTTTACATATATTTCACAAATGGGATGCAGTGTTGTAGACTATTTTATTGTTTCTAAAAGTCTGTTACACAAATGCAAGGTCATGAACATTTTACCTATGATTGAATCAAAACATTTAGCTGTTGATTTGTATATTGAATCCATGTCTGATGCTATCTCAGAAAAAGAAGCACCCAAAGCTTATACACTTACAAGATATAAATGGGACGAACTAAAGAAAATCGAGTTTACAAATAAAATACAATGTGACTATGCTAAGAACTTACTACACCAAGCCATATCTTTGATTCAAAGAAATATAAATGAAGCGCTTAGTAAGTTTAATGAATGCTTGTATTTTGCTGGCGAATGTATGAAGAAAACATCTGTTGTTCGAGACAAAAAAACACCATGTTTGGTTTGATCAGGAATGTAGACATGAAAGGAAAATTGTTCGACAAAATTTGAGAAAAATATGCAATGTACATATTTATAAAGACGATCTTACGTATGCTCAAAAGAAAGCAGATCTTGACAGAGACAGAGAATTATATGCACGTAAAAGAAGAGAATATAAAGAACTTATTAGACTAAAGAAAAAATCGCATGGAGAGAAAATAGTCAATGATTTGCAAAATAACCTGAACAACCCAAAGAAATTTTGGAATACAATCCGTTCAGTACGTCCAAAATGTGGAATACAAACTACAATTAGTCTAGAAGAATGGTATAACCATTTCAAAGATGTGTTTAATTCTCTCTCCAATGATGCACCGGATATTCAAAATGGTGAATTGCATAGTTCAGATACTGTTATTGATAGATTCTGAAGCTTTAAACGAGCCAATTTCAACAGAAGAGGTGAGGGATGCAGTTAAAGCATTGAAAATCAATAAGGCCTCGGGGCCAGATGGGTTAATTGGAGAATTCTTTAAGAATAGTATAGAGCAAACTTTACCTTTTCTTACAACGTTCTTTAACTTTATTTTTGATCATGGTTTGTTTCCGGATGAGTGGTGTTTTTCAATTATACAGCCTTTGCATAAAAAGGGAGACATAAATAACACTGACAACTACAGAGGAATATCATTATTAAATATCTGTAGCAAGCTCTACAGCTTTATTCTGAATAAACGTATCACGAAGTGGATAGATGACAATAATATAATTGGGGAAGAACAAGCTGGTTTCAGAAAAGATCATAGTACATTTGACCATATATTTACACTTTCAGCCATGATTCAGAAGCAATTATTACGACATAGAAAACTATATGTAGCCTTCACTGATTTTCGCAAAGCCTTTGACTCTGTGTGTCGGGATAAGCTATGGAAGATACTGCATACGAATGGTTTAAATGATAAATTGTTAAAAGCATTAAAAAGTATGTATAATACTGTGATGGCAAAAGTGCGCACTGGAGGTGACCTGACTGAGGCCTTTTTGTGTCCACGGGGTTTGAAACAAGGGGAAGTGTGTTCACCAGTTTTGTTTTCACTGTTTATAAATGAACTAACAAAAGATATCATCAGTAATGGAAAACATGGAATCCAATTGTCACCTGATTTTGTTGAATTGCTCATCTTACTTTTTGCAGATGATGTTGTATTATTTTCTGATAGTGTAATTGGTCTCCAAAACCAGCTGAACATCTTAAGTACGACAGCAAAAAGACTCGATTTATCTGTTAATTTAGAAAAATCTAATGTGGTTGTTTTCCGAAATGGTGGACACTTGTCTTTATCTGAGAAATGGTCTTTTGATGGAGAAGAACTAGTTATTGTCAATATGTATAAATACCTGGGTATATATCTTTCAACAAGGCTTACCTTTTCTCACACGCTTAATGACCTTGCAAATCGCGCTAGAAAAGGCATCTTAGCTATAATAATCAAAGTTCTCTGGACTGTAGGTGAACATTCACCACAGGTTTTTTTCAAGATGTTCGATTGCCAAATACAGCCAATATTGACATATGGATCAGAAACTTGGGGACTATCAATTGACCAAGAGCCCATCGAAAGAATCCGTCTGTGTGCCCTAAAATGGTTTATGGGGGTTAGCCCAAAGTCACCAAGGCAACTGATATATGGAGAAACTGGTAGGCATCCTCTTTATGTAAACACTTATTTACGATGCATACGTTACTGGCTGCGACTTGTTGCTATGGAAGAGTCTAGATATCCCAAAAAAGCTTACAATATGTTATTATCATTGCATAATCAGAATTATGTCACATGGGCTTGTCGTGTTAGAGATGTTTTATATAAATTTGGCTATGGAATAGTTTGGGAAGCACAAGGTGTGGGAAGCGTAAAATTATTTCTCTCAGAATTTAAACTCAGATTTATTGACTCATTTAAACAAGACTGGCATGCTGCACTGGAGACCCATAATTTTTTTTATGTATACTCAACTTTTGGTTCTACATTTTCTCCAAAAGTATATTTGTTTAAGCTTAAACATGTCTATTTGCGAAAATGTCTTGCAAGATTTCGAATTGGTATGTCTCCCTTAAAACACAGCTACTTGCAATATAAATCATCTCTAAACAACCGTAACAACAATTGTCCATTTTGTTTAAATGCTCTTGAAACTGAAGTTCATTTTCTTTTCATATGCCCGAAATATAACGATTTGAGGGATGAATTAATACCTGATAAGTACTGCAGATACCCATCATTATTCAAACTTTCTTTGATTCTTGCCAATGAAAATGAAAATGTAATTATGAATATTTCTCTGTTTGTGTATAAGGCGCAGAGTTTGAGAAACCAATGTCTTAATATTTTGTAATTAATCCAATGTGTATCTGGCTCGCTCACTCTCATTGTTATGGGCCAGAGGCCTGACAGTTAAACTTTTTTGACTTTGACTTGACTTTGACTTTGACCCCCCCCCCCCCCCAAACTGTGTGTGTTTCTGTTCAGTTTATTTATTTACATTTTCATGTTCTTTCCTGCGTTCATGTGGGGATGGGGTTGGAGGGAGCTGCTCCTTCTGCTTCAGGGGTTATGTTATCACCTGCAGGCATGGGTGTGTTAGCTTGTGTCATTTTCTGTCGCCACAACAAACACCAGTGAACAACTTACTTCACCTGAACACTTCCCAACCTTCGTGAACATGTTTACAAAGGAATCTCGAATATTTCCACCTGAATTTCAGGCATAGGTTTGCATTTTCTCACCTGTACATGTTCATCTCATCAATACAGTTCAAGTCATGTTGTGTCTAGCCAGCAGATCACTTTGGGCCATATCAGGGCTGTCAACTTGTTAATTTCTTACAAAAAAATTTTTTTAATCCCCCCATGGGCATTTGATCAGTGATAAGTATATATTCGGGAGGAAATCGGTACATTGGTAACTCCACATCCCTTCGCTTTCTTTGGTGTGTGTCTGTTTCAACACCAAATTTATAACCTTCTGTGTGTGTGTGTGTGTGTGTGTGTGTGTGTGTGTGTTGTGTGTGTGTGTGTGTGTGTGTGAAGAACTGTTATTTGGATGCATTGAATAGATTAAACACAACCTGTCACCATGATGCATGCAGTCCTTTTTTTTTACATAGACTGATGAGTGGAAGGCTGGGGTTGGGGGGGGGGGGGGGGAGGGTTTGAATCTGATATAAAAAAAATCTTTCAGATTTTGTTGTCATTGTTTGTTTTGTATTGTTTCCATCAACTTCTAAGTATGATGTCTTCTTAAACAGCAGACGGGCTACCTCTTCTGAGAGTGTAAATACAGACAAATTGATGAGTAAACAGATAAACATATAAATAGATAAAGAAAGAAAAAATGTGTGATAGTATTACTGGGTAGTGTTGAAAAAATCATGACTCCGAATGAAGATGGTTACCAATGTAGTTAATTCATGGAGTTTGTGATGTGTGTTCTCCTGATGGTCGGATCCCTCTTAATTTCTGTGAGTTCTATGGCACTCCTCCTCCCTGCCCTTTCCCTCACCATCACCTTCAAGGACGGCTGGTGGAGGAGGGAGGGGAGAGGTAGTGAGAGGATGTAAGTATTGACATAACAGGAGTGGACAGGGGCGTTTGTAGGAGTGCGTTTGTAGAGTGCGACATTAATTTGGTAATTCTCCTAAACTGCTGAATAGGGGCGTTTGTAGGAGTGTGACATTAATTTGGTAATTCTCCTAAACCGCTGAATGGATGCCAGTGAGGTCTGAAGAAGTGGGTGAAAAAAAAATCAGAATACTATCCAACCAGTGAAAGAAAACAAGTTCAAACAGAAACAGAACGAACAAAAACTGAAACCAGTTGGCCAACTTTATGGAACAGTGTTGTGTGTGTGTGTATGTGTGTGTGAAGAGTGTGTGTGTGTGTGTGTGTGTGTGTGTGTGTGTGTGTGTGTGTGTGTGTGTGTGTGTGTAAGATTGACCTCCCCACAAAGACTCCTGTATTTGAAGATTTTTTTTTTATCCTAGAACATATTGGGTGGGTGGGGATGGGGTCTGGCTATAGTAGACTGAATTCTCCAGAATGCCCCCCTTCCTTTAAACTCTTTTTGCCTGGAGCATGTTTCCCTCCATCACTTGACTCAAGTTCCAGCCAAAGACCCCCTCCCTTTCAAGACTCTTCTACAGTTTTTTTTTTCTCTCACTTATTTGCTAACACTAGATATACCTCCCAGCACAAACTCCTATTTTGATTTTTGTAATGGACTTTTTTTGTCTGGGGGGGTGGGTGGGGGTTGGGTGGGGGCTCTATGCTAGGTTGTGTGTGTGTCTCAACTAGGCTGACCTCACACTACAGACTCCCATTCTGTGAAGCCACAACTCCCCATTCAGTGGAATGTATGGTCCCGCTCACAAAGGACTGAAGTGTCCGCACACATAGTCAGAAAAAGGCTCACAAAGGACTGAAGTGTCCGCACACATTGTCAGAAAAAGTCGGCCACTGCAGCTGAGCTGCTTACATACCCTTGCTGTGGCTTTAAAGACCTTCAGTTCAGAATCTCTTTTTTTTTTGTCTACACAAGACTGACCTCACAACACATACTTCTTCCCTTTGGAGACTTTGTTTAGAACATTTTAGAGTTTTGGTCTGTACTGCACTGACCTCAAGACAGAATACCTCCCTTTAAAGAGTTTTTGTCGAGAACATTTATGGATTTTTGTCTGTACTAGATTGACCTCACAACACAGACACCCTCTCCCCCTCTCCCTCAGCCCTGATATGGCCCTTTGCGGTCGGCTGGGCTATAAGCAACATTATCTTATCCCTCTCCCTCCCTCCCTAACCCTCCTCCTTTACAAACCTTTTACAAGAAACTTTTTTTTTGGTCGAACCAGATTGAGCTCACAACACAGACTCTCTCCCTTTAAAGACCTCTCGCTCTGTCTGTTTGTCTGTCTGTCTGTCTGTCTGTCTGTCTCTCTCGCACTTTCTTTTTAATCATTTTTGAGTTTTGCTCAGTACTAGCCTTTCCTCACAACACAGTTTCCTCCCCCTGTGAAGACTTTTTGTCTAGAACATTGTGAGCGTTTTGTCTATACAAGACTGACCTGTCAACACAGACCTCCTTCCTTTGTACACCTTTGTTTCATAGAACTTTTGGTTCTGTACCAGATTAACATCACACCACAGACTTTTTTTTATCAGAACATTGTGGGTTTTGTCTGTTGTAGATTGACGCATTTATCAGAACATTGTGGGTTTTGTCTGTTGTAGATTGACTCATTTATCAGAACATTGTGGGTTTTGTCTGTTGTAGATTGACTCATTTATCAGAACATTGTGGGTTTTGTCTGTTGCAGATTGACGCATTTATCAGAACATCGCATTTATCAGAACATTGTGGGTTTTGTCTGTTGTAGATTGACTCATTTATCAGAACATTGTGGGTTTTGTCTGTTGTAGATCGACTCATTTATCAGAACATTGTGGGTTTTGTCTGTTGTAGATCGACTCATTTATCAGAACATTGTGGGTTTTGTCTGTTGCAGATTGACTCATTTATCAGAACATTGTAGGTTTTGTCTGTTGTAGATCGACTCATTTATCAGAACATTGTGGGTTTTGTCTGTTGTAGATTGACTCATAAGGCAGACTTCCTCCTTTTTATAACCTTTTATTCAGAACTTGTTTGTCTATACTAGACTGACGTCATGACACACTTTCTTCCTTTATAATCTTCTCTTTAAAACTTTTTCATTTGTTTGTTTGTCTGTACTAGACTGACCTCACGACATAGACTTTTTTCCTTTATAATCTTCTCTTTAAAACTTTTTCATTTGTTTGTTTGTCTGTACAAGACTGACCTCACAACATAGGCTTTTTTCCTTTGTAATCTTCTCTTTAAAACTTTTTTGTTTGTTTGTTTGTCTAAACTAGATTGACTTCACGGCATAGACTTTCTTCCTTTACACTTTTCTCTTTAAAACTTTTTTGTTTGCTTGTTTGTCTATACTAGACTGACCTCACGACACAGATTTACAGAAGAAAGATTTTTAACAAAATTTCCAGTATGGTTTTAGAAGGTTTGTTTTAAAAGATTGTGTGAATGAGGTTTTTGTGTTGTTTTGTTTTGTGCGTTTATTTGTTTGTTTGTTTTGAATGATGTGTGAGTTGACTTGAACATGGTGACAGCCCTGATATGGCCCTTTGCGGTTGGCTGGGCTATAAGCAACATTACCTTACCTTTCGTCTTTTATAACCTTTTTAAACTTGTTTGTTTGTTTATACTAGACTTACCTCACGACACAGACTTCATCCAGTTGATAAACTTTTTTGTTCAGAAGTTTTTGTTTATTTGTGTATCTTGATTGATCTCACAACACAGATTCCATCCCTTTGTAAACCTCTCTCTCTCTCTCTCTTTCTGTCTCTCTGTCTCTGTCTCTCTCTCTCTCTCTCTCTCTCTCTCTCTCTCTCTCTTCTTCTTCTTCTTCTTCTTCATCTTCAAGACTGATCTCATGACACAGAGCCCCTCCCTTTAAAGACTAGAACACTTGAGGGGGGAGGGGGCCTGTACTAGACTGACCTCCCAAAACACAGATTGCCTTCCTTTATAAAACCCCCGTTTTTTTAAACAATTTGTTTGTTCGTTTGGTTTTTTTTTGTCCATACAAGATTGACTTCATACCAAAGACTCCCCGCTCCCTCCCCCTTTTAAATGCTTACTGTCTACAACATAATTGTTTCTTTCTCTAACCTAGATAGACCTGGGAGCACAAACTCCCCCTTTTTTTCTTTTCTTTTCTTTTTTCTTTTGCCCCCTTTTTTGTCTATAGCAGACTGACCTCACAGCACAGATTCCCTGTGTGTTAGGACTTTGAGTCTTGAGGATTTTCCCCCTTTTTTGTCTACAGCAGACTGACCTCACAGCACAGATTCCTGTGTGTTAGGACTGTTGAGTCTTGAGGATTTTCCCCCTTTTTTGTCTATAGCAGACTGACCTCACGGCACAGATTCCCTGTGTGTTAGGACTGTTGAGTCTTGAGGATTTTTCAATACAGTAATCTGTAGTCTATAGTAAAACTAGCTCTCAACATAGACTCCTCACACCCACCCCCATTTTCATAAACATTTGTTTTTAGATTTTTTTCTTTCTTTTTTTTTTTTGGTCAGGGTCAGTACCAGAGACCTTACAGTGCAGATTTTTTTTTAAACTTTTTTTTTTTCATCTTTGGATGTATACTAGATTGAGCTCACAACATGGGCTGCCTGTCTTTAAAGACTTTTTGTCTGGAACATCTTTTTTTTATGTATCTGTAATAGATTAATCACACAACACAGGTTTTTTTTTTTTTTATCTGTTTGAAACAAACCTCACTGCACAGAATTTCTTACAGAATTCCTTCATTCATAACTCTTTATTTTAGAACCTTTTGTGTGTGTTTATACCAGATTGACCTGGCTAAACAGACTTGCTCCACATACAGAATTTTTGTTTAGAACATGTTCTTGTCTATAGTAGATTGATACTAGAACACAGACTTCCTCCCTTTATAGACTTTGTCTGGAATATTCAGCTTTGTTGGTTGATTTGTCTATAGTAGATTGACCTCACAGCGTTTATAGTAGATTGACCTCACAGCGTCTATAGCAGATTGACCTCACAGCGTCTATAGCAGATTGACCTCACAGCGTTTATAGTAGATTAACCTCACAGCGTCTATAGTAGATTGACCTCACAGCAGACATTCCTCTCTTTCAAGAATTTTTGTCTGGAACATTTTTTTTCTTGGTCTGTACAAGATTGACTTCACAACTCTAACTCCCTTGCCTCGTTGATCTGTTTGGTAGATTTTTTTTTTTTTTTTCGGGGGGGGGGGGGGGGGGGGGGGGGGGGGCTATACCAGACTGACTTCACAACACTAACTCTCTCCCTTCATTGATCTGTTTGGTAGATTTTTATGTTGTTGGGGGAGGGGGGGGGGGGGGGGTAGACTGTTTTTAGGACCATCTTTTTCTTTTTTTAATAGATTTTTTTGTCTATACCAGATTTACAAACTTTTTTTTCTGGACCTTTTTTGTTTTTTGTTTTTTTTTGGGGGGGGGGGGGGGGGGGTATTTATTGTCTCTACCAGATTTATTCCCAACAAAGATCCCCTTACATCAAAGACTTTTCTGGAACCTTTTTTTTTTTATTCTGTACTAGATTGAGACCCCACCCCCACCAATCCCTAACATAATGCTTCCTCCATTTCAGGACTTTATGTCGGAAACATTTTTTTTTCATTTATTCAAAATGTGCCTCCCAACAAAGACTCCATTTTAAAAAATCCTCTATGGATAGGACATGTGTGTGTGTGTGTGTGTGTGTGTGTGTGTGTGTGTGTGTGTGTGTACTTTTTTGTCTATTTACTGTATTGACCTCAGAACAGAGACCTCTTCTTTTCAAAGACTTTTTATCTGGAATTTTTTTTCCAAAACTATTAAATTTGAAAACAACCCTAACTGTATTCCGCCGTTTGGTCTTCGTATGCAGCCTCACGTGCAGAATGCAGGTCTAGACTTAGGAGTTGTGTCCGATTTTTCCAAGTTTCCAGATGAGCCTCCGTGGACCTTTTTCACACCAGAGATTTGTTTTGATCTTGCAGCTTTTCGTAAAGAGTCTACCAGCTCTCTGGCATACAAGGCATTGTATTCTGACCTCTGTTCAAAATTTCCATCTTATCAGAAAATTTTCACTGACGGTTCCAAGTCTGAGGATGGAGTGGCCTGTGCAGCCTACTGCCCTGGGGCTCCTTCTCAGATACTGTTAGAACATATACCTCCAGATGCTTCTGTCTATTCCGCTGAACTTACTGCTCTGGTTCTGGCATTGAAGATAATCTCACAATCTAAGAAGAGGGACTTTCTGGTTCTGTCAGATTCACTGTCAGCGTTGGAGGCCATAGCTGGCCGCAACCTTCAGCACCCAGAACTTTTACACTTTTTTTTACTTTTGACCAAGTTGAAAGCGGATGGTTACAACATTATTTTGGCTTGGATTCCTGGTCATGTTGGCATTGGAGGGAACGAAATGGTTGATCGTTTAGCCAAGAATGCCACAAGAGAGAAACTGTCCAACATATATATCCCCTGCTCAGATCTGAAACCCAAAATTAACGATTATGTGAGAGACCTCTGGCAGTAGGATTGGAACACACAGACGGATAACAAACTCTTTCAGATCCGTCCAAACCTTAAGGAGTTCCTCCCATCTGCATCTGGTGGTCGTAAAGAAGAAACAGTTCTTTGCCGGCTGCACACCGGCCATTCGTATTTTACCCATTCGTACCTTTTAAAGAGTGAAGAAGCTCCGTGGTGCATTCCATGTCATGTGCCACTCACAATGAAGCATATTCCTTTAGAGTGTTGGGACTTGCATGATGTGAGACACAAACATTTTACGGCAGATTCCATGAAAACCTTGTTCAGAGATGTTCCACCTGATGCCATCTTTGAGTTCTTGAAAGAGATTAACATTTTTCATTGGATCTGAGTTTTTACAGTGGAAAGATTTTTAACAAACTTTCGGATGGTTTTTCGATATATTTTAAAGAATTGTGTGAATGAATGACTTGTGAGTTGATTTTAACGTGGTGACAGCCCTGATGTGGCCCTTTGCGGTCGGCTGGGCTATAAGCAACATTATCTTATCTTATCTTCCAAAACTATATTAACATCACAACACAGATTCCCTCCCCTTTAAAGACTTTGTCTGGAACTTTGTTTATATCAGCTTGACTTACAACTAAGATGCCTTCCATGTAAAGGTGTTTTTATTTCTGTAACATTTGAGGGTTTGTTGCAGTTTTTTTGTTGTTATACCAGATTCCATCCATTTAACTTTTTTTTATGTTGAGTAGTATCTGTTGTTCTTGTTGTTAGTTGTTGTTTTGTGGACACAAGATTTATCTTATAATTAAAAAAAAAACCCATCCTTCTTTTAAGGACTGACCCCCCCCCCCCCCCCTCTCTCTCTCTCTCTCTCTGTTTGTTTGTTTGTCTCTCTGTCTGACTGCCTCTCTCTCTCTCTCACTCTCTCTCTCTCACTCTTCTCTCTCTTTCTCTCTCTCTCTCTCTCTCTCTCTCTCTCTCTCTCTCTCTCTCTCTCTCTCTCTCTCTCTCTCTCTCTCTCTCTCTCTCCCCCATCCCTGAGGGAGAAAGAGAGATGGTGATGATGTGGGGAGGTGACAGAGGGGAGAAGAAAAACAGATTGAAAAAGAAAGGAGGGTGTGAAAGATGGACACAGTTTACTCACCACATCACAGGTGTTGGGGTTGATTAGTCTTGGGCGATAGAAAAACAAAGCCAAAAGAAACAAAGCTGATACCTGGATATTGTTAGAAACAACTGATCTTCACTAATCTCTCAATCATCAGTTAGATGAAAACAACAACAACAGTATATCCTGGCTTGATCTTCTCATGAATTGATCTGTGTATTGATTAAGGGCTTGGTGAGTACAGCCAGGTATGTTTTCTTTCTGAACAGATGTGCGTGTGTGCACTGAGAGGCAGCACATGTGGACACTGAGGAGGACAAGAGATTCCTTCCAATGCACAGGTCTCCCTAGTGTTCAGATTTCCCCTGACTTCTGCAGCTGCTCGCTATCAGGGGCTTGAGGCCATCTGTCCATACTGTGATTAGTGCAACAACCTTCACCTTGTGTTCAGATTTCCCCTGACTTCTGCAGCTGCTCGCTATCAGGGCCATGAGGCCATCTGTCCATACTGTGATTAGTGCAACAACCTTCACCTTGTGTTCAGATTTCCCCTGACTTCTGCAGCTGCTTGCTATCAGGGCCGTGAGGCCATCTGTCCATACTGTGATTAATGCAACAACCTTCACCTTGTGTTCAGATTTCCCCTGACTTCTGCAGCTGCTTGCTATCAGGGCCATGAGGCCATCTGTCCATACTGTGATTAGTGCAACAACCTTCACCTTGTGTTCAGATTTCCCCTGACTTCTGCAGCTGCTTGCTATCAGGGCCATGAGGCCATCTGTCCAAACTGTGATAAGTGCAACAACCTTCACCTTGTGTTCATGATGGGTTTTTTTTTTTTTCATGTTTTGCACTTTCTGTAATGACATTGTTGTACAAAACTGAAAACATACATAACAACACGCTGTTTGCATCATGTACAGTGGTGAAGCGTTTGTGTCTGGAGAAACAAGAGGGAAAAAAGGAGAGCAAGATTAACTCAGCTGGATGTGAGCAGAATATTTTATCCTGTTGTGTGAAGGCCAAATCTCCTAGATAATCTTGAAACAATTAAATGAACTGACCGCAGTGAGTTGGTGGGAAACACACTGCTGAGATAGTGGCAGTTAGTCTGTCTGTGTGCTTGATGTGATGCGAAGAGTGTGATGCTGTGAACCTCCTGGGAGCAGTCCAGCCCTGGAAGAGAGTGTCAGACGATGCATTGTTCTGCAGCATACTTTCCCCTCCAAGCGCTGGCTGGGGTGATCGTCTTCTATCTGGTTTATACCTATCTCCCCAGCTTTAAACACGGCACTTCTGTCACCCTTCCTGACTATGTTAGTATCGATGAGGTCATCCGAGGGGACTGGAACTACAACCCTGGTCCTCTTCGTTTTTACCCAGTTAGTTGCAGCCCCCAAAGCAACCTGGTGTTTATCAGGTGTCTTCATTGCAGCACAGGTGATGTAGACATGGTATTTCGCAGGTATGGCTATGTCAACGACCTGCCAGTGGTTCTGCCTGTCGGGGAAAGGAAAGACCTGGGGTGGCCCAGACCCCTCAATGCCAGCCACTTTCGTCCCTCCAGCCATGGGTTCAGCCTGCTGGTAGAGCCTGCCATCTACAACGGCACCGCCATGAGAGGTCTGATGAAGCGGAACACTGTCTTCATTGCCATGATTGGTCATCCGCTGAACGTGTTCGCCTCCACCCTGCACTCCTTCCATATGCTGGAGGCAGCCAACCTGACTGGGACTCAGGGCGTCACAGCGCTGCAAACCTATCTTAGAAGCATCCACAAATATGATAGCATCTTCAAAGGCCAGGCCAGCTTTCCTGGGAGACCATGTCTTCCCGACGGCTTTTCCATCACAAAGAATTTGTTGTCCCACTGTCTAGGCATGCCCTTAGGATTTCCTGAGGACCGTCAGAATATTTCAACTGATTTAGATGCTGTTGGCAGGTACGTTGAGAGTCTAGATTCTGAGTTTTTATTGGTGATGATTATGGAATATATAGAGGAATCGTTCGTTCTTTTGAAGCGTGTGATGTGCTGGAGTTTCAAGGACATTCTCCATCTGAACAGCAGTGAAGATGACGGGGTCAGCATGTCAGTGTCCATGCTCACACAGCATGATGTGGACCTTCATAGACAGTGGAGCTCAGCAGACTATCAGCTCTATGACCATTTCAACACAACCTTCTGGAAGACAGTGCACCAGCATGGGGATGACTTCAAGGAAGAGCTCATGTATTATCGGTACCTGCAGGGGCAGGTGAAGTGGTTCTGCCAGAAGGTGAGGGGGTACGGGGACAGCTACATCCAGTTCCCTGAGACCACACTGTCCCCTGCTTTCAGGGTCACCTCTGAGGACTGCGACCTGATGCAGGCTCCTCTCCTCCACATGCTGAAGGAGCGACATCAGCAGCAGGAGTCTCAACTCGGCAGCAGCTTCTCTGAATTCACTTCAAGGAAACTTACCTCTGGTTGCTGATGTTCTCTGGTGTGTGTGTGTGTTGTGTGTGTGTGGTGTGTGTGTGTGTGTGTGTGTGTGTGCATGAGAAAGTGGGGACAAGCTGACAACACTGTGGAGTGCTGATATTCCATGCAGTCCGTGTGCGTTGGTGGATGTATAAGTGTGTGCTGGTGGGGTGGTGGCCAAATGGTAAAGTATCTGTGTGTAATTAGAAGGAAGGTCCTAGGTCCATGGTTTGAATTGTTGAAGATCGCCTCTCCTCTTCCCAGCACCAAGACCATTAGGCCTGAAATGCATTGGTCTGTGAGCTAGTGTTACTAATGATACAAAGAACAGACATTCTGTTTGCAGCATGCAAGGTGGGGTCAAAGGTGAAGACACCCCACAGCAGCCAGAGAGTCACTTCAGGGTAAAGTCAGTCACCACACTAGTGCTAAGAAGTAAACAAATAAACCAGTACAGAAAAACAGGAAGCACATTGACTCGCATTGGAGCAATGTAAGGATCTACTGTTGCTGACATGCGACATCTGTTCGCATGCAGTGGGTCAAAGGTGAAGACACCCCACAGCAGCCAGAGAGTTTACTCCAGGCAAAGTCGTCACCACACTAGCGCTAAAAGTAAACAATAAAACACGACAGAAAACAAACAGTGAAGGCCCACATTGGACTCCGTCATTGGATGCATTGATCTCCTGTTTGCCCTGAACATGGTCCCGTGATGCTGCTGGTCTGAAGGCCAGGTTAGCTTCTCATCTACATGGTTGGACATCTCAAGCCAGACTGGTTATTTCATGCGATGGTTTTAATACAATGTTAATCAAGGTAATCAATAAACATGTTGGTTCAGGTAAATAATGTCTGTTGTCATTGTTGATTTATGTGCAGCTCTCACAACCGAAAGATTACGTAAACTAGAGTCTTGACAACCAACCAATGATAATGCAAAACAAAGCAATACTATATCATCTTTTTGAATTTCTTCTATCAATGAGGTCTGTAGATTTTGTGTTTCGTTATTAGGTCACTATTTGACAAATGCACCGAGAGGTGAGCAAGAGAACATGGGTGGTATTTGTAGCCTGCAACGGCACTGTAACCGTCAGGACGACCAATGAGGTGACTGGAGGTCTTTGTCCCGATGACAAGTAGGAGACGAAGTGAACACTGTGGCAATTTTTCAGGTACTGTGTATACACATGACACATCTGCGTACATGCTTGCACACACACACATATGCACTTATGCATGCATGCACCATGTGCGCAAAGTGCACCACACACGCCGCGCACACTACACACATCACACCACACACACACACAGCATCCACACACACACACACACACATTCTGAAGCACATCATTAGCAAATATTGTAGCGAAGTGCAGCACACTCAGCCTCTCCCCCCCGATTCCTTGCAACACATGTTTGGCACCCATTTGAATCACACGAAGAATAATTTCTGGGTGCGTTATGAGGCTGTCCCGATTGGCTGTGCAACTGAGCATTATTATGTTTGATGCAAACAACATTGTTGACAACCTGTTTGAAACACTCAGAATATTTCTGGTGCGGTATGAGGCTGCTATTGGCTGTGCAATTTATGCATGTTTGATTAATTATCTTCTTGTCATGTTGGATTTAGCTGTTATTTCCCCAACATAGTATTCACCTGCAGTTGTCCAAATATTAAACCATTGTTATGTTAACGTGAGGAATATGCTGAACTCATATATGTTAATGTGAAGAATATGCTGAACAGGCATTCCAGTGTTGGTTATACATGGTAACATGTTCATTTAACTGTCCAGGTACTTTTGTTGCCTAACAAATTATGCAAAGTGATTTTTTTGTGGTGTGTGATAATGTGATTACTATGCATTCACTCTCTGGAATAAACTGCTTATCAAAAGTGGTTGAATCTGTTGGAGTGAAGTTTCCATTGTCACCTTTCTTCAGAGCAGTTACGTAAACACATGCATTATAGATCCGATGCATGTGTTCTCTCTCTCTCTCTCTCATTCTCTGTCTGTCTGTCTGTCTTTCTGTCTGTCTCTCTCGCTCACCCCTTCTCTTTCTGCCTCCTTCCTGTCTCTTTCTCTGTCTCTCTCTGTTCCTCTCTTCTCCCCACCCTCCCATCCTCCCCACTTCCCCAACACACACACAGACAAAACATGAAAGCCGACATGCCAAGTAAGGGGGGAAAATATGTTTGTGGTTACCAAGTGTAACTTTGTGGCCATGATGCTCTCACAAAAGAGAGAGGGGGGAGGGGAGAGAAAAAAGAAAACTATAGTGGGTCATTGTTATGCCAGTGACCATGTGTGTGACCATGGTCACCAATTTTCCTTAAAAACAGCAAGACTAGTTTGAATGCAGCCTGAATCAATGGTATTGATCCAAGTTCAATATCAAAGGCTTAAAGAAATCGTCTTGAGTGATTTTGATGGAACTTAACATACAAATGCAACATCAACAGGTTTGAAACTTGGATTATTGCAGTATTGCATATCATGAGGTTTGAAACTGATTTTTTTTCAATCATACACCAAGAGGTTAGAAAAAAAACTGTGCTTTTGCCAGTCCTACACCAAGTGTTAAAAGCTCTGCTTTTCCCTGTCGCACACAGATAGGGTTCAAAATCTGATTTTTACAGTCACTCATAAAGAGGTTCAAATCTTTGGTTTTTCCAGACTCATAGTACTCCAAGAGGTTAAGAATTGAATTTTTCCAGTCCACACACCAAGAGGTTTGAAACTCTGCTTTTTCCATCACACACCAAGTGCTCAAAACTCCTGTTTTCTGTGTCATGTACCAAGAGGTTCAAAACTCTGCATTTTCCCCACACACACTTTGTGCTCAAAACTCCTGTTTTCTGAGTCATGCACCATAAAGAATTCTGGGAGAGAATTCTGTCATTAAAGATTCATATTAGCTGCCTATGCAACAGTGCCTCATGATTGCAGTTTTGTATGTACAGCAACATTGTATTTTTGTTGTCAAAATCAGAAACTGATTGTGAGCAACAAAATAATCAGCACACGAAAGGGACCAAAGTTACAAAGTCAGCAAAGGCGGAATCATCTTAAACAACTAAGGATGTCTGTGACAGTTGGTTTGAAAATCAGCCACAGAGAGAATGGAGGCCTTTCAGAGAAGATTATTTACATACTCAAAGAACATACATAATATTTTAATCCAAAACATTGAATTTTGTCATTATGTTCTAAGGCAAGAAATGACACATAAACAATTAAGTTGGATTGCAGAAGGAAATTTTTATTTTATCAATATATATGAAAGATTGGAACAAGTCGACTTCAATAGTTGTATATTTAGAGTTCATTGATAAATAGAATTCAGCACATAGTCCAGCACATTTTACACTGTTTTTGTGTCCTGGTGGAAAGTCAGTATTGATTAAAAGATGTTGTGGTATGAACATGAGCTGCAATTCAGAGTGCAGTCTTGTGGTGCAGTAGTGGATATTTCAGGCTTGTCATGTCTCTGAATCTGTCTGTGCACTGTGGCCCGGTGTGAAGGACCAAGTTCTTTTCTTTGTGGATGGAGATAAGAAAAGATAACTGTACTGCCCCCACATGCTGCAGGCACAATTGATCAAAGAAGGTTTTGAAAAGGTAAATCTGGTGTAGGGCTGGGTTAGAGTTCAGATTAGGATTACAGTAAGTGTGAGTCTGCTTTGGGTCAGGTCTGTGCACTCCAAAGCTGGAGAGTCTTCCGTGTTTGTTTGCTTGTTTGTTTTTTTCATTCATTAATTTTTTTTGGTTCGTTTCAAAGTGAGGTGACTGCAGGTGGAAATTGAAACAAATGTCAGGAATAATTCATAGTGAGTGCACCCAACACAAGGACAAACAAGTTACAAGACAAAACACGATGCGTTTCAGCCTCTTAGGTCTTTAAAATTTAGAAAGAGAGGAGTTAGTTACCACCAGGGACACAGACAAACAAAGTACAGGACAAAGCACAATGCATTTCAACCTCTTGGGTCTTTTTCAGGCAGATACAAATAACGTTTAGGACAGTGAAAATGAAGAACGAGAAACCACTTATCTTCTCATATTCGGCGCACACGAAAATGGCTGTTGGATGAAAACGAGGCCATTAAGGAGGGGATCATGGGAGTGGAAATGGTACTGATAACCTTGATGATAATGGTATTATTGGCAATAATAGTGGCGATAATGAGAACGAAATTTAAAAAAAAAGAAGAGGGTGGGGGTGAAACAGTGGTGTTTGCAGTTTGTTTTGTAATTATTGTTTAAGGGTATGATATATTAGTGACAGTAGTGATTATGGTGGCTTGATAATAGTGCTTAGTGGTAAGGGATGAAAATGATGAAAAACAAAAACAAAAAAGCCCTTCATGGGCGGTGATTGTGATGATAGTAGTTATATGTAGGTAGTTGTTTGTGGGGGTGTGGGTAATGCTAATAATGATTGGAAATGAATGGAAGTGAACAATGGGTAAGAAGCTCATTGTTGGGGGGAAAAGGGTGGGGAGGGTCTTCTTCAGGCAAGCTAAACAGCATTCAGAACAAAGACTATAAGAAAACGAAGAACGAGCAATCACTTGATATGAGAAGATGGCTTAAAATTCTCTCTCTCTCTCTCTCTCTCTCTCTCTCTTCTCTCTCTCTCTCTCTCTCTCTCTCTCTGTCTCTCTCTCTCTCTCTCTCTCTCTTGAACACCAGCAATTCAAGGAACTTGAGCACTATAGAGTCAACAGGCTGGTGGGGATCTGATATTGATGGCTTCCTGGTGCAGACGGGTGCGGCAAGGCAGCAGGATGTAGAAGGACATGTGGGAGACTGCAGCTCTCCACCAGGGTCAAACGGACCTTGGATCCACTTCATGGAGTCTGTTCATATATGGACACAGAACTACTTTCCTCTAGGGGAAGTAATAACTGGTATGACCTGAAAGAGTCACTTCTTCTGTGCTTTTTCTTCTTTTTTTAAAAAATACAACATGGGGACATAAAAAATCAAATGAAGACATCTCTAGGTACTTATGATATTTCAAGAAAATGAAATATGTTATTTGTAGCTGGTTCTCACTTGTTAACTGCAGCTTCACAATGGTCTTGTTCTACAGTGGATTTGCAGCTTTCTTGCAAAAAATGTACTGCATACGGCGTTGATCTAGATCTGCACCTCAGATTACCAAAAATTGATGGGCTTGGGCTTGAGCCACATTTCATGTTTGCACCATGTTGAATGAAAAGAGTAGTCCTTTAGTGTTGATTGTGATGAAATCATGTCATTGAATCACTAACTTACGTGGTAAACAAACCCAGAGCCTGCACTGGAGCCAGGTCCACTCAGCAGATCCTCACCAACAGTGAATGCATTCATTGTCCTGTAACATTCCACCATTTTAACAACATTTGGTTTGATAGGGTTAGCTAGTGTTTGCATTATCTTATTCACAGACAGACAAACAAAAAAAAGAAAAAACCCCAAACCAATGGATCCTAGTGAGAACCAACGGATCCATAAAAAAGTTAGCAGCAAAGAAAATCACCAAATTTGCAGATGGTCATTATAGCTGCCTCAGAACAGTAATGCTGTTATGGCTACCTCGTAACACTCTAGTTATTACAGCTGCCTTATAAAACTATAGTCATTACAGCTGCCTCAGAACACTATAGTTATTTGCCTCAGAACACTATAGTCATTATGGCTGCCTCAGAACACTATAGTCATGGCTGCCTCAGAACACTATAGTCATTATGGCTACCTCAGAACACTATAGTTATTACAGCTGCCTCATAACACTATAGTCATTATGGCTGCCTCAGAACAGTATAGTCATTACAACTACTTAAGAACACTATAGTCATTACAACTGCCTCATAACACTATAGTTATTACAGCTGCCTCAGAACACTATAGTCATTATGGCTGCCTCAGAACACTATAGTTATTACAGCTACCTCAAAACATTATGGTCATTATGGCTGCCTCAGAGCACTATGGTCATTACAACTGCCTGAGAACACTATAGTCATTATGGCTGCCTCAGAACACTATAGTCATGGCTGCCTCAGAACACTATAGTCATTATGGCTGCCTCAGAGCACTATAGTCATTACAACTGCCTCAGAACACTATAGTCATTATGGCTGCCTCAGAACACTATCCACATCCATCACTGACATTGACCTCTGGCAGAGACATGCCAGCTGATAGGTGATGACAGACCAGCAGAAGAAGTCGGGGGTGGGTTTGGCACACTGTCAGAAAACCTGCTCCAGACATTCCCTCCAACAAGCATTGAATGGGAATCCCCAAGGAAGGGGGAAGTGTGGGTGACCAAGGAACGTCTGGCCGCAGGATCATGAAGCACAGATGGGACACACCTGGGGAAGCAGATACAGCACAGATGGGACACGCCTGGGGAAGCAGATACAGCACAGATGGGACACACCTGGGGAAGCAGATACAGCACAGATGGGACACGCCTGGGGAAGCAGATACAGCACAGATGGGACACACCTGGGGAAGCAGATACAGCACAGATGGGACACACCTGGGGAAGCAGATACAGCACAGATGGGACACACCTGGGGAAGCAGATATCACACAGATGGGACACACCTGGGGAAGCAGATACAGCACAGATGGGACACACCTGGGGAAGCAGAAATCACACAGATGGGACACACCTGGGGAAGCAGATACAGCACAGATGGGACACACCTGGGGAAGCAGATATCACACAGATGGGACGCACCTGGGGAAGCAGATACAGCACAGATGGGACACACCTGGGGAAGCAGATATCACACAGATGGGACATGCCTGGGGAAGCAGATACAGCACAGATGGGACACACCTGGGGAAGCAGATATCACACAGATGGGACGCACCTGGGGAAGCAGATACTGCACAGATGGGACATGCCTGGGGAAGCAGATACAGCACAGATGGGCCACACCTGGGGAAGTAGATAATGCAGAGATTATTTTGATGAAATGTTTATGAGAGTGAAGTCGCAAAAAACATCAGTGTAATTCTATAAGTTAAAGATGGAACCATGTCCTGTCCTGTCTCAACACTCCCTGCACACACACACACACACACACACACACACACACACACACACACACACACACACACAACACATGTACAAGCACACGCAGAACACACACACACACACACACACACACACACACACACACACACACACACGCACGCACGCACACGCACACGCACATGCACATACTCACACCATTGATTAAGTTACCGAATTTACCCTCATTTTGTTTGAAACAGGCATTTCCAGACGAGAGGGTGTTGGTGGGGGATCGTTTGGGATGCGGGTACTTGATGGAAATACATACCTTTTCATCTGTTATTGTGAACAGTGTAATTTGCGTAAGTAAAAATGATCCTGTCACAAATTAGCCAAAGATGACCATATTGTGATTTGATAGACTGGTTGGTTGATTTTTTTTTTTCTGAGTGCATTTCTGGGCAAATGTTTCTTTATTTACAATCACAGTGATCAGTGAGATGCGTTCGATTGTAGCAATACCAAAGTATTAAAAAAGTGGAGGGAAAAGTACAAGAAATGTGATATTTTGATCATGTTTTGTGATGTTTGACACACTGTCCTATTGGAAGGTAAAGAACATGAGCATTCTATGTATGCTAAAGAATAAGTGAAAAGATTTTTTCTTTGTTGTGCGATAAACAAGACCTTTAGTGTTGCAGGGGACTTGGCGGGATAATTTGGGTGTTGCGTCTTCCTCTCCCTGCCCATTGTTTTGTGTCCCCCCTCCCCCCAATCCTGTGCTCTCCCAATGATGGTGCACGCCCACATACACACGCTTCTGTCGATGGTGAAATGGACTTCGTCTTCCATTCAGTATACGCAAGGACATAGAGTATAACTGCTAGGTAGTTTTTCTTTTACTCCTGAAAGGTGCAAAGTTTAGGCATCCCCTCTGGATTTGATAGAATAGACTGACTCTCTTTGAACAAAATTGGCAAGATTTTTGTGTGTTACCCTGTACAAATTAAGTCGCTGTGCATTGTATATTTGTGTGGGTCATACTTTAGGTACGATGAATAGGTTATTGATAGACAGGAATTCTTTCTGTCACCTTGTGCATAGCTCAATCATTAACGGGTACATCTTAGCGCAGTTGACACATGCAACATGTATTTTTTGTGTATCAGTCATTGCTACGATGAATAGGTTATTGATAGACAGGAATTCTTTCTGTCACCTTGTGCATAGCTCAATCATTAACGGGTACATCTTAGCGCAGTTGACACATGCAACATGTATTTTTGTGTATCAGTCATTGCTTGCCCCAATTATTAAAGCACTCATGGCAATCTCTCTCTCTCTCTCTCGTTCTCTTTCTGTCTGTCTGTCTCTCTCTCTCCCTCTCTCTCTCTCTCTCTCTCTCTCTCTCTCTCTCTCTCTGTCCTTTGCTCTCACATGGTTTTTTTCCCCCTATTTTTGAGTCACTTTGGGGAACCTCAGTCACATACACATGCACTGTTTATTTTTGTGTGTAAGTAGTGTTTTTTTTTTCAGCCATTATCCTGTGCAACATCCACATCAGAAGTTCTCAAGTTTATCTGTACAGTGGTTTTCTGGGTTTTTTTTTACCCGAGGGTGGTGATTGGAGATGGGGGCAGGTGTGTGTGTGAGGGATGTTGGCCACGCTGACTTCAGTCTTTGGCTAACATTAGGCTCTCTCTATCTGTCTGTCTGTCTGTCTGTCTGTCTGTCTGTCTCTCTCTCTCTCTCTCTCTCTCTCTCTCTCTCTCTCTCTCCTCACATTCGCTTTCTCATCTGTCTCTGTCTCACACACACACATGCACACACGCACACATGCATGCATGTATGCATGCACACGCGTGCTCGCACACACGCACGCGCCCTAAATAAAATTTCCATTATAATAAGCTACTTTTTTTTACTTGGGGGTGTAAAGGATATCGGACTGTTTGTCGGATTCCAAACTAAGTGAGCTTCAGCATCTGATAGGCAAATGTCTCAGCAGAATGCAAGACATACTTGTATCTCTTTCAACTGACTAAAATGACAATTCATGACCCTTCCCCCTGTTGGAGGATACCCTATGCCGCTCCCGCCTGTGCCCTCGTCCTCTTGTCTTGCTCTCCTCCACCCGGAGTTCACCTTCTCTGTAGTTTCCTCACCTTTCGCCGGCCCTCCCCCTTCACAGTTGGCTAGAGGGATTTTTCGCTCAGTAAAATGCAACCGCCAAAACAATTATGGGAGGTATGATATCACGCGTAGGATATGAGATCGTATAATAATACAGGATTTTTATTTGGTACTCTGACACCCCCGTCATTAATTGAATTACAGTTGTGTCCCATGCACTTTGTGTGGTAATAGTTATGTATGTTTCAGCCGCCGATGCATTTAATGAATGTATTTGATATGATTTTTGTGTCTCAGTGTGATTTTTATCACCATATTGTTTGAAATTCACATTTCACAAGTTTCTACTTGATTGTCATCCTTTGAGATGTATTTAGCAGGGTTTTTCTTGACACCTGACACGCTTCGATTATTAATTCTGTTAATGATGCCATCAATGTGCTTTTATGATAAGCATGTTTCAGCAATTGATGCATTTAATGAACATCTTTGAAAGTTTTTTTTTCTGTCACAACTAGTGATCTTTATACTGCTATTGTTTTCATGCAGATCTTTTGCTATATCTTTTTTGTGCGTGTCACCTTGTAGAGCCTTAGCCAAAACATCATATGTCATCATGGGTTGCGTTTTATATGAGATGAATCAGACGTTGATCTTGCAATGTATGTAGCAAGCAGCATTTTATTTCTCTGTCACCCTGTGCATGTCTCAACCATTAACATGTGTTTTGGTTTCATGATCTTGTACCAGCATGAAGTATGCAGTGTATATTTTTGGGGTATCAGTGTGTGTTTCATTTATTGACTGGCCAGCTGTTGGTGTCTTTTTGGTGTGCTTCAGTCGCTGGCACATGTACAGTATATTTTGGTCTGTGTATGAAACAGTGCCCGATTTATTCATGCATGTGATATCCATTTAAGAGGTTCTTAAGATTGTTTGTAGAAGTGTGGAGGGGTAGGGGGTAGTGCCGGGGAGGGGGGGGGGGGGGGGGTTAATGGTGCATTGGCCCACCTGTGTTTCAGTCTTTAATGTTTTGCACATTCTCTCTCTCTCTCTCTCTCTTCTCTCTCTCTCTCTCTCTTCTCTCTCTCTCTCTCTCTCTCTCTCTCTCTCTCTCTCTCTCTCTCTCAATCCCCCTCCTTTCTTTCTCTCTTTTTCTTTTCCATTATGCGCGTGCACACATACATGTACACACGCACATGCACACATATCCGCAAGCATACATGCACTCGCATACACAAGCACGCATGCACACACACAAGTACTCACACACACACACACACACACACACACACACACACACACACACACACACACACACACACGTGCCCCACACACACACACACACACACACACACACACACACACACACACACACACACACACACACATGCTCTCACACACACACACACACACACACACACACGCACACACACACACACACACACACACACACACACACACACACACACACACACACACACGCACACACACGTTGCATACTCGCTGTATATATAAGAACGAGGGGTATACTAATTCTTCGCAGAATTTCAAGACAAACTAATACTAATTCTTCGCAGAATTTCAAGACAGGAGAAATAGTTACTTTGGAACTTACGTTTGTAAATATTTTTGATGCTGTGACACATTTTGTTCACCGAATGTGGTCTTTGATTGTTTTTGTCATCTTTGTACAGATTTTTTTTTTATGTATAGCAATAGAATTTCTTCTTGTTTGAAAATGTGTTTTATTTGTGTACTTCTGCTTGTTGTGAGAAAAAAGGACATTGGCAAATATCATTCTTCTTTCAAAAAGTAGGTTGCAGTGATCATGTATTTATACAATATAATAAGAATGACTAACTTGAGAATATCCTCTTTAAACTGTCACACACATGCACGCATGTACGCACTCATACGCACACACACACGCGCACACACACACACACACACACACACACACACACACACACACGCACACACAGAGCAATTACAACAACGACAGGAAACCAATAGCAAACAGCTGCAAATTTATGATCAGCAGCAACACACCTGTGACATGTTAGCATGATGTGTGTCATTTTTAAAACTACACCTATCACTCAGAAGCTATGTCACTGTATCTGTTTGTTAAGGGTGGTTTTATGACCAACAGATTAAACCAGCAGCTTGAGAGAGAGAGAGAGAGAGCGTGCATGCGTGCGTGCGTGTGTGTGTGTGTGTGCGTGTGTGTGTTTCCTGTAAACAAATCTGTGAGAGAAAAAGAGAAACCTTTGCAGAGTACATGATGTGCAGCTTTAACAAAATCAGAACAGGGATTCTGTGTAATCTGGAAAATGTCGCTGAATAGCTCAATGAGCAGATCAACACATGAGCCCGCAGACTAGAACCTCTTCTGGAGGTAATCAGTGGCCACATGTTTACTTAGCATGGGAACGTACCTCTCCCAGCTTCCCTGTCCAAGATCATACTGTGAGACATGGTCAACAGTGGACATACGTATGTATAAGCATCATTTCTCATCCAAGACAATTCTTACAAGATTCAGTAGAGAATAATAATAATAGTTATTATTTATGGTGCTTAATCTTAAATCATAAACCCTAAGCACTTACAAATACAGAAAGGGTTAAAGAAAACATGAGTGAAACCAATAAGAAGATGAATATTACAGTAAGTACCATGCACCTACAAACAAGGGTGCATATTGACACACACTCATGCACACACACACAAACATGCATACTCTCTCTCTCTCACACACACACACACACACACACACACACACACACACACACACACACACACACACAACACACGATCCCACACACACTGTCTCACAACAACAAACACAACAGCATGCACGCGCACACACATGTACATGTGCACGCACACACGCACACATACATGCACACACACCACACACACACACACACACGCACGCACGCACGCATGCACGCACACATGCACGCATGCACGCACGCATTAGTCGCAGAATCAATTTGATGGGCTAGGGAAGGGGAAGAAAGAACTGCTATTGATAGGTGAAGAGGGTTGTTTTAAGAGATGCTTTGAAGGAAGACAGAGAGTTTGAACTACACAAAGATATTGGGAGTTTATTCCAAGAAACCAGACCCAGAATAGAAAAAGAACTATTGCCATAGGTTTTAGTTTGAAATCTAGGGATTTTGAGCAGCATGTTGTCGGTAGAAGAATGCAACTGCCTAGAGGAAACATAGTGGTGAAGGAGATCAGAAAGGTAGGAAGGAGCTAAGCCATTCAAAGATTTAAAGCAGAGCAAGGACAGTTTGTAGTCTATTCGTTTTTCGACCAGAGAACAGACATATAGCTTACTGCAGCTCCCTGTCCAAGACCATTCTACAGGGTACACTGGGGGGTGGACATATATCTGACCATGACTCCCTGTCCAAGACCATTCTACAGGGTACAGTGGAGGGTGGACATGTATCTGACCATGACTTCCTGTCCAAGATCATTCTACAGGGTACAGTGGAGGGTGGGCATGTATCTCACCATGACTTCCTGTCCAAGATCATTCTACAGGGTACAGTGGAGGGTGGACATATATCTGACCATGACTCCCTGTCCAAGACCATTCTACAGGGTACAGTGGAGGGTGGACATGTATCTGACCATGACTCCCTGTCCAAGACCATTCTACAGGGTACACTGGGGGGTGGACATGTATCTGACCATGACTCCCTGTCCAAGACCATTCTACAGGGTCCAGTGGAGGGTGGACATGTATCTGACCATGACTCCCTGTCCAAGACCATTCTACAGGGTCCAGTGGAGGGTGGACATGTATCTTAATGACTCCCTGTCTAAGACCTTTCTACAGGGTACAGTGGAGGGTGGACATGTATCTGACCATGACTCCCTGTCCAAGACCATTCTACAGGGTACAGTGGAGGGTGGACATATATCTCACCATGACTCCCTGTCCAAGATCATCCCACAGGGTACAGAGGAGGATGGATATGTATCTTAATGACTCCCTGTCCACGACCAGTCTACAGGGTACAGAGGAGGATGGATATGTATCTTACCATGACTTCTTGTCCAGGACCATTGTACAAGAAACAGAGGAAGGTGAACATGAATCTTAATGACTCCCACTCCAAGACCATTCTACAAGATAGAGTGGAAAATGGACCTATGTCTTGCCATGGCTTCCTGTATAACAGATAGAGTGGACAATGGACACATGTCTTGCCATGGCTTCCTGTCTAACAGATAGAGTGGACAATGGACATAGGTCTTGCCATGGCTTCCAGTATTACAGATAGAGTGGACAATGGACATATGCCTTGCAATGACTTCCTGTCTAACAGATAGAGTGGACAATGGACATTATGTCTTGCAATGACATCCTGTATAACAGATAGAGTGGACAATGGACATAGGTCTTGCCATGGCTTCCTGTATAACAGATGTCTACAAGATACAGTGGAGGGTGAACATACATCTCACCACGACTCCCCGTCCAAGACCATTTTACAAGATGCAGTAATAAGCTATAGTAGAGGACAGACACGAGTCTCTCAGTGACTCCCTGTCCAAAGATCATTCTACAAGATGCAGTGGATGATGGACATATCACCAGGACTCCCTGTCTGAGACCATTCTACAGAACATGTGGACATACATCTCATCGTGGCTCCTTGTCGAAAATAATTCAACAATATATAATGGAGGGTGGAAATGTATTTCACATGACTTGGGTGAAATAGTAAGCAAGGAGAGCTTGACAGCAGGTCTTGTGACAACAAACCCCTCCCAGACATGTGTTTCAGCCCTGAACTCTTCACACTCACAGGGTCTGGGCTGCATCCACGTCATGACTCCTGGATGCCCTTCTGCTGTCCATTTTTTTTTCCTGGCAGTGCTGGGATTTGAACCAGCAGCTTCTGGATTGGTGGGCATCTCAAGATGTTGCCTTTTTGGATGGGTGTCTTGCCCAGATCACAATAGGACATCCGTTATAAGTTGAGAAATTCAACCCTCATGAAGTTCACTTTTGGTCTTCCACAACCAGATCCAGCTGGAACTCTTCAGCTGCCTCTGCCATTGCCTCCAGGGTTCTTCTTCTCTTCTTACTGGAAATCTCAAGCTGTTTCATGAGATTGTCGGCTGATGAGCCCACAGATGCCTTGCTGCAACTCCAGTGGACTATGGCTTGGAAGCCAGGTTCCTGCAAGCTGCTGGCTAGACTGGCCTACTTGTCGGTCCCGAGAGATGTGAGTTTGTTTCATTCTGCTTTCATATGGCACAGCAAGTTAGTCAGAATCATTTGTTTTGAGAACCTGATTGGAAAACAAGATCCGGTCTCATGCCACTCTTCATGGTGATCTCTGGATTGATTTCCCAGTTTGGAAAGTCTGCTTAGCTATGCACTGCCAGTCGTCCTGTCCATCCAGCAAACCCATATTCCATGCTGTAGATGTCACAGCTGTTCCAGACCTCAGGATTTGTGTCTTATGCAAGAGACAGTGGAGGATGGCCGTTACAGAGGCAGTGCCAAGAAGTTCTGGAGGGGCGAGGAAACAGACTGGTCTTGCTGCAGCTCCTGTCATCTGTCATTCAGGTCTGAGGACAGAGAGTAGGGGGGGGGGGGGGGAAGGGGGGGGTCCTTGACAGCCACAGACTTCATGATGGGACCACCTCTATCTGTTGTCGTGGGATGATGATAACACCAGTAAATGCTTCAGGTTGTTATGGACTTAGCAGGAAATTAGTTTTTATGGGAAAAAAAGAAAAGAAAGAAAGAAACAGTTGAACAAAACTGATCCTCTTGTAATGTTTTCAATTTGTTTCTCTCTTAAAAAATACACAAAAATTAGAAGAAAAAAAAATGCTTTTCAAGCTTGGAACAATAGCTGTGCCAACATTTTCTCCTCCCCTTTTCTTAAGCTCTTGCAATGTGTGTGTGTGTGTGTGTGTGTCTGTGTGTGTGTGTGTGTATGTGTGTACATTCATTCTTGATAATGCGAACTTGGTTTTATGTCAGTGTGCAAGCATGTTCCAAATACATCTGCAATCACTGCCTGCAGTCAACATTGCTCACTAATCAGTCTTTGGTGTATGGAGTGTCATTCAGAAACCTCTGGGCTGATCACACGCTATGTTGCATGTCAAAACACTGGAGAAATGGTTTCCTAAGTGAGTTTA
>CM065723.1:77307153-77642153 GCA_033310375.1 Conus canariensis
AACTGATATAGATTATGCAGGCTGATGGTGAGGGAATGGGACATGACATCATAACAGGAGGCTGAACGGAACATGTCAGACCAGTAGGCAGATGATCAGGAAACTACAGACGGCACAACATCCATACTCTATGGAACACACTGCTTACATACAGTCATGCCAGTACAGGCTTTTACAAATGCATGCATCCATCCATAGAGATACAGAGGTATACATGCACATTCACATGAACACACACTCACACAACAACTGTTGGTTTTGTTTTTGTGGGGAGGGGAGATGGGATGGAGAGGAGAGAGTGTAGGGGGTATTTCAGCGAACAGGCTAGTAATGCAAGCATCATGATGTAGGTTTTGTTCCCATTGAAGGTCCACACCCAGTTGAGGTGATGTAGCTAATGGGTATGAAACATTCCAGAAGATGATGGGGATGTCGCTAAGAAGACACTGACATCATCAGAAGATCCACACATAGAGATGGGCAGTCACAATGCCAGTTTTTATTTTGTGATGATGGGAATGTCGCTAAGAAGACACTGACGTCATCAGAAGATCCACACATAGAGATGGGCAGTCACAATGCCAGTTTTTATTTTGTGATGATGGGAATGTCGCTAAGAAGACACTGACGTCATCAGAAGATCCACACATTGAGATGGGCAGTCACAATGCCAGTTTTTATTTTGTGATGATGGGAATGTCGCTAAGAAGACACTGACGTCATCAGAAGATCCACACATAGAGATGGGCAGTCACAATGCCAGTTTTTATTTTGTGATGATGGGAATGTCGCTAAGAAGACACTGACGTCATCAGAAGATCCACACATTGAGATGGGCAGTCACAATGCCAGTTTTTATTTTGTGATGATGGGAATGTCGCTAAGAAGACACTGACGTCATCAGGAGATCCATACATCGAGATGGGCAGTCACAATGCCAGTTTTCATTTTGTGATGATGGGGATGTCGCTAAGAAGACACTGACATCATCAGAAGATCCATACATCAAGATGGGCAGTCACAATGCCAGTTTTCATTTTGTGATGGTGGGGATGTTGCTTAGAAGACACTGATGTCATCAGAAGATCCATACATTGAGATGGGCAGTCACAATGCCAGTTTTTATTTTGTGCACACATGGGGGTTGAACTCATGATGTTTGACTGCGGAATGGGTTTTCTGACCAACTGATTCACGAAGGCAACCAAATAAAGCATGAGGCAATGTTGTTATCTGCCAAACTGTGTGGATCTTTATGCCCTGCTGTCAGGGTTACCTCCCTTCCACGTTCCCCGCAGTGTCCTTGCCCAGGGAGAACTCAAGTCAGTCTTTGGTGTTGGCAAGTTCATGGGGACTGTCACACGATGGATTTGGTGCCGTCTTTGGATGGGGTACGCTCACTACCACTGACTCTGCATATGTCTTTGGATGGGGTACACTCACTACCACTGACTCTGCATCTAACCAGTCATCACTGTCAGAAGAGGGCTGTGTATGTGAGGTCCCGTATGTTGTATCAGCACAGGCACCACTGAAGACACCAAAGCGGTGCTGCAACAGTGCAGTGTCTCCTCTGGTGGGTCGCCTCAAAGCGACACAATCTTGATTGCTGCCTGTGGATTCTTGTGCTGATGCGGCTTTGTATGGAGGAGTCAGAATGATATGTGTAGGGGGAAGCCATTGTATTAGCACAGAAGATGAGAGTACATTTTTTTTTTTTTCTCTTTGTCTTCGTCTCATAATGGTATATTTATTATTGATTGTAGAATGCTGTTTGCTTTGTTTATCCTGTTGTTGTGTTGTCCACGGCCAGGGCTGACGTCATTGTTGGCTACTTTTGGCTTAAACAGTAAACAAGTTGGGTATTTTTTGCTCCCATAAGAAAACCTAACACAGAGTAACTTTTATTCAAGACTGGCACAGCCTTTTAAACTTGAATAAAGTCAGACAAATACATAGACGAACAATCTAATAGTGGGGGAAAAAACAAGCGCAGGCTTTTTTCCCCCACTATTAGATTGTTCGTCTATGTATTTGTCTGACTTTATTCAAGTTTAAAAGGCTGTGCCAGTCTTGAATAAAAGTTACTCTGTGTTAGGTTTTCTTATGGGAGCAAAAAATACCCAACTTGTTTACTGTTTATCGTTTACTGTTCCCTGCCTCATTTCATTTCCGATTTTTACTTTTGGCTTAGTTCAGCCTGTTGTTCTGTTGTCCACGGCCAGGGCTGCTGTCATTGTTGGCTACTTTTGGCTTAGTTCAACCTGTTGTTGTGTTGTCCACGGCCAGGGCTGCTGTCATTGTTGGCTACTTTTGGCTTAGTTCAACCTGTTGTTGTGTTGTTCATGGCCAGGGCTGACGTCATTGTTGGCTACTTTTGGCGTAGTTCAACCTGTTGTTGTGTTGTCCATGGCCAGGGCTGACGTCATTGTTGGCTACTTTTGGCTTAGTTCAACCTGTTGTTGTGTTGTCCACGGCCAGGGCTGCTGTCATTGTTGGCTACTTTTGGCTTAGTTCAACCTGTTGTTGTGTTGTCCACGGCCAGGGCTGATGTCATTGTTGGCTACTTTTGGCTTAGTTCAACCTGTTGTTGTGTTGTTCACGGCCAGGGCTGACATCATTGTTGGCTACTTTTGGCTTAGTTCAACCTGTTGTGCTGTTGTCCACAGCCAGAGCTGACATCATTGTTAGCTACTTTTGGCTTAGTTCAACCTGTTGTGTTGACCACGGCCAGGGCTGACATCATTGTTGGCTACTTTTGGCTTAGTTCAACCTTGTTGTGTTGTCCACGGCCAGGGCTGACATCATTGTTGGCTACTTTTGGCTTAGTTCAACCTGTTATGCTGTTGTCCATGGCCAGGGCTGATGTCATTGTTGGCTACTTTTGGCTTAGTTCAACCTGTTGTTGTGTTGTCCACGGCCAGGGCTGATGTCATTGTTGGCTACTTTTGGCTTAGTTCAACCTGTTGTTGTCCATGGCCAGGGCTGACGTCATTGTTGGCTACTTTTGGCTTAGTTCAACCTGTTGTTGTGTTGTCCATGGCCAGGGCTGACGTCATTGTTGGCTACTTTTGGCTTAGTTCAACCTGTTGTTGTCCATGGCCAGGGCTGACGTCATTGTTGGCTACTTTTGGCTTAGTTCAACCTGTTGTTGTGTTGTCCATGGCCAGGGCTGCTGACTTCATTGTTGGCTACTTTTGGCGTAGTTCAACCTGTTGTTCTGTTGTCCACGGCCAGGGCTGACATCATTGTTGGCTACTTTTGGCTTAGTTCAACCTGTTGTTGTGTTGTCCACGGCCAGGGCTGACGTCATTGTTAGCTACTTTTGGCTTAGTTCAACCTGTTGTTGTGTTGTCCACAGCCAGGGCTGACATCATTGTTGGCTACTTTTGGCTTGGTTCAACCGTTGTGTTGTGTTGTCCACGGCCAGGGTTGCTGTCATTGTTAGCTACTTTTGGCTTAGTTCAACCTGTTGTTGTGTTGTCCACAGCCAGGGCTGACGTCATTGTTGGCTACTTTTGGCTTAGTTCAACCTGTTGTTGTGTTGTCCACGGCCAGGGCTGATGTCATTGTTGGCTACTTTTGGCTTAGTTCAACCTGTTGTTCTGTCGTTCACGGCCAGGGCTGCTGACGTCGTCGCCAATCGAGGGCGACAGAGGGCTGGACTCTGACTCGGGGCTGGAACAGCTGCGTCACGTGTGCAGCAGTCTGGGGTGGGTTGCCATGGGTACCTCAGTCAGTCAGAGCTGGGGCAGGTGTGTCAGTTCATCGGCATGGAGCAGATGGACAGTGAGGTGAGACAGGACGCCATGTTTCTTTCTCCTTTCCTCCCTGTCTTCCTGTGTGTCTGTTGTTGGATGACTAGCTTTTTAACCCTGCAACCTCTCTCGTGCAGTATCATACCCCACCCCCCACCCCCCCTCCACATTCTCCGCCCACCTCCATTCTGCATTGTTGTTAATTGTTAATGCTGCTGTTCAGTCACACATACACACACACACACACACACACACACACACACACACACACACACACACACACACACACTCATAAGCTTGCACTCATAGCACATATAATACAAAACAAAGCACAGTTTGTAGTCACCACATTGGCTGAGTGGTAAAATGAGTAAAATGAAAAGAGACTATCTAGATGGCAAAATAACAGTATTAATTCAGTATAGTGTGTCTACGAATTTATTCAAATTTTAAAACATTTCTTAGTGTCAGAAAATAGCATGCAGAAGTCGTAAACTGATTGAACACAAGTGCCTTTTCCATATAGAAATATGCCCTTAAATCTGCATGTTTGGGGTATTGTATAATGAATAAAACAAACTTGTCTCCTGTCTCTCATTTATAACATTATCTGTGCGTGCAAGTCCAGATGATCTTTTGACCTGAATCACTAAGTTTACAACTGCTACATCTAATCAGTGGATGAATATGGCAAACTGCCAGTTGATAAACATACTAGTTTGAAACCAGTTTTATAATTCCTTTGGGACTTGAGTCTAAAAATTCATGCAGTAAACAAATCTTGTAGAGCAAATCAAATGTCTCTTCAAACACATTTTGCATTGGAAATCTGTTGTGTCTCCTACACATCATCACAGTCTGTTTCCACCAGAATGTGTCTCATCCCTGTTTCCTCAGGAGTTGCAGATACTGTTCACCAAGCTGGATGCAGACCGTGATGGCTACATTAGCTTCGGGGAGTTTGTGGAGGGTCTTGCCCGCCATGCCATCACCCCCCGTGGCTTTGAGGCTCCGCTCAGGTCCCCTGCCCTACGCCCTCACAGTGCCAGAAAGCCTCGAACCCCACTCCCTCCAGCTCACCATGAGCGACGGTCACCGGCAGTTTGTGCCAGTGGGGATTCCATCAACCTGTTCTCTTCTATGCAGCTGAATGAGAACTCTGGGTGAGTGAAGTGCTCTTGATTTCTCTCTGTTCTTGTCCTGTTTTTGTTTCCTGAGTTCTTGGAACTGAAAAACAAATGGTCAAAGACAGATGTTTGAAATGTCTGTGTGTCTGTGTGTGGAAGTGTTTGTATGACTGAACATGTATGTGTCATGTGAGCCTGTGAATGAAGATGTATGTTGCACTCTTTCAAATGAAGATGCATACTGACTGGTAAGCAAGAGAGAAGGGATAGGGAAAATGAGAGAAGCAAAAGATAAAGGAATAGACAGATATACAGAGTCAATGACAGCCTGTGATAATATTTCAGCACATTCCATTTGTAATCCTGTATAGACTGAAGACTGAGAGAAAAGAAAAAAGGCAAGAAGTGCTCAGAAGAATCAAAGAGAGTGTGGAAAATTATAAAGGAAATAATCAAGGTAAAAAAAACAGGCATTACAGAACACATGAGAGAGGTAGCATGGAGAAAGTGGAAGAGAAGCTACATTAAGTCTAAAGAGGTGATCATGTAATACACATGATGTAGAACATAGACACAGGTTAGCAACTTAAAGAAAATGATGAGAGACGGACCTAGCGATTGTGCGAAAGAAAAGGTTGCACAAAAGAGAGAGACAGAGAGAATCACCTACAGAAATGAGAGACAATGCCAGAAGAATGACTGAAACAATAATTGGGGGAAAAGGAACAGGCAGCACGGATATACAACACACATCAACTAGAACAAGAGTGCTAAGTATTAAATGGTGATAGAGAACAGACACAGACAAGGAAATCTGACGTCCGATGAAGAGGGATTTCTCTCCTTGTTCTGTCTGTTTCTTGTTTGCATGTGTGCTACTGAATAAGTTCAACAGGCAGCATTGATTTACTTTTAATGTGCTTTTTAATTGTTCCTCTAGGCAAGGACAGTATCCTCAGCCCAGTATTAAGTTTTGTACATGGAATTGAACATTCTCAGACTTTGCCCTAATGCTTTTTCATTGGCAAATAAGAGCAAAACATTTAAATCAAATTTCTGTTCTTGCATCACACCAGCTTAGAATTTTCTTCCAGTTTCTGCAGCTTAGGCTTGATAAATGTTATGTTTTGAGCATAAGGTCAACCGCCTGTCATTTTAGTGTGTAGCAGAGGCCACTTGATCAAGCCAATCATTGAGAGTCAGAATGATGTTGATCAGGGTTTGATGTCAGGGTGTGAATCAGCCAGCTTCATCTCATTGAAGATCTGAAGGCAAGCAAGTGCACTGTTCTCCTTTTTTGTGGGGAAGGGAGTTTCGTTCTTTGTTATTTTTTTCCCATCCCATGCTGAACTAGATGTATTTGTGTAGAGAAAGATACCATGATTATACTTTTTAAAGCTGGCACAAGACCAAACAGTGGTGTCCTCATTTATAATATGTGATGACGGCAATGCTATGATAGAAGAGTGATGACAGCAATGCTATGGTAGAAGAGTGATGACAGCAATGCTATGGTAGAAGAGTGATGACGGCAATACTATGGTAGAAGAGTGATGACGGCAATGCTATGGTAGAAGAGTGATGATGGCAATGCTATGGCAGAAGAGTGATAATGACAATGCTATGGTAGAAGAGTCATGACGGCAATGTTATGGTGGAAGAGTGATGACGGCAATGCTATGGTAGAAGAGTGATGACGGCAATGATATGGTAGAAGAGTCATGATGGCAGTGCTATGGTAGAATGCTATGGCAGAAGAGTGATGACGGCAATGCTATGGTAGAAGAATGATGACGGCAATGCTATGGCAGAAGAGTGATGACAGCAATGCTATGGTAGAAGAGTGATGACGGCAATGCTATGGTAGAATGCTATGGTAGAAGAGTGATGACGGCAATGCTATGGTAGAAGAGTGGTGATGGCAATGTTATGGTAGAAGAGTGATGATGGCAATGCTATGGTAGAAGAGTCATGATGGCAATGCTATGATAGAAGAGTGATGACGGCAGTGCTATGGTAGAAGAGTGATGACGGCAATGCTATGGTAGAAAAGTGATGACAGCAATACTATGGTAGAAGAGTGATGACGGCAATGCTATGGCAGAAGAGTGATGACGGCAATGCTATGGCAGAAGAGTCATGACGGCAATGCTATGGTAGAAGAGTGATGACGGCAATGCTATGGCAGAAGAGTGATGACGGCAATGCTATTGTAGAAGAGTCATGACAGCAATGCTATAGTAGAAGAGTGATGATGGCAATACTATGGTAGATGAGTGATGACTGCAATGCTATGGTAGATGAGTGATGATGGCAATGCTATGGCAGAAAAGTGATGATGGCAATGCTATGGCAGTAGAGTCATGATGGCAATGCTATGATAGAACGGTGATGACGGCAATGCTATGGTAGAAGAGTGATGACAGCAATGCTATGGTAGAAGAGTGATGACGGCAATGCTATGGCAGAAGAGTGATTACGGCAATGTTATGGTAGAAGAGTGATGACAGCAATGCTATGATAGAAGAGTAATGACAGCAATGCTATGATAGAACAGTGATGACAGCAATGCTATGATAGAAGAGTGATGACAGCAATGCTATGGTAGAAGAGTGATGACAGCAATGCTATGGTAGAAGAGTGATGACGGCAATGCTATGGTAGAAGAGTGATGACGGCAATGCTATGGTAGAAGAGTGATGACTGCAATGCTATGGTAGAAGAGTCATGACGGCAATGCTATGGTAGAAGAGTGATGACAGCAATGCTATGGCAGAAGAGTGATGATGGCAATGCTATGGCAGAAGAGTGATGACTGCAATGCTATGGCAGAGAGTGATGACAGCAATGCTATGGCAGAAGAGTGATGACGGCAATGCTATGGTAGAAGAGTGATGACAGCAATGCTATGGTAGATGAGTGATGACAGCAATGCTATGGTAGAAGAGTGATGACGGCAATGCTATGGCAGAAGAGTGATGACTGCAATGCTATGGTAGAAGAGTGATGACAGCAATGCTATGGTAGAAGACTGATGACAGCAATGCTATGGCAGAAGAGTGATGATGGCAATGCTATGGTAGAAGAGTGATGACTGCAATGCTATGGTAGATGAGTGATGACGGCAATGCTATGGTAGATGAGTGATGACAGCAATGCTATGGTAGAAGAGTGATGACGGCAATGCTATGGTAGAAGAGTGATGACGGCAATGCTATGGTAGAAGAGTGGTGATGGCAATGTTATGGTAGAAGAGTGATGATGGCAATGCTATGGTAGATGAGTGATGACGGCAATGCTATGGTAGATGAGTGATGACTGCAATGCTATGGCAGAAGAGTGATGATGACAATGCTATGGCAGAAGAGTGATGACGGCAATGCTATGGCAGAAGAGTGATGACGGCAATGCTATGGTAGATGAGTGATGACGGCAATGCTATGGTAGATGAGTGATGACGGCAATGCTATGGTAGAAGAGTGATGACGGCAATGCTATGGTAGATGAGTGATGACTGCAATGCTATGGTAGAAGAGTGATGACAACAATGCTATGGTAGAAGAGTGATGACGGCAATGCTATGGTAGAAGAGTGATGACGGCAATGCTATGGTAGAAGAGTGATGACTGCAATGCTATGGTAGAAGAGTCATTACGGCAATGCTATGGTAGAAGAGTGATGACAGCAATGCTATGGCAGAAGAGTGATGACGGCAATGCTATGGCAGAAGAGTGATGACTGCAATGCTATGGCAGAAGAGTGATGACAGCAATGCTATGGCAGAAGAGTGATGACGGCAATGCTATGGTAGAAGAGTGATGACAGCAATGCTATGGTAGATGAGTGATGACAGCAATGCTATGGTAGAAGAGTGATGACGGCACTATGCTATGGCAGAAGAGTGATGACTGCAATGCTATGGTAGAAAGAGTGATGACAGCAATGCTATGGTAGAAGAGTGATGACAGCAATGCTATGGTAGAAGAGTGATGATGGCAATGCTATGGTAGAAGAGTGATGACTGCAATGCTATGGTAGATGAGTGATGACAGCAATGCTATGGTAGATGAGTGATGACAGCAATGCTATGGTAGAAGAGTGATGACGGCAATGCTATGGTAGAATGCTATGGCAGAAGAGTGATGATGACAATGCTATGGCAGAAGAGTGATGACGGCAATGCTATGGTAGATGAGTGATGACGGCTATGCTATGGTAGATGAGTGATGACGGCAATGCTATGGTAGAAGAGTGATGACGGCAATGCTATGGTAGAAGAGTGATGACGGCAATGCTATGGTAGAAGAGTGGTGACGGCAATGTTATGGTAGAAGAGTGATGATGGCAATGCTATGGTAGATGAGTGATGACGGCAATGCTATGGTAGATGAGTGATGACTGCAATGCTATGGCAGATGAGTGATGACTGCAATGCTATGGCAGAAGAGTGATTACTGCAATGCTATGGCAGAAGAGTGATGACTGCAATGCTATGGCAGAAGAGTGATGACTGCAATGCTATGGCAGAAGAGTGATGACGGCAATGCTATGGTAGATGAGTGATGACTGCAATGCTATGGCAGAAGAGTGATGACTGCAATGCTATGGTAGAAGAGTGATGACTGCAATGCTATGGCAGAAGAGTGATGACTGCAATTCTATGGCAGAAGAGTGATGACTGCAATGCTATGGCAGAAGAGTGATGACTGCAATGCTATGGTAGATGAGTGATGACTGCAATGCTATGGCAGAAGAGTGATGACTGCAATGCTATGGCAGAAGAGTGATGACTGCAATGCTATGGCAGAAGAGTGATTACTGCAATGCTATGGCAGAAGAGTGATGACTGCAATGCTATGGTAGAAGAGTGATGACTGCAATGCTATGGTAGATGAGTGATGACTGCAATGCTATGGTAGATGAGAGGCAAACAAAGGCGGCAGTGGAATGAACAGTGTGGAGGGGAGCAAAAGAAGGAGTGGGACAATGCAGTCTCCTCTCAGCAGTTGATGGCAATGTTGCTGTGGCTCAGGTAGATGCCTCACCTGAAGAGTCGAGGACTCATGATGACTAGCCATCTGCTGTAACCACATTCATACACATCTTCTCTTCCCCACCGCTTCTCCTTCTCGCTTCTCCCCCTCCCTTTTCTTTTTTTTTAGTTCACCAGGAAAGACATATAGCTATTGTGTGCTTCTTTGTGTCCCAGCCTTTTCCTGTGTCAGTGGGACTAGCTGTGTATCGCTGACCTCCTTCTCCCTTCCCTCTCTCTTTCTCTGTCATTATTTTCAGTATATGTGCGAAGCGTGTGTGTGTGCTCTACTTTTGTGAGTTGGGTTGAGTTAAGTTGTCTCTGTCTGTCTGTCTGTCTGTCTGTCTCCCTCACTCTCCGTCCCCTTCTCTCTTCTACTCTCTTGCTTTCTCTTTAAGTCCCCGCTTCTCTCTCTCTCTCCCCTCCCCTCTTGCAGGGGGATGGAGGGGGATCGCTGGGCTGTAAGCAGCATTATCTCACTTGCTTATCTCCCTCTCTCCCTCATTTATTCATTAATTCAAATCATGGCAAGTAAATGTCACAGACTGTTGCACAGCACCTGAGATATTGCTCATCACACCACCTGCCCATCTTCAGTCATGGTCAGCATGTTGATTTTGTTCTTCCCCAATCTAACTTAAGCAACAAATGAAAAGGGGGTGGGGGTAAATTTGATTCCTTTCCTCACTCAATACTATCCACCCCCACCCTCCTCAGTTCCCCACCCCCACCCATAGCCTCTCCCCAATTTTCAACAGTCATGTTTTACTGCAGCTGTGCTAACAACAGGAGAGAAGAAACATGTGATGGCAGATCATGTCGTATATATATAATTATGTAAAAATTTATTCATGTAAAAATTTATTCACTACCGTGTTTAGTCATTGACTACCTGTATTTAACTTGCCCTTCTCTCTGTCTCTGTCTCTCATTCTCTCCCTCTCTTTCTCTCTCTCTCTCTCTCTCTCTCTCTCTCTCTCTCTCTCCCTTCTTCCTCCTCTGTTCCCCTTCCTCCCTTTCCTTCTCCTTTGCATTGTAGTTAATTTTTTTCCCTTGCCATTAGTGTTGTTTGAGGTTTTCATTTCATTCTCATTTACCACTGTTTTGCTCTTTAAGTTTTTCTTCTAGGTTGTTCACATTATTTAAGAAGACGAAAAACAAATCTCAGTATCACTTGCGTCTATGCATACCGTCACATGTTAACAAGGGGCACTAGTCCATGTGAGGCTTGTCAATGTCTGTTACCCGGAGTGAAAGTATGAAGTATGAAGACTGTGTCATGTGATGTCACTGTGCAGGCTGGTCACAGGGGAAGAGGTGGTGGACTTCTGGGAGCAGCTGAACGTACCCCACGGTGCTGACATCTTGATGGTGAGTCAGAGAGCGCCTAGAGGGAAAGGGAGAAAGAAAAGGGTTGGTTGTGAGGGGCGGGAAGCAGGGGCAGTGAAGGAGGGGGAAGGGGGGGGAGGGGGGTTCAGCTGACTTGTTGCTTTATACTGTGCAATAGGTCAGATCTGCAGACTCAGTCACTTCAGCTGACTTTTTGCTTTACATTGTATGATAGAGTCACATCAGCTGACTTTCTGCTTTACATTGTACGCTAGAGTCACATCAGCTGACTTTTTGCTTTACACTGTGCAATAGGTCAGATCTGCAGACTCAGTCACTTCAAAGAGCCTGAGTTGGCCTTTACTTAAGCTGTATGACATAGGAGAAGAAACAAAGCGGAAACCAACTTTGAGCTAGACCATAAAGATTTCTCTAAGAGTAAAACAAAATTATTTGTTAATATGAGAAAAGTCTTGTGTGGTGTGATGTCAGTACTTGATTGCACACAAAGCATGTGTTAGTTAAGAGGGGAATCAGTCTGAGCTTTTGATGTCAGCACAGAGCCGTCTTCCAGAGTGTGTTATTTCCCAAGACAGAAGACTGCATGGAGGTCTTGGTGGACACTGGGATGGTGAGGGATCTACTGGCCAGCAGGTCACAGGATGGTGAAGTATTTATTGGCCAGAGGTGACCATAAGGTCACAGGATGGTAAAGTATCTATTGGCCAGAGGTGACCAGAAGGTCACAGGATGGTGAGGGATCTACTGGCCAGAGGTGAACAGAAAGTCACAGGATGGTGAATGATCTACTGGCCAGTCGGTGAACAGGTCACAGGATGGTGAGGGATCTGTTGGCCAGCAAGTGAACAGAAGGTCACAGATTGGTGAGGGATCTATTGGCCAGCAGGTGAACAGAGTCACAGGATGGTGAGGGATCTATTGGCCAGCAGGTGAACAGAAGGTCACAGATTGGTGAGGGATCTATTGGCCAGCAAGTGAACAGAAAGTCACAGGATGGTGAGAGATCTATTGGCCAGCAGGTGAACAGAAAGTCACAGGTTGGTGAGGGATCTATTGGCCAGCAGGTGAACAGAAGGTCACAGATTGGTGAGAGATCTATTGGCCAGCAGGTGAACAGAAGGTCACAGGTTGGTGAGGGATCTATTGGCCAGCAGGTGAACAGAAGGTCACAGGTTGGTGAGGGATCTATTGGCCAGCAAGTGAACAGAAGGTCACAGGATGGTGAGGGATCTATTGGCCAGCAGTTGAACAGAAGGTCACAAGATGGTGAGGGATCTATTGACCAGCAGGTGAACAGGTCACAGGATGGTGAGAGATCTATTGGCCAGCAGGTGAACAGGTCACAGGATGGTGAGGGATCTATTGACCAGCAGGTGAACAGGTCACAGGATGGTGAGGGATCTATTGGCCAGCAGGTGAACAGGTCACAGGATGGTGAGGAATCTATTGGCCAGCAGGTGAACAGGTCACAGGACGGTGAGGGATCTATTGGCCAGCAGGTGAACAGGTCACAGGATGGTGAAGGATCTATTGGCCAGCAGGTGAACAGGTCACAGGATGGTGAGGGATCTACTGGCCAGCAGGTGAACAGGTCACAGGATGGTGAGGGATCTACTGGCCAGCAGGTGAACAGAAGGTCACAGGATGGTGAGGGATCTATTGGCCAGCAGGTGAACAGGTCACAGGATGGTGAGGAATCTGCTGGCCAGCAGGTGAACAGGTCACAGGATGGTGAGGAATCTACTGGCCAGCAGGTGAACAGGTCACAGGATGGTGAGGGATCTATTGGCCAGCAGGTGAACAGGTCACAGGATGGTGAGGGATCTACTGGCCAGCAGGTGAACAGGTCACAGGATGGTGAGGGATCTACTGGCCAGCAGGTGAACAGAAGGTCACAGGTTGGTGAGGCATCTATTGGCCAGCAGGTGAACAGAAGGTCACAGGTTGGTGAGGGATCTATTGGCCAGCAGGTGAACAGAAGGTCACAGGATGGTGAGGGATCTATTGGCCAGCAAGTGAACAGAAGGTCACAAGATGGTGAGGGATCTACTGGCCAGCAGGTGAACAGGTCACAGGATGTTGAGGGATCTACTGGCCAGCAGGTGAACAGAAGGTCACAAGATGGTGAGGGATCTATTGGCCAGCAGGTGAACAGAAGGTCACAGGATGGTGAGGGATCTATTGGCCAGCAGTTGAACAGAAGGTCACCCAAGGTGCTCCTCTGCCTCATGTGTCAGGGAGAGGCAGAGTAGAGAAAATTCCCAGGGTAAGCCCTGTCTCTCCCTGCCCGTTCCCACAGACTCACTAGGAGAGTCCCCAGGTCCCAGGGCTGAGCACAAAGAACCCACTCCTGTCCTCTGGTGCAGGCAGCTGGCCTGGTCAGCAAGATCAGCCAGGGCACTGGTCAGCAAGATCAGCCAGGGCACTGGTCAGCAAGATCAGCCAGGGCACTGGTCAGCAAGATCAGCCAGGGCACTGGTCAGCAAGATCAGCCAGGGCACTGGTCAGCAAGATCAGCCAGGGCACTGGTCAGCAAGATCAGCCAGGGCACTGGTCAGCAAGAGCAACTCTGCCCAAACTAGCTCTGGTGAGTCATGCAGACCCGTATTTCAGGTATACCTGAGAGAATCATGGATTTTGGAAAGAGGAAGACACAGCCTTAGGCACAGTAAGACACCATGAACATATCAGATGACTATACCTGTGATTACCATTCAAGTACAGGCCTCATCCAAGTCCCGAGATCTCCCTCACACAAGACACGAACCATGAACCTCAGGTTTTTCTTCCCTGTAAGGTGGATGGGTCATTCACCATGCTTTCCGCTAACCCATCTTTGCTGGTTGCCATGTTGCAGAGCCTGGGGTTTGACCTTCAATCCAAGCTGTCGCTGAAGGAGCTGTCAGCGGCGCTGAATGCGGAGTGGTCCAATCAGATGCAGGAGAGTGGCACTCTGGCCCACGCCATCACCTCCACCTACCTGCAGGAGTTGCTCTGTCTCAGGTGAGCATGGACTGTGGACTGACTCGTGCCTGTATTACAATGACAGTGGACTCTCTCAAATCAGGTGCAGTCTATGAGGTTGGTGCTTATTTGTCTTCAGCGTTTGAAGGAGACATCACTGTACTGTATAGTGAAATCCAGACTGACTACACCAGTGTCGGCATGCCCTGACAGGGATCTGTAAGTAAAGTAAAGTTTTGAGGGAAAGCCTTCCAGGGTCATGTGTGACACCTGCAGCGCTAGAATGGCAAATCATGTGGGACACTAGGAAATGAAGCTACAAAGCAAGGCGTTCACAGGACAGGAGATGTTTCCAGTGGCCCTCTACAGTGACCTTGACTGTTTACTTGTGATCTGTAGTTCCACCACTGTTCAAGTTGGGCCCTGGTTATAGTCAGTGTACTGTCTTCATAAACATCAGGTATTAGGTCTAAGCTCTGTCCCTGCCTTGTTTACTTGTGATCTGTAGTTCCACCACTGTTCAAGTTGGGCCCTGGTTATAGTCAGTGGTACTGTCTTCATAAACATCAGGTATTAGGTCTAAGCTCTGTCCCTGCCTTGTTTACTTGTGATCTGTAGTTCCACCACTGTTCAAGTTGGGCCCTGGTTATAGTCAGTGGTACTGTCTTCATAAACATCAGGTATTAGATCTAAGCTCTGTCCCTTCCTTGTTTACTTGCTGTGATGCAGGTACATGCCCAAACACACGCACACACACACATGCATGCACATACGCACGCACGCATGCACGCACGCACGCATGCACGCACGCACACACACACACACACACACACACACACACACACACACACACACACACACACACACACACACACACACATACACATTCATGTACACTGATACACACACACACTCTCATGCATTCTCTTACACACATACAATACATAAGTACTCCATGCGTGTATGCACTTATACACTATTCATGCTCAAATATATGTTGTGCACATACGCACTCACACACACAAACACACACACTCACACACTTAAATACACACACACACACACACAACACACACACACACACACACACACCGAGAACTGACCTCTGACACTGATGAACCAACCAAAGCTGTGCATGCAGGTCGTGGCTGGACCAGACCAATGAGGAGAGGAAGAAGCTGCGGTCAGACCTGGCCGACGCCCACTCCCGCGTCTCCCAGATGGTGGCCGAGGTGGACGAACGCCATGCTCTGCTGGAAAAGTCTCACGAAGAACAGCTGAAGTGAGTGCAGGAAAATCATGGGAAATGCTGAGGTGGGGTTGCAGTGAAGGACTGGCTTGTGTCAGTCAGGCCGTTTGCATTTCAGCGCATCGGCTTTAGATCATGCGCAGTTGGATCTCAAAACTTAGTGCATCGGCTTTAAATCATGCGCAGTGTGGTCTCAAAACTCAGCAGATGTGGTGTAATGTATATGGACTAGACCGCATGCAGTGACACCTCCTTGATGAAACTGAAACCAAAAGTGTCTTTGGGAAGGGGAGGAGGTGGGGGGGGGGGGACAGTGGAGAAGGAGGGGGATTGTTCCTTCAAGAACAGAGGGGATATAGCATACATTCTAAACAGAAACATGATCAAAAGGTTGGTGAAGGTGCATTCGGGAACTGCTGCATCCACGGCTGTGCGGGCGAAAGTAAGTGGAACATGATTAAGTTTTGTAGGAGGAAATGGTGGGAAGGGGTGAGAGGGTGGCGATTTGACTAAGGAAGAGCTGACTTGTTATAGAGACAGACAACCATCCTTTCCCTCCACAGTCCTTCCCCCTTTCATTAGTTTTTTTTATTGCTTTGTTTTTCTTCAGGTGGTAGGCATGCCTTGTAGTGCACATTCATTTTTGGCAACACAGATGTTGAAGTGTTGTCATTATTGTTGTTTATATGATTAGTGCAGATGAGTGATGTCTAGTACAATAGTGAGAAAATAGTACAAATAAGAAATAGTCAACATTCAGTATTACGTCAGAAGCATCCAACACCTGTGGATTTCATTGATTCGTCAATAAAGAAATTTTGTTTCAACAATTAATTGACCTAAACCAGATGCATGAGGGGGCACACACACGCTGCATGCTCTTACACACTGTGCACTCTCTCTCTCTCTCTCTCTCTCTCTTAGCTTCAAATGACTTCTACACCTAGAAAGTAACGGTGTAAAATGTGTTTGGGTAGAAGTTAAGCTGAAAAGAAACCCTTCCATTTTGGTTGGATTCTGCTACAGGAACCCATCTGAAAGAGTAAACTGGGTCGACAAATTAATTACGATGATGGATGATGGATGGATGCTTGAATCCAAGGAAATCATTTTACTTGGAGACTTTAACATAGACCTTCTGAAAGTACAAAACCAGTCGACGCAAGCATTCAGTCTATTCAATCTACATCAGCTCATTGAATCTCCAACGAGAGTCACACCAAACTCCAAGACACTTATTGACCATATTTATGTTTCAGATAAAACGAACATAACAGAAGTCTGCGTCCCTGTTCTAAACTGTAGTGATCATTATCTAGTTTGTGTCACATGGTCCAAAAAAGAAGTAAAAATTCCCAAAATGGGACACAAGACAATGACCTACCGTTGCTTTACAACCTTTAACAACCAAGACTTTCTACATGATTTGCTTAACTCGGATCTCTCTTCAGTTTTCAACATAACTAATCCAGATCTTGCAGTAGAATTTTGGATCAAAACATTTACTGAAATTTATTATAAACACGCCCCTCTAAAAACAATTAGAGTCTGACATGATCCTAAACCGGCATGGTACACTGAAGAGTTACAGGAGGCAGGTTACCTTAGAGATCTGCTTAAACAACATGGCTATGAAGACGAATCTAGAAAACTGAGAAATGCAATAAATTCACAGAAGCGCAGAGAAAAAACGAAATACTATCGAGAACTAATATCCTCAAACCAGAACCCAAAATTGGTATGGAGAGCTATTAACGAGCTTACAAACAATCAATCTTCTTCAAAATCAACTATAATTAAAGACATCTCTGTCGAACAGCTAAACACCCACTTTTGCACTATTGCCAATAAAATTGTCACGACAGATTCATACAGATCAAACGACCTTCAAAAACTGAAACAATGTAATTTCTCTTTTAACAAGAGATAATTATGTTTTATGAATCTGAATCTGAATCTGAATATTGCCAAGATAAAAACATCAAGTCTGAACTTGATATTCCACCAATAACAGTTTTTGAAGTTTATCACTACCTAATGCACCTAAAACAGTCAGGTACCTGTGGGGTGGATGGCCTAGATGGCAAAATCCTCAAACTATCAGCTCCAGCAATTACAGATACGTTAACATACGTCTTCAATTTATGCATCAACAAAAATCATTTTCCCGATAGTTTCAAAAAAGCGAAAGTCATACCTATCTACAAAGCAGGTGACAGCTCAGACCCTGCAAACTACAGACCAATCTCAATCATTTCCACTATTTCCAAACCTTTGGAAAAACACATAAACAAGCACACAATACACCACCTTAATACATACCACATGCTTCATCCAAGACAGTCCGGGTTTCGACACAACCATTCATGCCACTCAGCCCTAATCAACCTGGTTGATGACTGGCTAAACAGCATTAACAACAATAGATATTGTGGTGTCCTATTTATTGATTTCAAAAAAGCATTTGATGTGATAGACCATAACCTTCTACTTAGAAAATTAAAATTGTATGGCTTATCCACAAAAACTCTTACGCTTTTTCACTCATATCTCACAAATAGGCAACAATGTGTAAAAATTAATACAACTTTCTCTTCATTTCAAACACTTTCCTGTGGCGTCCCACAAGGCTCTATCCTGGGTGCCTTACTGTTCACAATTTACATCAATGATTTACCTCTCCATATCACATCCACCTGTGAACTCTTTGCTGATGATACAACAATACATACAAATCATTCTGATGTTACTGTTCTTGCACACACTTTACAAGAAAGTGCGAATGACCTCGTCAGATGGACTGAACTAAATCACATGTCGCTTCACCCTCAAAAAACTAAATCCATGCTTATCACAACCAGGCAAAAAAGACAAAATCTCACTATTAAGTTTCCTCCTGCACATCTTAAAGATGAACCTGTTGAACAGGTTACATACCTCAAAGTGCTAGGAATAACAATTGATAACAATATGAGTTGGCAAGCTCACATAACCTCACTATGCAAAAAAGTTTCACAGAAAGTTTATCAACTCTCCAAGATCAAATGCTTCCTCGACCTGCATTCACGCAAGCTCTTTTTCCAGTCTCATATTCAATCATACATAGACTATGGATCTACTCTATGGGACTGTGCTAGCACTAACACCCTCAAACCATTGTTAAGCCTACACAAGCGAGCACTCAAATTAGTCCTCCTAAAAAGCAGTAGTCTTCTGGACTCGGACTATAAAAAGATTCAAGTTCTCCCATTAAGTCTGAGATTAGAATACAACAAAGGGATCATAATGCACAAGATTGTGTTTGGGAAGACACCCTCAACATTAGTTCACAGATTCTCAATAAATTCCTCAAGGACTGTACCCAAACTTCATGTCCCTGTTCCTAGAATTGACGTATTCAAGTCCAGTTTAACATATTCAGGTTCCTGGCAATGGAACTTGCTCCCTGAATCAACCAAACAACGCCAATGCATATCAACCTTCAAACACCATTATTCCAACCATCTTATGTGCCAGTACTTGCATACTCCGCCATAAATCCACCACCAATCACCACCACCCTCTTTGCCTTATGTATGTACCTGACTATTTAGAAAGTGTTTTTGTACTTGAAATGCACATGTATGTTATTTTGTTTAGTAAGTATGTCTTATATGAGTGTGTGTGTGTGTGTGTGTGTGTGTGTGTGTGTGTGTGTGTGTGTGTGTGTGTGTGTGTGTGTTTCCTACTACCTCCTGCCCTCTTGTCATTCTGTCGATATGCTTATATTATGTGACTCTCTCTCTCTCTCTCTCTCTCTCTCTCTCTCCCTCTCTCTCTCTCTCTCTCTCTCTCTCTCACGGTTCTGCTGGAATGACTTGATTTATTATCCATATGACATCCCCTCCTACCCGTGGCGACTGGGCTATCATTATGCATTTCCCACCTCCATTTGTGCTTTATTTTCTATCCCCCCCCCCCCCCCCCCCTCCGGGTGCTTCAAAATCGATTGTCTTGTATCTCTTTAGAATTTTTTGATTGTCAGATTGTTCTAAACATGCTCTCTTATCGCACCCACTCTCGCCTCTTTCTCCCCCACCCCCTCTCTCTCTCTCTCTGCAGACTTACCCCGCACTCCCTTCGCTCCTGCGTCTCTCTCTCTCTCTCTTTCTCTCTCTCTCTCTCTCTCTCTCTCTCGCTCTTTTTTTTTTTTAATTTTAACCCCGTATTGTATTGTAGTTCTAGTCATTTTTTGCATGCTTCCTTTGTTACTTTTTATTTTATATTGTTGACCCTACTCAGGGCAAGGACTGGATGTAAAAAAGCACGTCAGTGCTTATCTATTATCCTCGTCAATAAAGAATTTTGTCTTGTCTTGTCTTGTCTTGTCTCGTCTTGTCTTGTCTTGTCTAGTCTTCTCTCTCTCTCTCTCTCTCTCTCTCTCTCTCTCTCATGATATCACATTATTTTGTGAAAAGAGGTAAAATGAAAGTAGTCCTCTAGTTCTGCTGAACTGCCCTGAGAGTGGCTGTACACCCAGGTGGATCATTAGCAGGTAACTGTGTCCAGTGGTCAGCACCTGGTGCCTCCCCTGGACTCTGTCAATCAGGATAGATGTCAACTGCTTTTATTGACAGGCCCTTCAGCCGCTGTGACAGATGTCCACTCATCAACATGCAAGGCCCATAAATCTCGTTTCCTTTACGACCCAGGAAGGGCTGCCTCCAATCAGGCGTGTGGGATAGTTCTCACACAGGAAGCTGTGACATAGACATTATAGTGTACAGCACTTATTTACTGTGATCATTTCTGCCGTTTATGGTGAGAGGTTTATAACTGAAGTCTAACAGCACATGGCTGTTATCATGGCTACTGCGTGTAAGGGGATTGGGGGGGGGGGGGGGGGGGGGAGATGAGTGGGAGAGGGTATGTGGCATTGTGTTGGATTTGTGAGAAAGAATAAAATGACATCAGTCAAGACAGGCAACAGTCCTGTGGCCACTTTTCACCTGACCGACAAGATGTGACATCCCACAGCAGCTTGGCTGATAGTGGATGTTGTTTAAGGAGTCGGGGAAATGTAGAGCTGCTTGCTGACCAGTTTCCCAACAGAAAAAAAATGTCAGCTTTGACTCATACTTCTGATCAGTCACTCTGTCTCCATTTCAGTACCATTTGTTTTAGTTTATATTATTTTGTTTCGTTTTATTTTATTTTAGTTTTGAGTTTTTCAAATGGATTGAGGCAATCATAAGTTAAAAGCAAAAGACCCAAACTTCACAAATTATTTCCAGACTTTGTCAATGAACATCCCATAATGACATACCCATTTTCAAACAACTCGACCATAAAAGTCAAAGCCTGTAGGACATTGATGTCCACTCAGTCGGCATATAAAATACTGTTTTTCCACAGCTAACGATGTGATTATAACTTGGATCTCAACATAGCCCAGTCACGAAAGTATGATTTTTTTTTTTTTAACAGATCCTAATACTGACTGTTTTGTTTCAAGATTTCAAGAGTTTTGTGTAGAAAAATGCCATGTTTAATCATAAGAAAGGTATGTGAATGTGGATCTTCTCTGATCATTTCCCTTTTCCTTTATTCTCATAGTTTTTCTTATGAAGTGCATGGAGCTCTTCAGTTTGAAAGAGGAACACACTATGAAAATATTCTGATATGATGAATATCATCATTAGGCTGAGATTGACAATACACACAATCCTTAGCAAAATATGATATGATTTTGATGTTTCTCTCCGCTTTCCAAGGGTGTCTTGACACACAAGCAAACAGCACTGTCGCTGCTGTTTTACTGTTTGTCATGGCAACTAAATGGGTGATGGGAAATATTTGGCCAGCCCTACTTCTCTCTTCTCTCCCAAAATGAAATCTGTTGCTCCTGCGCAGAGGGCAGGTTGTGGTATTGACGATATGGCCAAAACAAGTGATCCCCTGCCCCAAACAGTCAGGCAGCTATGACTGTCCTAAGGTGGTGGGATATTGTCAAACCTTTCAATACAGACATTGAGGTGAGAAGTCTCCTCCCTGCAAAAACGTTTTCTTCTGGAACATTAGTTTGAACTTGATTTACCTTCTAGTAACGACTTGTTTTTGCTAAAAAAAAAAAGAAGTTTTTTTGTCTGTATCAGGTTTACTTCCACTTGCATCAAATTCTGTCTGGTCAGCCTCTCTCACTGACTGTTCCATTGGAGCATTTTCTCAGCCGTACATTCCACTAGCTCATGTATCTACCTTATATTGTCTATAAAAGATGCTTACCAGATTCATCAGTTACAACAACAAAGTCATTCTATCACAAGTGAATGACAGATGTCTACAATAACTTTTCTTCTCACCATGATATGAATTTGGAGAATTTTTTACCTTTGTCTCGTAATCGGAAATGCAGAAGTTACTATACTTGAATATTATGTGCTGTTAACTTTATTTTGTCCGACTTATTTATTTGAGCCTTTGTTTCTCACAAAAGGGACATGCACATACCTTTGTTTTCATTGTTTGTTGAAGTTTTACACAAAAACACACTTAGACCTTTTTGGGACTCGTTCAGAAAAAAACAATGTTTACATCATCTGCAAGAATTGTGAAATATGGTTTCCATGGGTTGCAGACAATGCACATAACTCAAATTTTTGTTCACAAGAATTCACATACACCCACGAACTCATGTGTATATACACACACTCACATGCACAGAGTATGTTAGACACCGGTGGGTTTGGATTTCATGTGACAAAGGGTTTCTGTGCAACCAGAACATCAGGATCAGCTGCAGTACACACACTCACACACATGCACACACACACACACACATGCACACACACACACTCACACACACACACACACACTCTTTCTCTCTCTCTCTCTCTCTCTCTCTCTCACACACACAACGTCACAATGTTAGTCACAAAGGGGTGAAGATGTGGTGTGATGAGCGGAGTGCCTCTGCCTGTCAGAGCCGTGGAGCAGGACCATCAGGACCAGCTGCGGCAGATGCAGTACAAGCTGGAGCAGGAACAGGAAACCCAGAGCTCGCAGTCGGCCCTCCTGCGTCAGACCTCAGAGCAGCTGCAGGACCTCCATCAGCAGGTGTCCCAGCTCCAAGACAGGCTGGAGCAGGCTGACTCTGTGAGGCTTCTTTCGTCAGTTGTGTGTTATAGTGTGCTGCAGTGAGTTGTACTGTGTCAACTCTGTGAGGCTTCTTTCGTCAGTTGTGTGTTGAACTGTGCTGCAGTGAGTTGTACTGTGTCAACTCTGTGAGTCTTCCTCTGTCAGTTGTGTGTTGAACTGTGCTGCAGTGAGTTGTACTGTGTCAACTCCGTGAGTCTTCCTCAGTCAGTTGTGGGTTGAGCTGTACTGCTGTGAGTTGTACTGTGTCAACTCCATGAGTCTTCCTCTGTCAGTTGTGTGTTGAACTGTACTGCAGTGAGTTATACTGTGTCAGCTCCATGAGTCTTCCTCTGTCAGGTGTGTGTTGAACTGTGCTGCAGTGAGTTGTACTGTGTCAACTCCATGAGTCTTCCTCTGTCAGTTGTGTGTTGAACTGTACTGCAGTGAGTTATACTGTGTCAGCTCCATGAGTCTTCCTCTGTCAGTTGTGTGTTGAATTGTACTGCAGTGAGTTGTGCTGTGTCAACTCCGTGAGTCTTCCTCTGTCAGTTGTGTGTTGAACTGTACTGCAGTGAGTTGTACTGTGTCAACTTAGTCTTCCTCTGTCAGTTGTGTGTTGAACTGTACTGCAGTGAGTTGTGCTGTGTCAACTCTGCGAGTCTTCCTCTGTCAGTTGTGTGTTGAACTGTACTGCAGTAAGTTGTATTGTGTCAACTCTGCGAGTCTTCCTCTGTCAGTTGTGTGTTGAACTGTACTGCAGTGAGTTGTATTGTGTCAACTCTGTGAGTCTTCCTCTGTCAGTTGTGTGTTGAACTGTACTACAGTGAGTTGTACTGTGTCAACTCCATGAGTCTTCCTCTGTCAGTTGTGTGTTGAACTGTACTGCAGTGAGTTGTACTATGTCAACTGACTCTTCCTCTGTCAGTTGTGTGTTGAACTGTACTGCTGTGAGTTGTACTGTGTCAACTCCATGAGTATTCCTATGTCAGTTGTGTGTTGAACTGTGCTGCAGTGAGTTGTACTGTGTCAACTCCGTGAGTCTTCCTCTGTCAGTTGTGTGTTGAACTGTACTGCAGTGAGTTGTACTGTGTCAGCTGTGAGTCTTCCTCTGTCAGTTGTGTGTTGAACTGTACTGCAGTGAGTTGTACTGTGTCAACTCCGAGAGTCTTCCTCTGTCAGTTGTGTATTGAACTCTGCTGCAGTGAGTTGTACTGTGTCAACTCCGTGAGTCTTCCTCTGTCAGTTGTGTGTTGAACTGTACTGCAGTGAGTTGTACTGTGTCAGCTGAGTCTTCTTCTGTCAGTTGTGTGTTAAACTGTACTGCAGTGAGTTGTACTGTGTCAACTCCATGAGTCTTCCTCTGTCAGTTGTGTGTTGAACTGTACTGCAGTGAGTTGTACTGTGTCAACTCCATGAGTCTTCCTCTGTCAGGTGTGTGTTGAACTGTACTGCAGTGAGTTGTACTGTGTCAGCTCTGTGAGTCTTCCTCTGTCAGGTGTGTGTTGAACTGTACTGCAGTGAGTTGTACTGTGTCAACTGTGTGAGTCTTCCTCTGTCAGTTGTGTGTTGAACTGTACTGCAGTGAGTTGTACTGTGTCAACTGAGTCTTCCTCTGTCAGTTGTGTGTTGAACTGTACTGCAGTGAGTTATACTGTGTCAACTTAGTCTTCCTCTGTCAGGTGTGTGTTGAACTGTACTGCAGTGAGTTGTACTGTGTCAACTGTGTGAGTCTTCCCTGTCAGTTGTGTGTTGAACTGTGCTGCAGTGAGTTGTACTGTGTCAACTGAGTCTTCTCTGTCAGTTGTGTGTTGAACTGTACTGCAGTGAGTTGTACTGTGTCAACTCCGTGAGTCTTCCTCTGTCAGTTGTGTGTTGAACTGTACTGCAGTGAGTTGTACTGTGTCAACTCCGTGAGTCTTCCTCTGTCAGTTGTGTGTTGAACTGTACTGCAGTGAGTTGTACTGTGTCAACTGAGTCTTCCTCTGTCAGTTGTGTGTTGAACTGTACTGCAGTGAGTTGTACCGTGTCAACTCCGAGAGTCTTCCTCTGTCAGTTGTGTGTTGAACTGTACTGCAGTGAGTTGTACCGTGTCAGCTGAGTCTTCCTCTGTCAGTTGTGTGTTGAACTGTACTGCAGTGAGTTGTACTGTGTCAACTGAGTCTTCCTCTGTCAGTTGTGTGTTGAACTGTACTGCAGTGAGTTGTACTGTGTCAACTCCGAGAGTCTTCCTCTGTCAGTTGTGTGTTGAACTGTACTGCAGTGAGTTGTACTGTGTCAACTCCGAGAGTCTTCCTCTGTCAGGTGTGTGTTGAACTGTACTGCAGTGAGTTGTACTGTGTCAACTTAGTCTTCCTCAGTCAGTTGTGTGTTGAACTGTACTGCAGTGAGTTGTGCTGTGTCAACTCTGCGAGTCTTCCTCTGTCAGTTGTGTGTTGAACTGTACTGCAGTGAGTTGTGCTGTGTCAACTCTGCGAGTCTTCCTCTGTCAGTTGTGTGTTGAACTGTACTGCAGTGAGTTGTATTGTGTCAACTCTGTGAGTCTTCCTCTGTCAGTTGTGTGTTGAACTGTACTGCAGTGAGTTGTACTGTGTCAGCTCCGAGAGTCTTCCTCTGTCAGGTGTGTGTTGAACTGTACTGCAGTGAGTTGTACTGTGTCAACTCCGAGAGTCTTCCTCTGTCAGTTGTGTGTTGAGCTGTGCTGCAGTGAGTTGTACTGTGCTCTTGTGCTGTGTATTGCTATGTTGTGTTGTAGTGTGCTTCTAGTACTTTGTATTTTGCTGTGTTGTACTGCATTGCACTCAAATTGTAATTGTGTCATGTTGTACTTGTGTAGTACTATATTGTATTGTTTGTGTTGCATTGTATTGTGTTCATTTGTATTAAGCTACATTGTAGTGCATTGCAGTGAATGATGTTGTACTGCTGCATCGCACTGTGTTATATTGTGTTGTTATGTGTGGTACTTGATTGTGTAATGTTGTACTGCATTGTATTGTTGTGCATTGTTTGGTGGTGTTTTGTCTAGCTCTCTTGTCACAGCTAATTTGCCAGTTTGAAAACCAGGCTGCCCTCCCCAGCAGTAACCCATTGCTTTGGTTCAGCTTTTTTTCCTTTCTTCATGTCTTGTTGCTGACCTTTCAAAGTTGAGATTTATACAGAATTTTGCCAGGGCCAGCAACTGGTGAAGGACCTTATTTATCAAGGACCCATTGGTCTCTTTATAGTTCAGACTTATACAGTGAATACTTAGTATGTTATATTTAAAAGGAAAAAAACATATGTGTGGGCCCTTTTGTTTGTGTTGATCCATGATTATGACAGTGTGAGTAAAGCAGCATCCATCTTCCAACTGAACCATCCAAAGACGTCAGGCTGGGAAGGTGACACAGCCACTGGCTGTGTCAGGGCTGAAAGGGTTAAGGCATCCATCTTCCAACTGAAGAGTCCACAGATGTCAGGCTGGGAAGGTGACACAGCCAGTGGCTGTGTCAGGGCTGAAAGGGTTAAGGTATCCATCTTCCAACTGAAGAGTCCACAGATGTCAGGCTGGGAAGGTGACACAGCCACTGGCTGTGTCAGGGCTGAAAGGGTTAAGGCATCCATCTTCCAACTGAACCGTCCACAGATGTCAGGCTGGGAAGGTGACACAGCCAGTGGCTGTGTCAGGGCTGAAAGGGTTAAGGCATCCATATTCCAACTGAAGAGTCCACAGACGTCAGGCTGGGAAGGTGACACAGCCACTGGCTGTGTCAGGGCTGAAAGGGTTAAGGCATCCATCTTCCATCTGAAGAGTCCACAGATGTCAGGCTGGGAAGGTGACACAGCCAGTGGCTGTGTCAGGACTGAAAGGGTTAAGGCATCCATCTTCCAACTGAAGAGTCCACAGATGTCAGGCTGGAAAGGTGACACAGCCAGTGGCTGTGACAGGGCTGAAAAGGTTAAGGCATCCATCTTCCAACTGAACAGTCCACAGATGTCAGGCTGGGAAGGTGACACAGCCACTGGCTCTGACAGGGCTGAAAGGGTTAAGGTATCCATCTTCCAACTGAACAGTCCACAGATGTCAGGCTGGGAAGGTGACACAGCCACTGGCTCTGACAGGGCTGAAAGGGTTAAGGTATCCATCTTCCAACTGAAGAGTCCACAGATGTCAGGCTGGGAAGGTGACACAGCCAGTGGCTGTGTCAGGGCTGAAAGGGTTAAGGCATCCATCTTCCAACTGAACCGTCCACAGATGTCAGGCTGGGAAGGTGACACAGCCACTGGCTCTGACAGGGCTGAAAGGGTTAAGGCATCCATCTTCCAACTGAACAGTTCACAGATGTCAGGCTGGGAAGGTGACACAGCCACTGGCTGTGTCAGGGCTGAAAGGGTTAAGGCATCCATCTTCCAACTGAACAGTCCACAGATGTCAGGCTGGGAAGGTGACACAGCCACTGGCTGTGTCAGGGCTGAAAGGGTTAAGGCATCCATCTTCCAACTGAACCGTCCACAGATGTCAGGCTGGGAAGGTGACACAGCCAGTGGCTGTGACAGGGCTGAAAAGGTTAAGGCATCCATCTTCCACTGAAGAGTCCACAGATGTCAGGCTGGAAAGGTGACACAGCCACTGGCTGTGTCAGGGCTGAAAGGGTTAAGGCATCCATCTTCCAACTGAACCGTCCACAGATGTCAGGCTGGGAAGGTGACACAACCAGTGGCTGTGTCAGGGCTGAACAGGTTAAGGCATCCATCTTCCAACTGAAGAGTCCACAGATGTCAGGCTGGGAAGGTGACACAGCCACTGGCTGTGACAGGGCTGAAAGGGTTAAGGCATCCATCTTCCAACTGAAGAGTCCACAGATGTCAGGCTGGGAAGGTGACAGCTACTGGCTCTGTCAGGGCTGAAAGGGTTAAGTGTGTGCTGCATTTATGGGACCTCAGTTCATCATCTCATCCAAAAGACTAGCTCTCCGACCACTTACTAAGGCCCAGTAGGGAGAGAGAGAGAGAGAGAGAGGATGGAGGGAGAGAGAGTGGGTGGAGGGAGAGAGAGAGTGGGTGGAGGGAGAGAGAGAGAATGGGTGGAGGGAGGGAGAGAGAGAGGGTGGGGGGAGAGAGAGAGAGAGAGGGTGGAAAGGGAGAGAGGTTGAAATGTTCTTGCTTCCAAAGCAAGTGTATGATCCACATAGCCCGTGGTCTAGGCCTACAGAATAATGATGGCCTCCTTTGTTGACACAGTAACAGGTGGTGTCTGAGTCAAGGCTCCCACACATACACACAATACACACACACCTTTACCTTTTTTTTTTTCTAGATCAACACTGATCAGTATAGAAGTCTTGGCTTCACATCAACATGGTTGGTGGTATGACAGTGCTGCTGTCAGGCTCCTTCACTGATGCAGAAGCAGAATGGTACGATGGTTTTGATCTTCCTTCTTGAAGTACAGACAGAATGCTCTCAAACGGCAATATCTGTGGTGTCCTTGTTTTCAGTGTTAAAGAAAACCAAGCAGAAGAAAAGGGAGAAGGTAAAAGAAGGAAAAGGCATAGAACCCACACAGGTGATGGCGAAACTTTCAGTGAAAGGCAGCTGCACAAACACTGGTGGTCGTCTGTAGTTTGAATATTGGATTGCTGCAGTTCATGCTGTTTATGCCCAGACAGTCTCCGCTCAGAGAGTGTATGATCAGCTCTTCAGAGATATGAATATGAAACTTCAGGTTTCAGATCAGTGTAGGGGATAGATGATGTGGATAAAATGTCATCAGAGGCATTGTTGGATAGATGATGAGCCACCTCATTGCCTTGAATGGCAACCTGACAGTGACCCCAGCCAGGAACAATGTTGTAACCATCAACTTGCGTTTGTTTGTTTTTTGTTTTTACTCTGCCCAGACCAACTACTACCCAAAGTTTAGTCTGCTGTGGGCTCCATTGGGAAGATGTACCACACAGTCGAGTTTCATCAACTTAATGAATATGTCTCTTGGACTGTTGCTTAAATTTCCAGATCAACACTGCAGGTGTCTGTATCTCCCAGGCCTATAATTATGAAAATAAGCATACGGTGCAGCCCTGACATGTAGACTCAGTCTGAGATGGAACTCCACTGTAACACTTTCACAATCCTCTTTCTCATTGATCAGTAAAAAAACAAACAAACAAAATGTAAAATCTTGGATTTTGTGGCCCTTCCTGCCATGCCATCATGGTGACCTCAGCTTGATTTCCTCAACACATCGGCCATTGGCCACTTCATGTCCAGCCTGCTGATGTCAGCCACTTCATGTCCAGCCTGCTGATGTTAGCCACTTCATGTCCAGCCTGCTGATGTCAGCCACTTCATGTCCAGCCTGCTGATGTCAGCCACTTCATGTCCAGCCTGCTGATGTCAGCCACTTCATGTCCAGCCTGCTGATGTCAGCCACTTCATCCAGCCTGCTGATGTCAGCCACTTCATGGGCATTGTCAGTGCAAGGGCAGTGGAAGGACCTCTCTAGGGTGGGGGATGCTTACTCATGCTGGCTTCACGACTAAGCAACTATTGTCGTCAGTAGGGGGCCCAGTAGGCATGTCCTGCATGTATGTGTGATCAGAACAGGCTCCACTGAACACCACCAAAGGGACTGCTGTAGTGCTGTGTCTCCTCTGAACACCATCAAAGGGAATCTGCTGTCTCCTCTGAACACCACCAAAGGGACTCCACTGTAGTGCTGTGTCTCCTCTGACAGGTTGCCTCAAGGTACCTAGACACTGGCTGCTCCCTGTGGACCACCGGTGTCAGGAATGTGGCAGGACAAGCGGCAGTGTAGCAGTGGATGGAGAGTCAGAAAGAGTGATGTGGGGGTAGTGCCCTGAAGTGGCACAGAAGAGTAGAAAGAAACTCGTGGAGAGCGTGGCAGCAGAGAGTCCTCAGAAGAGAAGCCCCCTTCAAGCAAGTGTTTCGGCCCTTATCTCCTGACACTCTAGGGGGGTTGGGCCACACCCGGTTCATGACTCCGGATGTCCCTCTGCTGCCCCTTTTTTTTTTCCCATCTTGGGACGAGCCATGGCTGGGATTCGAACCCATGACCCTCTGGACATGCTCATTTTCCACTTAATGACTCGCGCTTTAACCACTGAGCCACAGGGACACCTGATATTTGTAAGGAAATTAAGCCTTATGAAGTTCACTTTTGTTCCTCCTTGACCAGATCCAGCTTGAACACCCCTCTGCCGCTTCTGCCATTGCTTTCAGGGCTCTGGTTTTTTCCTTCCCTGCAACTGAGAGCTGTTTCATGAGGCTGTATGCAGACGTTCCAACAAACCCCCTAGCTCCAATTTCTGCAGTGAGGACTTTGACCTGATAGCCTTCTCTCCTCAGGCTGTTTGCCAGATCAGCATACTTTTCAGTCTTGTAGATTTGAGCTGCCTCCATTCTGTTCTCATATGGCACCGTGAGCTCGATCATGATCAGCTGCTTGGTTGACTTAGAGTGGACTACTATGTCTGGTCTCATGCCACTCTTGCTGATGATCTCTGGGTGACTCTTCCATTCTGGGAGGTCTGCAGTGCACTCCCAGTCATCTGCCCCGTCCAGCAGACTCTGCCTGCATGTTTCGAGTGGCACTGTTGTTCTTGGCCATGATTTGCTGCCTCCTGCCGTGAAGAATGTTGCGGGTGCTTTTGGAGTCCTGATTTTCCCTTTTGTGGTGTTGGTACTAGCCCAGACTACTTGTACAATCTCTTTGAGCACTTGGTTGTGCCTCCATGTGTACCTTCCTTGAGCCAGGGCTACTTTACATGAGCTTAGGACATGCTCCACTGTTTGTTTTTCATGGCAGAGGGGGCATGCAGGATCGTCTGTTTTCCCCCACTTCACCAGGTTTGCATTTGAGGGCAGTAGGTCATATGCAGATCTGAGAATGAAGCTGATCCTGAGAGGGGCCATGTGCCAAATGTCATTCCAAGTGAGACTTCTTTGGAGTGCATTCTCCCACGTTGTCCATTGCCCTTGCTGGCTCTGCTGGACTGCTTTTTGGAGTCTTTTTTGGTCTTCTTCTTTTCTCATCTCCTGAATCATCATGTCTCTTTTGGCTTTTCCTTTGGCCTTTGACCACCATTCAGTTTTGGTCACCCCCAGTCCTTGTCTGTTGGTCTGTGTGTGTCCTGTTATTTCTCTGATCTTGAGACTTTCTTTTGCAGAATCCATCGCCTCTTGAACTTTCCATTTTCTGCCTGTCTTCAGCTGGGGCTTGATTGCTTCTACCACCTTGTCTCCTGAGTCCTCCAGCATGCTTTGAAGTCTGATCTTCCCTGCTTTGTATTCCTCCAGGATGGATTTCAGTGGTAGTTTCAGCTTTGCTTGGCGACAGTACAGCGCTATGTCAGTCAGACAGGGTGGGGCACCAAGCCATTTCCTTGTGAACTTGTTGATTTTGGCTTCCATTGCCTCCACTATGCTGGTGCAGATGTCGTATATCATCAGAGGCCACAGGAGCTTTGGTATCAGCATGAACTGCAGACACCAGACTTTGTATTTGCCAGGGAGCCCACACTGGTCAATGGTCTCCAAGCCTTCCTCCGCCATCTGCTTGGTTTCTTTTGCTCTTTGTGTGTCTTTCAGCGTATCATCATACCATCTTCCAAGGCTCTTGACTGGTTCTTCTGTGACTGTTGGAATGGCCTGGTTGGCAACACTGAAGACCACAGATCCGGCCACTTTTCCTTTCCTCAGTGAGAGACTCCGTGATTTCTTTGGCTTGAACTTCATTCTGGATGAGGCAACTATGTCGTCCAGCCTCTCCAGCACATGATGTGTCTCGTCTTCTCTGGATGAAATCACTGTAGTGTCATCCATGAAGGCCTTGAGAGGAGGCATCTTGTATCCATCGCCAAGGTCTGTTTGTCTCGCGTTGTTTGTTGCTGCTTTCAAGATGAGTTCCATTGCCAGCACGAACAGCATTGGGAAATTGCACAGCCCATTGCAATACCCACTTCCAAGTTGATCCAGTCTGTTGTGTACTCCTTGGTGGAGAACCGCATTGAGAAGCCATTGAAGTACTTCTTGAGCATGTCGCGGATGTTCTTGGGCACATGGTACATCTCAAGAGCCAACTGTATCATCTCATGGGGCACAGATCCATATGCGTTTGTCAGATCAAGCCACACTACGTCCAGGTCTCTCTTTTCTGTTTTTGCTTTTTGGATTGCGTCCCAGATCATTGTGGCGTGTTCTACACAGCCAGCCACGCCTGGGATGCCACCTTTCTGGACTGACACATCCAAGTACTTGTTTTCCATCAGGTACTTGGTCAGCCTTGCTGCCATGACAGAGAAGAAGATTTTCCCTTCGACGTTCAGTAGTGATATTGGCCTGAACTGGCTGATGTCACTTGAGTTTTGCTCTTTGGGGATGTACACACCATCTGCCGTCATCCACTGGCCGCTGATCTTCTGGTTTCTCCAAGCCGATCGCAGCAGCCTGTGGAGCCACTCCAGCACCTTGGGACATTTCTTGTAAAGCTGGTAAGGTATTCCGTTTGGCCCTGGTGATTATTTGGCTCTGGCTTTGTCAACCACCTTCTTGATTTCCGCCAACGTTGGAGGCTTGCCGTTGAACTGTTCCTCAGGGTTGGTTGGCCACACCAGACCTTGAATGTCGAGTGGTGCTTTGCTCTGTGGGTCAGAGTATGTTTTCCTCAGATGCTGCTCAAGAACTCCTTTGTCCACACTTAGGGTCCCAGATTTTGGCTGCTCAAACAGTGTTCTGGCAAACTGGAAGGGATCTCTGAAGAAGCGCTCTTGTGTCTTCTTCTTTTTGCTCTTCCTCTTCCTCGCAGATTCCGCTTTGCTGAGGGCGCTGTGTTTTTCTTTCAGGTCTTTCCACAGATTTTCCAAGCCTTGTTTTTCAGCTGGCAGTGCGGTCTTCATTTGCATCTTGAGGTTTTTCTTTTGGACCCTGATCTTGTCCATCTTTTCTTGGCGTCTGGATTTCTTTGGAGGTGTTTTCTCTTTGGGTAGTTTTGCTCCATAGGCGTCTCTACAGGTGGCATACACAATGTCCCCATATGTGGCTAGTTTGTGTTCCAGGGTGCTTTTCCCTATCAGAGCATCGAGTCTTTGGACGATTTTTGCATCCAGTTTCTCCCAATCTTCAGTTTCGTTTGCTCGTGGCAGGTTGAGTTTCAGGCGCCTGGCATCGAGGGCCTGTGCAAATTCCTCATCCGAACCAACAGCGTGGATGTCCTTGGCACTGTGGTTTAAATCCTGGCCTTGGTCTTCCGACGTCTTATCTGCTGATGCAGTGCGCTGCTGCTCATTCAGATGAGTCTTCACACATCCCATCTTTGTTCTGTGGATCTTCATGCCACGGGTGGTAGCGAAACGCTTTCCACAGACACATGGATATTATATATACAATATACACACACACAAAAAAAAAAAAAAAAAAATACCAGTGTTGTAACCATCAGGTTTTGGAGAGATGTGCAGTTGTTTGCTTTGTGGTGTGTGTGCGGGATACAGGAGCTGTCCAAGAGCCAGAGAGAGCTGAGTGTGGTCCAGGAGAAGGAGAGTGAGTGGGAGGCCAGCTACGCCCAGCTGCAGAAGGAGGTGCAGCAGCAGCAGAATCAGGTGACCGCTGTTCCTCAGGGAATGTTTGTACTGATGTCTGTACTGATGTTTGTACTGATGTCTGTACTGATGTTTGTGCTGATGCTTGTACTGATGTCTGTACTGATGTTTGTGCTGATGTCTGTACCAATGCTTGTACTGATGTTGGTGCTGATGTCTGTACCGATGCTTGTACTGATGTCTGTGCTGATGTCTGTACCGATGCTTGTACTGATGTTTGTACTGATGTTTGTACTGAGGTCTGTACTGAGGTCTGTACTGATGTCTGTACTGATATTTGTACTGATGTTTGTACTGATGTCTGTACTGATGTTTGTGCTGATGTCTGTACTGATGTTGAACTGATGTCTGTACTGATGTTTGAACTGATGTCTGTACTGATGTTTGTGCTGATGTCTGTACTGATGTTTGTACTGATGTCTGTACTGATGTTTGTACTGATGTCTGTACTGATGTTTGTACTGACGTTTTTGCTGATGTCTGTGCTGATGTCTGTACCGATGCTTGTACCGATGCTTGTACTGATGTTTGTACTGATGCTTGTACTGATGTTTGTACTGAGGTCTGTACTGATATTTGTACTGATGTTTGTACTGATGTCTGTACTGATGTTTGTGCTGATGTCTGTACTGATGTTTGAACTGATGTCTGTACTGATGTTTGAACTGATGTCTGTACTGATGTTTGTGCTGATGTCTGTACTGATATCTGTACTGATGTCTGTACTGATGTTTGTACTGATGTCTGCACTGATGTTTGTACTGATGTCTGTACTGATGTTTGTACTGACGTTTGTGCTGATGTCTGTACTGATGTTTGTACTGAGGTCTGTACTGATGTTTGAACTGATGTCTGTACTGGTGTTTGTACTGAGGTCTGTACTGATGTTTGTACTGATGTCTGTACTGATGCTTGTACTGATGTCTGTACTGATGCTTGTACTGATGTTTGTGCTGATATCTGTACTGATGTTTGTACTGAGGTCTGTACTGATGTTTGAACTGATGTCTGTACTGATGTTTGTACTGAGGTCTGTACTGATGTTTGTACTGATGTCTGTACTGATATCTGTACTGATGTCTGTACTGATGCTTGTACTGATGTCTGTACTGATGTTTGTACTGATGCTTGTACTGATGTTTGAACTGATGTTTGTACTGATGCTTGTACTGATGTCTGTACTGATGTTTGTACTGATGTCTGTACTGATGTTTGTATTTTGGTGCAGCATCAAACTGATGCATGAACCAAGTTTTGAGCAATGGAAAATACTTTTTTTTATTCATTTTATAACACTGACTGTCTTGAAAGACTAGTGAATGATGGAACTGAAGTCTACATGTGCACACAGGCAGACACTTGTGGGCAAGATTCCATGCAGGTGCTTGTAAGTTATGAAAATTAATTGAGATCTTCATCTTCATCCGTCAAGTGTCCACAATCATCAGGTTGATTATTCTGACACTTTTGGGAGGTTGATGCAAAAAAAAAAAAAAGAAAGAAAAAAGACATATTTACTGCAGGAGGCTGCTAGCTCTTGACCTGAATAGGTCAAGAGACTCTGATGTCACAGCAGCCTCTGTCAAGTTGTTGTTCCACTCCTGGATGGTACGTGGCAGGAACGAGTTTAGTCTATAGTCTATAGAGATAGTCAAGCTTATAGTGATTGATGCTTACACACACACACACACTCTCTGTCTCTCTGTCTCTCAGGCATGCTCACACACACACACACACACACACACACACACACACACACACACACACACACACACACACACAGACCATACACACACAGAGATCATTCACACATGTGCACACACACTCGCACGCACGCACGCGCGCGCACGCACGCACACACGCACGCACACACACACACACACACACACACACACACACACACACACACACACACACACACACATACACAAAACCTCGTCCATGCTCACTCATCAGTGAGCAGGAGCATCACATACTCAGGTTTGACCAAGCATTTCTTAAAACATCCTCAGTTGATTTGAGGCAACTTGCCAGCCATGTGTAAAGACACTGGTCTCACCTTCTGAGTACACCTAGACACAGAGGCTTGCTGGATGATGGTCAGAAAGGGCAGCTGTGGCATCTTGACTGTAGCAGTGAAAGTAACCATGGAATTATCTTCAAGTAGAATTGACCCTTCCTGCTTGATTGCTAAGATCAGAGCACAGCTGCCAACCCTCCCAAAGTTTTCTGGAATTTCCCTAAAAAGAATTTTTCCCCAAGTCCTGAAAGTTAGTGAAAATATCCAAAATTTTAAAAAATTTGTGATTAAAAATGTGTGGTTTAAAGGGTCTTTTTTGAAGAGGGACGATAGAGTATAGCAGAATAAAGTCCAAATGATGCTAAGTGGATGTTGGCAATTGTATTTATGTAAAATGCATTTTCTTTGTAAACCCCACATATGTCAGCCAAAACCTAAGTAGGTCAGTAACACTTTCAGTGAAAAGCTGAACTGCCTGCTCTTTAGCCCACCCCACACCCCGCATACCCTGATTCCCATGTTTTGACACATGTAGATTGGGAGCCATGTCAAAGCATCCACCCCCCCCCCCCCCCCCCCCCCCCCCCGATGCTAATGAAGTAAACATGTCCTAAAGCACACAGCAGTCTTTCATGTCCCCATCTTCCCATGATGATCATGCCCACATCATCCGGTGTACAGTGCAAGGGAATGTGGTCGTTTTGCAGGGGGAGCCAGACTCACCTCACAGCACCTCCTGGGAAAGGGAAAAACAAGCAGCAGAAGTGAAAGTGGAACTCTACGCTGCCCAGAACAAGGTCAGGACCATTCTCCATTCAGGTGGACATCCTGGTGAGAAGGAAGGGAGGCGAAGTCAGGGGCCGCAATAAGGTCAGCCAGGGTGGGCTGGTTGAGGCCTGCATCGCTGGGCATGCTGTGATCAGTTACGCTAACACTGCCAGGGTCACTTTTGTTAGGCACTGCATGGATTTGAACTTGAAGACTGACATCCTTTGATTGAAAACCACATGGGCACTGGCGTTCAGACTGACGTCTACCTGTCAGGTGTGTGATTTGGCATGTCCAGTATAACATTTGTTGCCTTTTGTGTTCCACACCCCAAGCAGCATGCCTGATGCAGAATGACATGCCCACACTGGGAACAGCAGTAAGGCTGCCCAAATGCCCAGGGCGGGGAATCAGTTGTGTGAGGCAAGTCGTGAATGCTGTAATTTACCCTTCAGGCAAGAGCAGAACTCTTCAGACACCTGCTGAGTGGAAATGAAAGTTCAGCAGTATTTTGCCTTTGCTGGATACTGATCATGACAGCTGGAGCATTAGCTTGGAGAAACTGCCATTTGAAGTTGCTCTTTATGACTTTGACATCATTATGTATCCTGCCAACTTATTGCTGAAGTCAGAAGGCATTGACTAGTCAGAATGGAGCACACATATGGTCTTATTTTGACTACTTCCTGACAGGCAGACAGCAATAAATTATGTTTTCAGGTTTCTATGTTCTTCAGTGCTTTATGACATATTAAAGTTATTGCAGTTGATGAGCAGGTGGTTTCACTTAGAGGTAGGTAAAAACTTTGTCTCCACATCATCTGAACTGGTCAGAAAAAAGTGTCCTTCCCTGACACATGAAATGTGAATTGAACCTGCTGAAACAAGACTTTATTATTATTTTTTTTTTTTTAGCAAATACAGGGTCTGTGGTTGCTCAATGGAAGTGTGCTTTTATATTACTCATTGATGAAAAGAAGAATCAATAAAAGATTTGATTTACAGGACAATGTTAAATGTGCAGCTAACGTACAGCCAACACATTAAATTGACTGTCACATGACACGCCACCTGCATATCAAACGTTCTGCTTAGAACCCAAACAGAGGGTGAAAGGTGAGTGTGTGTTGTTGGTGGTGATGTCTGGCAGGAGCTAAAGGACCACAATGACGAGCTGTTGATCCAGTTAGAGGAGCTCCAACAGCAGCTGGCCTCTGGGCAGCAACAACAGCACAATGCCGCCGCAATTCCACCACGCTCCAACAGTCTGTCACGTATCCCAGTGCGCACCAGGGCCTCCTCCATTTCCTCAGGTGGGAGGAACCGTCTTCTTTTCTTTGTCTTCTTTTGGGTACTGAGAAAATCCTGCCCTCTGGTGATGGGGGCGTTTCATGGTCTGCTCAGTGTGTCTGACTAGCAGTCATTCTCTGTTTCGGTTGTTTTAAACCAAGACTCACATTTGTAGAAAGGGGTTATGTTTGCAGAGAATCAAAAAGAATTCAAACAAGCAAAGCATGGTGCAGCTTACATGTCTGAAATACATGAAGTGTTTGTACACAAACCTAGTGGTGTGTATAGTTTGCTGAGCATGTGTCTGTTGTTTTTTTTAATGCTGGTCACGCTTATAACTGGCCATTGCTGTCAGTCACCTTTGGCCTAAGAACTGGGAATCTCCCTGTAGCTCCCACAGCTTGGCTACACACTGCAACTGAAGTGTGAAGTAAGTGCAAGAGCACCTGTACAGTTTACAAGTTTTCTTGTGCGGTGGTTATTGCTTCACCGGCGTTTGGGCTGCTACCTTGTTCATGCTCATGTTGAATGAAGACTCACCTGTCACTGTCTCTCATGGCTGCAGTGGACATGAGCTAAAAAGAATATATGTATCACTTTTCTTTTTAGGAGAATTGAAGTAATTAGCAAAAGGCATTTTCCATGACCATCACTGTCCTCAAATGGCACATCTTAGATCTCAAGGCTTCTTAAATATACCAAATTATGAATATTATCATTATTATTGAAAGTATTTACATAGTGCTATCCTTAGTTAGAGACCAAGCTTTTGGAACTTTACAATCCAAGCCTTCATTTACACAGTGGACTGCCTATCTGGGTAGAGTTGATTGAAGAGCTGCTTATTGGTGCTACAGTCATTTCCTGTGTTATTCAGTTAACTATCAGTCACTCAGATTTTCATGCATTTTTTTTAGAAATTCTTTTAGTGAATGCGAAGCGTCTATGTGTCATCCATACCAGTGGCCAAACTGGCATTCTCATCCGAAAGTTGGTGAAGGGATTTTATGTGTGTGGAAGATGTAATGCATGCATTCACTCACAGAATCTCGGTTTATAGTCTGCTTCAAAGAACTTTTGTGGAAATGGAGTCCTGATAAATAATGGACCTCCTAGATCTCTGACCCTTTTCTTCCTTGTTCAAAAACACATGGCTGCAAATTATTTATGATTACCATTTTACTCCTTTGTGTATGTAAGCATTCTGTACTTGGATGTGAAAGAACATAACAGATTTTCATGATTCTTCTGATTGTTATTGAATGTGATATGTTGTTAGTTGCTCTTACTGTTAATACTTTGCTGATGTTGGTAATAGCAATGACATTAATTCTTTCAAATCATGACATTATGTGTGCAAAAGTGGTGTGGTGGAATCTGTCATTGAAGATTACTGATATGTGTATTTGTTAGGGCATCTGTGTATTTACATATTCTGTAATTATAATCTTATCACTCGAGCTTTATTACCATATAGCATTATTAATCTTATCACTCAAGATTCTTTTTCCATTGAGATGGATAACTTGTACTTCACTTTTGAAAGTATTACAAAGCTTTCGACATGAATTGTATTTTTACTGATACATCCATAGAGTTCTTCTGTTACTCACACTGATCTTAATAACGCCATGCTTATAATGACGCTATCACTGCTTCTGCTGTTCTATATGTACAGACTTCAGAGTCAACATATCTCTTAGCACTGGGTAACATTGCTTAAACTGTATGTTTGTCCAATGATAACCCATCAGTTGATTCTCTCTCTGGCTATAGTAGGTGAGTTGTCTCTGCTTGCTAATATGTAATATCTCTGTGCTTTTCTGCTACCTCTTCTCTGGTGCCTTACAACTTCCACTGATGACATACACGGCAACCTTGGCCTGGGATACCTTCCCTCTGCTGGGACAACAAACATGATGGCGACTGCAGATGCTTCAGAGTGGGATGAGGATGACTTGCTGAGCTCCACAGAAGCCTTGTTTTACCGCCAGCACAGCCTGCCTGCTGCCACTGACGACAGTCTGTCACTGTTTGCTATTAACCTTTGGGGGGGGGGGGGGGGGGGGGACACTGTGGTCTCTCAGGGGTGAGGAAAGAGCTCTCCTGTCACTGTGTGTGACTCGGCTGTGAATTGGGGCAGTCAGGAGCTGTGATGAGAGAATCTGATGGAAGATATCCTTTTGTTCCCCCCTTTCACAACATAAGAGGTTCTTTCCATCATATGTTAAACTTGATTTATGGAAATCTGATGGTATTGTCTGTTCCCTTAGGCTTTCTAGAACGTTCTCAAAATTTCTTGCAATAAAACTGATTTTGATATTTGATAGGAAAAAAAAAGTTGACAAAGTTGAAGCCAATATGGAACAACAAAAACATCTCCATCAGCTCAAAAATCAGACTGATGCGATCCTTAGTCATGGCAATCTTCCTCTATGCTTGCGAATCATGGACACTAAAAGCTGACCTCGAAAAAAGGATCAAAGCAGTTGAAATGAGGTGCTATAGAAGACTCCTTGGCATTACATACAGAGATCACATCACCAACGAGGAAGTAAAGAGACGCATCGAGAATGAAATCGGTCCATATACAGATCTCCTCACTTCAGTTAAACGATGCAAGCTGAAGTGGTATGGACATGTCACGAGGTCATCAGGCCTTGCCAAAACAATCCTGCAGGGCACAGTACGAAGAGGAAGGCGGAGAGGTCGACAAAGAAAGAGATGGGAAGACAACATCACAGAGTGGACGGGCCTGGAGTTGAGGGATGTGTTGAGGAGGGCGGAGTGCCGGGATGAATGGAGAGGACTGGTTGTCAGAGCTACACAGGTGCCCCTACGGACGGGAGTCTAAGGGATCAAGGACAAGGACAAGGAAGGAAAAAAAAAGTTGATTTACTGGAGGGATGTGTGAAAGGATATCTTTCTCTTACAAGCAGTCTCTATGTATTTTGAGAATATTTTGTTGATCTCTTTAAGTGCCCTGATTCATGTTCACAAAATTTGAAAATGATCAGAAGGCTTGAAAGAAGAAAAAGAGGGAATATTTACATCATGATACAAAAATAAAAACTGACTTTGAAAGATGTGAAGAAAAGGAGGAGAAAGATTCATGGATGAAAGGATGGCACTTGATATGTCAAGCTTAACTCCTCTTCACTGCTGTAGTATTGTGATACTCTGTGGAGCGGATGGCAAGGTCAGAATCAAGTCTCTGGTGCTGGTTCACTTTTCAGTTATAGGTGTGAACTCTGGAATGGAGCAAAAAAGTGACTTGGTTCCAAACAGGGACAACAGGTAAATTCTGACAGCTTCTTCTACCGGTGGCAACAGGTAAATTCTGACAGCTGCTTCTACTGGTGGCAAGGAAGTTTCACAGACTTCAGCGAATCATGACACAAATTTTAAACAGACCAGAATAATTCCACATGCTTCCATTTAAAATCCACTTCCTCCTTGATACAAAGAAGATAGATGCTGTCTTTCAGGGCTAGAAGTGAAAAGGAAAATCTTTGGAAATAATGATCACACCTTATTTCTTTTTACCTTGTGCATTACAACTAGTAACATCCTAAAAAGGAAATCTTTGGAAGTAATGATCACACCCTATTTCTTTTTACCCTGTGCATTACAACTAGTAACATCCTGATATATGGGAATAGCTGTAAGACATTTCACTCTCCTGAATGGTTTGGCTGATGTGGGAATAGCTGTAAGACATTTCACTCTCCTGAATGGTTTGGCTGATATGGGAATAGCTGTAAGACATTTCACTCTCCTGAATGGTTTGGCTGATATGGGAATAGCTGTAAGACATTTCACTCTCCTGAATGGTTTGGCTGATGTGGGAATAGCCGTAAGCCATTTCACTCTCCTTAATGGTTTGGCTGGAGGAAGTTGAAGTGTGGAAACACACGGTCTGAAAAAAGAATATTGCTTCGTTACTGTAGTTACTGGTTCTTGCCTTACATTGCTTGAGGTCAGGTCATGTCGTGTCATTATGGAATGTTTCTTGATTGTGTTTACTGGCAAATCAAAAATTGCCTTCCAGAAATCTTTGGCCACAAACTTCGAGCCAGTCGGGGGTGGGGGGGGGGGGGGGGGGGGGCTACTTGCCATTTGCTTGCCTTTCCTCATCCCTGTCAGATTGTTGATTTATTTATGTCCTACAGTGGCACCTCTCAGTAATGACCTCCAAAAGATCCTCACGGAAAGATCAGACACAGGAGGGAGTCTTAATTGTGAAGTAAATCTGGTTTAGACAGAGAGAATCTCTTGGAAGGGTTTTTATTGAGAGGTGTCACTGTACTATTTAGCGGATTTTGTGGGCAGTAGGTGGTGGTGGTTAGACTGGGACAATCAGCTTTAGCTTACTGCTTTCCATCTTTTTGTGACAGTGAATCGTGACATTGGTGCACACGCATGGGCACGTCTATAAACACATATATGCATGCATCTAACCTTGCACACTTATACACAAAATCATGAGCACATATATATGCAGGCACACCTGCTTGCAAACATGGGGACATAACCCCAAGAAAAGTGAATGGTTTTGTTTGTTTTTTTTGCACTTACAAAACAGCAAACTTTACATGCTAACTTTTTGAAGAGTTGTCAGTGCTTAAAGGTTTCAAGTTCTCTTTATGCCAGTCTTTGCAGAGACATGGAGCCAAATGTGGATAGATGCTGGCTTAATTTTGCATATGTGTGTGGGAGTGTGTGTGTGTGTGTGTGTGTGTGTGTGTGTGTGTGTGTGTGTGTGAGATATTTGTGCTTGATAGAGAGACCCTGAGACAGGTAGAGAGTTACACACTCAGCATTCAAATGTATTCATAGAAGTGTGTGGAGAAAAGCTGATAATGCTGATGGTGAAAGAAACCTTTGGATTTTTGCTAATTTTCCACATATGCCTGATGATGTCAAGGGAAATGGATGTGAACACAAAGCAATCTTTTCCCAAGTAATTTCTGCTGCTCATTTCACCCAGCCTTCAGAAGCTTAGCTCTGCTGTTTACCTTCAGGCGAAACTAAAGCACCCAGCTTGAGTGCTGAGCTGAAACAGCAACAGCGACAGAAGCGTGGGGAGAGGCTGGAGCGAGAACGTAAGGAGATCGAACACGGGTTCCGTGTGGAGATTGCTGAGCTGGAGGACCGCTACAATGAAGAGAGACAGCAACTGGTGCAGAACCTGGAGAAAGAGAAGGTGAGGAGGGTGTGTTGTGCAGGGTCATAGGTGTCTGTGTCTGCTTTTTGTACTCCCAGTCCTTATAGAACAGGGAGTACTTTAAAATGGGAACAAAGAAATGCTGTCTGTGTGTCTGTCCGTGGTCAAAATGAGTTCCACTCACTCCAGACAAAACTTCTGGGCCGATCTTTCAGAAAATTTGTAGGTATGTTCATTATGGGTCATGGATGATGCCTGATATTTTATTTTACCAGAATAGCCGTTACTAACAGCTATAATGGCCCAAAACGGTTTTTCTTCTTTATGGAATATCTCAGTGACGAAATACATTATAACGCATGGTTGATTGTGATGTCAGATACATTATGACGCATGTTTGTGACGTTTTTCAGAAGATAAACTTGGAATGCATTTATATGCTTTGCATCTTGTTTTTTTCTTATAATAGTCAGTGAGGATGATGAAGATGATACCATGGGGTCCTGTTTTGCTCTGAAACTGGAGGACAGGGCAGTGCAGTGTACTTCCTTTAGAAATGTATCCTAGCATCAGAAAGCCTTGAAAGATACAGACACTTGCAGTGTTAGTCAGGAACTTTGAGCAGCCTGTCTCAGAAAGGCATCCATGGAAAGGATGAAACTTGACAGTGTGTGTTTGACAACAAGGTGAATTTGACCACAGGTGTGTGTCTGGTTCCAGTCTTACCTGTTTGAGCCCGTAGCATACTGAAATCATGGTAGAAGCCAGCCCTGCCTGAAAAAAACACTGGAATGAATGCTGATGATGGGGATCGAATCCATAACTTCGCAGCCTATATGTCACAGACACTTATCACCATGCCACAGTCAAAGCCGCTTATAATGAATCGCCGGGGACATTTAAAATTGCTTCATTATATCCGGCTTTCATTACAGCCGATGCACCGGTTATAACGAATTTCTGTCTGGTTGCTTCGTTATATCCGGCATGACGTGTCTCTCTCTCTCTCTCTCTCTCTCTCTCTGTCTGACTCATGGCTTTCAAATATGAACCAATCACAAATGACAGGAGTTGTCTTTCTTGACTTCAAAAAGGCGTTTGATCTTGTTAATCGTTCCATTCTTTTAGAGCTGTCTATCTACTTGAACCATTCATCGACAGTCTCAGTATTCCAGTCATACTGGAATGATAGGACTTCATAAGTGGTGCTTAATGGCAAAACTTCCTCTCCAGACTTTATCAGACATGGAGTCCCATAAGGCTCAGTGCTAGGCCTCCTATTCTGCATCTGCATCAATGATGTTTCGTCCATATTAGATGAAAAGGTCACAACAGACTTATTTGCTGATGACTTGTCACTCATAAATGGTTGTGATCTACAAACAAGAGAGTGTAAATGAAGTTTCAGACTGGTATAATTCAAACTCAGTGATCACACACCTAGCCAAAACATGGTCTATGATTATAGCCACCTGCCAACAGCACCAATTGACTCCTCTTTGCTTAAAACTTCAGTTGAATAGTACTTCTATCAAACAGGTAGATGAACATCAACTTTCAGGCATAACAATAGGTAAAGAACTGAAATGGCGATGTCATCTCTCATCTCAATAATGTATGCAAGATATCCTAAAATGAACACCTGTTCCTGTTATCTCAGTTGAAGCACTATGTCAACAGTACTGCGATTAAACTGTCTCCTACCAGTTACGCTTCAACAGTATGGGACAGGAGTAGTGATGTAAAAATAAAAACACAAAAAAAGGCTGAATTCCCTCCACAGACGTGCAGCAAAGCTACTTTTCCCAACCGTACCTCTAACGACAGATGAAAAGCTAAAAGCTCAGAACAGACTTCCCCTGTGTGGGCAGTTTGACTTCAACAAGGCATCGTTTATTATTGCAGTATTGACAGATACCATGTCATGTTACATCAGACTTCAACAAGGCATCGTTTATTATTGCAATATTGACAGACACCATGTCATGTTACATCAGACTTCAACAAGGCATCGTTTATGATTACAATATTGACAGATACCATGTCATGTTACATCAGACTTCAACAAGGCATCGTTTATTATTGCAATATTGACAGATACTATGTCATGTTACATCAGACTTCAACAAGGCATCGGTAGAAAGAAACTCGTGGAGAGCGTGGCAGCAGAGAGTCCTCAGAAGAGAAGCCCCCTTCAAGCAAGTGTTTCGGCCCTTATCTCCTGACACTCTAGGGGGGTTGGGCCACACCCGGTTCATGACTCCGGATGTCCCTCTGCTGCCCCTTTTTTTTCCCATCTTGGGACGAGCCATGGCTGGGATTCGAACCCATGACCCTCTGGACATGCTCACTTTCCACTTAATGACTCGCGCTTTAACCACTGAGCCACAGGGACACCTGATATTTGTAGGGAAATTAAGCCTTATGAAGTTCACTTTTGTTCCTCCTTGACCAGATCCAGCTTGAACACCCCTCTGCCGCTTCTGCCATTGCTTTCAGGGCTCTGGTTTTTTCCTTCCCTGCAACTGAGAGCTGTTTCATGAGGCTGTATGCAGACGTTCCTACATCGTTTATTATTGCAATATTGACAGATACCATGTCCTGTTACATCAGACTTCAACAAGGCATCATTTATTATTGCAATATTGACAGATACCATGTCATGTTACATCAGACTTCAACAAGGCATCATTTATGATTGCAATATTGACAGATACCATGTCATGTTACATCAGTGCTCCTTTTACAAGACTGAACAGCTCTTCTGGCTCAAAGAATTTCCGTCTCCCCTACCAACTCATTGATCAGTGCAAAACAAGCCTTGCCTACTCTGGACCATATGTCTGGATTATAACTTCCACTGAGTTTACAGAATACAAATGCATTAATCTTTTCAAGAAACATTTACATAAACGTTTTATGTCTCGATAATTTGGTTATTTGATTAAAATCATAAACATCTATTCACAAAGTCTTCTGTAAACAATACTTTGAATACATTGTCTAAACATTTAACCCACACCATTAAGTCGCTCATCCCCACTCCCACTCTGTCTACCATCCCTCTTCCCCTGCTCCTACCTATCATCCTCTCTCCCTTCCTTCCTCCCCCCCCTCTCTCTCTTTCTCTCTCTCTCTCTGATTTTATTTGTTTGTTTTGGTTCCTTCTGTTTGAATACCCATCATGTCATTATAATGTCTATGAATAGCGTGCTTATCATTGTAGAATTACACTACAGCACTGCTATGTTGAACTGTCAGTATGAATGATATGTGTTGAAATACTTTATGCATGTCAAGAACAGATTGTAAGACTAGGTCATGGCCTAAAATCTTCATCCTTGCATATCAAAGATCAATCAATCAATCAATCAACCAGTCAGTCTCTCTCTCTCTCTCTCTCTCTCTCTCATATCCATCCCCCCCCCCCCCCCCCCCCACACACACACACACACACATACATACACATGTGCGCGTCTGCATACATGGGAAGTAATTGAAGTTCGTTTTCCTAGGTTATTATATACTTTAACAAAAATGATTTTAAGAATTGTTTCCAAAACATGGCTGTAAATTAATGTAAACAGATCACCTACACCTATATTGCAGTTTGAAGGCTTAGAAAATGATAAGAAGTGAAGCAGGTGAACAAAATTCACTGTATACTGAAGACTTCAGAAGAATAGATTGTCAGAGGAAATTACGCAGCGCCACGATTTGAAGGTGGACGGGGAAAGTGGGATTTTTGCACTGTTCACACTCTGTTTCACACTGTTGGGTTATTAGAGTATGCATTGGTGTGGAAATAAACACTTAAGTAATTGCTTTTGAAATACACGCACTTTGCCCAACAGAGCAATTTTTTTTGTGCTTGTCACAGCTTGAAAAGAAATCACAATAACCAAAAATAATTAGTGTGTCAAAATGGTCTCAAAAAGAAAATTATGATTTTTGCCTTTTCTCCATTATTGCAGAGAAAGTCACAGTTGTGTTATTATGTCTTAGAGTATACAATCAAGGATTCTTTATTATTAGCAGTACACATTAAGTCACTCATATACATTTAATGAAATGGCAGTTATAATGTCTGATATGTGAATGTTCACATTCCATGAAACAACGGAAAAGGATGATTGTCGCCACACTGGACGAAAAATAAAACCCATCAAATTCGCACATTCTGTGAACCAACAAAAAAAGGATGATTTTTTCCACAGATGGACGGGGAAAAAAAAAAAGAAGAAATTCCTCATATTCTGTGAAACAACAGGTAAGGATGATTGTTACCACACTGGATGGGAAAAAAATCCCTCAAATGTCACAATTTTTGACAGAACAGATAGGTATCTAGAATGAGTTCTTGTGTGCTGCAGTGTCCTCACCTTCAAAATACTGACTTTTACACTTCTTTTGGAGCCAGAATGGTTGCTAGTGTCGGCAGCGCAATTTCTTATACTTGGGCTATCATGTTCTGTTTCACTGGATTTCATACAACTTCTTGAGTTATTTCAATTTTTGTCTTTAGTGACAGGCCTTTGCGACATGCAGACGCCATGATAAAATGGCCTATTAAATGAAAGCCTGGCACCCCAGCACCCTACTTCTCCTGCAGCCCACCCTCCTCTCTCTGGCATGTCTCCTCCGTCTACAGTCGCTGAACTTGATCCCACCTGAGTCGACTGCTCTTCTTCGACAATCACTGGCACTCGCATTACAGATCATTATAATACGATTTTTTGCTTACAAATTACAGAGGTGACATTTGCCAAACAACAAACATTCAGTAAAAAATATTGTGTACTTTAAATCTGCCTATGTGAAGCTGTGTGAGAAAATGAAACAAGCTTAGGTTATGCAGGTAGACAAGTACATGTATAAATGTGTGAACTCTATTTAGAGCAAAGCATAAGAAGCTCTACATTTCATGTTGTATGCGGACACTCCGCCATCTCCCTAGAACAGCATGCGACCATATGAAGCAATACACATCGCAGCAAACTAACCAACCATTTTTGAGAAGAGTAACCACTTCGTTATATCCGGCTTGAACTCTTCGCGGGGCTGGACATGATGATCTGCTATAGGCGACTGCTTCATTATAACCAGCGTGATTGCCAGCTTGTCCTTGTCCTTGTCCTTGATCCCTTAGACTCCCGTCCGTAGGGGCACCTGTGTAGCTCTGACAACCAGTCCTCTCCATTCATCCCGGCACTCCGCCCTCCTCAACACGTCCCTCAACTCCAGGCCCGTCCACTCTGTGATGTTGTCTTCCCATCTCTGTCTTTGTCGACCTCTCCGCCTTCCTCCTCGTACTGTGCCCTGCAGGATTGTTTTGGCAAGGCCTGATGACCTCGTGACATGTCCATACCACTTCAGCTTGCGTTGTTTAACTGAAGTGAGGAGATCTGTATATGGACCGATTTCATTCTCGATGCGTCTCTTTACTTCCTCGTTGGTGATGTGATCTCTGTATGTAATGCCAAGGAGTCTTCTATAGCACCTCATTTCAACTGCTTTGATCCTTTTTTCGAGGTCAGCTTTTAGTGTCCATGATTCGCAAGCATAGAGGAAGATTGCCATGACTAAGGATCGCATCAGTCTGATTTTTGAGCTGATGGAGATGTTTTTGTTGTTCCATATTGGCTTCAACTTTGTCAATGCGGCTGTGGTCTGAGCAATTCTGGAGAGAATTTCTGGTCTAGATTGCCAGCTAGGGACCCCAAAACCATTTCGTTATAAGCGGCATTTCGTTACATCCGATTTCGTGACATCCAACATATTTTTAGTCATGTAAAGAAGGATTTTTGTCAGGACCAACCCTCTCGTTTCATTATATACAACTTTGTTATAAGCAGCTTCGAGTGTGTGTGTGTGTGTGTGTGTGTGTATAGATATATATCTACACGTTTGTCTCTGTGTGTGTTTTCTTTGTGCCTTTTTTTTTTTACTCTCCTGCTCTCTTTATCTACTTTTATCCACCAATGACCGATGACCAATGACATGGTGTGGCAGGGGCGCCTGCGGGAGGAGTACCAGAGCCAGCTGAGCCAGCAGCTGGCGGAGCAGCAGAGGGAGCTGCAGAACGCCTTTGCCATGGAGAAACAGGATCTGCTGCAGCAGTACGAGTCCCGCCGGAACCTGGACCACCTCCAGCACCAGCAGGAGCTGCAGGCCCTGCAGGACATGTGAGGGGCACTGGCCATCAGAGTCAGTAGGGGGAGGGGAGGGGGGTTCCATCACTTGATGATGAGATGTACGCCACACCAACGCTAAGTAAAACATGATGCAGAGGTCTGTGGGTTCCATCGTTCTGCACACTGACTGAAACTGAAAATAACTGGCTGTGCTGGCCCATAGGCGCCACGTTCCTCTATTTCTTTCCCACTCCCACATACCCACCTCCCCCTCCCCCCCCCCCCCCCCCCCCCCCCCCCCCCGTCCTTCCTGCAAATGAGCCCGCACTTCTCCTGTCCTAAATAAAACCCTCTCTCTGTCCTTCCTGCAAAACAGTCCTCACTTCTCCTGTCCTATATAAAACCCTCTCTCTGTTCTTCCTGCAAAACAGTCCTCACTTCTCCTGTCCTATATAAAACCCTCTCTCTGTCCTTCCTGCAAAACAGTCCTCACTTCTCCTGTCCAATATAAAACCCTCTCTCTGTCCTTCCTGCAAAACAGTCCTCACTTCTCCTGTCCTATATAAAACCCTCTCTCTGTTCTTCCTGCAAAACAGTCCTCACGTTTCCTGTCCTATATAAAACCCTCTCTCTGTCCTTCCTGCAAAACAGTCCTCACTTCTCCTGTCCTATATAAAACCCTCTCTCTGTCCTTCCTGCAAAACAGTCCTCACTTCTCCTGTCCTATATAAAACCCTCTCTCTGTCCTTCCTGCAAAACAGTCCTCACGTTTCCTGTCCTATATAAAACCCTCTCTCTGTCCTTCCTGCAAAACAGTCCTCACTTCTCTCCTATATAAAACTCTCTCTCTGTCCTTCCTGTATAACGGTCCTCCCCCCTGCCCTCCTACAAATGACCCATCTCCTCCCCATCCTGTAAAACAGTTCTCACTCCCTCCCTCTTCTGTATGACTCCTTCACCCCATTTTCCCTCTCAACACCCCTTCTTCACTCTGGCCTTACAGCCACTGTGCAGTGGATGGGACTGGCAATGACCTGTGCTCAGAGACAGAACCTAAACCCCTTCCTCTCACCAGATGTCACGCAGCAGTCATGTGTAAGTCAAGCCCAGTGTCCGGGAATAGCCAAATTTGCTGATTATTCTGGATGTTATGGCTGCCAATTGTGTGGTTTCTGAGATAAAAGCCATCAGGGAGGAAAACAAATGTGTGTGTTTGTGTGTGTATGTGCGTGTGCATACATGCATGTGTGCGTGCCTGTGTGTGTGTGTGTGTGTGTGTGTGTGTGTGTGTGTGTTTATCCCTATTATTACAACAGAATGTTTAAGTTGGCTTACTTTCTTTTTTTCTGGCTCCACCAGTGGGGTACCAGTTTCTTCTGACCTTTGGCCATTCTAGTCATTCCAATCTTCTACAGATCTCACCTTTTCCGGCAGAGTTGGAATGCCCTGCGCCCAGTCTTTCCTATGGTGTTATCCTGGTATATGTACATGTATATGTGTGTCTATACATACTGAGAGAAAGGTTGCAATTCAATAGGATGGTAACTCCAAGCATGTGGGGAGGGAGGAGGGTTGGGGGAGGGGATAGGAGGTGGGGAGGATGAGGGGTGAAGAGGTGGGGGTGGGGACTGGTTAGAGGAAGGGGGCTTTGAATGAATAAAAGTAATTCATGGAGACATATTGGTCAACCAACAAACCTGTTACATTTTGGTGTAGATTCCTGGTAAAGATCTACATCAAACAGCGCATCCGGGTATCATTCTGAGAGATAATGAGAAATGTTAATTTTGTAGGAAAGATGGAATTTTTCTCAAGGGTGAACCCGTGAAATGTTGGTGTAGATCCCTGTCGTGGATCTAGTTCAGAAAGTGGATCCAGGATCTGTACACATTGTTGAACAGATTGTTACACATTGTTCACTGAACATGAACTCTGTGAAAGTACTTGTACAAACTGAAAGCTGTCTACAAAGTCGTATACTTTCATGGAACATCTAAACTTTATATCAGTGTAAATGTTGACATTTTCAATTTGTATTTCCTTAGAAAAAGAAGCATACATGGGAAATGACTGCTTTGGTCTGTACCAAGTACTACTTCCTTCTCAGAAAAAATAGTTTTTAACATATGAACTGACACAAAAGTTGGATTGTAGACTCGGTTGATTTTGGCAGGAGGTGCACACTATCCTAAGTGTCCTTCTGTGTGTTATTGTTACCATTATTATTATTATTATTATTGTTGTTGTTCTATGATTATTGTTACCATTAGTATTATTGTTGTTCTATGATTATTGTTGTTATGATGATTATGATGATGATATTTTGCAGGCTTGACAACACTGCTCCAAAGGTGGACCCCATCCAGGACATCGCTGCCCAGTTACACGCCCGCAGCAAACTCCAGGAGCTGGAGCAGGCCAAGGCGGAGGTGGAGCAAGACAGGGAGAAGCTCCAAGCTCATTATGAGATGGAGCTGCACAAGCTGCGGGTGCAACACGAAGAGGACGTGGCCCAGCTGAAGGCGGAGGAGGAGGGCCGGGTGCAGGCCTCTCTCAGCAAGGTCTTCAGGGAGGTGGGTGGAGGGCTTGGATCTTTCTGCACAGGGAACATTTTTTTCATTTTCCACAAAGTAAGCGTGGCTTCACCAGGCTTGTTGGGGGCTTGTCTGCCTCGGTATCTCTGTCCAATGTTTGTGTAAATCTTCCTCTCTTCTTCCCGTTTTGTTTCATCTCTTCCATCCTTGAGAATTGAACTTTACTGGTTGTGTAAGTTATGCTTACTGATTTTCCACTTTTAGGCCTTTTTAAAGACATGACCATCTTTGTGATGTTAAAGTTGTTAAGAGAGATTGTGTAAGTGTGTGCCTATATGCGTGCATGTGTGTGTGTGTGTGCATATCTGTGCATACTTATGCATATCAGTGTATACTTAAAGATTCTGCTCCAGTTGTGTCTTGTCTGTTTACTTGCCCGTGTCTTATTCTTTTCCTTTAGTCACTGTGTGTCTCTTACCTGTCATCTGGCATGTCTGTCTGTGTATCCATGTTGCCTGTCATGTTGCATGTCTGTCTGTGTGTCCATGTTGCCTGTCATTGTGCATGTCTGTCTGTGTATCCATGTTGCCTGTCATCGTGCATGTCTGTCTGTGTGTCCATGTTGCCTGTCATCTTGCATGTCTGTCTGTGTATCCATGTTACCTGTCATCTGGCATGTCTGTCTGTGTATCCATGTTACCTGTCATCGTGCATGTCTGTCTGTGTATCCATGTTACCTGTCATCTGGCATGTCTGTCTGTGTATCCATGTTGCCTGTCATCTTGCATGTCTCTCTGTGTATCCATGTTGCCTGTCATCTGGCATGTCTGTCTGTGTGTCTCTTACCTGTCATCATGCATGTCTGTCTGTGTATCCATGTTGCCTGTCATCTTGCATGTCTCTCTGTGTATCCATGTTGCCTGTCATCTTGCATGTCAGTCTGTGTATCCATTTTGCCCCGTCATGTTGCATGTCTGTCTGTGTATCCATGTTACCTGTCATCTTGCATGTCTGTCTGTGCGTCCATGTTGCCTGTCATCTGGCATGTCTGTCTGTGTATCCATGTTGCCTGTCATCTGGCATGTCTGTCTGTGTATCCATGTTGCCTGTCATGTTGCATGTCTGTCTGTGTATCCATGTTGCCTGTCATGTTGCATGTTTGTGTATCCATGTTGCCTGTCATTGTGTATGTCTGTCTGTGTATCCATTTTGCCTGTCATCGTGCATGTCTGTCTGTGTATCCATGTTGCCCAGTGGTGTGTGCTGGCAGGGAGCGGAGGGTCTGGAGGGGCAGCTGAAGGAGGACTTCCTGCAGCTGGTCCAGCAGCAGCTTCACAAAGAACCCTCAGCCGTGGAACTCTCCGCAGAGAAAGAAGAGCCGGGTAAAATGGCTGCCACTCTTCCCTTTGAATCTTCACTCTTGATGATAGCCTTCCCTTAGGGAGCTCAGTGGGGATGAAGAATGTCAGGTTACATGTCTGCCTCTTTGAATCTTAGCTGGTGATGATAGTCTCACATGTAGGAACACACTGGGGATAAAGAGAAGGTGGTAACTTGTCTGCCAGTTTTGAATGTTAGCTTTTGATGGTAGTCATTTCTTTTTGAATACCTGGAGATAAAGAAGAACAGTGCAAGTGTCTGCCAGTATTACCTGTGTTTCTTTGGCCCTGATGATAGTCTTCAGAGTTTGGAGACTGTGAATAAAGAAGGCATTATGAGAGTGCCACTCTCCTCTTTCAGTCATGTGATGGCAGTCTTGGAACATGTTTTAAACTGTTTTGTTTTTAAAGGAAAACCTATATAAATGCCTTCCAGTATTCTCAGTCTATTCTTTTTGAGTCTAGAATTTCTTTTAGCTTGAAATTTTCAGTGGTTGGCTCTGAATTGCACTGATTAAAGGAGGCGTAGGTAGAGTCCACTCATGACATTGATCTACAACCATTAATTTCAATGTTTGTAAACTTGATCAAGTTATTGATAATGACTGGAAACTGGCACAAGCCTTTCAGTGATTTTGATGTTTTTTCAATTGGTGACTTGTTGGTGCTCAGAACTGCATCCATCAGCAACTTGTACTTCCATCAGTCCAGCTATATGAACATTTAAATTGTTTCTGCTCTGACTTTCTGATAAGTGAATAGTCGCTCCAACAGGAAATGTCTAAGGCAGTGGCATGGTGTTAGAACACTCCCAGGAAAGGAGAGAGCCAGAGTGTTAGATTGAATGTGGAAAAGACTGTTGTCATTCACTTTCAGACCAGCAGTGCCAGACTGAATGTGGAAAAGACTTATCATTCACTTTCAGACCAGCAGTGCCAGATTGAATGTGGAAAAGACTGTTGTCATTCACTTTTAGATCAGCAGTGTTCTGGGCTGTTTACTTCTGATACAAACAGGAAGAAGTTATGCATGTGATTTGCACTTAACATATGTAAAAGAACATAAGTCCTGGAAGTGATTGTCCTTGTGTAATTTTGTTGCCCATCAGTTTGCTGGAGGGTAGGCAGCATGAGGTAGAGGGCAAGGAGAGGTCCCTGTCTGTCCAGCCGTGTGCAGAGATGCTGCCTGATGTAGCTGGGTGTTTTTTTTTTTTTTTTTTTTTTTTTTTTTTTATTCCATCAATTATACACAGACGAAGGAAGAAAAGGGGAAACAATGTTAGTTGTATATTCCTTGCATTAGGTGTGGCTAGGCAGGAAAAGGGAGACAATACTGGAAGCCATTGATGGCTATTGCCAGTGTTCCCTGTGTTAGATATGGAGAAGCAAGAAAAGAGAAATAATGCTGGAGACAAAACAGTCACAACGTGAATGAAGGGGGAGGGAATGGGGGGCAGGGGTGGGGGGGGGGGGGGGGAATCTGCTAGATGTATAGTCTCAGCAGATAAGGATGACAAACGAAAAGAAACCATCATCTGAAAGAAAAGAATGACACAGAAGAATATATGGATAAGCAGGCTGAAGTGTTCATTCTCAAATTCCTGAATTTTCTCTAGAACTTCTCAGTCAGTGTCTAACCTTGACATTGTCAGAGTCTAAAGGAAACTACCAACAGCATGCATGGTTTGATCTTCATTGGGTCGTGACCCAGCTGAAGTTCTGTATGACCTTGAGAAACACTCCTATCATTCCTTGAAGGTACATAGATAAGTTTCTATCCTGTGACAGAAAAACCGAGCCTCATTGCACTCTGTGTACGCCTTGCAGGTGCAGACTTTGAGCATCACCACACTGTGCATGTGTTGCAGGTGCAGACTTTGAGCATCATCGAACTGTGCATGTGTTGCAGGTGCAGACTTTGAGCATCACCACACTGTGCATGTGTTGCAGGTGCAGACTTTGAGCATCACCACACTGTGCATGTGTTGCAGACTTTGAGCATCACCACACTGTGCATGTGTTGCAGGTGCAGACTTTGAGCATCACCACACTGTGCATGTGTTGCAGGTGCAGACTTTGAGCATCACCACACTGTGCATGTGTTACAGGTGCAGACTTTGAGCATCACCACACTGCATGTGTTGCAGACTTTGAGCATCACCACACTGTGCATGTGTTGCAGGTGCAGGCTTTGAGCATCACCACACTGTGCATGTGTTGCAGGTGCAGACTTTGAGCATCACCACACTGTGCATGTGTTGAGGTGCAGACTTTGAGCATCACCACACTGTGCATGTGTTGCAGGTGCAGACTTTGAGCATCACCACACTGTGCATGTGTTGCAGGTGCAGATTTTGAGCATCACCACACTGTGCATGTGTTGCAGACTTTGAGCATCACGACACTGTGCATGTGTTGCAGGTGCAGGCTTTGAGCATCACCACACTGTGCATGTGTTGCAGGTGCAGACTTTGAGCATCACCACACTGTGCATGTGTTGCAGACTTTGAGCATCACGACACTGTGCATGTGTTGCAGGTGCAGACTTTGAGCATCACCACACTGTGCATGTGTTGCAGACTTTGAGCATCACGACACTGTGCATGTGTTGCAGGTGCAGACTTTGAGCATCACCACACTGTGCATGTGTTGCAGACTTTGAGCATCACCACACTGTGCATGTGTTGCAGGTGCAGGCTTTGAGCATCACCACACTGTGCATGTGTTGCAGGTGCAGACTTTGAGCATCACCACACTGTGCATGTGTTGCAGGTGCAGACTTTGAGCATCACCACACTGTGCATGTGTTGCAGGTGCAGACTTTGAGCATCATCACACTGTGCATGTGTTGCAGGTGCAGACTTTGAGCATCATCACACTGTGCATGTGTTGCAGGTGCAGATTTTGAGCATCACCACACTGTGCATGTGTTGCAGGTGCAGACCTGGAGCAGGACAAGGTGAAGGTGATCCAGCACTATGAGTCGCAGATCATGACCCTGCAGAAAGAGCTGGGGGCGCTGCGCAAAGACTTTGAGGTGGAGCGCCTGGCCTTCCAGCAGCTGCAGTCCGGCGACCTGGCTCAGTCTATACGTCAGGAACTGCAGGTGAGCTCCCTTGGTGCAGGGAGACATGAATGAGGCTTCTCCTCCACTCTTCTCTTTCACTCTTCTCCTCCATTCTTCTCCTTCACTCTTCTCCGTCATTGTTCTCCTTCACTCTTCTCCTCTACTCTTCTCTTTCACTCTTCTCCGTCATTGTTCTCCTCCACTCTTCTCTTTTACTCTTCTCCTTCGCTCTTCTCCTCCACTCTTCTCCTTCACTCTTCTCCTCCACTCTTCTCCTTCACTTTTCTCCTCCACTCTTCTTTGTCACTCTTCTCCTTCACTCTTCTCCTCCACTCTTCTCTTTCACTCTTCTCCGTCATTGTTCTTCATTCTTCTCCTTCACTCTTCTCCGTCATCGTTCTCCTTCATCTTCTCCTCTACTCTTCTCCTTCACTCTTCTCCGTCATTGTTCTCCTTCACTCTTCTCCTCCCTCTTCTCCTTCACTCTTCTCTGTCACTCTTCTCCGTCATTGTTCTCCTTCACTCTTCTCCTCCCTTTTCTCCTTCACTCTTCTCCTTCACTCTTCTCTGTCACTCTTCTCCGTCATTGTTCTCCTTCACTCTTCTCCTTCACTCTTCTCCTTCACTCTTCTCCTCCCTCTTCTCCTTCACTCTTCTCCTCCCTCTTCTCCTTCACTCTTCTCCGTCACTCTTCTCCTTCACTCTTCTCCGTCACTCTTCTCTGTCACTCTTCTTCGCTCTTCTCCTTCACTCTTCTCCTTCACTCCAGATCTGACAGATGACTTCTTGTGTCAGGTTTCAATTGAAACCTCAATTTTGGTTATCTCTTATCGTTGGGGGAAAAAAGTGGCAGAAGACAACAATCCAAAATCTTTTGGTACAGTGTTTGAAGCTGATAAAGCACATAGTGTATTTTGTCCATCATTTCCCTGTCCTGCATGCATATATGTACTCATTGACACAATATAACGTATGCACGCACGCACACACAAACACACTCATGGCCACATGGGCGTGTCGCATGCACATACACACACACACACACACATATACACACACACACACATGCATGCATGCTTGCACCGCACATGCATGCAGACATGAACATGCAAAGAGTTACACTCATGATTGAATGACTGACTCTATTCTGTGAACTTTTGAAATGATGACTTGACCATTTGACAGTTTTCTGTGCCACAGGAAAAGTTAAAAAAAAAAAAAGCACAAATAATCCAAAAATACATCCCTCCATTTTCACACTTTTTTTCCCCTCTGTCTATACCAGAATTCCATCCCAGCAAAAAATCCCCCAAATCTTTAAAAACTCTGCTGCTAAAGAGTTGTAAAGGCTGGTATTCCAAGGTGCTGCTAAAGAGTTGTAAGGGCTGGTATTCCAAGGTGCTGCTAACGAGTTGTAAGGGCTGGTATTCCAAGGTCCTGCTAACGAGTTGTAAGGGCAAGTATTCCAAGGTGCTGCTAAAGAGTTGTAAGGGCTGGTATTCCAAGGTCCTGCTAAATAGTTCTAAGGGCTGGTATTCCAAGGTCCTGCTAAAGAGTTGTAAAGGCAGGTATTCCAAGGTCCTGCTAAAGAGTTGTAAGGGCTGGTATTCCAAGGTGCTGCTAAAGAGTTGTAAAGGCAGGTATTCCAAGGTGCTGCTAAAGAGTTGTAAGGGCTGGTATTCCAAGGTCCTGCTAAAGAGTTGTAAGGGCTGGTATTCCAAGGTCCTGCTAACGAGTTGTAAGGGCTGGTATTCCAAGGTCCTGCTAACGAGTTGTAAGGGCTGGTATTCCGAGGTCCTGCTAACGAGTTGTAAGGGCTGGTATTCCGAGGTCCTGCTAACGAGTTGTAAGGGCTGGTATTCCGAGGTCCTGCTAACGAGTTGTAAGGGCTGGTATTCCGAGGTGCTGCTAAAGAGTTGTAAGGGCTGGTATTCCGAGGTGCTGCTAAGAGTTGTAAGGGCTGGTATTCCGAGGTGCTGCTAAAGAGTTGTAAGGGCTGGTATTCCGAGGTGCTGCTAAAGAGTTGTAAGGGCTGGTATTCCGAGGTGCTGCTAAAGAGTTGTAAGGGCTGGTATTCCGAGGTGCTGCTAAAGAGTTGTAAGGGCTGGTATTCCGAGGTGCTGCTAAAGAGTTGTAAGGGCTGGTATTCCGAGGTGCTGCTAAAGAGTTGTAAGGGCTGGTATTCTGAGGTCTGCTAAAGAGTTGTAAGGGCTGGTATTCCGAGGTCCTGCTAAAGAGTTGTAAGGGCTGGTATTCCGAGGTCTGCTAAAGAGTTGTAAGGGCTGGTATTCCGAGGTCCTGCTAAAGAGTTGTAAGGGCTGGTATTCCGAGGTCCTGCTAAAGAGTTGTAAGGGCTGGTATTCTGAGGTCCTGCTAAAGAGTTGTAAGGGCTGGTATTCTGAGGTCCTGCTAAAGAGTTGTAAGGGCTGGTATTCTGAGGTCCTGCTAAAGAGTTGTAAGGGCTGATATTCCAAGGTGCTGCTAAAGAGTTGTAAGGACTGGTATTCCAAGGTCCTGCTAAAGAGTTGTAAGGGCTGGTATTCCAAGGTGCTGCTGAAGAGTTGTAAGGGCTGGTATTCCAAGGTCCTGCTAAAGAGTTGTAAGGGCTGGTATTCCAAGGTCCCAGTACATAGATAGTTTGATAAATGTACACTTCAAAAAGGAGGATGCAGACAGGAGCTAAACATGCACATGGCATGTTGCAACAATGAACATAGATTTGGACATGTGTTGCTCAACCTGAGATGCACTGTGTTTCCACCTACGTCATACACCCCACCACATCATCCCATGGCCATTGGTCATAGGAATTCATCAGTCACATTAACCCATTTATAACTCACTGGCCAAAACAGACTCCTGTTCACAGGAATTTATCAGTTACATTAACACATTCATAACTAACTGGCCAAAATAGACTCAGTCCTGTGGTCTGGGCTTCTTTGAAGAAAACACATAAAACAAGTGCTCATAATAAAAAGTGTATAAGCTCAGTTATTTATATGCAAAAGTCACAAAACTATGTGAACAAATTGGGGAGGGATTGTAGCATGTTCTGATGTGAATGAATAATTGGTTGCTATAATAATATTATGGCAGCCGTAACAAAGAAAGGGAATAATCTTTTACATTGAATTCCTTGTGTGTGTTTTAGGGTAAATTAGTTTGAATAAATATGATTTAACATAGCTTTACCATTCTTTGACAGGTTCTTGAAGAGAGAAATCATCTTCATCATTTGAAAGGGCTCTCTGTCACTCTCACTATAAAGATCAAGCTCCATGTCATCTGTATTTACACTGTAAAGTGCAGCCAAAGCATAAGTTCTCAAGTATAGTTTGATTCCATGTGAAAATTATCAAATCCCAAAGCATTAATAACACACACTCAATGTTTTTAAGGAAATTGTGCAAGGGAAATAAGCATGAAAAGATTATCATGGCTGTGAAAGTAATTGCACTTTTCAAAGGATTCAGACTACGCTCACTATATCAAGGTATCTTGAGAGTTGTCTGCTGCGGCAGACATCTTGGTACAAGTTGTCTTGTAAGTTGTCCAGAATGAGTTAAGCTGTCATTATTTATGCATGCCAGCACTGTAGTTGCTGTACTAGCCAGCACTGAAGTAGGCAGTGTGGGAATGCTTGTCAGTGTCCAACTCCTTATGAGCCACAAAGGGAGAGTCAGACACTCTATCTAGCTGTTGGACTCATCATGTCTAGAGTTCATCAAAACTCTTCTCATCTCATCTCTCGTGATCGTGCACTTAATTCTGATTGTGGAGAAGACCATGTGAAGACACTGCACTTTGCATTATTTCCCCTTGTTGTTGTTGTTGTTGACTGTGAAGGCTGCCCGGCGACTGAGAGCCAACAGAATTCGTGCCAAAATGTTCCCCATGGAGAGCATATCAGAACAGGTGGACCCTGACAGCCTCTCTTCCTGCTTAACCTTGTGTGTCTGTGTGTGAGACAATGATGATGGTGATTAACTTCCCCTTGCCAGAGAGCTGCACGGACAGTGTTACTGTCCACTATGTAGATCAGTTGATGGATTCTGCCTTGCACTTACACAATGAACGCTTTATAATTCAACACATGCTGATGTTGATGGTGTTGATAATGGTAATGAGGACAACATGCATATGCATGGTTTCTGTGTTACGCGTTATTGGTGTACATGTATCAGTCATTTAGAGGATTATCGTTATCTAATCGTTATGCGACCAGAGAAGGAAAAGCTATTATCTCAGACAAATCAGATTTCCCCATTTATTCATATCATTGAAGAAACACCATGTCTCCAAGTTTTTCATGGGTTTTTTTTGTGTGTGTGTGGTAAATTATCATCTACCAATAGGTTTTGCACTATAGGGCCACAGTTTCAGATGCATGTTTGTAGTACAATATGAAATCCCATGAATCATCCATCATCATCACCTTAGATCCTTGCTAGAGTACAACAGTGTATGAGAGCTTGCAGTGACAAGACTGGTGTGTAAGTGCTGTTGCAAGTGTGGTGAATGCCTTCATATAATACATGACCATGTTGTGACAGATGACTGGTTTGTACGTGCTGTGGTATGTGTGGTGAATGCCTTCATATTATACATGATCATGTTGTGACAGATGACTGGTGTGTAAGTGCTGTTGAAGTGTGGTGAATACCTTCATATTGTACATGACCATGTGACAGACGACTGGTTTGTACATGCTGTTGCAAGTGTGTTGAATGCCTTCATATTATACATGACCATGTTGTGACAGATGACTGGTTTGTACATGCTGTTGAAGTGTGGTGAATGCCTTCATATTATACATGACCGTGTTTTGACAGGTGACTGGTGTGTAAGTGCTGTTGCAATTGTGGTGAATGCCTTCATATTGTACATGACCATGACTTGTTGTGACAGATGACTGGTTTGTATGTGCTGTGGTATGTGTGGTGAATGCCTTCATATTATACATGATCATGTTGTGACAGATGACTGGTTTTAGAGGAAAAAAGAGAGAAAGTGCAGTTACATGCATGGGTTATTTTTCTTTTCTTTTTTTTCAATTCAGCGGAAATGACATTGCAGACTAGCGAAGTCGCAGTAAATGGAAAGATGGGGATTGGTTCAAAGTGCATCTTTATTTTAACAAGCAGAGACACAATATTTGAAAGCTTATGATGAAATGTAGACAAGCAAAGGGTGAAATAGAGGTGTTAATAACATGCTGTTTGTTTTTACTGGGTTGGCTGTTTTGCACTTGCTTTTCAAAGCATGCACCAAGTGTGATATGCAAGCCAGTCTTTTTATGGAATTTTCTCATCTGATATAATATGTGTGTGTTCGAGTGAAAGTGTGTGCATGTGTGTCTGAATGTGTGTGTATTGTGAGCCAGGTGGGAAACAGGTTGGGGGGGGAGGGGGGGGGGGCGCGGGGCATGATGTATTTGTGCAAGTGTGTTTGTTTGCTTATGGAGATATACACATATTTTGAAATGGTAATCAAAATAATGGGTCTGGGCATTTGTTCCTGTCTTTTCATTCTAGTTAGGAAATAAGCTTTCTAGGTCTTAACACTTGTTCCAACTTAATCACATTTGTGGTAAACTTTCCAGTGTGAACTCTAGTTCATGAAAGGTACCAGAAAAAAAATCAAATATTAATGTAGATGTTATATTGTCTGTGTGGTGCTGATGTAATTAGATACTGATAACTGATAAACTTTGGTTCTGCATGCCGGCAGTCTCGGTAATGGTTGTTTTTATCTCGAGGCTGCAGTATGCATGTCCCGAAAGTATCTTTTTAGTGCTATGTGTAGAACTCCACAGATGTTCATGCATGTGCAGAGTTTAAATAACATGCTCTCTCTCTCTCTCTCTCTGTCTCTCTTTCTCTCTCTCTCTCTCTCTCTCTCTTAAATGCAAGCGTAACCAGTTTGTTTTGCTCACTCAAGACCATTTGTTGTTATTTTATTATACAATCATACTTTTGTACATTAATGATCAGAATCAAAATGTTAAATGCTGGTGAAAGTCTGAATATTTTATTCTGAATCATGAACAGATTTCACAAGGAATAAAGAAGATGTAACAATCAATCATCATAGCAAATCTTACAGTATTCAAAATGATATCTTTTCTATTTTAGGCATATTTTTTTTCAAGAAGCAAAGTGAGGGGTTCAGTAGCCACAGCTAAGCCTAGAGAGTTCCCCTCTCTGCTCTCCTTCCTTCCTTGGAGTGACATTGGTATAATTTCTGGGTGTATATATATTAGGTGACCCCCAACAGTGTACCCCCAACAGTGTTCAGACCAGGCACGCAAACAACACACATGTAGGATGACTTTACAGACCAAAAAGATGAAACGGGGGGTCACCTGATACATACCCAGTCTGAACACCATGGGGTCACCTGATATATATACACCCAGTCTGAACACTGTGGGGTCACCTAATATATGTACACCCAGTCTGAACACTGTGGGGTCACCTGATATATATACACCCAGTCTGAACACTGTGGGATCACCTGATACATACCCAGTCTGAAAACCATGGGGTCACCAGATATATATACACCCAGTCTGAACACCAAGGGGTCACCTGATATATATATACACCCAGTCTGAACACTGTGGGGTCACCTGATATATATACACCCAGTCTGAACACTGTGGGGTCACCTGATACATACCCAGTCTGAAAACTGTTGGGGTCACCTGATAAATGTACAGCCAGTCTGAACACTGTTGGGTCACCTGATATATACCCAGTCTGAACACTGTGGGGTCACCTGATATATACCCAGTCTGAACACCATGGGGTCATCTGATGTACACCCCGTCTGAACACCGTGGGGTCACCTGATATATATCTAGTCTGAACACTGTGGGGTGACCTGATTCATTCCCCGTCTGAACACTGTGGGGTCACCTGATACATACCCAGTCTGAACACTGTGGGGTCACCTGATATATACCCAGTCTGAACATCGTGGGGTGAACTGATATATACCAGTCTGAACACCATGGGGTCACCTGATATATACCCAGTCTGAACACTGTGGGGTCACCTGATATATACCCAGTCTGAACACCATGGGGTCACCTGATATATACCCAGTCTGAACACTGTGGGGTCACCTGATATATACCCAGTCTGAACACTGTGGGGTCACCTGATATATACCCAGTCTGAACACCATGGGGTCACCTGATATATACCCAGTCTGAACACTGTGGGGTCACCTGATATATACCCAGTCTGAACACTGGGGGGTCACCTGATATATAGCCAGTCTGAACACTGTGGGGTCACCTGATATATACCCAGTCTGAACACCATGGGGTCACCTGATATATACCCAGTCTGAACACCGTGGGGTCACCTGATATATACCCAGTCTGAACACTGTGGGGTCACCTGATATATACCCAGTCTGAACACCGTGGGGTCACCTGATATATACCCAGTCTGAACACTGTGGGGTCACCTGATATATACCCAGTCTGAACACCGTGGGGTCACCTGATATATACCCAGTCTGAACACTGGGGGGGTCACCTGATATATGTACACCCAGTCTGAACACTGTGGGGTCACCTGATATATATATATAATATATATATATACCCAGTCTGAACACTGTGGGGTCACCTGATATATATATATATATATATATATATATATTTTATATACCCAGTCTGAACACTGTTGGGTCACCTGATATATACCCAGTCTGAACACTGTTGGGTCACCTAATATTTGTACACCAGTCTGAACACTGTGGAGTCACCTGATATATATACCCAGTCTGAATACTGTGGGGTGACCTGATATATACCCAGTCTGAACACTGTGGGGTCACCTAATATACACCCAGTCTGAACACTGTGGGGTGGCCTGATATATACCCAGTCTGAACACTGTGGGGTGACCTGATATATACCCAGTCTGAATACTGTGGGGTCACCTGATATATACCCAGTCTGAACACTGTGGGGTGACCTGATATATACCCAGTCTGAACACTGGGGGGTCACCTGATATATAGCCAGTCTGAACACTGTTGGGGTCACCTGATATATAGCCAGTCTGAACACTGTTGGGGTCACCTGATATATAGCCAGTCTGAACACTGTTGGGGTCACCTGATAATATATAGCCAGTCTGAACACTGGGGGGTCACCTAATATACACCCAGTCCGAATACTGTGGGGTCACCTGATATAAACCCAGTCCGAATACTGTGGGGTCACCTGATATATACCCAGTCCAAATACTGTGGGGTCACCTGATATATACCCAGTCCGAATACTGTAGGGTCACCTAATATATAACCAGTCTGAACACTGGTTGGTCACCTGATATATATACACCCAGTCTGAACACTGGGGGGTCACGTGATATGTGTGTGTATATATATATAGAGAGAGAGAGAATGGTACTGAGGATCAGCGCAATCTTAAAAACAGTGCTCAACCACAGTGGGAGCGACATTTGTTATATTAAAAGCAAGTTAAAATCAAGCTTCTAAAAACATCTACAAATTTGTTTCACGCTGTGCGGTCGTCAGGATGTTTCAGCGTGAAACAAATTTGTAGATGTTTTTAGAAGCTTGATTTTAACTTCCTTTTAATATAACAAATATATATATATATATATATACCCAGTCTTATCCCCCAGTGTCAGGTCACAGAGTGGATGTCATGGGGGCAGTGGATGGTTGCATGGCCATAATGTCCAACATTGTTGAGTTTTCGGCTTCTTTCAGTTCATGTCTGTTGCCTTGAATATGTGAGAACATGGGAGTGGTGAAAATATACCGGTGCCTTTCATGATGAATTCCATGCTTCTGATAGCACAATAGGGGGTTGGGATGGAAAAGAATTTTTGTCCTCTGACTTGTGAAAACTACCTCTCCTTTTTTGCTCCACTGTCCCCTCCTTCCTCTTACCCCTCCCCCCTTGATCCCACAATGGTACCTGGAATGAAAGTAACTCACAGGAATAGGTCTGTTAATGTGTCTTTATGTTGAGAACATGCTGTCTTTTCGTGATTGGCTTTTTTTTTTCTTTTAACATAGTTTACATAATTTTAGATTTTGAAAAAATGAAGGCAACAGTTTTAGCTGGTTGGATTTGTTACATCGTTTACATAATCTTAGAGAATAAAAAATAGAAAAAACAAAAAAACAAAGACTAGCTACAGGTTTAGTTGTTCTCAGTCAAGCAAGAAGCTGGTTTTCTCCTGCGCTCTAACTTCAGTGTGTGATACAGACTTTCTGTCTGCTACTGACATCAGGCATTTACATCTTTCACCTCTTGTTTCTTTGGCTATGCTGTGAATCACAATGAGTTTGTCAGCACAGTATGATTGAAAAGTAGATACACTGAGGTGTGGCAAGCCAGGATAGATTGATTAATTTTCTGTCTTGTTCAAAAACTTGGATCCAGACCGGAAAAAGAAAATAGATGATGGCCTCAGACACTGAACGATAGTAGTAGATAAGTGAAAGAATGATAGATAAGTTATTTGATGAATACATGGTTTACTTTGAGGAACAAAAAATGTGAAGAGCCTCGTGTTTTTCTTATCAGTTCTGGAAACTTTATAATTTGATTTTGTGTCCTGAATGCAGACTGTTCACGATCTTGAATTCTGTCTTCATTGTAATTGCCTAAAGTTATGTCTTCCATTATCTGTTGTCTGAAAATATACAGGTTTTTCATTTCATTTATCATTTACCATGTGACAAGATGGATAACAATAATAATCCAAAGTATATTAATGCAAACACGAAATGTCAAGATTTCTCAGTACGTTTTATGAAGAGAAAAAAAAAAGTATTCATGACTAAAAGGGGCCTGTCAAGGAATGAATGGGAAAGGGGAATTTAAGATCCCTGAATTATGTTATACCTGTTTTTAAACCTTCTTTTCAACCAGGGAAATAGTATATATGCCATATACATTGGAACAAACTAACAGAGATTTGGGAGAAAATGATGAGATGTTGAGGATCCATAAAACTTACATGACTGGACCTGTAATGTTCTGGAATGGACAGTTATGTAGCCTGTATGATTTCAGATATTTCTCGGTTGTTTTTTCCTGATTTTAATCAAATGGATTTTGTAAAAGTCATGGACCAAACAATTTCAGATGCTTATCAATTGGCTACTTTAAATTTTCTCATTTTCATTCAGATAATACAGTCCTTTCATCATGCAGCGGTGTGTTATGTATTTTCCCCAACAGATTATTCCTAAAAAAAAAAAAATCCTATCCTGTAAAGCAAGTGGACATCTGCCTTATTGTTTATATCTTTGGCAGGAGGAGATGGGTGGCCAAGTGGACGAGCTGCGTCAGAGCTGGGAAGAAGAGCGCCGTGAGCTGGTGGTTCAGAACCAGCTGTTGGAGGAAGAACTGGCCGATGTCAAGGGACTCCTCATGCAGGAAAGGCAGCGCTCCGCTGAGACACACACACTTAGGGACACCGTCAGACGTCTGCGGGGAGAGAACAAAGAGGTACCAGACAGTGTGTGCAAGGCGGGGAAAGGGCATGTGTGTGTTTAGGGAAAGAAGGGTTGCCTCTGTTTCACTGTCCTCTCTAGATCATCATCAGGTGAAAAAGAAAAGAAAAAAGATCAGGTGCAATTGTCAGCCACTGAGAACTGAAAGGTGAAGGTCTGTGTACAGCTGAGAACTGAAAGGTGAAGGTCTGTGTACAGCTGAGAACTGAAAGGGGAAGGTCTGTGTACAGCTGAGAACTGAAAGGGGAAGGTCTGTGTACAGCTGAGAACTGAAAGGGGAAGGTCTGTGTACAGCTGAGAACTGAAAGGGGAAGGTCTGTGTACAGCTGAGAACTGAAAGGGGAAGGTCTGTGTACAGCTGAGAACTGAAAGGGGAAGGTCTGTGTACAGCTGAGAACTGAAAGGGGAAGGTCTGTGTACAGCTGAGAACTGAAAGGGGAAGGTCTGTGTACAGCTAACTGAAAGGGGAAGGTCTGTGTACAGCTGGTGACAGTCGTGTAGCAATGGAAGTTTTGTCATGTCACCTCCAGAGTATGAACCATGATGAAAATGAAATGAGAAAGAGCTTTCTTGCTCCTTTTTCCTCCACTGATGTCACAGTTTGGGTATCAGCTTCACTGCCAGACACGCAGGGAGAGGATGATGGTTACCTTGCTCCCTGGTGTCACTTTCTGAGCCTCACATCACATGAGATTTGAACCCTTGTCACCTCACATCACATGAGATTTGAACCTTTGTCACCTCACATCACATGAGATTTGAACCTTTGTCACCTCACATCACATGAGATTTGAACCCTTGTCACCTCACGTTACATGGATTTGAACCTTTGTCACTTCAAATTACATGAGATTTGAACCCTTATCACTTCAGATCACATGAGATTTGAACCCTCGTCACCTCACATCACATGAGATTTGAACCCTCGTCACCTCACATCACATGAGATTTGAACCCTTGTCACTTCACATCACATGAGATTTGAACCCTCGTCACCTCACATCACATGAGATTTGAACCCTCGTCACCTCACATCACATGAGATTTGAACCCTCGTCACCTCACATCACATGAGATTTGAGCCCTCGTCACTTCAGATCACATGAGATTTGAGCCCTGGTCACCTCACATCACTTGAGATTTGAACCCTCGTCACTTCAGAACACATGAGATTTGAACCCTCATCACCTCACATCACATGAGATTTGAACCCTCGTCACCTCACATCACATGAGATTTGAACCCTCGTCACTTCAGAACACATGAGATTTGAACCCTCGTCACTTCAGAACACATGAGATTTGAACCCTCGTCACCTCACATCACATGAGATTTGAACCCTCGTCACTTCAGAACACATGAGATTTGAACCCTCGTCACCTCACATCACATGAGATTTGAACCCTCGTCACTTCAGAACACATGAGGTTTGAGCCCTGGTCACCTCACATCACATGAGATTTGAACCCTCGTCACTTCAGAACACATGAGATTTGAACCCTCGTCACCTCACATCACATGAGATTTGAACCCTCGTCACTTCAGAACACATGAGGTTTGAGCCCTGGTCACCTCACATCACATGAGATTTGAACCCTCGTCACTTCAGAACACATGAGATTTGAACCCTCGTCACCTCACATCACATGAGATTTGAACCCTTGTCACTTCAGAACACATGAGGTTTGAGCCCTGGTCACCTCACATCACATGAGATTTGAACCCTCGTCACTTCAGAACACATGAGATTTGAACCCTCGTCACCTCACATCACTTGAGATTTGAACCTTTGTCACCTCACATCACATGAGATTTGAACCCTCGTCACTTCAGAACACATGAGGTTTGAGCCCTGGTCACCAGGCCTGTGCTGCAGCCCTTGGTGCCCCTCTGAGGCATGATGGGAGGCAGCCTGCTGGCTGGTGCAACAGTCCTTCATTCACCACTGTTGCAGGCACCTCAGGCTGTGCACTGCTGATAGTTCCTAGGGCTTTTTTTTCTCTTTGTCCCTGACCACCCCTTGCCACCCATACACTGCCACCCGACAATTATCAGGGCCACAGTCCTCCTTTTTGCCTAAACTTCTGCAAGTGGTTGACAGGGCAGACTATGCCACAGTGGGCAGTTTTGTTATTCCTTGCATTCCCAGTTCACAGTGGGCAGTTTTGTTATTCCTTACATTCCCAGTTCACAGTGGGCAGTTTTGTTATTCCTTGCATTCCCAGTTCACAGTGGGCAGTTTTGTTATTCTTTACATTCCCAGTTCAGTTTCAAGGCAAGGTGACTGAAGGTGGAAATTGAAGCAAATGTTAGAAAGAAAGGTTATTAGTTCCACAAGACAGTCCAGACAAAGAGATTACATGACAAGGCACGATGGAACATCCATTTTGCACGGTTATTAGTTCCACAAGACAGTCCAGACAAAGAGATTACAGGACAAGGCGCGATGGAACATCCATTTTGCACGGTTATTAGTTCCACAAGACAGTCCAGACAAACAGATTACAGGACAAAACGTGATGCAACACCCATTTTGCGCTGAATATGAGAAGATAAGAGGTTGCTTGTTCTTCGTTTTCACAGTCCTAGATGTTTGTTTTTACCTGAAGAAGGCCCAAGAGGTCGAAAGGCATCGTGTTTTGTCCTGTAATCTGTTTGTCTGGACTGTCTTGCAGAACTGATAACCTTCCTTTTTAACATTCCCAGTTTAGCTAAGTATGCTGACCATGATTAAATTCACATTCATACCTAGCAATCTCTGCTTTTTATTATGGTCTGCATGAGTTTTTCCAAAAATCTTCATGGATCTGGATAAAATACATGGTGCCCTTTACCACTTAAAGCTACCACATCAGTATCACAGGTGTTATTGCCATCAGTGTGGTCGATCAACGGCAGACTGTTGCTGGCAGGTGCAGAGTCTGGCGGAGAGTCTCAAGGAGAAGGTGAGCCGCATCCACCAACAGCAGGACCTGGAGCGTGCCAACTACGAGCGGAGGATCGACGAGCTGGAGAAGGCCAAGGAGCAGGCGCTGAGGGTGCAGGCACTGCAGCATGCTGGGACTGTTCACGCACAGCCTGTCAGTCTTCTGCTGTGGTCGTTGACTTAACTGGAATTAGATACTGGAACATGTTAAATGAACAGGGAGACCTACATAGCAAGTAACAAACAAGGGAGCTAGTTTTGCTTTCATGGTGAAATAGTTACAAGCCTACAACTCTGAACTATTTCCCCCAGCACCGATTTAAACATGAGGCGTACAGAAGAAAATTATTTCATGTTTTTTCAGTGCCTTGTGTCTACAATTGTGCTAGGTGATTATGTAGTCTTACATTCCATTTATTGTAAAAACCTGGTTCTGTTAGGTCTTGATTTAATAAATTGTAATAATGTGAGGCTCCTCTTGAAACTGAACAGATTTCAGTTAATAATTTACTTGTCATGCCTTCCTCACAGTATTTCATTTCTAGTCCAGTTTCTCTCGAATAGTTTTTCACAGCACTAACATAACCATTATATGTAACAAAATCTGTATTGATACTATATTTACCAACAAAAGACTGGAAACTCAAAAATTCACTGTTCTCGTCCAGAAGATTCCGTATGCAGAATACATCGTTTTCAATCCAGTTTTTATAAAAGGTTGATCTGCCCCCAATCTTTAAGTTGGGATTACAAAACAGAGGCTCTGAACAGAGTTCCTCCGCAGTTTTAACATGAACAATCTTACCAGTTTCTCTATAAGCGTTGAATACGTCTCTCCAGAAGCTATTCAGTTTATCGCTCCATGGCAGATTGGATCCTAGTTTATTGATAATTTCTGCTTTTTCATACACTGAAACAAGCACTTTCTTCCATCGATGTTTACTTGATAAGATTTTACGAATCCAAGTTAATTTTAAAGCATTTATATGCTTTTTTATGATTGGTATTCCGATTCCCCCCTGCACTACGCTTTTCACAGACGTTTTCCTACTGATTCTGTCTCTTTTTTTGCCCCAAACAAACTTATATATAAAGTTCTGGATTTCATCTGTAATATAGTCCAGTGGATTTGGTAATAACATCCATAGATGGGTTAGTTTGGAAAGAATCATAGATTTAAGCACCGCTACTCTGCCAAGTGGCGTTATCTGCCTTTTGAGCCAAGTTTTATACAGTGTTTTGATTTCTGCAAACTTTTCTTCAAGGTTCATGATTTCGCAATGTTTTAAGTCACATGTAAACCAGATACCCAAAATTTTGAATTTTGGAGGGCTCCATTTTATGTTTAAATGTGGCATATACCTAACAGGTGAATTTCGTTTACTACCTAGCCATACTGCGTTTGTTTTTTCTGCGTTTAATATGAGTCCAGATACTCTTCCGAAATGTTCAATGGTGTAAATAGATTCCTCGAATGATTTTCTGTCTCCCTCTAATAGTAGTTCAGTGTCATCTGCATACTGTGATATCTTGTTTTCAGTATTACCTACTTGAATTCCCTTTATACCTTTATTTTGTCTTATCATATTTGCCAAAATCTCAACACACATAACAAATAAATACGGAGAAATTGGATCACCTTGACGGCAACCCCTCTCAGCAGGGAACCACCCAGCTAATTTTCCGTTCAAAGACACAGTTGACTTAATATTTGTATAAAATGTTTGTATCCATTGAGAGAAGCTTGGCCCAAAGCCAAAGACATGAAGTACCTTAAACATGAAATCATAACTTACACTATCAAACGCTTTTTCAAAATCCAGACAAAGAAGTAAACCTGGTTTTTTGGATGCAATCATGAAATCAAGTATGTCATAGATAAGACGAATATTATCTCCTAAATACCTGTTAGGAATAAAACCAGTCTGATCCACATTGATGATAGAGGGAAGCACTTGCTTTAATCGGTTAGCTATACAAGTAGATCCTATTTTGTACACAATATTCAAAAGCGAGATGGGTCTCCAGTTTTTTATCTGGTCTTTAGGTTTGTCACCCTTGGGAATGCATACAATAATGCCTTCTTTTTGTGTTGATGAGAGCTCCTTTTTATCATATCCATCATTGATCGCTCTTACAACGTATGGACCAAGTTGCAGCCAGAAAAATTTGAAAAACTCGGCTGTAAAACCATCACTCCCAGGGCTTTTCATATTTGACATATGTTTAAGAGCAATACCTGCTTCTTTTAAAGTAATTTTACCCTCCAAAGACGTTCTCTGATTCTCACTTAATGTTGGCAAGTCTTCTACTAAATCAAATATTTCACACCGGCCATTCGTATTTTACCCATTCGTACCTTTTAAAGAGTGAAGAAGCTCCGTGGTGCATTCCATGTCATGTGCCACTCACAATGAAACATATTCTTTTAGAGTGTTGGGACTTGCACGATGTGAGACACAAACATTTTACGGCGGATTCCATGAAAACCTTGTTCAGAGATGTCCCACCTGACGCTATCTTTGAGTTCTTGAAAGAGATTAACATTTTTTATCAGATCTGAGATTTTACAGTGGAAAGATTTTTTAACAAACTTTTGGATGGTTTTTTGATGTATTTTAAAGAATTGTGTGAATGACTGACTTGTGAGTTGATTTTAATGTGGTGACAGCCCTGATGTGGCCCTTTGTGGTCGGCTGGGCTATAAGCAACATTATCTTATCTTATCTAACTTCCTGGGCATTGAAATTTCGTGGCACTATGGACTCCATACTTGACGTTATTGGAGTAAAACACAAATTATCCGTTGTATACAAAGGCTGTGACAACGGCCAACTGTGGGTTGAGTTGGGTTTTTTTTGGTTTTTTTTGTTTTTGTTTTTTTTCCTCGTTCGTTCGTGTGTTTGTTTGTTTTGTTTTCTGTTGCTCATGCTTTTCTGATTTCTCCTGGGTGTCCTGGTCGTCCAGGATGTGTCCTGGGCTGAACAGTGAAACTGTCTTGGTCACCCAGGATGTGTCCTGGGCTGAACAATGAAACTGTGTGTCCTGGTCACCCAGGATGTGTCCTGGGGTGAACAATGAAACTGTGTCCTGGTCACTCAGGATGTGTCCTGGGCTGAACAGTGAAACTGTGTGTCCCGGTCACCCAGGATGTGTCCTGGGCTGAACAGTGAAACTGTGTGTCCCGGTCACCCAGGATGTGCCCCAAGTTGAGGAAATGTGTGTGTTGCTGTGTGTGTGTCAGGAGGAGGAGACCACGCTGCGGAAAGACGTGCTGCAGAAAGTGATGGAGGAGGTGGAGTCTGTGCGCTCCGACAGTCCCGCCAGTTCTGCCCCCCAACAGGTGAAGCCTGCATCTTCACTCCACTCACATTGCTCATCGATTCCAGCACCGTTTTTCTGGTCTCTCTGTCACTGTTACCATCATCATCTTTTTTCATCATCATCGACATCAGCATTAAGCTGTCACGGGCATTTTGTCACTCCCTTCCTGTTATCATCTGTCCTTGTTTTGGTATCGTCATCATCATTTTTATCATCGACATGATCATAATATTACATTAGCGTGTTACTTCTTATCTATTCAGAATAATAATCTGCCTGTTTGTAGAGTATGATGCACCATGGTTTTTGGTATAATAGACTGTCACCTCTTCATCTTTATTATTATCATAACTGGTCAGTTTTAATGTACTGCCTAACCAATGCCAACATTAAAAGGTATATGCATTCCAAAATTGTATCAGTAATTCAAACTCCTGTAATAATCATTATAATTATACTTTATAAACATTCAAAAGTCACAGGTTATAGAATATTGAGTTTGTAATCAGATGTGCACACATTTTCATGTGAGTGCGCGCGCACACACACACACACACACACACACACACACACACACACACACACACACACACACTCACACTCGCACACACACACACACACACACACACACAGACACACACACACACACATCACACACACACACACACACACACACACACACACTCACACTCACACACACACACACACTCACACACACACTCACACACACACACACTGAGTTGTTTTCTGTCAAGTGCGTGAAACCTCTCACAAAAGGCATTAAACGCTTAGAGGCAAAAGGGACGTTGTACGTAGTATACAAATAGGTAATAGACCCATTAACCAGTGTGTCTTACCCATCGCACACGGTCGTACTGTGTCGAGGAGGACGAAGTGGTCAGGTGACAGATGGCACCTAAGGTAGTAAGTACTCCTCCAAGTTCGGATAGCGAAAGGGGGGAGGGACGTAACCACTAGGACCTCAGTGCACCAAGTGAGCGCTAAATACTCAGCTGAGGTTCTTTTGTAAACAGTCAGTGAAGAGCAGGAGTCTTGGACTCGTTCGGATGGTATTGCCGTAGGTCACTGGGTTGGTTCTATTGTCAGGCTGGTTGAATGCGCGTGGATGTTGTTATCGTAGCCCTCTTTAAGATAATTACTGTGTTAAAGTGGCCTCCGAAGTCAGCGGGAATTTTCGATGTCCATCTGGTGCCAAGTGTTTGTTTGCTAATCAGTTAGGTAGGGATGTGTGTAAATGCTAATGTGTGGAAGAACGTAGCGAATGGGGAATTCAGGGTACTTGTGAACTAGGGGTTTGAGAAACAGCATGGACAAAGGCATGGCCCGAAGGGGAATCCTTTGTTTCCATCCCTATATAAACTGAGGGAGAACAGTGTGAAGGAGAAGAACACCACAAGAGAGAGAGAGAAGGCAGAGGAGAGAGAGAGAAGAGAGAAGGGTGGGCAGGACAGAGAACGGGTCGAGAGAAACATGGTCTGGGAGATAGAAGAGACAGCAAAGTCTTAGGGAAAGACAAGCTGGAAGAGAAGAAAACTAAGTTTGAAGCCCAGAGGTGGGTGAAGACAGACAAACTGAAATTGAACCCAGAGGTGGGTGAAAGAGACGAAGAAGAAGAGTTCTACGTTGAGATCCCAGAGACGACCATGAAGACCCAGTCCTGAAACCTGGAGCCAGTCAACCAAGGGCCTCACCATCAAGCAGTGCTGAAGAAGAAGTGAAGAGACTTTTCAAGAACTGTGGTGTGGTGTGAAAGCGTGGTTGTGTGTGTGAAAACCTGGCCAGGTAAGAAGTCATTTTTATTATAACCCGGGATTAGGAAGTATTGATCTTTTATGTGTTGATTTGTTCATTTTGTGTAATTGGATTTTTCATGTTTGATTATAAGTAGCATAGAAATTGTATTTCTTGTGCTCAGTCGTGTTAGGAGAGAAACGAATGCGTGACATCCCATTCCCAGAGAGAGGTGAATGTTTGATGGGCGCATGAGTGTGCATATGCGTGTATGAGTGCAAAGATAACCTTGGTGTGTTACACCTGACTAATAATACATCAGCTTAGTGCACTTAAGCAATACCATCACGATTTCCCCCGTCCTGGACATTTTCATTTCCTGTCATCTCAGAAATATGAATGGTAATTATCCCGTGTGATTGGTGCATCAGTCTACAAAGCCATGATACAGACCTGTGCATTCACCATCCTTATTTCACACTGTCATAGAAACACCTGTGTAACAGGACAAGATGTTGCCACAGTTATCATTCACCATCCTCATTGCACAGTGTCATAGAAACACCTGTGTAACAGGACAAGATGTTGCCACAGTTATCATTCACATCCTCATTGCACAGTGTCATAGAAACACCTGTGTAACAGGACAAGATGTTGCCACAGTCATCATTCCATATTGCCAGAGGAAAACCTGTATGATGGGTTTTGAATTTTGACCATTGTTTTTTTCTCCTCAAACTGATCTGTCCAGCTGTGTGTGGACAATGTCCCAAATATTTAGGATGGCCGAAAAGAAAAAGAGAGAGAGAAGGGAGTTAAGGCCTTATCCTTGCATGGCTCAGTTCCCACTTTTCCAGAGTGTTCTCCCTTAGACAGCCAACTTCCTGTGCACAAGCCTCGAGTATTCAGTTCTGACCCTTTCCATGGCAAGTGAACACACCCTCACAACTCTCTGACTTTTTTTTTCAGCTTCAAGCTCATAATGTATGCATCTCAGTATTACAAATGTATCCCCATATTGCCTTACGGAAACCTATACAGTTGGTCATGCATTTGTTACTGTTATTATCGTTATACATTGCTTTAAAAAAAACCTGTGTAATGGGGTGCATGGTCGTCATAATTATTATACCACATTGTCTTAGGAAAACCTGCAGAATGGGAAATGCTTTTGTCACTGTTATAATTCCTAATAGTTTGTGGAAAACCTGCACAATGGGACATGCAGTGGTCAATGTTGTGCATGTGTATTATCTGTGGAAAACCTGCACAATGGGACATGCAGTGGTCAATGTTATGCATCTGTATTATCTGTGGAAAACTTGCACAATGGGACATTGGGTTGCCACAGTCATTATTCCATATTGTTTGTGGAAAGGCTACACAATGGGGTCTGCATTGTTTACAATTATAATTCCATAATTATTGACTCTAGCAAAACCTGCATAATTGGACATGCTTTTTTCATTATTATTTGTCCATATGAATGAAAACCTGCATAATGAAATCTGCATTTGTTACAAGTGGTTTTCTCTATGACCATCTGAAAACCTTTTGGTATTGTGCAAGTCATTGTTGAAGGAAAATCTGTACATTGGGACATGCAGTTGCCAGAACTATCATTCCATTCTGTTCTGGAAAACCAAGCAGTGGTTGCCAGTATTTTTCATATGATCTGAGGAAAACCTACACACTGACATATGCCATTGCTCTCATTATCATTCCATATTGTCTCAGGAGAACCAGGAAAACACAATTATTAGAGTCACTCCAGACTGTTTGAGGAAAGTGTGCACTGCATGACGTGCAATGATCCAAGTCATTCTTAACTGTCTCTTGAAAACCTGGAACACACGGCTGTTATAGTCACTCCACAGCATGTGAGGCAAAAAATGGATGGTGCACAGATCTTGTATAGGGAGATATAGACAAGTCAGACAAGGGCATTAACCAAAATAGTGAGGACAGGAGCTTCAGTGATGTCCCTTTGTTTGAGCACGCTCTAGCCACGCTCAATATAGATCTCTGAAGTAAAATGTCATTTCAGTCATGGGACACAGACAGAAGTCATTTTCAGTATTGCTGGAATTTGTGCGTATTCACCCATGATCCTATGCTGGTTGTTAACGTGCATTGTCTTATATGTATTTCATATAGCAAATGCATGAAAAAAATTATTTGTGAAAATATACAAATGGAAACATTTTGAGGGAGCATGTGCCCATGAACAATAATTTTTTAGAAGTATCAACTGCAGGGCAAGAGTTGCCCATGTCCTTTAACTCTTTCATCCCTACAACCTGGTTTTCCGGTCTGCAGAAATCCTACCCTTCCTTCCTGCAGCCCGGAAAACCGGGCAGCACAAAATTCCTCCTTTCCTTCCTGCAGCCCGGAAAATCGGTTCTTGCGGTAAGCGCTTTGAACTTCGCGCAAGTCGCATCATCGGTACAGGTCATGACCGGGTCACTCGCGTGGCAGTGTTTATGAATGGAATGGATGCCAGACGGCCCCCACAGCGTGGAAAAGTGGTCGCCGCTCTATTCTGGATGGTTTGGTACTGCATACATGGCAGTTCTCATTTACACTTTTTCTTTTTTTTTCTCTAAATCCAGGAATGAAGGGAATACTCGTATTATAAGAATCTAGGAACAAGAGGAAGTAATGGTTCATAGAAAAGTAGGAATAAAAGAGTTAAGCGGTGTCCGTGACTGGAATGTGTGGTGATCCTAGTGATTCTGTGCTGTGACAGGAGAACCTGGATGAGCTGCAGGTTCAGATCAACCAGCTGCACTACCAGCTCCATGAAGCTCGCACTGCTCAGTTTGAATACCAGCGTCTGAAGGTAACAGCCATGGATGGGCTTGGGGGTTTAAATGGTTTTGTTGTGGTAGTTAAACTGCGTTGTCCTTGATAAGCAACTGTTTTTTTTCAGGGTGGAGAGAGGGAGGGGAGGAGTGGATGGAGGAGGAGACAGTTACTTGCTTTTTCTTTTTCTTTTGTTTTTTAGAGAGGACCTGTACTTCAGGTTCAGTATGGGAGTTGTTTAGAGTTGAATTACCCTTTATAGACAGACCATGACAAGTAGGAAAGACAAAATTGCTTTCGGGACAGGTTCTATCTCTCTCTCTCTCTCTCTCTCTCTCTCTCTCTCTCTCCTCTCACATACACACACACACACACACACACATATATTCGCACGCATACGCACACACGCATACATACACGCACGCATACACACACACACGCGCATGCACACATACGCACACACACGCATGCGCGCGCATGCACACACACACACACACACACACACACACACACACTATTTCTTTCTCTCACTCTCTCTCTCTCACTCTCTCTCACTTCATTCTTTTTGATTTTCTGAAGCTGTTTATCCACAAGTTTTTGTGATTAGTACCCTATGTTTCTCTTTGGTAATCAGATTCTTACGTTAGAACATTTTACATAGAAGAATTTGCATTCCCCCCTGTTTAGTTGTACAGTGTGTACAGATTACTGCATCATGTCCAGCTCATGGCCACACTATTTAGATGTAACTTGTGCCAACAGGATGAATGTGAACTGCTGCGACAGACCAACAGTAACCTGGAGGAGATGGTTCGAGTCCTCAGACAGCGCTCCAGCAAAGAACAAGCAGAGAGAGAAAGGGAGGAGCAGGCGAGTGACACACTGACTGGTCTTCAAGATGTTGTCAGTGATTTGGAAGGGGGAGGGGGGGGGGGGGAGGGAGGGCTTGATTTTCTTGCCATAGGGGATGTAAAAATAGAAGAATGTGTAAAATACAAGTGTGGAAAGGATGGCATTATGGATACAGAGAGGATTGGTTTGGGACATTTTGGGGTGGGGTGGGGGGCGGAGGAGAGAGCATGGGGAACTGGTTTCTAGTGATGTGATTCAAACACAGATCTTCACACACACACACACACACACACACACACACACACACACACACACACACACACACTTGTGCACACATACTCTAATCATAACCACTTCCTGATGTGATACATTCATCCTTACGTTTTGTTTGCCTAATCAGTCAGTAATGTGCCCAAGCAAATAAACTCAAATTACAGGGAATTCACCTGCAGACAGTTTCCTCCTTCTGTGTGATCACGTCCTGCTAAGCTTATCTGTAAGGGGCATGTGTCAAGTTGACTCCCTGTCTGAGACCATTCAGGATTGGCAGCTGGGCTGATTACAGTACTTCTACCCTGCTGTGCATGATTGAAGACAGAGCACTGTGGAGATCCAGGTGTCTGTCCACTGGAACGCCCCTGCCACCTACTGTCACAGAATTATGATGGATGGATAAAAAAGAAAATGATAATTGGGAAACAAAATAAAAACAAAAAAACAACAACAAAAAACAGAAAAAAGAGAGGACAAGTGAACAGAACAGTGACTATGTGGAAACAGAAAGGTGATTCTAACTTGAGCTGAAATATTTGCAGTTATGTGTATAACAATATTCCGTTATGTACAATCCTTTTGTGGCTTAACCAAACAGTGAGAACCCGTAAAGTGTCTTGCTACTCAGTGTAGCACTTATCAGCAGACTATTACTATCAGTTTCTGTCTCTATCACCTCCAACAAGGAAGATATATTTTCATCTGTGTTCATTGGTTTGTTTGTCTGTCTACCTGTCAGCAGGACTTTGCAGAACCTACAGAACAGATTTGAACTTGGTGTAAAGCTGGAACAGGGCCCAGGGACAAATCTGCTGAATAGTTTGTGCCCAACCAGATAAAAAAGTAGATCTAGGATTTGTTGTTGTTACTGTTGTTGTTTGCCATCTTTAACATCGGGAGATCTGGAATGTGCTGAAATTTTCTTACATTTGAAAAAAAAAATTAAAATAACACATCAGTCACACTGGGGGAATACTATCTCACTTGTTCTTTGTTGTGGTGTCTGTAGACTTGCAAGGTTTGCTGAATACTACTGGTTTCCAGTCAGAAAACGACATTCCTAGAGGGAGGTGGATGGTCATTCAGTCACCGCACAGTAACAAGCTCAGCTATAAACCTGTAACTACCACCGAAGTGTAGGATACAGAGAGATAAAAGGACTGTTTGACCTTACCAGGAGAGTGTGGTGCCCTGGCTGCTGTGTTAGTCTTGGTCATGTACTGCACCTCCAGGTGAGGTGATCTCCGTGTTGCTGTGTGATGTGCAGGACCATGTTAGTCTTGGTCATGTACTGCACCTCCAGGTGAGGTGATCTCCGTGTCACTGTGTGATGTGCAGGACCATGTTAGTCTTGGTCATGTACTGCACCTCCAGGTGAGGTGATATCCGTGTCACTGTGTGATGTGCAGGACCATGTTAGTCTTGGTCATGTACTGCACCTCCAGGTGAGGTGATCTCCGTGTCACTGTGTGATGTGCAGGACCATGTTAGTCTTGTTCATGTACTGCACCTCCAGGTGAGGTGATCTCCGTGTCACTGTGTGATGTGCAGGACCATGTTAGTCTTGTTCATGTACTGCACCTCCAGGTGAGGTGATCTTCGTGTCACTGTGTGATGTGCAGGACCATGTTAGTCTTGGTCATGTACTGCACCTCCAGGTGAGGTGATCTCCGTGTCACTGTGTGATGTGCAGGACCATGTTAGTCTTGGTCTTGTACTGCACCTCCAGGTGAGGTGATCTCCGTGTCACTGTGTGATGTGCAGGACCATGTTAGTCTTGGTCATGTACTGCACCTCCAGGTGAGGTGATCTCCGTGTCACTGTGTGATGTGCAGGACCATGTTAGTCTTGGTCATGTACTGCACCTCCAGGTGAGGTGATCTCCGTGTCACTGTGTGATGTGCAGGACCATGTTAGTCTTGGTCATGTACTGCACCTCCAGGTGAGGTGATCTCCGTGTCACTGTGTGATGTGCAGGACCATGTTAGTCTTGTTCATGTACTGCACCTCCAGGTGAGGTGATCTCCGTGTCACTGTGTGATGTGCAGGACCAGATGCACGAACTGTGGGAGGAGAAGAAGAAGCTCCAGAACCTGCTGCAACGAACCACAGACAAGGTGAGAGGAACACAGCCAGCAAGAACATGCCAGGTGTTTAGCAGTGTTCTAAAAACCTCCACCCAGTTTGTGTTTTGAGATGGGTTGAATTTCTCCCAGTGTGATTCTATCTATGCTGTGTTGTGTCACCTTGAGCAAAGTCATTGTAATGAGGGTGAAAACGTGGATTTTATGGGGAAGAGGTGTGGAGCAGAAAACTAGACAACAGGGTGAAGAGAGGAACACACACACACAAGCATGCACGCACGCACGCACGCAAACACACGCACACGCACACACACACACACACACACATGCATACACCTGTTTATGTGATGTATGAAGTGTGTGTGTACAAGCGCATTACAGTGTATGTGTGAACATTTTGCATGTGTGTGTGTATTTATGTGTTTGCACAGACTCATGCCTGTGCATGTGTGTGTGTAACCATGCATCCGAGCACATGTGTGTGTGTGTGTATGTGATCTTAAGAGTGTGTATCACTGCACGCTAGTTTGCTGTGCTGATGTCATTGTGCCTGCTGTCTTGTGACCTCTGACCTGTGCTCTGTGACCTACCAGCTGCTGAAGACCAGTGCGGAGATGGCGGCGGGGCAGACCCAGCTGGTGAGGGAGGTGGAGCAGCTCAAACTGAGGGCCGGCAACATGGTGGAGCTGGAGACCTTTACCGGCCTGCAGGTACTGCTACCCCTCCCCCCCCCCCCCCCCTCACATAGAACTAAGGTCAGAGGTCACACTGAAGGTCAGCAACATGATGGAGCTGGACACCTTTACTGGCCTGCAGGTACTGCACTCCCGTCCCCCCCCCCCCCCTCCCCACGCCTCCCTCCCTCACATAGAACTAAGGTCAGGGGTCACACTGAAGATCGGCAACATGATGGAGCTGGAGACCTTCACCGGCCTGCAGGTACTGCACTTCCCTCACACCCCACACCCCCCTTCCCTCACATAGAACTAAGATCAGGGGTCACACTGAAGGCTGGCAACATGGTGGAGCTGGAGACCTTCACCGGCCTGCAGGTACTGCTCTCCTCTCCCCCCTTCCCCCCCTCCCTCACATAGAACTAATGTCAGGGGTCACACTGAAGGTCGGCAACATGGTGGAGCTGGAGACCTTCACCGGCCTGCAGGTACTGCACTCCCCCCCCCCCCCCCCCCCCCCTCCCTCACATAGAACTAAGGTCAGGAGTCACACTGAAGGCTGGCAGCATGGTGGAGCTGGAGACCTTCACTGGCCTGCAGGTACTGCTCTCCTCTCCCCCCTCCCCCCCCCCCTCCCTCACATAGAACTAAGGTCAGGGGTCACACTGAAGGTCGGCAACATGGTGGAGCTGGAGACCTTCACCAGCCTGCAAGTACTGCACTCCCCTCCCCCCCCCCCCCTCCCTCACATAGAACTAAGATCAGGGGTCACACTGAAGGCTGGCAGCATGGTGGAGCTGGACACCTTTACTGGCCTGCAGGTACTGCTGTCCTCTCCCCCCTCCCCCCCCTCCCTCACATAGAACTAAGATCAGGGGTCACACTGAAGGTCGGCAGCATGGTGGAGCTGGACACCTTCACCAGCCTGCAAGTACTGCACTCCCCTCCCCCCCCCCCCCTCCCTCACATAGAACTAAGGTCAGGGGTCACACTGAAGGCTGGCAACATGGTGGAGCTGGAGACCTTCACCGGCCTGCAGGTACTGCTGTCCTCTTCCCCCTCCCTCACATAGAACTAATGTCAGGGGTCACACTGAAGGTCGGCAGCATGGTGGAGCTGGAGACCTTCACCGGCCTGCAGGTACTGCACTCCCCTCACCCCCCCCCCTCACCCTCCCTCCCCCTCACATAGAACTAAGGTCAGGGGGTCACACCGAAGGTCGGCAACATGGTGGAGCTGGAGACCTTTACCGGCCTGCAGGTACTGCACTCCCCTCACCCCTCCCCCCCTTCCATCACGTAGAACTAAGGTCAGGGTCACACCGAAGGTCGGCAACATGGTTGTTACGGATGGTATGGGTGGTGTCTGCGAGTGTCTGACTGTCTGACTCTCACTCAGAAATTACGGATGCATGCACGACTTTTCCAAAGCACATACACACACCCACTCACCCGAACATTGACAGCCAGGCAACAGAACACTTTTTTTTTTGCTTTATGCTGCCCGAGCCATCAGACAAACATATAATATAAATGCAATAACATCAATAGGTCGGCACGCCAACCATGAGGCGTACACACAAAATATGTCTATATATAACGGCTATCAACTAGCGCTGCTGGGTCCAACGACGACGAAGACGACGACGACGACGACGACGACGACAACGAAAACGATGAAAATGACAAGACGGTGAAGACGATGAGACGACGAAGGCGATGAGACAACGAAGACGACGAAGATGACGACCACAGCGTCAAGTCAAGTCCGACACAGGACCCAAAGAACTTCAGAGCTGTGGCTCAAAAAAAACTCTAACACACTCGCGGCGTCTCTGCCGGCGACGAGGTGACAGTCTCACACAGGAGCTGTGGCTCACACACAAACACAACGCAGCAACGGCCTTGCCAACAGTCGCTGGTTCAAACTCAGGAGCGGCGCTCTGGCTTAGCAGCAGCGGCGTCTCCAGCCCAACTGGCTCAGCGGGTAGTTGGTCCCAGGCGCAATGGCAGGTAGGGTGGTTATCGACACTCAGGCCGACCTCTCCACGCCGACAAAAGGCGGAGAACAAGGGGTAGTACGTGGCTACGGCCCCGACCCTCAGTAAATGGCAGCCAGTCCCCCTCAGTCCAGGGAGCACTTCTACCTGGGGGAAACTGATTAACTACCTTGATTATCATGGCTACTATTCATTACAATCACGACTACATTCATATTCGTTAGCCACATCATATTCCACTACAACTTGGGACAAACATCAGCATATTCTTTCTTCAACATTACAACATTCCCTTTTCCGGAATCATAACACTACAACATTCCCTTTCCGGAATCATAACACTACAACATTCCCTTTTCCCGGAATCACAACACTACACAGGAAAGGATTTCCATATAAACCTTTCAGAATTTAGTTTTCCAAATTGGGGAAAGGACTTCCACCTAGACCCTCTTCAATAAACCATGAATACAATCATTACACACAATTAATGGTTACTTTCATTACACACAATTAATGATTACTTTCATTACGCACAATTAATGATTACTTTCATTACGCACAATTAATGATTACTTTCATTACACACAATTAATGATTACTTTCATTACACACAATTAATGATTACTTTCATTACGCACAATTAATGATTACTTTCATTACGCACAATTAATGATTACTTTCATTACACAATTAATGATTACTTTCATTACGCACAATTAATGATTACTTTCATTACACACAATTAATGATTACTTTCATTACACACAATTAATGATTACTTTCATTACACACAATTAATGATTACTTTCATTACACACAATTAATGATTACTTTCATTACGCACAATTAATGATTACTTTCATTACACACAATTAATGATTACTTTCATTACACAATTAATGATTACTTTCATTACACACAATTAATGATTACTTTCATTACGCACAATTAATGATTACTTTCATTACACAATTAATGATTACTTTCATTACACACAATTAATGATTACTTTCATTACGCACAATTAATGATTACTTTCATTACGCACAATTAATGATTACTTTCATTACACACAATTAATGATTACTTTCATTACACACAATTAATGATTACTTTCATTACACAATTAATGATTACTTTCATTACACAATTAATGATTACTTTCATTACGCACAATGAATGATTACTTTCATTACACAATGAATGATTACTTTCATTACACAATGAATGATTACTTTCATTACACAATGAATGATTACTTTCATTACACACAATTAATGATTACTTTCATTACACACAATTAATGATTACTTTCATTACGCACAATTAATGATTACTTTCATTACACACAATTAATGATTACTTTCATTACACACAATTAATGATTACTTTCATTACGCACAATTAATGATTACTTTCATTACACAATTAATGATTACTTTCATTACACACAATTAATGATTACTTTCATTACACACAATTAATGATTACTTTCATTACACACAATGAATGATTACTTTCATTAACACAATGAATGATTACTTTCATTACACACAATTAATGATTACTTTCATTACACACAATTAATGATTACTTTCATTACACAATTAATGATTACTTTCATTACACACAATTAATGATTACTTTCATTACACACAATTAATGGTTACTTTCATTACGCACAATTAATGGTTACTTTCATTACACAATTAATGATTACTTTCATTACACACAATTAATGATTACTTTCATTACGCACAATTAATGATTACTTTCATTACACAATTAATGATTACTTTCATTACACACAATTAATGATTACTTTCATTACGCACAATTAATGATTACTTTCATTACGCACAATTAATGATTCATTACACACAATTAATGATTACTTTCATTACACACAATTAATGATTACTTTCATTACGCACAATTAATGATTACTTTTCATCAAACTATAAACGTCACGAGACAATGTTCATTTCTTTTCTTGTAACATGACAAGAATGTTCATTTCATTTCATATAATCACCAGATTTTTAAAAGGTTTCTTTTCAAAAAGATTCATCTACTTCAATATATGCAAGGGAAAGATTTCCACAACACTCTTGTTTACCAACACACGATTATTCCATATTCCTATCAAGAGTGAGTTAAATACTCATCCACATCAAAAATGAAAATCATTATATATGAAGTCTCTGTCGCTCACTCTGGGAGCTTATTATCCATAGCATCAAAACTCTCCCTCTTCTCGCAAAGCACATTGTAATAAACACCTTTTTTCATCATGAAGTTCATAACCAGTTAAGTCACAGAATAAACAAAATCTTTTTTTTTTCTGAAGACCACTTCCTTTAATACTCACTTCATCTATGTTTTCCGACAGCATTTCGTTTTGCTACCCTATCAAGTCATAGGATAACAGAACACAACAAATACTGTTTTTTTTTAAAACAAAACCTTCACAAGTGCGCTGAGGAAGTTTCAGTCGCTCCTAACCGGGAATACGGTTTCGGTTTGCTAATAAATAAACATTGCATGATAAATACCTGACTGCCACCAAAAATAGCTGGAGTCCCTCTTCGGCCTTCTGTGTTGTTGCGTTGCCGGAATCACTGCAGAGACTGCCTAACCGGTTCAACTCACCCGGCTTTTAACAGTGCGCGGGTGAGCAGCAGTCAGCTAAACTTTCCAACCGGCTTCCGGACAACTACCTTCCGGTAAGCACGGTTGCATGAAAATTTGTGACTGGACGGGAAACGTTCCATCACAATGGTGGAGCTGGAGACCTTCAACGGCTGCAGATACTGCTACTCCCCCCCCCCCCCCCCCCCTTTTTTTTTTTTCCTCACATATAACTAAGGTCAGGGGAAACCTGAAGGCTGGCAACATGGTGGAGCTGGAGACCTTCACCGGCCTGCAGGTACTGTTACCCCTTCCCCCCCCCACCTTTCCCCCCTCACATAGAACTAAGGTCAGGGGAAACCTGAAGGCTGGCAACATGGTGGAGCTGGAGACCCTCACTGGCCTGCACTTACTGCTCTACCCCTTCCCCCCCCACCCCCCCCCCCCCCCCCCCCCCCCCCCCCCCTCACATAGAACTAAGGTCAGGGTCAATCTGATGGTCGGCAACATGATGGAGCTGGAGACCTTCACCGGCCTGCAGGTACTGCTACCCCTTCCCCCCCCCTCCCCCCCCCTCCCCCTCACATAGAACTAAGGTCAGGGGTCACTCTGAAGGCTGGCAACATGGTGGAGCTGGAGACCTTCACTGGCCTGCAGGTACTGCTCTACCCCTTCCCCCTCCACCCCCCCCCCCCCCCCCCTCACACATAGAACTAAGGTCAGGGGTCACTCTGAAGGTCGGCAACATGATGGAGCTGGGGACCTTCACCAGCCTGCAGGTATTGCACTCCCCTCCTGCCCCCCTCCCCCTTTCCCCCTTCACATAGAACTAATGTCGGGGGTCATGATGAAGCTGGAGACCTTCATCGCCCACAGGTACAGCACTCCGCTTCCCAGGGTCCCCTTTATATAGAATAAAGGTCAAGGGTCACACTGAAGGCTGGCAACATGGTAGGGCTGGAGACCTTCACCGGCTTGCAGTATGACACGCCCCTCCCCCCCCCCCTCCCCCCACCCCCCCCACATACAACAGAGGGCATGGCTCATACTAAGAATGGTCTTGAAGCAGCCTTTTTCTTCAGCAGACAAGGTATATTTGCAGTCAATGTTTTGCTTTCAATGATTTACATGTAAGGTCCTCAACAATGAGCTACATGACCACATCAGCAAAGTATACCCGTAAAATGGTACAAAGCAACACCATGAATATATTATGATTGAACTTTGGGACCATTGTAACCCAAAAGGAAAAGGTGAGTGTGTGAAACTATGAGAAATTCCTGTGAGATTTTTCTTTTTGTCCACATGATAAGAATCTTCCAACCAAATATCATTTTACAGGGTTATTTTACTTCCTTTATCGCCATGTCTCCTCTGTAGTCAGCAAGATTTTCCCCACCATCGTGTAAAATGCTTTAGCCTTGTGAATCAGGGAGTCTTGACTGTTTGAGCTATTTCTGTAGGCCACTAAAAACACATGAGTATTTTCCAACGTTTAACCAGAGTCACTTAATGGATACATTGAGCAGTTGGTGTATGTGTGTTGGCTGAGGGATGGGAGGAAGTATTTGTGTGCTGTTTGTGTGGGATTTGCCATGACTGTGGCTGTGCACAATTGTGTGGTCATGATAGTCAGGGTCTTCTTTCCTGCTCTCATCTGGTCTTCATCTTCTTCTCCCTCCCTGTGTGTCCTTCCTATGTCCTGTGTGCCCTCAGTCTTATGGTGTTGGCCTGTTGTAGGTGAGCCTCCTGGAAACACAGCGCCATGCCATCTCTCTCCAAGAAGCTCTCATGCAGCGAACACAGCTGGCCGACAGGATCATGTCAGGTCTGTTCGCTTGTCTATATGTCCGTGTTTCTGTGCATGTGTGGCTGTGCATAAGTGTTGGATGTGTTTTTGTGTATGTGTATGCAGAAGAATGATGTGTATGTGTATGCGTGTGTATGTGTCATAGTAGTGTATGTGTGTGTGTACGTGTCATAGTAGTATGTGTGTGTGTGTGTGTACGTGTCATAGTAATGTGTGTGTGTGTGTGTACATGTTATAGTAGTGTGCATGTGTATGTGTGTGTGTGAGAGTCTGTCCATGTGTGTGTTCATAGTCTATGTGAGAGTGTGTCTGTGTGTGCAGACCTGTCTACCCTACAATTTTTTTTAGCGTATTTTATTAAATTTGACTGGAAAATACGATAATACGCCGAGTACGACAAATATACACAAATCGGCAACATTGGCTACAAAAAAAGTACTATTTTCCTGTTTGAAGGTGCGAGTTATTGTCCCTTGTTCCAGTTGGCGCGTACTTGCTTAGGGCCTACACCATGGTCAGCCATCTTTCATAGTAAGCGACTGACTAAGAGAATACTGCCACCAGCAAAATTACGCATTCGTGAGAGTGATTAAGAGCTAGATGTTGAAAAGAAGGTTGCCAAAACGATGGAGCAAACTTTCCTGAATGCATACCACACAAACTTGGAAGTGCTTAGTCCCAAGCTCAAAAAAGGTCCAACTTTCGTGTGGTGCACTTTGTGCAAAAGGCGTTTTAGTTGTGCTCATGGAGGGCGCAATGACTGCATAAAGCATGTTTTGTCAAAATCGCATTAAAAAAAAAACTATCAGAAGTGGTGAAAAGAACACCTTCAATTGCACAAGCATTGAAAAAGGCTGAGGCGAAGTCTAGTGCGGGACCTGGAGCAGCAGGTGACAAAATGCCAAGATGATTATCATGATGTGTAGGCTGGTGGCCGACGCGAATCTGTCCCTGTCAACGACCGATCGTCTTGTTCCCTATTCAAGAAGATGTTTCCTGACACTAGCGACAGCAAAATTGCTCAAGGTGTGTCTGTCACTTTTACTTCTACTGTTAATTAGCTCCACTCGCCCCGCCCACCCCCCAAAACGGGGGGAGGGGGGGATGGAGTGGCAGTACAAAGAGTAGAGAAAGATGGAAGATGAAAAATGTATGAAGGGTATACATATATGTGACTGTCTGTCACTGTGTGTGTGTGGGCGGGAAGGGGTAGGGGTGGGGACTGAAAGGGAGGAGGGCATTATAATTGTTATTAAACAAATCTTAAATAGATGTTAGCGAAATGGTATAACTGTCTCAGTACATGCATATGGGAAAAGTCTGTCTGCCTGTATAGTCCACACTGTTTCACACACTGATAGATGGCATGTTTCAACATGCACAGACTAGTGCAAGTCTGCAGATGTGACGGAGACAGAAATATGCATCTGTTTTGTTCAGACTCCTTCAAACTACAAATGCTTCAAACTGCAAATGATGATTTAACATCTGTGCTCATTTCTTTAAGATTTGACATGAAAACAGTAATTGCTTCTCAAAGTTAACCTGGTGTATGACCTTGGTCAAGGATCAAGGAAATAGGATAGATATTCTGGATTGTTTGTCGGTGGTGGTGGTGTTTTAACAGAAAACTGTTCACATTATCCTACACACAGCTACAGCCCACAAAGCAGAAAAGAGATATGGGTTCCCTGTGTTACAAGGCTACTCACAACAGTCAGGCAAAAAGGAAAAAAAAAAACCCACCCCTGAAATGGGCACAGTGCAACATGGATTGGACTGTCCAAGACCATTGTCCTGTGACGGGAAAGAGGGAACACAGGAAACAGTGTTGGTCAACCACTGAGTTTGGACAACACTGAAATTATCCCCAACCCCAGGCCTTGACCAGAGACTGTTAGAAACAGAGGGAGTGGAAAAACAGACAGTTGATTTGATCTCCAACACCAGTTACATGACAGTGTGAAGGGGTTGATATCCATAAAAGATGAAAGTGTAGATGTTGAGACCTAAATATGACAGAACATCCAAGGAAAAAATCAAATGAGTTAAGTAGTGGTACAGTGTAGATAATTACTGACAGTACAGACAACCACTAACAATACAGATAAACACTAAAATACAGAAAACCACTCATGGTGCAGATTACTACAGATGGTACAGAAAACTACTCACAATGCAGATTACTACTGGCACAGACAGTACAGATAACTACTGACAATACAGATAACCACTTAAAGTACAGATAGACCCCTGATAGTACACTGACAATACAGATCTCTTCAGACAGTGCAGATAACCATTGACGATACAGGTGACTACTGACAGCACAGATAATTACTGGCAGTGCGCAAAACTATTGATGCACAAAGATAAATATTGACAGCACAATATAATATAATAATAATGTATAATACTTATATAGCGCATTTCTTGTTACACAACTCAATGCGCTTACATCCACCCTTGCACTTATTCATCAACATCGTTACACAATAGACATTGATCATTCAGATAATTACAGGTAAAATAAAGCAGTGACAGTACAACCAATCGTTTATAAGTAACCACTGACAACACAAAGAAACCACTGGCAGTTAATTGAAATAGATAATTTCAAATTATCATCAATAATACAAAGAGCCACTGACGGTGCATGCAGAGAACTAGCCACTGACAGTACAGGTAACTAGCCACTGACAGTATAGATAACTAGCCACTGACAGTACAGATAACTACTAACAGCACAGACACGGCCCACTCATTGCAGATCCACAACTTGATGATCCAAATGTTTCATTAACATTGGCTACTTAGATAAAAAAAAAAAAAAAGCGATTGATAAACAAGGAAGATACCTTTTGCTCCCATAGAAAGCACTATGACTCTCAACTGATTATGCTTTCTGCACCCCTTCACCTAACTCATGTGCAAATGATGGGCGCACAGAAGCAACAGTGTCTGAGAGGAAAGGCAGCTTTGATGTGTGCAGGAAGTGGATGAAGAGCACTTGATTTGCTTCCCTTGCTCAGACGATGGTTTTACATTAAATCTTGTTTTCCATCTGCGTCAGAAGCGGAGAAGGAGCGTCGACAGGAGAGAGAGTCGTGGGAAGAACAGAAGACGGAGATGCAGTCCCGATTCAACACGACCACGGAGATGTACCGTAGCCTGGCTGCTCAGCACAAATCGCTTGTGAGTCACTTGTCAATTCTGAGCCTTCAGCTTTCTGTCTTTGATCACTGGCTGGAAGTTGTGAAGTTCGTTGACAAGATCTGCGCACATGCGACCATTTTGAAACCCACCATTAACGTAGCCAGATTCCATCTTTGGGGATCATGTCTCATGTGATACCAGAGTGCGTGTGTTTTGTTTTCATGTTGTACAACCCATGGCTCAGGGCAGCCTACTTGACTCCAAATGGTGAAATGGAATTTGATGTGCATGCAAGATTATTTATGCATGTGATCAGGCAGGGGACCTTGGTTTTAATGTCTCATCCAAAGGTGTAGGAGAGCACTGGAGTCTGCACGGATGTTAACTCCGAAGAGAACATCTCTTTCAGCCTGACTGTGCCCTGTAGGAACGGAACCCCAGACCCTGGAACAAACGTCTGAAGACTTACTTACCAGGCCAGCCATGCACCAGACACTTCATCTCTTTCAGCTGGCAGTGCCCTGAAGGAACGGAACCCCAGACCCTGGAACAAACGTCTGAAGACCTACCCACCAGGCCAGCCATGCACCAGACACTTCATCTCTTTCTCCCACCACCACCACCCCCTCCCCCCTCTTTCTCTTTATTGCTCTTTCTCTCTCTCTGTTCTTTTTTTCTCTCTTGCTCTCTCTTTCTCTCTCTCTCTCTCTTTCTTATTCTCTTGCTCTCTCTTTCTTGCTCTCTCTCTCTCATGTTTGTGTTTCTTTTGTATGCCGTTATTATACTGTTATGGTTATCTTCTAGTTGTGCACAAGTTTTGCATGGATTGTTTCTCTCTCTCTCTCTCTCTCTCTCTCTCTGTCTCTCCCCCTCCCTCCCTCCCTCTCTGTCTCTCTTAAAATTTGACATATCCAAAGCAGTGTTAAAAATCTACAATGTCAGTGTCACATGCTTATATCTTAGCAAAACAAAAAAACTATTCTTGACATTTGTTCGGTCTGTCGTAACAATGTAATCCAGTTGACAGGTATTCGTATTTCACATTGTGAATAGCAAATATAGCAAATAGTGAATAGTAAATTGCAGCATGAAATAAACAGGAAAGAAAACACACAAATGAATGAATATTAAGTAGTGATGGTACACAGCAAACAAAAAATGAAAATGATGTGATTTGTGTTTGCAGCGTCAGTCCACGACGAAGCTTGCCACACAGCTGAAGGAGCTGTATGTGGAGAATGCCGACCTGATGAAAGTGCTGCAGCAGACAGAGGCCAAGCACATTGCTACGCAGCGCAAGAACCGAAAGCTCCAACTGCAGTGTCAGGCCTGGCACGATTCCGTGTACCGCATGCTGCATAACAAGCAGGACAGTCAGGGTCCTGTCAGATGACCCCTGGTCACCGTCGGCTGGTGAATGACTTGCTTATCAACTACAGTGGGTGGTTTTGAAGTGGGGTACTGAGCATGATGATAGTGTAAAGTCTAGTCCTTGAAACGGATGGATTTATTCTGGTGCACACTGCTTTTTCAGATGTTGTCTTGCTGTGCAAGTGCGTGTCAGTGCATGCACGTGTGTGTGTGTGTGTGTACAGGTGTTTAAGAATCAGGTTCCAACACATGGAACTGCAGGGATGATGATGATGATGATGACCCTGATTCATGATCCGGCATGGTGTCATGCGTGAATGAGACATATCAGAGAACGATGTACCAGTTTTCTTTGTCACATATCAGCGGAGAATGTATATGCAGCCACATTCCATCCTATAAGACACAAACCTTTGTGTGTGTCCATGTCCATGGTGCTGACCAAGAAGGTAACAGCAAGTTATCTGGTCATCAGTCTGGTGCATCCGCAGGTGTTTTGCAATCAGCCTGGTGCATCCGCAGGTGTTTTGCAGTCAGTCTGGTGCATCCGCAGGTGTTTTGCGATCAGTCTGGTGCATCCGCAGGTGTTTTGCAGTCAGTCTGGTGCATCCACAGGTGTTTTGCAATCAGTGCTGCATCTGCAGGTGTTTTGCAATCAGTCTGGTGCATCCACAGGTGTTTTGCAATCAGTGGTGCATCATCAGGTGTTTTGCAATCAGTCTGATGCATCCACAGGTGTTTTGCAATCAGTCTGGTGCATCCACAGGTGTTTTGCAATCGTTCTGGTGCATCTACAGGTGTTTTGCAATCAGTCTGGTGCATCCACAGGTGTTTTGCAATCAGTCTGGTGCATCTACAGGTGTTTTGCAATCAGTCTGGTGCATCTGCAGGTGTTTTGCAATCAGTCTGGTGCATCTACAGGTGTTTTGCAATCAGTCTGGTGCATCTGCAGGTGTTTTGCGGTGATTTTCAATTGCGGTGACTATGCATGAGCAGTCAAACCTGATTTTTGTGTAGTTGGTTTGAACAAATATTTGTTGGTATCAAATGGATCAGTTTTGACCCTTTCTGCCTGCTGTAGTTCAGGTTGTGACGCAGGCTGGTACAGTCAAACTGATTTTTTCACTCTCCTGGACTTGAGTATAACTGGTCTGTACTATGCTTAAAAGCATAGCTGCCAACCCTCACAAATTTGTCTGGAATTTCCCCAGTTTAGAAGTTATTCCCGAAATCCCATGTTTATTGAAAAAATCCAGAATCTTAAGATTTTGTTGAAACATGTGAGGTTTAGGGAGCCATTTTTAGGTGGACGACAAAGTACTGCAGAATGAAGCCCAAGTGTTATGTGGAAGCTGGCGATTACATGCATTTCATTTTTAAACTTTCAGGTCAACATAGAAATAAGGGGGTAGAAATACTTTCAGTTAAAAGCCAAACGGTGCCCCCCCCCCCCCCCCTCCATCTTCAGTCCACCCCATCTCCTTTGTCTCCTGGTTCCTCAGTTTTGACTCTAGTAGGTTGGCAGCTATGTTAAAAGGAATGGAGAGTGTGTTTGTGTGTGTGTGTGTGTGTGTGTGTGAGTGCACATTTCTATGTGTACATTTAGCTGAGTGATTCACATATTTCAATAAACTGCTGCTGTTCAGTGGATGGACGAAAGTAATTTGTTGTAAAAAAATTTTTTAAAGCCCTCTTTTTGTGGCATTGTTGAAATGCTATGAATGAGCAAAACCATGTTTACAGCGAGCTTTTTCCCGCCGTAACACTTTTTTATTTCTATTTTTCTTGTATAGCAATGGCTCACACCAAATATTTCTCTTTTAAGATGCTTCACACTTTTGACACTTCTCTCTAAACCAGTTTTTGTTCAGTACAGATGCTGATTGTGCAGTTTTTCATATCCTGTGATATCTTTATTTACATGTGCATTTAAATCATGCAATTCATGATGGCCATTGTTGGTCATACTGATCCAAATCCAAAGAAATGATGGAGCAATTATATTGTGATGACTTACTTCTTTCCTTTGATTTTTGTTTTTCTTTTTTCCATTTTATGAAGATTGATTTTTTTGACTGTGACTCATTCAGTAATGATGCACTGTTCTAGCAGTATGCAATGAAGGTCAGAAAGATGGACGTTAGCACATGACTTGAGCACTTTGGAACAGACATGTGCTTGTGTGTTGACAGTGAATTGGGTCGCAGGTAAAATGTTATGCCAGAGAACATTTACAATCAACAGCATTACAAAGCTTTTTGTGCTTTGTTAACATGCATTATTCCTTTATTATCTAATATTTGTCTGTTCCCTCTATTCTGTTTGTCTGTTCTCTCTTTCTCTTTCTCTCTCTCTGTCTCTCTTCCACTCTCCCCCCCCCCCCCCCCCCCCCCCCTCTCTTTCTCCGTCTATCTTCTCTCCTCTTTTGTCTTCTCTCTTTCTCTATATTTTTCAAAAAAGTAAGAAAAAAATTTTGAGAATCTCAAGCCCCCTCCTTCCTCCCCTCCTCGTTCAGGTGTGCATGCACGCACAATTATTTGGTTTGACGGTTTATGGCACCTGTGTGTATGCAAATGAATTGTGAATGAAGTGGTTGCACAAACATTGGAATGAATTGTTTTTTCAGTGCATATAATGATAAAAAGAAATCAATGTTTAGACTGAGTGTAGAGGGATATGTTGGTTGAAGTGTGTGTGTGTGTGTGTGTGTGTGTGTGTGTGTGTGGTAACATTACAAATGTGCAGAAATTTGAATCATAAAGGAAAAGAAACAGTGTATTGCAACTAAATATTTGCACTTCATCTCAAAACAGAAAGGGGATGAAATACTTGATGATTACATCAATACACACACATGCATACACTGCTATATACCCCAAAATACATGTGCGCACACACACACACACACACACACACACACACACACTTGAGAGTACCTAAAATCATGAGGCTTGATATTCGTTTTTCCTCTGTACAGCACAATCAACGAGAAAGCACAAAAGATGGCATGAACAGAACCATATGAAGCAATGTCTTGTGCAGTCATACAAGGTACAGTTGGCAGTTATCGAACATGAAGCGTCAGAGCACATGATACAAAGGACGGCATGACTACATGACGTGCACAAAATTAAATATACTGGGAACAAATCTGTGTGAGTCACACGGAAGACAGAGCACGGAACACATCATCTGATGAAACATTATATCATCAGAAAGGCTGGAAATGCAAGCATATGTTGCCACAATAGGAAGTGTTAGAACACACGTTGAACAGTGTGAGATAACACAAAATACAACCATATGCTGTGCACACGCTCACGCTCTCTCTCTCTCTCTCTCTGATCAAAAAATCGTAGACCTGGAGTTCTTGTGTTGACTCATACCATAATCAGTTGCATCTAAAAGAAAGAAGAAGAATTGTGGGAAACTGGAATGTCAAGGAAGGTGGAAACTGAAATGTTAAAGAATGGGTTAAACCTGTGAGAATAGAGAATGGGTGGAAACTTGAGTGTCTAGATGTTACGGATGGCGTGCGGTGCATGTTTTGCTGTGTGACTCTCACCTGAAGAATTTGGATGCGTGTACGACCTTTGCCTATACACACCCACACCAAACGACAACGAACATAGATAGCCAGGCAATAAGTTAAGTTTATACTTTTTTCTTTTTGCTGCCTGAACCTTCAAATCAAAAAACAAGTTCACAAAACATAATAAGGACAATCAAATATTTCAGTTAGTTTATGCCACCACCAAAGGGCGCACAACAACACTAGGTACTACACAGTCACAACAACACATTTCTTTTCACACAGCAAGCCAGGCTGGCACCCACAGCAGTGTCATCACGGACAGTCTATGCACTTGGCCGCGTCCGGCCCGAATCACACAGTCTTCACACAGACCAGGAGTCACTCACGAAAGCAGTTCGTGGAGTCCTTCCAGGAACTCCCACACAACAGAACACATGTCGACACGACGGAACACGAAACCACTCACGGAGGTAGGTTCGTGGAGTCCTTTCAGGGACTCCCACTCGACAGAACAAACGCAAGCCGTCATCCCAATGAACTCTGAAGTCCTTTCACACTCCAGCTCGCTGCTGACCTCACGGACAGGCTCTCGACATCCCCCACGGGGTGGAGACGGCGGCTGGGCTTGTGCTACACCCCACACCCGGTTAGCAGTGCACGTACGATGTCTACTGACCCTCAGTCAGCCTCTCCATACCTCTCCACGGAGTAGAGACAATGGCAGGGCACGGGCTGCACACCACACCCGGATGGCAGTCAGTTCCAGGTCGGACACTGTGCATTTGCAGACGTAAGTCTGCACCTCCTGTGGCAAGTTGCATGTGGGGCCGTCGTATTTCTCTCTCCGAGCTCTGGTTCCTCGAATTTCGGTTGAATTTTGGTTGCTGGTCGGTCAACGATGGGCATCGGTGTATTTTGCCTCCTTTCCCCAAACTAAAGACTGCCTTCAGGACCACCGGGCAGCCTTCTTCATGTTCGGGTGGCGATGGTCCTGTACTGCGTGAGGCCGCCTCAAGGACGGAGCAGGACGAAAGTCACTGGAATGCTGCACGAGTCCCTAATATTTGGCGGGAACATGCAGACTGCGGCCGAGAGGGCAATTTTTCAGCCCAACCCCATAAGGAGTGCCCCCATGTCTGCCAGGCTCAGAACATGGTATCCCAGGCCACAATAGTCATATTCAGGCAGTGCTCCATCGCTGATCGCCCCACATCTCCAGGAGCCATCCCCCGGCAACACAGGCTAGACCCGCCGTCACCCATACGGCTGGAAGGATCGCTGCGCCACCTGACACTGACCTCTCACATCAGTGTCCTTCAAAGGAGAGCTGCCACCTCTCCCTCGGCGTCCGCCGCTATGCCACACTCGCAGCGAGCTGAACCATGGTGTTCCTCTTGTGATGGTCCCCATTTCCCCCTGCAGAGCCATCCAGTTAGTTCCTTCATCGTAGTCCCCACTTCCCCCTGCAGAGCCGTCCAGTTTGTTCCTTCGTCATAGTCCTCACTCCCCCCCTGCAGAGCCGTTCAGTTTGTTCCTTCGTCATAGTCCTCACCCCCCCCCCCCCCCCCTGCAGAGCCGTCCAGTTAGTTCCTTCATCGTCGTCCCCACTTCCCCCTGCAGAGCCGTCCAGTTTGTTCCTTCGTCATAGTCCTTACTCCCCCCCTGCAGAGCCGTTCAGTTTGTTCCTTCGTCATAGTCCTCACTCCCCCCCCCTGCAGAGCCGTCCAGTTTGTTCCTTCGTCATAGTCCTCACCCGACCTGCTAACATGTCTTAACATACATAGTGACATGCAATTAAAAAATTTTAAGATAAAAAGGAGAGAGAGACAGAGACAGAGAATGAAAGAGAGAGAGGGAACATCAGAAATGGAAAGAAGCAGTAAAGCACAAAATGTAATAATTTTTGACACGGTAGAGAGAGAGAGAGAGAATATCAGAAATGGAAAGAAGTAATAAAGCACCAGAGTTTTCGTGAATGAAAGTCAAGAAAGTGTTTGATTTTAGCAACTGATAGACTTTCTGGGAAAGTCTTTTGCATAGTAAACATGCAGGCAGAGTCTGCTGGACGGGGCAGATGACTGGGAGTGCACTGCAGACCTCCCAGAATGGAAGAGTCACCCACAGATCATCAGCAAGAGTGGCATGAGACCAGACATAGTAGTCCACTCTAAGTCAACCAAGCAGCTGATCATGATCGAGCTCACGGTGCCATATGAGAACAGAATGGAGGCAGCTCAAATCTACAAGACTGAAAAGTATGCTGATCTGGCAAACAGCCTGAGGAGAGAAGGCTATCAGGTCAAAGTCCTCACTGCAGAAATTGGAGCTAGGGGGTTTGTAGGAACGTCTGCATACAGCCTCATGAAACAGCTCTCAGTTGCAGGGAAGGAAAAAACCAGAGCCCTGAAAGCAATGGCAGAAGCGGCAGAGAGGTGTTCAAGCTGGATCTGGTCAAGGAGGAACAAAAGTGAACTTCATAAGGCTTAATTTCCCTACAAATATCAGGTGTCCCTGTGGCTCAGTGGTTAAAGCGCGAGTCATTAAGTGGAAAATGAGCATGTCCAGAGGGTCATGGGTTCGAATCCCAGCCATGGCTCGTCCCAAGATGGGAAAAAAAAGGGGGCAGCAGAGGGACATCCGGAGTCATGAACCGGGTGTGGCCCAACCCCCCTAGAGTGTCAGGAGATAAGGGCCGAAACACTTGCTTGAAGGGGGCTTCTCTTCTGAGGACTCTCTGCTGCCACGCTCTCCACGAGTTTCTTTCTACTGATGCATGGGTAAACCATTGACTTCCGGGAATAGGCCGGAGGACGTCCGGGAAAGACCGGAGGACACTGGGAAAGACCAGAACCAAGGGCTCTGTGGGCTGGCTCCCCACTTTGCCTTAAACATGTGGCTACTAAAAATAAAAGGAAAAGATGCTCCCAGGATTCACCGAAAGGGGGAGAGAATGATGAATCCATCGGTGCTCAACCAATCATGACTGCAAATCCCAAACGGACTATGAACATGGACCAAATGGAATATCCATGTGTCTGTGGAAAGCGTTTCGCTACCACCCGTGGCATGAAGATCCACAGAACAAAGATGGGATGTGTGAAGACTCATCTGAATGAGCAGCAGCGCACTGCATCAGCAGATAAGACGTCGGAAGACCAAGGCCAGGATTTAAACCACAGTGCCAAGGACATCCACGCTGTTGGTTCGGATGAGGAATTTGCACAGGCCCTCGATGCCAGGCGCCTGAAACTCAACCTGCCACGAGCAAACGAAACTGAAGATTGGGAGAAACTGGATGCAAAAATCGTCCAAAGACTCGATGCACTGATAGGGAAAAGCACCCTGGAACACAAACTAGCCACATATGGGGACATTGTGTATGCCACATGTAGAGACGCCTATGGAGCAAAACTACCCAAAGAGAAAACACCTCCAAAGAAATCCAGACGCCAAGAAAAGATGGACAAGATCAGGGTCCAAAAGAAAAACCTCAAGATGCAAATGAAGACCGCACTGCCAGCTGAAAAACAAGGCTTGGAAAAACTGTGGAAAGACCTGAAAGAAAAACACAGTGCCCTCAGCAAAGCGGAATCTGCGAGGAAGAGGAAGAGCAAAAAGAAGAAGACACAAGAGCGCTTCTTCAGAGACCCCTTCCAGTTTGCCAGAACACTGTTTGAGCAGCCAAAATCTGGGACCCTAAGTGTGGACAAAGGAGTTCTTGAGCAGCATCTGAGGAAAACATACTCTGACCCACAGAGCAAAGCACCACTCGACATTCAAGGTCTGGTGTGGCCAACCAACCCTGAGGAACAGTTCAATGGCAAGCCTCCAACGTTGGCGGAAATCAAGAAGGTGGTCGACAAAGCCAGAGCCAAATCATCACCAGGGCCAAACGGAATACCTTACCAGCTTTACAAGAAATGTCCCAAGGTGCTGGAGTGGCTCCACAGGCTGCTGCGATCGGCTTGGAGAAACCAGAAGATCAGCGGCCAGTGGATGACGGCAGATGGTGTGTACATCCCCAAAGAGCAAAACTCAAGTGACATTAGCCAGTTCAGGCCAATATCACTACTGAACGTCGAAGGGAAAATCTTCTTCTCTGTCATGGCAGCAAGGCTGACCAAGTACCTGATGGAAAACAAGTACTTGGATGTGTCAGTCCAGAAAGGTGGCATCCCAGGCGTGGCGGGCTGTGTAGAACACGCCACAATGATCTGGGACGCAATCCAAAAAGCAAAAACAGAAAAGAGAGACCTGGACGTAGTGTGGCTTGATCTGGCAAACGCATATGGATCTGTGCCCCATGAGATGATACAGTTGGCTCTTGAGATGTACCATGTGCCAAAGAACATCCGCGACATGCTCAAGAAGTACTTCAATGGCTTCTCAATGCGGTTCTCTACCAAGGAGTACACAACAGACTGGATCAACTTGGAAATGGGTATTGCAATGGGCTGTGCAATTTCCCCAATACTGTTCGTGCTGGCAATGGAACTCATCTTGAAAGCAGCAACAAACAATGCGAGACAAACAGACCTTGGCGATGGATACAAGATGCCTCCTCTCAAGGCCTTCATGGATGACACTACAGTGATTTCATCCAGAGAAGACGAGACACGTCATGTGCTGGAGAGGCTGGACGACATAGTTGCCTCATCCAGAATGAAGTTCAAGCCAAAGAAATCACGGAGTCTCTCACTGAGGAAAGGAAAAGTGGCCGGATCTGTGGTCTTCAGTGTTGCCAACCAGGCCATTCCAACAGTCACAGAAGAACCAGTCAAGAGCCTTGGAAGATGGTATGATGATACGCTGAAAGACACACAAAGAGCAAAAGAAACCAAGCAGATGGCGGAGGAAGGCTTGGAGACCATTGACCAGTGTGGGCTCCCTGGCAAATACAAGGTCTGGTGTCTGCAGTTCATGCTGATACCAAAGCTGCTATGGCCTCTGATGATATACGACATCTGCACCAGCATAGTGGAGGCAATGGAAGCCAAAATCAACAAGTTCACAAGGAAATGGCTTGGTGTCCCACCCTGTCTGACTGACATAGCGCTGTACTGTCGCCAAGCAAAGCTGAAACTACCCCTGAAATCCATCCTGGAGGAATACAAAGCAGGGAAGATCAGACTTCAAAGCATGCTGGAGGACTCAGGAGACAAGGTGGTAGAAGCAATTAAGCCCCAGCTGAAGACAGGCAGAAAATGGAAAGTTCAAGAGGCGATGGATTCTGCAAAAGAAAGTCTCAAGATCAGAGAAATAACAGGACACACACAGACCAACAGACAGGGACTGGGGGTGACCAAAACTGAATGGTGGTCAAAGGCCAAAGGAAAAGCCAAAAGAGACATGATGATTCAGGAGATGAGAAAAGAAGAAGACCAAAAAAGACTCCAAAAAGCAGTCCAGCAGAGCCAGCAAGGGCAATGGACAACGTGGGAGAATGCACTCCAAAGAAGTCTCACTTGGAATGACATTTGGCACATGGCCCCTCTCAGGATCAGCTTCATTCTCAGATCTGCATATGACCTTCTGCCCTCAAATGCAAACCTGGTGAAGTGGGGGAAAACAGACGATCCTGCATGCCCCCTCTGCCATGAAAAACAAACAGTGGAGCATGTCCTAAGCTCATGTAAAGTAGCCCTGGCTCAAGGAAGGTACACATGGAGGCACAACCAAGTGCTCAAAGAAATTGTACAAGTAGTCTGGGCTAGTACCAACACCACAAAAGGGAAAATCAGGACTCCAAAAGCACCCGCAACATTCTTCACGGCAGGAGGCAGCAAATCATGGCCAAGAACAACAGTGCCACTCGAAACATGCAGGCAGAGTCTGCTGGACGGGGCAGATGACTGGGAGTGCACTGCAGACCTCCCAGAATGGAAGAGTCACCCACAGATCATCAGCAAGAGTGGCATGAGACCAGACATAGTAGTCCACTCTAAGTCAACCAAGCAGCTGATCATGATCGAGCTCACGGTGCCATATGAGAACAGAATGGAGGCAGCTCAAATCTACAAGACTGAAAAGTATGCTGATCTGGCAAACAGCCTGAGGAGAGAAGGCTATCAGGTCAAAGTCCTCACTGCAGAAATTGGAGCTAGGGGGTTTGTAGGAACGTCTGCATACAGCCTCATGAAACAGCTCTCAGTTGCAGGGAAGGAAAAAACCAGAGCCCTGAAAGCAATGGCAGAAGCGGCAGAGAGGTGTTCAAGCTGGATCTGGTCAAGGAGGAACAAAAGTGAACTTCATAAGGCTTAATTTCCCTACAAATATCAGGTGTCCCTGTGGCTCAGTGGTTAAAGCGCGAGTCATTAAGTGGAAAATGAGCATGTCCAGAGGGTCATGGGTTCGAATCCCAGCCATGGCTCGTCCCAAGATGGGAAAAAAAAGGGGGCAGCAGAGGGACATCCGGAGTCATGAACCGGGTGTGGCCCAACCCCCCTAGAGTGTCAGGAGATAAGGGCCGAAACACTTGCTTGAAGGGGGCTTCTCTTCTGAGGACTCTCTGCTGCCACGCTCTCCACGAGTTTCTTTCTACTAATGTGGGGATTCCCGCTAAGACTATTATCAATTATTAGTCCTAAGACTTTAAGATGAGTGACTTGTTCCTCAAGCACATTTTTTAGGTGTATAGGAGGGAAATCAGTGGTGAGGTTTTGTCTTTTTAGCCTAGTTGTAATGTTCATCAGTCTTGTTTTTTTTTAGGGTGAAGTGACGTGATTTAGTTCAGTCCATTTTACAAGATCGTTGGTACTGTCTTGCAAATGTTTCGAAAGACTGGAAGGATCATTATGGCTGGTGTGAATTGTGGTGTCATCTGCAAATAGGTCGCATGTAGATCTCACATGTAGGGATAGGTCGTTGATGTAAACTGAGAAGAGTAGGGGGCCTAAAACGGAACCTTGTGGAACGCCATGTTTAAGAGTTGTTTTTGAAGAGACAGACCTTCCCAACAACACATATTGTTGTCTTTTTGTGATATATGATCTTAGAAGTATAAGGGCAGATTTTGATAAACCATATAATCTCCTTATGGTCAATGACATCGAAGGCTTTTTTTTTTAAATCAACGAATAAGACACTACAATATCTGTTGTTATTAACATTATTAAGCCACTCATCTACGAGATTGATTAATGCAGTACGGCAGGAATGTTTCTGTCTGAAACCAGACTGTCCGGGATGGAGCAAATTGTACGTGTTGAAGTGATGAAGGAAGTGTTTATCTAAATGTTTTTATAGAGGTTTGGAAAGGACAGATATGATCAATATTGGTCTGTAGTTTGAAGGATCAGTTTTATCACTAGATTTATGAATTGGTATAACTTTTGCTTTTTTTTTTTTTTAAATGTAATTGGAAAATAACTTTTATTTATGCACAGATTAAAGATATATGAGTTAACGTATCAGTTATAACTGGAGCCAAGAGTTTCAGAATTTTGCCATCTATGTCATCTAGTCCACGTGTTCCTGACTGTTTGAGATGAAGTAGGTACTGATACACCTCGTGCACAGTTATGAGTGGAATGTGTAGTTCAGACGTGATTTTTTTGTGGTGACAAAATTGATGGAGTTCTTTAAGTTCATTAGAGCTTGAATAATCAGTTGTAACAACTGTCTCTAGAATGGTAGAGAAGTGAGTGTTAAGTTGTTCAGCAGAAATATCTTTGGTAATAGTGGATTTTGAAGAAGTAGGCCTGCTATTATTATTGAGATGGTTTATTTGCTTGCCAGACCAGTTTTGGATTTTGTTTGGAAGTTAATAACTCACGATAGTATTTTGTTTTTTTTCCCCGGTGCTTCTGAGAGTTTATTGCATTTCTTAGTAATCTTGATTCTTCTTCATAGCCATGTTCTTTCAAAAGGTCTCTAAGGTAGCATGCCTCCTGTAATTCTTTCGTGTACCACAGTGGTTTGGGAATATGCTTTACCTTGACTGTTTTTAATGGAGCATGTCTATTATAGACTTCTGTTAAAAAAAAAAAAAAATTCTATCCAAAATTCAATCGCTGAATTTGGATCAGTAATATTGTATACTGTGAAAGTTCGTTAAGTCAAACAAAAAATTTTGTTCGTTAAAGTTTGAGAAGCAATGATAGGTTATGGTTTTGTGGCCTGATTTCGGGATTTTTACTCCATGTTTAGACCATGTAACACACCCCTCTGTTGTTTCTGTCTGGCGGCCATTCTTCCTACCACATGGATAACAGATAAGTCACTCTTCGTTCTTTGTTTGTACTGTCGTAAATGTTAAATGTGATCTGTTTTTTTGCCTGAAGAAGACCCAAGAGGTCGAAATGCATCATGTCTTGTCCTGTGCTTTGTCAATGTCCTTGGCGGTAACTAACCCCTCTCTTTCTAAATTTTAAATCATGTAACACACACTGGGTAATGATCACCACAAGCGAAGACTGGTACAGAAGCTTCTAGTATGCCGTTTTCATTTGAGACATAGATATGGTCAATGATTGTCTTTGAAGTTGGTGTGACTCTGGCGGGTGTTTTGATGATCTGATGTAAATTAAACTGGCTTATCGTTTGGATCCATTGGCTGTTTGATTTCAAAAGATCTACATTGAAGTCACCGAGTAAAATCATTTCCTTAGATTCTATGGAAACTTCGTCCATCATAGTAACAAATTTTTCAGCCCAGCTGACTCTTTCTGCTGGGTTTCGATAGCAAAACCCGATTAAAATAGGTCGTGATTTGTTCAGTGTGATTTGTATCCACACTGCTTCTACGTCATGCTGTTCTAGGTGGAAAAGTCTCTTGAAGTTGAGAGATTCACTGACATACACTAAAAGACCTGTCTCTTTGTCTTTAGTAGGGTCTTTTCGAACGATATTATAACCTGGGACTGATCCATCTTTATCACTAATGTAGGTATTTAGTCTTGATTTACCACTAATGTAGGTATTTAGTCTTGGTTCAGAGAGACCCAGAACGTGGAATGGTTTTTGGTGATTCGATATTAGGGTCGAGATATCAGAGATCTTATTGACTGCACTATTGATATTTAAATGGCAAATTCACAGTCCATTTCTCGATGGCCACGAGTTCTGGTTTGTGGTTATTTTATGTTCTGTGTTCGCAAGCAGAAGGGAAAAAACAACAACAACAAAACAAAGCAAAAGAAAGAAACAAACAAACATCCAAACAAACAAAGCGGCTGTGGTATGGAAATATGAGGTAAACTGAAAATGCACAGTAAATACGCACACAACTAATTGCTGCTAGGTTGTACAGGACGAAGTACTGCAGGACTAATGAGCGCAACTCCTGAATGTTTTCGCACAAATTCACCACCTTCTGTCGCTGTCAGAATGAGCGGCGTGGGTGCACTGCCACTGAGGTGGCACAGAATATGGAACAGCAACAAAAAACACAACAACAACAACAACAACAACAAAGTCAATTGTATTGTTAACAGAAAAGAAAAAAAAAATCGATCTAGCAACTTAGAGAGGACATGGGAGAGAGTACGGATATTTTATACCTTGACTTTCAAAAGGCTTTTGATAAAGTTCCACATAAAAGGCTAATGATGAAAATAAAAGCAGCTGGAATCAGTGGCCCACTTCTTGATTTTATTAAGGATTTCTTAGCAGATAGACAACAAAGGGTAAGGGTTGAGGGGGCATACTCGGACTGGGCAAAGGTGAGGAGCGGCATACCTCAAGGTAGTATCTTAGGTCCGTTGCTGTTTATCATTTTTATAAATGATCTGCCGGACAGTATTAAAAGTTACTGTAAAATTTTTGCCGATGACACAAAGATATTTGGTAAACCAGGTATTGAACTACAAGAGGATCTTGGAAAAGCTGTGGAATGGTCAAAAAAGTGGCAAATGAGTTTTAATGCACAAAAATGTAAGGTATTACATATGGGAAGTAAAAACCCAAAAGCGATATATAATATGAGAGATAATAAAGGAGACTTGGTTGATGTGACAGAGACTGATGCTGAAAAGGACATCGGTGTGACATTCAATTCGGACTTAAAGTTTGATACCCATATACAAAACATTGCCCAAAAAGCAAACATGATGATTGGACTAATAAAATCTTTTTCATACATGGATGAGGATATGTTTAGAACATTATATGCAACATTGGTCAGACCAATACTGGAATATGCACAAATAATCTGGGCACCATGGTTAAAGAAACATATAACAACCCTAGAGGCAGTACAGAGAAGAGCGACAAGACTAGTGTCATACATAAAGGACTTAACATATGAAGACAGACTGAGACATTTGAATTTGTTTTCACTAAACTACCGAAGAAGAAGAGGGGACCTGATTCAGATGTACAGACTTATCAAGGGAAAGGACAACATTGACATAAACGAATTAGTGACCTTTAATAAAGGTAACAGAACACGTGGACACACCTTTAAGTTAAAAAAATTAAATGGAATAAAAGATTGTAGAAAGTATCATTTCTCTAGAAGAGTCTTTCAAGACTGGAATAGGCTTAGTGATGATATAGTCCTGAGCACCAGCTTGGATGATTTCAAAGGCAAAATAGACAAAAAATTTTCAAGCACACATTGGTGCACAAAATAGACCACATTTGCCAACGACTGGAAGCAAGTGAGGGAGCCCATAATAAGCCGCGAGGCTTAGGGCCCATACCTGATACCTGATACCTAACGTCAGAATGTGTCAGCCTTTAAAATAAAACCGGAGTTTTCCGATCTGCTGAATATAACCTAGTCAGACAGGACACAATGCGTAGACCTATCCAGCTTCTGACACTGCATAGTCTGACTTTGGGAGAGAGGAAAGGCTCTGGAACTACCGTTGACGAGGTGTGTCCAGAGAAAGTGAACACTTCCTCAGTGTCGCCCATTTCTCTGGGTGCAGCCGTGACTGAGCCCGTGCCTGCAAGGGAGGTAAGTCTACATAACGTTCGTGTGGTGTTCAGCACGGAGATATGGCAGTGGTTAAGATCGAATACTGATGTGTGAGAACTGCAGGGATATATAGTCACCATGCCACACGTTATCTGGTGTTTATGAGTCTGCCGATTCCTTTGCCACCAAACCCTTTTTACTGACTCTCATAGACTGCATTCACTTGTAGCTCATTACCTCTGTTTCGGTTCGTTTCGGAAGTGTGTGTCTTCAATCTAATCTCTATCCACATTCCGTGATATTTATAACAACAACAACAGAAGATGAGAGAGAGTGTGTGTGTGTGTGTGTGTGTGTGTGTGTGTGTGTGTGTGTGTGTGAAGGGGGGGGGGGGGGGGGGGGGGGTAAGGGAGCAAGTGTCAAATAGTCGTAAGTATCGGTAAGGAATACGCAAATACAAATATAACATTATGAACGAATATTGTATAACAGAACCACACTACAGGAAAGAAATGAGGGTGTTTCGTGTAAGTGCTAATGCCATGTCACAGATAAAAGGAAATAGGGTTCTTTGAAACCTCATCTAAGGAAGACTCAATGAAAGCAGAGAAAATAACTTCAAAGTTTAACGTGTTGTAATGATCATGTTTTGTGTTGTTGTGGTTCTTTCACTCATTACATGCATACAGAACAATGGTTGGACTATAAAACACTTTGTTCACTACTAAGGCCAGACTGCACAAAGGCTGAGAAATAACCTATGTCTTCACACAGAGTGAGTCAGGGTCTTCACACAAAGTGAGTCAGGATGGAAGTGAGGTAGCATGCAAACAGTGGCTAGCAGAGACGAAGAATGGGCTTTCCCATCAGCTGTGAGGGTTTATAAATAGTTGGTTTCAAAGTGAGGTGACTGCGAGCAGAAACTGAAACAAATCTTAATGATATTTCTTAGTTTCTTTTTCTTTTCTTTCTGCGTACGCTGGCTGATTTTCCTGCGGACACTGCCTGTATGGACCTGTGTATGACCGTTTTTTTTTTATCCTGCTATTAAGGCAACCGTACTTCATCTTCGGGGAAGGTGCATGCTATGTGTAACGTGTCATCCATACCAACGGCCAAACTGGCCTTCTCTTCCGAATGTTGGTGATGGGATTTGTGTGCAAGATGTTGTGCGTGCATTCACACACGGAACACGAAGGATTGTATGGGGAATGGAGTCAGAACCAATGTTAACTCCGAGGAAAAATCCCCCTGTACCGAAATTCGAACCCGCAACCCCAGGATCACGAGTCCGGCGCTCTACCAACTGAACTATTCCGGCCCCCTATTTCTTAGTGAGTCCGCCAAAACCGATGGATGACAAACAAATTACAAGACAAAACACGACGCGTTTCGACCTCATAGATCTTCTGGCAAGACAAACAACATTGAGGACAATGAAAACGAACGAGCAGTCAGTTATGTTTTCATTCAACGCCCATCCTGCGCCAAATATGAAAAGATAAATGATTGCTCGTTCTTCCTTTTCATTGTCCTGAATATTGCTTACCCTGCCAGAAGAAGACCTAGGAGACCGAAACGCGTCGTGTTTGGTCTTGTAATTTGTTTGTCCTTGTTTGGCCACTAAGAATTATTTTTAGAATATGTCTGTTAATGTTGACAAGTGGTGTCAGAGCTATATTCAGGGCTGTTACAACGGGGATGGGGAGGGGGGGGGGGGGGGGGGAGGGTACTGTTGGCCACACCCCTGTATTGACTGAAGGGCATATCAACATGTATTGTGCATATATGTATATGTATGTATGTAATATATATATATATATATATATAATGTGTGTGTGTGTGTGTGTGTGTGTGTGTGTGTGTGGTGGTGTGGGTGTGGTCTAAGGTGTCACTTTGTGTGCATTAGTCCACATCTAGAGGTCACGTGGGGTGGGGACGTTGGTGGTAACAGATGATATTCGTGGTTGCGCATGTCATCTGTTCCATATGCTGTAGGGGAGGGAAGGGAGGGGGGGGGGGGGGGAAGCAGGTGGTAAGAGGTTGTGGTTTGTCTGTTGTCCATTGATTATCATTTCAATATTTTCATGTAATATGCTTTGTATTTTTACTTGTTTTTCATTCTTCTTCTTATTATTACTATGGTTATTGTTATTATCATGATTATCAACATTATCATTTTCACCATCATTATTATTATTATTACTATTATTATTATTGTTGCTGTTGTTATCATTTCAGTTAGTATTATATTTATCACTACTATTTTGATCATCACCACAATCATCATCATCTTCATCATCATCATCATTGCTTTTGTTGTTGCTGTCGTTCAGTGTGTTGTTGTTGTTGTTGTTGCTGTTATTGTTGTTTTACTAACAAACTAGACTTCTCACCAAACTTTAATTGACTAAAAATCCACACAAAGTATACCACATGATTCCAGTGAAATCTGTCACAGCAAAATTAATGGTCATCATACGAAAGCTACACCTGCCTATGTAAGCTTCCTTGAAACCATTTAGACACACAAAAACCAACATTTCAGTAATAGCAGAAACTAACAAAACAAACAAGAGACTAAGTCAGCTGAATGAAAGACCGGGAAAGAAGGGGAGGAGGGGTGAAGGGAGAGAGAGAGAGAGAGCTACGTACTACGCAAAGGAAGTGCCGACTAACAACTCCAATTTTTGTACTCCCAGTTCTTATGAACAGGGAGTACTTTAGAATGGGAACAAAGAAATGATGGGGTGTGTGTGTGTGTGTGTGTGTGTGTGTGTGTGTGTGTGTGTGTGTGTGTGTGTGTGTGTGTGTGTCTGTGTCTGTGTGTGTCTGTCTGTGTCTGTGTCTGTGTCTGTGTGTCTGTCCGTCCGTCCCTGGTCAAAATGTGTTCCATTCGCTCCAGACAAACTACTGGGCCGATCTTTCTGAAAATTTGTAGGTATGTTCATTATGGATCACGGATGATGCCCGATGTTTTAGTTTACCGTTATAACCGTTACTAACGGCTGTAACGGCCTGTAACAGTTTTTCTTCTTTATGGAATACCTCAGAAAGTACTTGGTCAATCTTTGTGAAAATTAGCAGGTATGTTCATTATGGGTCACGGATAATGTCCGATGTTTTAGTTTACCCCGTTATAGCCGTTACTAACGGCTGTAACGGCCTGTAACGGTTTTTCTTCTTTATGGCATATCTTAGAAAGTCCTTGGCCGATCTTTGTGAAAATTTGTAGGTATGTTCATTATGAGTCACGGATGATGCCCGATGTTTTAGTTTACCGTTATAACCGTTACTAACGGCTATAACGGCCTGTAACGGTTTTTCTTCTTTATGGAATATCTCAGAAAGTACTTGGCTGATCTTTCTGAAAATTTGTAGGTATGTTTATTATGGGTCTCGAATAATGCCCGACGTTTCAGATTACCGTTATAGCCGTTACTAACGGCTGTAACGACCCATAACGGTTTTTCTTCTTTATGGAATATCTCAGAAAGTACTTGGCCGATCTTTGTGAAAATTTGCAGGTATGTTCATTATGGGTCACGAATAATGCCCGATGTTTTAGTTTACCGTTATAGCCGTTACTAACGGCTGTAACGGCCTGTAACGGTTTTTCTTCTTTATGGAATATCTCAGAAAGTACTTGGCCGATCTTTCTGAAAATTTGTAGGTATGTTTATTATGGGTCACAAATAATGCCCGATGTTTTAGTTTACCGTTACACCGTTACTAACGGCTGTAACGGCCTGTAACGGTTTTTCTTCTTATGGAATATCTCAGAAAGTACTTGGCCGATCTTTGTGAAAATTAGCAGGTATGTTCATTATGGGTCACGGATGATGCCCGATGTTTAAGTTTACCGTTAGAGCCGTTACTAACGGCTGTAACGGCCTGTAACGGTTTTTCTTCTTTATGGAATATCTCAGAAAGTACTTGGCCGATCTTTCTAAAAAAATTGTAGGTATGTTCATTATGGGTCACAAATAATGCCTGATGTTTTAGTTTACCGTTATGGCCGTTACTAACGGCTGTAACGGCCTGTAACGGTTTTTCTTCTTTATGGAATATCTCAGAAAGTACTTGGCCGATCTTTGTGAAAATTAGCAGGTATGTTCATTATGGGTCACGGATGATGCCCGATGTTTAAGTTTACCGTTAGAGCCGTTACTAACGGCTGTAACGGCCTGTAACGGTTTTTCTTCTTTATGGAATAATATCTCAGAAAGTACTTGGCCGATCTTTGTGAAAATTTGTAGGTATGTTCATTATGGGTCACGGATGATGCCCGATGTTTTAGTTTACCGTTATACCGTTACTAACGGCTATAACGACCCATAACGGTTTTTCTTTTTTATGGAATATCTCAGAAAGTACGTGGCCGATCTTTCTGAAAATTTGTAGGTATGTTCATTATGGGTCACGGATGATGCCTGATGTTTAAGTTTACCGTTATAGCCGTTACTAACGGCTTATAATGGTTTTCTTCTTTATGGAAAATCTCAGAAAGTTCTTGGCCGATCTTTCTGAAAATTTGTAAGTATGCTCATTATAGGTCACAGATGATGCCCGATTTTACCAGAATAGCCATTACTAACGGTTACACCAGCCCAAGACAGTTTTTCCTCTTTATGGAATATCTCACGTGTATTCAGGATAAACTGGGAGTACGTTTATATGCTTTGCATCTTGTTTTATATTAGCAGTGTGCCGATTTACTGCCAACAATCAGTACTGCCTTCTTAGCGTCGCAGAAGTTCAGTTCAGTTCAAGCCATCAGCTCCCACTGGAGCAAAGGCCATCAACAACAATCCGCCAGCGCGCCCTGTCTTGGCTGCCCTTTCCAATTCTCTCCAGGTGTATCCCGCTCTCTTCCTCTCTGCATCCAAGTCTCTCAGCTTCCGGTTGGCGTTCACTGCAGTGCCTCATAGGTCCTCCTGTAGAAGGCTCCCTCGCTCCAAGAAGAGTTTGCTGGGTTGTTGTTGTTGACGTTTCTGTAGCTACATAGATTTAAGGACAAGGTGAGGAAGCTAACCTCACGTTTGCCCTGGCTCCCATTTATCCGGGCTTGCCACCGGCCATACCAGGCATGCTATGCAGACCAGGCATGGGCTGGGTTGTCGCAGGAGTAGTGCGTCAGATATCTTTTATCCTTTAATCAGCTGCATGACGTCAAGAGTGCATTAAAAACTTCTTTTAGTACCAACAACACTGAGTTCGACCCTAAATCATAGATTTCTTTTCTTTTATCATCATCATTAATCACATTATAATTATCGTCAGTCAATACACACACACACACACACACACACACACACACACACACACACACACACACACACAAATATATATATATATATATATATATATATATATATATATATATTACTTTCGTCGTTTAAAAAAAAGAAAATAATATATATATATATTTATATATTTTTTTTTTTTTAAACGACGGAAGTGAATGAGAACTATACAAGTACAGACCTTGCCTTTGTGATAAAAGATATTAGATCAGTAAACGCTCTGGTAAGATCACCATTAAATACTAAACAAGCATCCTTTCTCTCAGAGGTCTTTGGAAAAAGCCGATTGAAACTGAAGTCATGGATCATAAGTCATATCTCTCATAAGTGTGTAACTAGGAGTTTAAAACCGCTCAGGAAGACTGACGGGAAAAAACACACCACTGTAAACAACAACAACACACACACACACACACACACACACACACACACACACACACACACACACACACACACACACACACACGCACGCACGCACACACACACACACACACACACACACACACACACACACACACACACACACACACAATCAACAAGGAAATGAAGAATGCTGAGGAAAGCAGGATCAAACAATAGTGTGAGGACACGGAAGAAAAACCTAGACAACCACACCTTGCGCCTGGCCAGCAAAAAACAAAACAAAACAAAAAAAAAACAACTTTTTTTTGTAGTAGTGTTTAGTGACCCTTGACACGAAAGTGTAAAGAGTGCACGGGAAGAAATTTGCCGATGGTATAGAGTTCCAATCCCTGATGGTCCTTGGGAGGAAGAAGCCCTGTCTGTAATGTGTTCTACAGGGAATACGGGCAAATTGTTGGTCATGTCCGCGTCGCTCACGTGGTGGTAGGAGTTTCAGCTGCTCTTTCAGCCTTGATGTCTGTACCAAACCGTTGTTTCTTTTAAACAACATCCCAATGCGGGCTGAGTTCCTCTGATTCTCCAGTGATTGTCAGTTGAGTTTTCCATCAGCTTTCTCACACTTGATGTGTTGTGATATCTATTGAGCACAAAGCAGGCAGTCCGATGTTGGATCCCCTCAAGTTTAGCAATTCTTCTGGGAGATTGGATCCCAAACAGTTGCTGCATACTCAACAAGTGGATGGACTAGGGCATTGTAAGGTTTTTCTTTGACAACTGGTGCACTGATTTTAAGATTGCGCTGGAGAAAGCCTAGGACTTGGTTGGCCGTTTAGCATACGGCATCAATGTGGTCATCCCAACTTAACTGCCGATTGATTGTGACTCAGGCATATTTCACGGAGTCGACAGTCTGTAAAGTGTAGCCAAGTAGTTGGTATTCTCACTTCTTACACTTTCTACTTCTGGTGTCAGGCAGAGTTTTACATTTCCCTGGGTGAAACTCCATGTTCCAGCTGCTTTCCCAGTTGGCAAGCCTATTGAGGTCGTCTTGCAGCTGGTCATGGTCACGTTGGCAATTGACCACCTTGTATACTGCAGTGTCATCCGCAGAAGGTATGGCCAGTGCTACCAGGTTTTCTGGGAAGTCGTTAATATAGACTAGGAATAAACATGGACCTAGTACGGAACCTTGTGGGACACCTGATCTTATACTGGCATAGGAGGAGTTGGCTCCATCCACAACCACTGCCTGCCTTCTGTGTCGGAGGAAGCTCCCAATCCACCTGCTAACTTCTCCTTGGATGCCGTAGTGGGGGAGTTTATGGTGGAGAAGGCTATGACTTACCTTATCAAATGCCTTTGCAAAATCCATGACAGGATGTCAGTCTGCTTTCCTCTCTCCACATTCTCAACAAATTCATTTACGAATTCCAGGAGCTGGGTTTCACACGATTTTTTTTCTCCTATAGCCATGTTGCTGGTCGCACAGTATGTTGTTGACTTCCAGGTGGTTTGTGAATACGCTGACTTGGATGTATTCAAGCAGCTTGCAGCAAATACAGGTAAGGGACACTGGTCGATAGTTGGCAGGATTGTAGTGTTCTTCTTTCTTAGAAATAGGAGCAACTAAGGAGTCCTCCCAGTCTGCTGGTACTACCCCGGTGTTGATGGAGGTCTGGTAGATGGTTGTTGATATAGGAGCTACTTCGTCTGCTAACTTTTTAAGACCTTTCAGCTAATTTTGTCTGGGCCACCTGCTTTTTGAGGGTTCAGATTCTGCAAGAGTTTGTGAACACCTGTCTCTGTCATGTGGATGTTCTTCAGTGTGGGATAGTTTCCGCCCGTCAGTCCTGTCTTCTTTTCCTTTCGTAATACGTTCCACTGAAGGGTGGTCGCAGAGAAGGACATCGGTCTGTGCCGTATTCTGCAGGAGAGGATGTCACGATAATTGCAGGTGTTGTTTTCTAAGATCTCAAGTAGTCTGAATTGATGGAGGCTGGTGAACCCATGGTGAATCTGTAAAATCTGCAGGCCAGGTGAGTCATTCGTGTCACTGTTCATCGGCAGGATGTTCCAAACCTGACTGAACTGAGCATGGAGTTGGAGCGAGCTGTGTGGCGATATGGGCTGGTGACCCGTCTTGCTGCTTTGCCGTGAACCTTCTCAGTCGTCCGGATTTCACTGACGGCGTGGGGATCCACCCCAAATCCGAATCATGTCAACTGTCGCCCATACGACCACAAGGGGCCTGGTCACACTTGGGTCCTTCACAACGGTTGATTACTCACGTGACAGACAAAGGGAGAATGATGATGACGATGATGATGTTAAGATCCAGCTGTTCTCTGCGTGCACTGGAAATGAGGGATCTCGTTCCAAAGTTTTGTAGTAAAAAGACAGACACTGCAGAAACAAATTAATGGGATCTTCGCCAATCGACGCTACGTTGAACTCGACTCACATGGTGAGTAGATGGATTATGGTGCACTGCCAGGTGACAAGCGAGTTCGCCTTGTATCCTAAAACTTGAGGGGAAGAACTGCCATCAGTTTCCTTTCAATAATCTAAATAAAGAGCAGACCAACCGGATAACGAGTTGAAACTGAATTACTGGCACAAAAGCTACCAAACAGTTTACGCTTGGTAGCTATTCAGCACGTTCATGATGTTCATGTTAACTTTGTGAGTTTGAGCAGACGAATGTGTTGCCCAGTATTTTAATGTATGTTTGACGGTTTGTGCATGTTTTCTTTGTGTTAACGTTTCGACCTTCAAATGATGAAGGTGGACATTAAATGAAAGAAGAAGAAGAGGAAGACCTACATTAGTAATGGCGGAGAGTGCCCATTGACTGTGATTTAGGCTTGGGCGGAATTTCCCCCGCCATCACTACCACCCTCACCCCTCTCTTCCATACTGTTGCTTTGGGCTATTTTGGTTTCATCGGGAAAACCCAAGCAAATAGTCCTTTAATTCTTCTACTACCAAGGTTTTCTGCTGCTTACTTCCCGTTGGATACCAAGTAATTCTTAGAATTCTTAAAATTTTCACTTGCTTTCATTAAAAAATAAAAAAAAATAGAGCAATGCATGAATTTGCATGCAATTTTGTGTTCATGTGCAGAAATGAATGAATAAAAGTCTGAAATGAAAATAAATTGGATATGAGTTTTCAAATGTTGTCTCTTTCAAAATCTTTTGGCCAATGATCAAAATCATACGCACACACTTGCATCTTTGTCCTCGGAATCGCTCAAAAGATCCACGTAACCAACATTAGCTTCAAAGTTCTGTCACTTCACAATCTCTTTTGATGTGTTTAAATTTATTTTCACTAATTTCTTCAGCAGTAAAACCCAGAAAGGTTTCACTGTCGCTGTCTCCGTCTTGTAGGAGCTCTCGCCGCAAGTTTTCATTCAGTTCCATTGCAAAAATTGCTCAAAAATATGACTTTTTCTTCGGTTCAAACCAAAACAATCTGCCATTTGCAAAGCCAGTCCATCCCGAATCGACTGCGCACGCGTGTTTTAACGGAAAGCGTGATGTAAGTCGCAAAACAAGGGATGGTAGGGAGAGACCCGAATGGCCGCAGGCCTCGGCGGTTGTGCCCACCCACGGTTCCTGTGTATAGCAGAGATTGTCGGCAGTTCTACCCGCCGACGGTAGTAGGAGAGTTAATGGTGTGAATAACATAATAACATAAAGAGCTGGCCACCCATTACCAGGAGGCCGGCTGAGTCCCCCACATTGCCAATCATTTGGATTCGGTGATGACAAAATACAGATGCAGGATTTAAACGGTACATGGTGATCCAAACCACGTTATGAGTTCGTTAACATTTTGACCCTCTCAGCGCTCTCTCTATCCCACCATGTTCAAGTAGGGACATTGATCCAAAGAGTATGATTTGTTGATGGTCTTACAACCACCAGACTAAAGGAAGAGTGCAAAAGGAGGGGATTGCGGGGTTGAAGGTAGATGTAAACTGACAACTTAACTGCAGTTTGTGAGACAAAGAAAAAGAGAGAAAGAGGGGAGTGAGAAGGGGTGTGGGGTGTGGAGGATGGTGTGGCTGGCAGTTGTTACATCACAGACACTTTGCCCCAGGGATTTCCAAACTGGCGGGTTGATTTTCCTTAGAAGCTTTTGAATTTTTTGACGGAAGGTCTCTGGTCACAACTGATTTTACTGAGTGAAACAAGGGTAATCTGTCCAGGAAAAGTGCATCACTAAACTTGCTGTTTAGTTTGTTGTGTGTGTGTTTTTTTTTTGTTTTGTTTTTTGGGGGGGGGGATGGAGGGGGGGGGGGCTTTTTATGGGATGAGTGTAGGGAAGATTATAGTGGTGGGATGTGTCTGCATGAGTATTTTGTTGTTGTTGTCATTTTCTTTCTTTTTTTCGGTCCAGGGCAGTTCTCTTATATACAAGAATCATACAGAAGTTTTGTACTGGATGGTATGAGAGAGACAAGAAGAAACTAAGGTTCAAGCCTCTTTGAACATAAATGTCTTGACACACAAGAACCTCAGAATCATCCACAAGAGAAATTCAATGGTTTCAACGCTCTAAGGTATTCCTGTTGAGTCTGCTGTACTGTCCTGTCTGCCAGCCCTTGAAATAGTAAAAACTATATCCTTGAATGCTGGCATTTATACCTCATGTTGTCAGTATTGATCCACACAAAATTGCCTCAAAGCACAAAACCTTGCCATTGATGCTGGCAAGCTGAAGATCAAGGTCACAGCAGGGAAGGGTTGCTGTGACTGAGGTCTGTCATGATGTAAGGCATGCATGAATCATTGCACAGGCTCTTTGGATGGAGAGGTGGAGCAATTCTTTCAGTGATGACAGAAATTCCGCCACCCCATCCAGCCCCTTCCTATTTTCCTTTCAAACTTTTCTTTTTTTGTTATCAGTGCACAGAAAACAGGAATTTCCTCGTAAATCATAGGTGAAAAAATAAGTCATGAAAAATGGCTGGTATCGCTGGGAATGGTGGGAATAAAATAGGCTTAACCCACTCAGTAGGAGATTGTTCTAATGTGTTTTTTTTAATACCCTAAGATTTCTATTCTAGGTCATTATCAGCAGACTATGAGTAACAGTGAAATTGTTGGTTGCAGATAAAGAACCAGTTTTCTCAGATCAATTGACAGTGAAAAAAAAAAAATGTAAACAGAGCTGTCCTTCACTGTTTCATCACACCCAGGCTTAAGAGCCTCTGTGAAAAGAGGCAACCCAATATTCCTGACATGGCGGACAGCCAGGGAGATGCTCCGTCGCTCAGCAGCCTGGGACCTGCCAGTCATGGTGGACCTGAGAGTGGCTTGTCTGCAGGAGACAGGATCCAGACTTTGTTAATGAGGAGGACCGCCATCAGTTCCAGTGTCCGGTCCATGGAGGTGTGCTGCACAACACACAACAAACGCCATGTGGTCATCGAGTGTGTCAAGAGTAAGTTGAAGGAGAGAGAGAGGGTGTGCTGCACAACACACAACAAACACCATGTGGTCATCGGGTGTGTGAAGAGTAAGTTGAAGGAGAGAGAGAAAGTGTGCTATACAACACACAACAAGCACCATGTGGTCATCGGGTGGGTGAAGAGTAAGTTGAAGGAGAGAGAGAAAGTGTGCTATGCGACACACAACAAACACCATGTGGTCATCGAGTGTGTGAAGAGTAAGTTGAAGTAGAGGGAGAAAGTGTGCTATGCAACACACAACAAACACCATGTGGTCATCGAGTGTGTGAAGAGTAAGTTGAAGGAGAGAGAGAAAGTGTGCTATGCAACACACAACAAACACCATGTGGTCATCGAGTGTGTGAAGAGTAAGTTGAAGGAGAGAGAGAAAGTGTGCTGCACAACACACAACAAACACCATATGGTCATCGGGTGGGTGAAGAGTAAGTTGAAGGAGAGAGAGAACGTGTGCTATGCGACACACAACAAACACCATGTGGTCATCGGGTGGGTGAAGAGTAAGTTGAAGGAGAGAGAGAGAGTGTGTGCTATGCAACACACAACAAACACCATGTGGTCATCAAGTGTGTGAAGAGTAAGTTGAAGGAGAGAGTGTGTTATGCAACACACAACAAACACCATGTGGTCATCGGGTGTGTGAAGAGTAAGTTGAAAGAGAGAGAGAAAGTCTGCTATGCTAAGTTGAAAGAGAGAGAGAAAGTCTGCTATGCAACACACAACAAACACCATGTTGTCATCAAGTGTGTGAAGAGTAAGTTGAAGGAGAGAGAGAGTGTGTGCTATGCAACACACAACAAACACCATGTGGTCATCAAGTGTGTGAAGAGTAAGTTGAAGGAGAGAGAGAAAGTGTGCTATGCAACACACAACAAACACCATGTGGTCATCAAGTGTGTGAAGAGTAAGTTGAAGGAGAGAGTGTGTTATGCAATACACAACAAACACCATGTGGTCATCAAGTGTGTGAAGAGTAAGTTGAAGGAGAGAGAGAAAGTGTGGTATGCAACACACAACAAACACCATGTGGTCATCAAGTGTGTGAAGAGTAAGTTGAAGGAGAGAGAGTGTGTGCTATGCGACACACAACAAACACCATGTGGTCATCGAGTGTGTGAAGAGTAAGTTGAAGGAGAGAGAGAAAGTGTGCTATGCAACACCCAACAAACACCATGTGGTCATCAAGTGTGTGAAGAGTATGTTGAAGGAGAGAGAGAGTGTGTACTATGCGACACACAACAAACACCATGTGGTCATCGAGTGTGTGAAGAGTAAGTTGAAGGAGAGAGAGAAAGTGTGCTATGCGACACACAACAAACACCATGTGGTCATTGGGTGGGTGAAGAGTAAGTTGAAGGAGTAAAACAGAACAGGAGAAAAGATATGAGGAGAGGGCAAAGGTCAGAGAAGGTTGGAGGAAGGAGAAAATGTGTGATGGGAAATGTTTCATATGCAGATGAAAGAGAGAGAGAGTGTGTGTGTGTGTGTGTGTGTGTGTGTGTGTGTGTGTGTGTGTGTGTGTGTGTGTGTGTGACATGATTTTGCATTTGAAAACAGAGTTTATTCAGGAATCAGCATCACAAGCACCCATGATTGACTCGTCAGGATAATTTTACAATTTGGTGAATTACATATCATGATGATTCTGATTTTATTGTGAAAAAAAAAATCTGATTCTAATTTGAAGAAAGATGACTTGCTTTTGCAGTTAGCATACTTGTGAAGAAAGAAAAAAAGATTTTTGTAGCATAAAAGTTTGTTTCTGTATTTGTTTCAAGGTGTGTGGGAGCATGGCTGAATTGTGTTTCTGTGAATGTTTCAAGGTGTGTTGGAGTATGGCTGAAAGGTGTGTTGGAGTATGGCTGAATTTTGTTTCTGTGTATGTTTCAAGGTGTGTTGGAGTATGGCTGAATTTTGTTTCCGTGTATGTTTCAAGGTGTGTTGGAGTATGGCTGAATTGTTTTTCTGTGTTTGTTCAAGGGGTGTTGGAGTATGGCTGAATGGTGAATCCTCCAAGCGATGCCCCTGTGGAGAGGCTGACTGCGAAGATATAACTCTGACAAATGTATGTTGAACTCCCTGTTTGTCAGTAGAGCACACTCGCACACACACACACACACAGGCAAACAGAGAGACAATCAAACACACACACACACACACACACACACACACACACACACACACACACACACACACACACCTGCACAGTGATGCTCCAAAGCATAGATTTATTGCAAATGAATAATCCTTTTCCATCAACATTTTCTGTGTATTAATTTCGGCTCTTGATTATCTGTCCTTTCTATATTCTAGTTTGTTTCTTTTTTTTCTTTCAAGACAGAATATGTGAATGATTTCTTTGACCTTAGTTCTTTAAAGGATAAAATGATTGTATATTTCATGCTACAATTGTTTATCAGCTTCGCTTGGATAGTAATCTACCGTGCACTTTGATATGAAACAGTATATAATAGTTGTGATTTTTAAGTACAAATATATGTCCACATAGTCTTGGATTGTTATGTTAAAAATCTACCATGACCTTTGCCTGACATCTAAGTTGAAAGAAATTAAATTTGGTAAGATAAGATCACAACAACAAAAAAACGGGAAAAAAATGGCTGAAACAAGGAGCCTTGTTGGTCTAGTGAATTAAGCATTGTGCTCCTGGTCCAGGGGTTCTGGGATCAATCCTTGGTTTGTGACAGCCAGATTGCGTGACATTTTTTCTTTGAAGTCCACATCTGCACACATCTGTATTTCCATTTATATCCTTTAGATAAGATTTAAAAGAAAGTTGGAGGATGTTATGGGATAAAGCTCGTTTCCAAGTTCTTGTGTGTGGATGCTTTTTATGCATGCTTTCACACGCAGGACCTAAGAGATCTTGAATATTCCTGTGTAATTGGGAAGATTCACATCAACTATAACAGCATTGCAATAGGCTCTTGTGCTGCACTATAATTATGTCACATGTGTGTGTATGGAAAAAAACAGCAACATAGGACAAGCTTTTTGCTTTAATTTCTCCAGTGTTGCAGTCTTCCTCTGTTCCCCTTCCTTTTTATGCTTTACATTATTCTGGCATTGAAGAGAGATCTAAATTAGGTGGGAAATACATTTTGAGATGTCAGTCTCAGCCTGTCCACTAAGACATTTCTTTCTGTGTTTTCAGGTCAACCCAGACAGGAGTGTCCAACGTGACCTGAAACGTGTGCAGGTCTTCTGCAAAAATAAACATGAAGGATGTCCAGAACAGATGCCGTTAAAAAACTACAGGGTTAGTCAGGGGACTTCTGTCTGTCATGATTCTTTTAACCTTTCCCGTACATTGTAGGTCTGAAATGACCTGCGCTCAGGATTTTCACTTGATTAATGGGTACATGTGTAGGCTATCTCCACCAAGTGTTATGTCTTTCTCAACAGACCATAGCCCCACAGATTTTCACTTGATTACTGGGTACATGTTTAGGCTGTCTCCACCAAGTGCTATGTCTTTGTCAACAAACCATAGCCCCACAGATTTTCACCTGATTACTGGGTACATGTTTAGGCTATCTCCACCAAGTGTTATGTCTTTCTCAACAAACCATAGCCCCACATCTGTACCAAAAATTGTTTGTTTTTGGTGGTAAACAAATGAGTAAACAAGAAAATGTCCCAGTACATCGTGGGTCTGAGCCGACCTGTACTGTCAAAGAAGAAACATGGGTCTGGCCAGACCCATGCATTCTAAAGACAAAGAGCAAACAAAAATAGAACCAGCCCAGAACGTCATGGGTCTGAGCAGACCCATGTCATAATGGTAAGGGTTATTCCTTCAGAAGACAACAAGGGTTCATGGAGACCCATGATGTACAGGAAAGGTTTATTCCTTCGGAAGACAACAAGGGTTCATGGAGACCCATGATGTACAGCAAAGGTTTATTCCTTTACAAAAGTCTCTGGCACTCAACATTTTAGGCGGTGTACGGGAAAGGTAAAACTCTTTTATAATCTGTGTGTTGTATGTTTTACCCTGTTAAACATGTTACAATAGAAGAAAACCCTTGCACTGCTGTGTGGAATGAGCCATTAACATAGTGTGATTGTCAGTCAGTTTCCTGTGTACTAGAACTGTATTTCATCAGTTGGCTGCTTCACAGGTATGAGCTGGACATTCAGATGTAAACAACCTTCAGCTGTGGAGACTCCTTTCTTTTCAGCTGACACACCAGCTAACACAGCCATCCCCGTATTGAGAAGTGACAAAACTTTTACTGGTTGAATCATCACACTGAGAACTGATAAAACTTCTACTGGTTGAATCAGCACACTGAGAAGTGATGAAACTTTCACTGGTTGAATCAGCACACTGAGAAGTGATAAAACTTCAACTGGTTGAATCAGCACACTGAGAAGTGATAAAACTTCAGCTGGTTGAATCAGCACACTGAGAAGTGATAAAACTTCAACTGGTTTAATCAGCACACTGAGAAGTGATGAAACTTCCACTGGTTGAATCAACACACTGAGAAGTGATAAAACTTTTACTGGTTGAATCAACACACTGAGAAGTGATAAAACTTCAACTGGTTGAATCAACACACTGAGAAGTGACAAAATTTTTACTGGTTGAATCAACACACTGAGAAGTGACAAAACTTCAACTGGTTGAATCAACACACTGAGAAGTGATAAAACTTCAGCTGGTTGAATATGCACGCTGAAAAGTGATAAAACTTACTGGTTAATCAGGACACTGAGAAGTGATAAAACTTTTACTGGTTAAATCAGCACCCTGAGAAGTGATGAAATTTCCACAGGTTGAATCAACACACTGAGAAGTGATAAAACTTTTACTGGTTGAATCAACACACTGAGAAGTGATAAAACTTTAACTGGTTGAATCAACACACTGAGAAGTGACAAAACTTTTACTGGTTGAATCAACACACTGAGAAGTGATAAAACTTATACTGGTTGAATCAGCACACTGAGAAGTGATAAGACTTCAACTGGTTGAATCAGCACACTGAGAAGTGATAAAATTTTACTGGTTGAATCAGCACACTGAGAACTGATGAAACTTTTATTGGTTGAATCAGCACACTGAGAAGTGATAAAACTTCCACTGGTTGAATCAGCACACTGAGAACTGATGAAACTTTTACTGGCTGAATCAGCACATTGAGAAGTGACAAAACTTCAACTGATTGAATCAGCACACTGAGAAGTGATAAACCTTTTACTGTTTGAATCAGCACACTGAGAAGTGATAAAACTTTTACTGGTTGAATCAGCACACTGTGGAAGTGATAAAACTTCAACTGGTTTAATCAGCACACTGAGAAGTGATGAAACTTCCACTGGTTGAATCAACACACTGAGAAGTGATAAAACTTTTACTGGTTGAATCAACACACTGAGAAGTGATAAAACTTCAACTGGTTGAATCAACACACTGAGAAGTGACAAAATTTTTACTGGTTGAATCAACACACTGAGAAGTGACAAAACTTCAACTGGTTGAATCAACACACTGAGAAGTGATAAAACTTCAGCTGGTTGAATATGCACGCTGAAAAGTGATAAAACTTACTGGTTAATCAGGACACTGAGAAGTGATAAAACTTTTACTGGTTAAATCAGCACCCTGAGAAGTGATGAAATTTCCACAGGTTGAATCAACACACTGAGAAGTGATAAAACTTTTACTGGTTGAATCAACACACTGAGAAGTGATAAAACTTTAACTGGTTGAATCAACACACTGAGAAGTGACAAAACTTTTACTGGTTGAATCAACACACTGAGAAGTGATAAAACTTATACTGGTTGAATCAGCACACTGAGAAGTGATAAGACTTCAACTGGTTGAATCAGCACACTGAGAAGTGATAAAATTTTACTGGTTGAATCAGCACACTGAGAACTGATGAAACTTTTATTGGTTGAATCAGCACACTGAGAAGTGATAAAACTTCCACTGGTTGAATCAGCACACTGAGAACTGATGAAACTTTTACTGGCTGAATCAGCACATTGAGAAGTGACAAAACTTCAACTGATTGAATCAGCACACTGAGAAGTGATAAACCTTTTACTGTTTGAATCAGCACACTGAGAAGTGATAAAACTTTTACTGGTTGAATCAGCACACTGTGGAAGTGATAAAACTTACTGGTTGAATCAGCACACTGAGAAGTGACAAAACGTTTACTGGTTGAATCAGCACACTGAGAACTGATGAAACTTTTACTGGTTGAATCAGCACACTGAGAAGTGATAATACTTTTACTGGTTAAATCAGCACACTGAGAAGTGACAAAACTTTTACTGGTTGAATCACACACTGAGAACTGATAAAACTTTTACTGGTTGAATCAGCACACTGAGAAGTGATAAAACTTCAACTGGTTGAATCAGCACACTGAGAAGTGATAAAACTTTTACTGGTTGAATCAGCACACTGAGAAGCGATAAAACTTACTGTTTAAATCAGCACTCTGAGAAGCGATAAAACTTCAACTGGTTGAATCAGCACTCTGAGAACTGATAAAACTACAGCTGGTTGAATCACCACTCTGAGAAGTGATAAAACTTCAGCTGGTTGAATCAGCACACTAACGATGATGTTTTGTTTCCTTCAGAGCCATCTGGATGGCTGTGCGTTTGAACGTGTTTCTTGTGAGCATTCATCCCGAGGCTGCAAGGAAAGACAACTCCGAGGCAAGTTCAACGAGCACCGAGCTGTGTGTCCTTTCAGACCTGTGCGATGCCGGCTGTGCCACAAGGAAATCAGTCATCAACATTTGAGGGTAGAGTGAATGGAAGCTGTGTGTGTTATTGCTTTGTTTTTGTTGTTTGTTTTTTTTCCCCAAGCTTTGCTCAGTTTCAGTTGCAGCCATTTAACTAAGGTAATGAAAGGCTGCGTGGTTGGAAGGTGTTGACAGAAGGCTTGCGCTGGTTTTATGACAATGGAAAACGATCAATACCTATCTGAAGAACCATGTGGCTGTGCTATGTTGATTTATGACAGGGGGAAAGCTATAACTATCTCAAGAACCATGAAGTTATGCTTTGTTGATTTATGACAGGGGGGAAACAATAACTATCTCAAGAACCATGTAGTTATGCTATGTTGATTTATGATAGAGGTGAGCCATTGTCAAGCAGACAGTAGCCCGTAGATGGACTGTCTTGAGCTCTTCTTGTTTGGACTGTGCACACATGTTAAAAATCATTTTCTGCAGCTGTAGTTTGTGCACATTATGATATTTTTGGTGTGTGTGTGTGTTTGTGTACATTATGATACTTTTGGTGTGTGTGTGTGACTCTGTGTGTGTGTATGTGTGTGTGTGTGTGTGTGTGTGTGTGTGTGTGTGTGTGTGTGTGTGTGTAACTGTGTGTGTGTGTGTGTGTGTGTGTGTGTGTGTGTGTGTGTGTGTGTGTGTAACTCTGTGGGTGTGGTGTTTCTTGTTGATGAATTCCTGCATGTATATATGTAAATTGTATTTGGTGTTATTTATGATGTGAAAGCATCTAACAGCATCTCATTTAGTGTGATAGATGCCATGGTCATCTGATTGATCCCTCCATGTACATCCAATTGAAGGTCACTGGAAAGGTCGCTTCTTCCTTTCTTTTTTCTTTTGAAGAAGAGTTTTATGGCAGTCTACCCATAATGCTGAACCTGGTGTCATCAAACAAAGTGTATCTAATGTGGAGAAAAAGGAGCGGTGCTGTTTAACAAACAAATAGATGTACCTCAACCTGGGGTTGATGGTTGTGACATCTCTGTTCCAGGATCACGATGACAAAGAATGTGAGGAGAAGGTCACGGGCTGTCCGTTTGGTTGTGACAACAAAGAACTGAAGAGAAAAGAGGTGAGACACAGTTACCATGTTTAGGACTGATACTCAAGGTAATACTTCAGAACTTTGATTTGCGTCACTGTTTGATTGATTGTCATTACCTAGTTTGGGTATGGTTGACTGCAAAGACACACCTAAAATGTCCAATGAAAGTTTGGGTATGGTTGACTACAAAGACACACCTAAAATGTCCAGTGAAAGTTTGGGTATGGTTGACTACAAAGACACACCTGAAATGTCCAGTGAAAGTTATCTTCAAAAGTTTCCAGTAGACTGAACTCCCTCCCTTGTCATTGTCATTGAAATTCATTAGAACCAGGAAACAAACAGACTGTTATCAAAGTTATCACATTCAATGTTTTGAGCCATATCTAGTGTTTGACTGACATGACTAACTTGGGGGAACTGTGTAAGTTTTATATGTCAATAGTTAGATTAACGGCCAGTCAGCTGGAGGCCTTGAAGGACATGTTGTTCCCAGAGGGAATTCTGTTTGAGTCAGGCAGGTGTGGGTGTTTGGTGTTCATCAGCAGGTGAGTCAAAGTTTGGGGCAGACCATGATCCACTCATGTCAAACCAGTATTGGTAGGCAGCCAGTCATGGTTCACCATTTTTCTCGGCCTGAAGATGGTGTGGTTGTCAGGGTGAAGGTCACAGACAGAGAAGGTGCATCAAGGTTCTTTGTTTGTTGTAGGGAAGTTTCCTTTGTGTGGGATTTTTGCAGAATTTTCCCCAGAGCCATTGTTTTTCCAGGGACGACTGAATGGCCTGTCTTCCTGTTTAGGCCAGTTTGTCCCACAAGCCTTGACCTTGCCGTCATTCCATAAATGGTCACCATCCCTCATGTCCCATCCGGCCAGGGTTAGAATCAGTCTGCCACTAGCAGACCTCTTACCTGTACAATATCAGCGTGTTCTGTACACATGTCTAATGAATGGAAAAGGTAAGGGTAGGGCAAGGGTAGGAAAAGGACTGGGAGATGTTGGGAAGGACGGCGTGGAACAGGTATCCTGCTCACAGTGCCAGGTAGGATAGAAACAGAAGGGTGGAAGGGAGGGGAAAGACTGGGACAGCTGGAGTGGAAGCAGGGTAAAGGAGTAGAGAGGAGAGGGGAAGATGGCGGACCCCACCCAGGCCAGGAATATACATACAGGCGGAGCCCAATCGGCTCCATGTACATCCATACAGGCGGAGCCCTATCGGCTCCATGTACATCCATACAAGCGGAGCCCTATCGGCTCCATGTACATCCATACAGGCGGAGCCCTATCGGCTCCATGTACATCCATACAGGCGGAGCCTAATCGGCTCCATGTACATCCATACAGGCGGAGCCCTATCGGGCCATGTACATCCATACAGGCGGAGGCCAATCGGCTCCATGTACATCCATACAGGCGGAGCCCTATCGGCTCCATGTACATCCATACAGGTGGAGCCCTATCGGCTCCATGTACATCCATACAGGCGGAGCCCAATCGGCTCCATGTACATCCATACAGGCGGAGCCCTATCGGCTCCAGGTACATCCTTTCATTGACCAAAGGAGACCGAGCAAGGAGAAGACAGTGCCTGAAAGGACACAAAATAAGATTTTGTAAATATTACGGCTAACGAAGGTGATAGTGAGCCAAGCAGATTGGTTGTATATAATACAGCATGGTAGATGTAAGATGAAAATCTCATATGGTTTATCTTACATTGTTCTTACCCAGTATAACTTTGTGGTGACCATATGTTAGTCAGATACTCAGAACTCTACATTTTCAGTCAGCTCTCAAGAACTTTGAGTCTGATTTTTTTTTCAATGTTTCGCATATGTGGCATTTTTCACTGAATGTGTAACCGAGCGCACTCCATTGGGTATAGAAGACGCCAGTTGGAAACTACCTGCTTCTGTTTTAAATGTTTCCCATTTGTGGCATTTTTCACAAAACATATGTGACCGAGTGCACTCCACTTAGTTTAGCGTATCCCATCATCCCTGTGGCATGGCCGCCAGCAGCACTGGTCAGGGGATCTAGGCAACACTCCCAGAATTGATCTGGCTTCTGACTTACAGTGTTCTCTTTCCTTTCAGAATAATTTAGAGTGTGCATAATTTGCACTGATTATAGTTGTTGTTTCTTTAGGGCAGAGGGGAAGGGAGAGTGCGAAATATTTTTGCCGATATTGAGTTATAGATAGCAGTATAGCAGTAACATAAAGTTGCATTCCTCTGCGTAACCATGTCCTGTCTTCCTGTTAGTTTTTTTTTTTCTTCACTTTTTTATAGCAGCAAGTTTAAACTTTCGGAGTGCCGGTCAAGTATTTTTTCTTGTTCATTTACTTTTTTTGAATCAACATGTCTGATAATTTTTTTTCTTTTTTGTTTGCTGTTACAGGTGACTGGCCACAGAGATGTTTGCCCAGTGCACCCTGTCGACTGCAAATTTATGCACATGGGTTGTGAGTTTGTGGTAAGCAGGAAGAAAGGAAGACGGAAGTGGTGTTCCAGACAGTTACATTTCAAACAATTTACATGTATACATTATTGCATGTCTACCTCGGAAGTTTGTTTGTGACAGTGGGTCTATACTTGAGATCAGTATTTATAAAACATCAATAGTATGTAGAAATGGTAAGATTGTTTCACATACTGTGTAAATTAGAAATGTTTCAAACACATGATTCATATTTCCATTTGAGTGAGTTGATGTGTGTGCCAAGGGCTTAAATAGCTAGTCATACTTATGCTACATACCAAAATTTGGTGTAGAATGTTTATTTATCAACCAACAAAAAAGTTTTTTGGGGAAAACTGATACAAAACATCAAAAGTGAAATTTTATAATGTAGAGCCTTTCTGCAACTGCAGTTGAAATGCAAACCTGAGTTCTTCAATAAAAACAGTATGGGGGTATCATACATGATGCTTTTTGCTAGTCTTTCTCGGAGGATGCACATCATTATGTTTTTGTTTTTACCGTGGTTTACAAATGAGGGACTGGCTCTGTCATCATACTGTAATTACAACATTTCTAGTGATGAAACTGAAGATGTTGTGGATGGTGGTGATTATAATTTGAAGCACTTGTGGGGCTGGGTTTTTATGGCTTGAAGACCATGTGGGTTAACCCAGCAAATAATGGGTGCCTGGTTCTGGTCAGAAAAGGGGAAGGAAGCTGAAGTAGAGGGGTAGGCTCCATATTCCGTAATTCTATGGCCCAGACATGATGAGCCTCTCATAGTTTGCTGCCGTCTACAGTCATTAGGCTATCAGACTTTTTGTTTACATTTTTGTTTATTGACATTCTTTCAGAATGCTTGTTTTTCTGCGACAGGGTCAGAAAGAGGTGGTCGAGAAGCATGAGAAAGACGGCCTTGGTCAGCACCTGGACCTAATCACAGGACACATGGCACAGCTGCAGCAGGACATACAGACACGGCAGATGGTGAGATGGGTGTGGACACCTGTGTTTTGATGGATGAATGTGACTGATGAGTCAGATGTCACCGTGTTACCATTTTTTTTTTTTTATGATTTGGCTCTTAATTTTTAGTACACTTATCCCATTTTCAACATGACAGACTGCTGCTGAATCAGACAAACAGTACAGAAACTGCAGTCTGTTCAAGAGGGTGCTCTGCTCTTGAGCTTTCCATCTCTTAATGTCCCCATGTTGCAAGTTGTAACATAGATTGTTCACAAGTCCACTATAGCTAAAAACCTGTGAGTGTGAATATGGAATTCTTATTTAACATAGTCATGATTTCCTAACCATCGGACTGATGTATTTTGTTCCATGCAATTTTTTACAGAAGAAAAAGGGATTTATTCTACGTAGATTGTCATATTTGTGTTATATGTCTGTGTATTTTTTTGTATTGTCTGTTTTGACTAAAGTTACATTCACCCGACTCCCTACTTACATCAGGTTTTTTTATAATTATGGACTCTGGCATTGCTGCCACATGGCACAAATTCATCTCTGCTATCACCGTCAGCAGCTGTTTGATGTTCAAACTGTTGGGTTTGATCAAACTCTTAACTTGGTGCCTCTCTGTTGAGAGCTAAATGGAGAGTTCTTGTCACAACATCAAGTGTTCACCATCAGTCAAAGTTGAAAGTAAAATGCAGTGAAAATGATCAGCAGTGAGGGAATGTTGCTTCAGTGACTGAAGGGGATTCCCTGTTCATGTGGCAGGAAGTCAGGCACTAATGTGTTTTTTTTCAGTGAAGAGGTCTCACAGTTTGTTTGCTGTAAATGCTTTATTTATCAGCTAGAGCATACAGCGCTTTCACAGCACGTTGCTAAGCAGCCCCACAACATTCCCACGGCAAGTCAGTAAGGACCACCTCAAGGGGCTAAAGGGGTTGCTCTGCTTTGTGGAAATGTGTGCCAAAAGCTGTAAAAGAGCATTTCCATAGACAACATTTGAAGATGATTTTCCTGTAAACTCTGCAGAATCTGTGTCTTTCCAGGGTGAAGAGTGGTAACAGATTCAGAATTGACCCATACCAAAATTAGATGATGTTCACTGTCAAACTCTCATATTTTAAAACTTTTATATAAGGTGTTCAAAAATGATCTCTGATTCATTTTGTAACGCAGTGATGGCATAGTGGAGGTGGAGGCGGTGATGCCGTAGTGGAGGTGGAGGCGGTGATGCCGTAGTGGAGGTGGAGGCGGTGATGCTGTAATAGAGGTCTGAGCAGTGATGCCATGGTTGAAGTGGATGTAACGACGTCAAAGTGCAGTTTGAGACAGTGACATCACAGTGGAGGTCAAGATGGTGATGTTGTAGTTGAGGTCAAGACAGTGATGTTATTATGGAGGGTGGAGGCAGTTATGTAGTGGGGGCAATAATTTCATAATGGAGATGGGGGCCATGCTGTTATGATTGAGGTGGGTGTGATGTCACAGTGGAGGTGGTGGCAGTGATAGTCGAGAGGGGGCTGTGATTAAGTCCAGTTGAAGGCAGTTTATCGTTGTTGATATGGATGTAGTGACACTGAAATGAAGGGAACAAGATTGTAGGAGAGGCAGTGAGAGTTATGGAGATCTGTACACAGGCTGTGATAGCTTTGTTGGAATGTTCCACGTTTTGTTTGGAAAGGGCAAGGCAGTCATGCGGTACAAAATGTGTCATCTCTCTTTTTAAACTGCAGTAAAAGAGAACCCAGCATTTGCAGACCGGAACATAATCAGATATGAAAGGACTTTTGAAGTCTGTTTTTTCTAACTTTTAAAACACATATGTATTTCTTGGGAATTCACAAATTATTGTGTATTGTTTTTTATAAAAAGCCCATATTGTTTGATGCTGATTTTCCCCAGAATATGGGGTTTTGTAAATATTAGCATCAGTCTTAGACTGATGGAACAGTTTAATGCTGAACAATTAAATAGTGGGGGAAAACAAGTGCAGGTTAACAATTCTTCCATCATTATAGAAATGACTGAAAAGATTTGAAAAAAAAAAAAAAAGGGGAGGGGGGGGAGGTTGAAGATGCTGATGGAACAGTTTGTAGATATTGTGCTTGGACCATTTACAAATCATTGTGTATTGCTTTTATGAAAAGCCCATATTGTATTACCGTAAAGTTCGGACTATAAGCCGCGACTTTTTTCCCCATCTTTAAACCCTGCGGCTTAAACAACGATGCGGCTTATTTGCGGATTTTTCCGATTTCAGAAGCATCACACCCTCGTCTATTCTTAGCTTCTCTGTAACTCACCATATCGTGTTTACTGTTCATGAATTTTTATGATGCTTTTAACTACGATTTTCTCTGTAATCGTGTAATGGAATCAGTAACCCGTTCAGAAATTCAGGAATCGACATAAGTAAAGCCCATTACTGATATCTTTTTTCATCAGTTTGTCTTCTACAAAAATACGATCGCTTCGAACGGCGCAATGTATTAAGCGAAATAAAACAATCAAATCGTTTCATTAATGTTCTGGTTTGTTATTATATGCGTTGTCTTACCAAGTGCGTCTTGCAATTCAAAAACAATTAGTGCATTCGACTCGGTCATTGTCAGACCTTGGCTTCGATCCACCATTGTTGAAATCGTGGACAGGGAGTGAAGGTTTGCATTTGATACCTTTGCTTTGATTGGCCTGCGCTTTCGAGTACTCAACCAATCGCTTAGCTTGATACACCAATGAATGCAGGAGAGAACTGCCTTTCTAGTGCATCGTTAATGTGTTGGTTTTTTTCGGTATTTTTTTTAAAGCAATGATGTTGGAAAGACAACACTTGTAAGAAGCCTCATAAAAGCTTCGATTCTAATTGATTTAAAACACATCGTACTAAAAAAAAAAAAAAAAAGACTGAAGTAAAACTGGAAACATGCTCTTGTATTCTGACCTATTTAAACGCCAATGAATGCAATGAACACATTGTATGTGTTGATTTTCGACACTATGTTAACTCAATGCTCGGCCAGCTGCCGCCTGCGGCACATCGGACTGTGCGGCTTATAAACCAGTGCGGCTTATTTGTGAAAAAAGTTCAGATTTTTTAAAAATTTAGTGGGTGCAGCTTATATACAGGTGTGCTCAATAGACCGAACTTTACGGTACGCTGATTTTCTCCAGAATATGAGGTTTTGTATATTTGAGCATCAACGATAGACTGACGGAACAGTTTGTGGACATTGTGATGTCATTATGACAGAAATAAAATTGGTAAATCATGTCAGTTTGAAGACCTCCACAATCCTGTTGAAAAGCGTGCATTAGTTACACATCTGTAAGCGTTTCATTAAACCTGACAGTTCTTCAGACAAAGATTTTAGACCACACATACATGTTTGATAGGTGTGCGCTTGTTTGGTGACAGGACCAGACATTTCAATTTGACAGGTGTGTGCTTGTTTGCTGACAGGACCAGACATTTCAGTTTGACAGTGTGTGTCTTGTTTGGTGACAGGACCAGACATTTCAGTTTGACAGGTGTGTGCTTGTTTGCTGACAGGACCAGACATTTCAGTTTGTCAGGTGTGTGCTTGTTTGCTGACAGGACCAGACATTTCAGTTTTCTTCTCTGCAGGCTTTCTCAGAGGTGAAGGACAAACTACAACAGATCTTGCGGTCAAGAAGTGATGATGATGAGAAGACATCAGGAAAAGTCCGTGGGATCGAAAATGAAGTCAAGGACCTGAAGGTAATCATTTATGTTTAAACTACCAAATTGTGTTTGAGTAATATTGAAATGTACAATCAGATGGAATATTCTTGAGAGTGGATTGAATGGAGTAATGATGTCTCTAAAACAGATAATTAAAATGTTTCTACACACTGGATTGGCATAAAAGTTTATATGTGTCAGAGATAATCGCTTTAGTTTAAGGCTGTTAAGTTTGTAAAAAAGGTGAATATTTGGCAATGTCTGCATTTGTGGCTGATGCTTCTTGTTAGGTCTCATGGCAATTGATAACTGTTCTCTTTCATCCTCTCACCCATCTTCCTTCACCCCTGATCAACATGCTTTCTCTTTCACACTCTTCCCGCATACATGCAACACATGACACAAAGATGTTATATTGCGCTTAGGTCCACTCCACGAGGAGTGAAAATATAATGTGTCAGTTCTTCATAAACAAGCATTATACCCAGTGGGTATATGGACAGGTACATATAATAGTGACCTGTAAACATCAGATTTCTTTTTATCTTGTAATTTCTTGACTTTACGTCCCATTCTTTCAAGTGCTTTTCTCTGATCACTTTGTTAAGTGAGGAATTCAACGCATAAATTCAACCTTAGCTTCAATTGGACAATACCTTTTGTTTGTCAGGTAACGGAATTCAACGATTAAACTCACCCATAGCTTCAAAAGGACAATACATTTGTTTGCCAGGTAACTGAATTCCACATTTACGTCACAACAGATTCAAAAGGACAATACCATTTGTTTGCCAGGTAACGGCTAATAATCCAGTATTTCTTTCGATTTCTGACCAGCGCTTTGCGCCGATTTCTTTCCGACACTGCTGAAGGGGGTTAAAAACATCAATTCCCCTGGGATCTGAACTTTGAGTTTGACTGAAGGGGGGAAAGCGCCATGAGACACTTCTTGCTCATTTTGAGCATGAAGTGTTGACCCCCGAGTCATAACTGAAAGGTAGTGGACCTAAGCGCATAGACCGTCTAAATTAGGATAACGAAATCATAAAATTAATAATAATAATGACAATTACTATAGCACCCACCCTAACCACGTAGGCTGGCGGGCGCTTTACAAGTTTTAACAATCCAACAGCTAAAATTATAAGCCGAAACACACACACGCACCAAATTCTGCGTTCCCAGGTCATCAACATACGCACACCCACACGCACTTGCCCGCACACTGCATGCTCGCGCGCGCACACACATCCACCGCGTGCACATGCACCTGGAACATAATGTTGCCTACAAAAACGTACTATATAATCAGTGAACAGCTCCTTTGTACCAGAGCAGCTTGTACACATGTATACATAATGTCTTGTGGGGGTTGCCGTGAACAGCTCCTTTGTACACAAGCAACTTGTACACATACATAATGTCTTGTGGGGGTTGCCCGTCTTTCTTGTTGCTTTTGCTGCGCCATTGTCCGCCGGCATTGTCTGTTAGCATCCACACAGGTCCGGGAGCCCCCAGGACCTTGTAGGGAGGGCGTCTTGGACTGGGCCCACGATGCTGGTCTGCCCGTCCGCAGTCTGTTGAGCTGGTGGTGCCATGAAGGCCGTTGTGGGTGTGGTGGCCACCTGTTGTGCCGTGTCGGCCGTCGTCGATGTGTTGGCCCCTGGTTGTGCTGGTGGCACAGGGGAGGGGCCACTGCCGGTGTGGTGGTCCCTGTTGTGCTGGCAGGGAAGGTGGGGCCATCGTGATGGTAGACGTGTGGGGGATGCGTTCCAAAGCCTGTTGAATCTTTGTGTCGATCTGGGCCGTAATGTTGTGTCCTGGTTGTCCTGCGACAGGCCTGGATAGGATGTGCAGCTTCCTCACTGTGCGAGAAACATGCGAGGTCCCAGCTGATGTAGCTGCATTGAGTAGAAAACATGGGTCACAGCTAATATAGCTGCATTGCTGAGAAACATGCAAGATCACAGCTGATGTAGCTGCATTGAGTAGAAAACATGGGTCTCGCTGATGCAGCCGCCTTGCTGAAAAACATGCAAAGTTATATATATAAACATGTCAACACACAGCTGATGCAGCCACCTTGAGGAAAAATTGTTGAGAACATGCAAAACATATTCAGGGTTAATTGACAGTCACGGGTGATAAGGAGGTCACGGCTAATATAGCCGCACTGCTGAGAAACATGCAAGATCACAGCTGATGTAGCTGCATTGAGTAGAAGAAAACATGGGTCACAGCTAATATAGCTGCATTGCTGAGAAACATGCAAGATCACCGCTGATGTAGGTGCATTGTGTAGAAAAACATGGGTCACAGCTAATATAGCTGCATTGCTGAGAAACATGCAAGATCACAGCTGATGTAGCTGCATTGAGTAGAAGAAAACATGGGTCACAGCTAATATAGCCGCATTGCTGAGAAACATGCAAGACCACAGCTGATGTAGCTGCATTGAGTAGAAAACATGGGTCACAACTAATATAGCTGCATTGCTGAGAAACATGCAAGATCACAGCTGGTGTAGCTGCATTGACTAGAAAACATGGGTCACAGCTAATATAGCTGTACTGCTGAAAACATGCAAGATCACAGCTGATGTAGCTGCATTGAGTAGAAAACGTGGGTCACGGCTAATATAGCCGCGTTGCTGAGAAACATGCAAGATCACAGCTGATGTAGCTGCATTGAGTAGAAAACATGGGTCATGCTGATGTAGCCGCCTTGCTGAAAAACATGCAAAGTTATATATATAAACATGTCAACACACAGCTGATGCAGCCACCTTGAGGAAAAATTGTTGAGAACATGCAAAACATATTCACGGTTAATTGACCATCACAGGTGATAAAGAGGTCACGGCTAATATAGCCGCACTGCTGAGAAACATGCAAGATCACAGCTGATGTAGCTGCATTGTGTAGAAAACATGGGTCACGGCTAATATAGCCGCACTGCTGAGAAACATGCAAGATCACAGCTGATGTAGCTGCATTGAGTAGAAGAAAACATGGGTCACAGCTAATATAGCCGCATTGCTGAGAAACATGCAAGATCACAGCTGATGTAGCCGCATTGAGTAGAAAACATGGGTCACAGCTAATATAGCTGCATTGCTGAGAAACATGCAAGATCACAGCTGGTGTAGCTGCATTGAGTAGAAAACATGGGTCACAGCTAATATAGCTGCATTGCTGAGAAACATACAAGATCACAGCTGATGTAGCTGCATTGAGTAGAAAACATGGGTCACAGCTAATATAGCCGCATTGCTGAGAAACATGCAAGATCACAGCTGATGTAGCTGCATTGAGTAGAAAACATGGGTCACGCTGATGTAGCTGCCTTGCTGAAAAACATGCAAAGTTATATATATAAACATGTCAACACACAGCTGATGCAGCCACCTTGAGGAAAAACTGTTGAGAACATGCAAAACATATTCACGGTTAATTGACCATCACAGGTGATAAAGAGGTCACGGCTAATATAGCCGCACTGCTGAGAAACATGCAAGATCACAGCTGATGTAGGTGCATTGTGTAGAAAACATGGGTCACGGCTAACATAGCCGCACTGCTGAGAAACATGCAAGATCACAGCTGATGTAGCTGCATTGTGTCGAAAACGTGGGTCACAGCCAATATAGCTGCATTGCTGAGAAACATGCAAGATCACAGCTGATGTAGCTGCATTGAGTAGAAAACATGGGTCACAGCTAATATAGCTGCATTGCTGAGATACATGCAAGATCACAGCTGGTGTAGGTGCATTGAGTAGAAAACATAGTCACAGCTAATATAGCCGCGTTGCTGAGAAACATGCAAGATCACAGCTGATGTAGCTGCATTGAGTAGAAAACATGGTCACAGCTAACATGGGTCACAGCTAATATAGCCGCATTGCTGAGAAACATGCAAGATCAGAGCAGATGTAGCTGCATTGGTAGAAAACATGGGTCACGGCTAATATAACCGCATTGCTGAGAAACATGTAAGATCACAGCTGATGTAGCTGCATTGTGTAGAAAAACATGGGTCACAGCTAATATAGCCGCATTGCTGAGAAACAGGCAAGATCACAGCTGATGTAGCTGCATTGAGTAGAAGAAAACATGGGTCACAGCTAATATAGCCGCATCGCTGAGAAACATGCAAGATCACAGCTGATGTAGCTGCATTGAGTAGAAAACATGGGTCACAGCTAATATAGCTGCATTGCTGAGAAACATGCAAGATCACAGCTGATGTAGCTGCATTGAGTAGAAAACATGGGTCACAGCTAATATAGCTGCATTGCTGAGAAACATGCAAGATCACAGCTGATGTAGCTGCATTGAGTAGAAAACATGGGTCATAGCTAATATCACTGCATTGCTGAGAAACATGCAAGATCACAGCTGATGTAGCTGCATTGAGTAGAAAAACATGGGTCACAGCTAATAAGGTAACCTAGCCGCATTGCTGAGAAACATAGTCACAGATAATATCATGGCAATATCATGGCCACTTTGCTGAGAAACATGCACAGTCGAACAAAACAAGAGGGACATGAAATCGCTACTTCTTGTTATCTGTAGTGATAGGAGGTCATGGTCTGACAGCTGAAGCACATGGTAAAACGGGTAACCAAAAGCAAAAACCAGATTCTGCCGTGACAGTTCTAAGGGCACAGAAAATGGTCTGCCGGGTTAACCGATGCAGCAGCCATCCTTCATCCATTAATTTTTTTTTTTTTTTTTTTTTTTTTTTTTTTTATTTTTAAATGATGATCTTTCTCAGGTTGTTGCAGTCTGATTGCACTGTATCTTGAGTAAGCAGACTAGTAAATGCATGACCGAAAAGAGTAACAACAAGCAAAGCAACATCTTTTAACAATGGAAGATTTTACAGAATATATTGAGCAAAAGCATCATTTGATGTTGTCTACTTAGACTTCAGAAAAGCTTCCGACACTGAACCACATTGTAGGCTTCTGGAGAAGTTGAAAGGTTATGGGATTACAGGAAATGTACTGAATTGGATCCAGGCTTTTTTGTCTGGACGAACACAAAAAGTAAGGATAAATGACGCCACTTCACAAAGATCAGATGTACTAAGTGGTATACCTCAAGGCAGTATCCTAGGACCCATACATTTCACTATATTCATAAACGATCTTCCAGAATCTGTCCAAAGCAATTGTAAGATTTTTGCTGATGACACGAAACTGTATGGAAAGTTTACCGATATACAAAAATACAAAGGGATGTATACTCATTACAAGAATGGTCTAATGAATGGAACTTACATTTCAACGTATCCAAATGTAGTGTTATGCACTATGGTAAAACAAACCCAAATCATAAATATTATATGAAGGTAAATGGACAAGAAAATGAAATGAGTGTGAGGAAGAAAAAGATCTTGGTGTTACGCGGTGATCTGATCGAAGTCTATAAAATATTTAACGATATGGTGGATGTACAAATAGAGGATTTCTTCAAATTATATACTGATAGTATTACAAGGAAGTCAGATGGGAAAATCTTCATTGAACACTGTCAGACAAATAAACGTAAAATGGTTTTTGGGAAAAGAATAACACGTCTTTGGAATGATCTACCAACTAACATCAAGTTTGCACAATCTACTAACTCATTTAAAAATCTCCTTGATGCGGATCATAAATTCTCTAAATTGTTATTTGAATTTGATTAACAAACCAATATGCGCATACGCAACAGCTAATTCAGAATACTAAACGATTCATGTATGGGGATTCAAGAAAGGCCGCGAGGCCTAGGCTACGTATATCAGCCTGTCCCCTTACTACTACTACTGTTACATTAAATAATTACTTGTGGTAATGTTTAGTGTTAAAACGTCACCGCCCTATGTAACTACTTCTTTGTGTGCATTCAGTTTTTATGAGTTGAAGTGAACCTTTGGGGGAAGAAGAAGAAGAATAGAGAGAAAGTGACGCTGAAGGGAGAGGAGGTTTTGGCGCGGCCAGAGACAAAGAGCCTGCCGGCGAGATGCGGGAGTCAAATGACGAAACCCTTCTTAACTCTCGCCTTACCACCCAATCGCTACACGTACGTTTCTCCCTTAAGTGAAAACATGAGCAAGGACACCAAGGAACAGCAACAACAATCGATTGATTGCGAGAAAAGCACAAAAAAGAAATACTTAGCTGCTCGTGTACGTTTTTACGCATGCCCGACATTTTTTCGGAGAGCAGAGAGTGTGTCTTCACTGCTCGCGTGTTACTTCGAAAAGGAAGCATTTTTACGCATGCCCGACCTGCATTAAGAATTTTGTCTTACCGGAGAATACCGGAATGCTTTTACGCATGCCTGGCCTGCTTTAAGAATTTTGTCTTACCGGAAAATACCGGAATAATCGCACTCCGCCACAAATTCCCTTATGTCCCATAAGAACTTTTACCCCCATGTAAAAGAGGTAAATATTTGGCAATGTCTGCATTTACCCCCATGTAAAAGAGGGAAATATTTGGCAATGTCTGCATTTACCCCCATGTAAAAGAGGTAAATATTTGGCAATGTCTGCATTTACCCTCATGTAAAAGAGGTAAATATTTGGCAATGTCTGCATTTACCCATGTAAAAGAGGTAAATATTTGGCAATGTCTGCATTTACCCCCATGTAAAAGAAGTAAATATTTGGCAATGTCTGCATTTACCCCATGTAAAAGAGGTAAATATTTGGTAATGTCTGCATTTACCCCATGTAAAAGAGGTAAATATTTGGCAATGTCTGCATTTACCCCCATGTAAAAGAGGTAAATATTTGGCAATGTCTGCATTTACCCATGTAAAAGAGGTAAATATTTGGCAATGTCTGCATTTACCCCATGTTAAAGAGGTAAATATTTGGCAATGTCTGCATTTACCCCCATGTAAAAGAGGTAAATATTTGGCAATGTCTGCATTTACCCCATGTAAAAGAGGTAAATATTTGGTAATGTCTGTATTTACCCCCATGTAACAGAGGTAAATATTTGGCATTGTCTCCATATTTACTCCCGTAAGAAAAGATAATCTTCTGACAGACAGAAGCTGTCTGAATTATTGCTGGAGCTTTTTTCTGTCTACAAATTATCTTATTTTACAGGGGTGACTCTGGACATTGCCACATATTTTTCATCTGAACCAAGATTTCTTAGAATATAGATCCAGTTTCAAAGTGTTATGAGTATGTTAAAGAAAAAAACATGTCTGAAGTTATTTTATTATTTTTTTAAACAAACTTGTACGCAATTGATTTTGACAGTGTGACGGTCCTGATGTGGTTCACAGTTGTCAGTTGGGCTATAAACAACATGAGTGAAATGGTGGTGGTAGTTTGATGGAAGTGTATAAATCTGCATTTTCCTGTGCCATTCTGTCATTGGGACAAGGCCCCATTCTTTTTCTGCAACAACTCGCCTGTATCTTTCAGTCATGCTATTTTGACGGAATCAAAGAATAATGCAGCTCATGTCTCTGAAAGTGCACATCTTTAAATGGATGAAGCTTGACTGTATAGTTCAGTCTTCCCTTCCATAGGAGTCCATAGCGCAGAGAGCTCTGGATATCAGCTGTCCGGGGCAGAAGACATTCCACAAATGTATACCAGTCGTTAGACTTGAACCTGCAATCTCTCTCCTGGCAATACAGACCATGGCACTGCAGGTGCTGCTGAATATCCTTGTCCTTTAGGTGACTGGTTCTCAGAAAATGCAGACGTTCAACAAGGCGATTTGTACCCGTGACAGCATGGCTGCCAACCCTCCTGACATTCTCTGGGATTTCCATAATGTAGAAATTATTCCAGAAATCCTGAATTTAATGAAAAAATCCAAAATTTCACAAGTTTGTTTTAAACTGTAGGGTATGTAGAAAGGGGAGGGGGAGGGGGTCATTTTTGAATAGGGATGCTGAAGTATTGCAGAAAAAGCCCAAATAGTATGTGAATAATGGTAATTATATGTACAGAAAATGGCTGTGAATGATGGTAGTTATATGTACAGAAAATGGCTGTGAATGATGGTAGTTATATGTACAGAAAATGGCTGTGAATGATGGTAGTTATATGTACAGAAAATGGCTGTGAATGATGGTAGTTATATGTACAGAAAATGGCTGTGAATGATGGTAGTTATATATACAGAAAATGGCTGTGAATGATGGTAGTTATATATACAGAATATGGCTGTGGATGATGGTAGTTATATATACAGAAAATGGCTGTGAATGATGGTAGTTATATATACAGAAAATGGCTGTGAATGATGGTAGTTATATATACAGAAAATGGCTGTGAATGATGGTAGTTATATATACAGAAAATGGCTGTGAATGATGGTAGTTATATGTACAGAAAATGGCTGTGGATGATGGTAGTTATATGTACAGAAAATGGCTGTGAATGATGGTAGTTATATGTACAGAAAATGGCTGTGAATTATGGTACAGCATTGCTCTGATGTGTTGGTTCCAGAGTGTTGACTCCAGAAGATTGGCAGGGATAGTACAGCATTGCTCTGATGTGTTGGTTCCAGAATGTTGACTCCAGAAGATTGGCAGGGATAGTAGTACAGCATTGCTCTGATGTGTTGGTTCCAGAATGTTGACTCCAGAAGATTGGCAGGGATAGTACAGCATTGCTCTCATGTGTTGGTTCCAGAATGTTGACTCCAGAAGATTGGCAGGGATAGTAATACAGCATTGCTCTCATGTGTTGGTTCCAGAATGTTGACTGTAGAAGATTGGCAGGTATAGTACAGCCTTGCTCTGATGTGTTGGTTCCAGAATGTTGACTCCAGAAGATTGGCAGGGATAGTACAGCATTTCTCTGATGTGTTGGTTCCAGAATGTTGACTCCAGAAGATTGGCAGGGATAGCACAGCATTGCTCTCATGTGTTGTACTTGTTTCCTATACAGGTGAGGTTAGTGACAACATTGGAAAGAGTGATTCGTTTAGAGCATAAGATGCCAGAGCTGGTGGAGCGACCACTGGTGGCTTCTCTGGAGCAGGATTTAAGAGGGCTTCAGCAAGCTGTCACAGGGCTAGAACAACGGAGAGAACGGGGAGCGGCTGGAGGCAGCACACACGCAACCCAGGATAACACACCAGGTAGACAGAGACACACAAGACAAGGTTCAGACACACTGCTCAGAACAAAATACAAGTTTTCAATCTTCTTTGGTCAGGATCCATCCAAAGTCTTTTAAAATATGCATGTATGCGTGAACCTCTGTTGGAATTCAGCCAGGTTGATCCTACTCATTACAGCAGGGTCAGGAGTGTACATAACAAGGATATAAATCTTTTGGAATTAATTTGTCTGATATTGGGATAATTGAATAAGAATTGATGTGCTGTACTGTGTGTGTGTGTGTGTGTGTGTGTGTGTGTGTGTGTGTGTGTGTGTGTGTGTGTGTTTGCCATGATGAGTAAAATATAATTTATTGCAGGCTTCATCCCATGTAACCATTCAGATGAAAGCTATGATTTGAAATTTTGCTCTGCACATGCTTCATGAGAGTAAAACTTTTCAAAGAATTATTTCCCTTTACTTCACATCCCTCCTGTCATTTTTCTGCATAAAGCTGCGACAGTGTCATCCATTTTTAGTTTCAGTTACAGTTTTCAGTCTGACCAATTTTTATAACAGAACAGGTCTTGATCTGGAGTTGTAGACTCAGAATGCTAGAGTCTCCCCTTCTTGAGAGGATGATAACTTTCAATTCATTTATGAACTGATCATTCCAGAATCATGATCTACTTCTTCTTGTTTTCATCTGTAAAACTGTAATTTTGTTGTCTATACTATTTGCCATCTAAGAACTTCTGAACTACCTTGGTTTGATGCGACAAAAATGTATGCAGACTTGCACTTGATCTGGATTCCAGAAACTATTTTCAGTGCCTGAGCTGGATTCCAGAAATTATTTTCAGTGCCTGATCTGTATTCCAGAAACTATTTTCAGTGCCTGATCTAGATTCCAGAAATTGTTTTCAGTGCCTGATCTAGATTCCAGAAATTATTTTCAGTGCTTGAGCTGGATTCCAGAAATTATTTTCATTGCCTGATCTAGATTCCAGAAATTATTTTCATTGCCTGAGCTGGATTCCAGAAATTATTTTCATTGCCTGATCTAGATTCCAGAAACTATTTTCAGTGCCTGATCTGTATTCCAGAAACTATTTTCAGTGCCTGATCTGTATTCCAGAAACTATTTTCAGTGCCTGATGTTGATTTCAGAAACAGTACTCAACAGATTGGCGTATTACGACCAGCGACTGCAGGAACATGACATCCGCATGGCAGAAAATGACCTTGGCTTCCAGCTGCTGGAGACCACTTGCTATGATGGCAAGCTGGTGTGGAAGATCGGCAACTACTCCCAGAGGAAGAGAGACGCTCAGAACGGAAGAACACTGTCCGTCTTTAGCCAGCCCTTTTACACCCACCGCTTTGGCTACAAGATGTGTGGCAGGGTGTACCTGAATGGCGATGGACAGGGGAAGAGCACCCACTTGTCCTTTTTCTTTGTGGTCATGAAGGGTTGGTATTGTTTGCTGTGGCTATGTCGGAATATTCGTTCTATATATCGTGTCATCACTTTGTGGCTCTTTGACTGGATCTTGTGTTTCTTCTTTGTTTTAAACTTTTTTATCTTGTTGTTTATCTGACCAGTCTGTCACATTGGGGTGAAGTCATGATGTGGTCGTATGCCTCCGTTAGGAATATGCACAAGAAAAAAATGCTATATAACCCACATAAGTGTTTTAAGTGCAGGAAGGTCTTAATACTAAAATTGAACCAAGTATCAGCTTTCACAGAATACCACCACCAGCAGCAGCAATCTTTTCACTATTTTTAAATGATTCCTACCAATGACAACAGAGAATCTATGAATGCACAAACCACTTCCAACGCGCTGTTGGATTTTATGCCTCAGAACTTGCCAGCCACCCTGTCTTTGTGTCAGCTGTACTTTCCCAAACAAAAAGTTCCTTTGCAGTCATTTCTGTTGTGTGCTTGGAGCTTCCTGGCATGTAGCTCGACATGAATATGGAAAAAAGGGGGAATTTTCTGACACAATGAAAGTTTGAGAACAATCCAGTCGTGCCTGTCTACGTGTATTCAAGCACAAGTCACGACCTTGGTGTATTCATCTACGGCTAGCTACCAGCACATAAACCCCATACACATGCCTGGAAGGAATGATGCCCCGATAGAAAATGCCACTGACTATCCAATGCAAGTGAAAACTTTACATGCCATTGGCTCATGTGCATGGCATCTGCAAGTCCTGAGAACTCATCTACTTACCATGTGGTTGTGAAGCAGCCTGCTCAATCTTTAGCTGTACGTTAACGAAATTAGCTGTTGAAGTGCTTGCCAGTTCATGATGATTTTTTTTTGGAAACTCAAAAAGTTCATCATGACTTCAACCTAAAAATGGTGTATTTACAAGTCTGTGTTCCATTGTTTATTATTTTAATTTGAAATTGATAATCATGGTACAGACACTGTTAGGTCTGACCAGCGTGTGGAGCTAATGCACAGGTCAGGCATGTGCTGTGTTGTAGCCATGAAACCCTCTTCTTACATTCTGTCATCTCAGTCATTGATTCATTTATCCACCAACTTTAAATTATGCACAGCGTGGTCTTGAAACTTAGCAGATGTGGTGTAGCTTCTTCTTCTTCAGCGTTCCAGAATCTGGTAGCGTGTGAACTCGTTTTACCCTGTTGGGATACTCACACTATACTCGAGAGTATAGTCAGTTCACTCCGACTTCGTTGAGTGCAGAAATTTATGGGAGGAGGTTGTGGAAACAGATAGATAAAAGATATGGTAGACAGAAAGGACAGTAGACGACAGTACAGCAAAGGAGGAGACAGAGTTACTGACAGCGAAAGGAAAAGGGGACGTTACTAGCACAGAATGTCCAGAAGGAGGGGGAACGATTTGTACAAAAGACCCCCCGGTATCCCCATGGGGGATGTGGTGTAGCATATCTGGAAAAGTCTGCAAACAGTGACACCTCCTTGAAGCTTAATTTGAAAGTTCTTTGAAAAGTCATATTTATGAAAAGTATGTTTCAAGCACTGAAAACACTTTGGACCATTCCCAAAGAGAGGAAAAAGGACAAAACGGACAAAAATCAGACAAAATAGTCTGTCCAACTTCAGCCAGATCATCAGCTCCAGAGCGAAAATCACTGCATTCACAGATGGTTGCCTCCCTACCACCCAAAAGACATCAAAGAAAAAGTCATTCCTCAGATTCAGCATGTTATTTATACTTTCAACATTTTAGAAAAGTCTTTCATTGAATGTTTCCATCATTTTGTGACATTTAACGCATTGCAGACGGCCTTCAGGGAACACAGAACAGACATGATAAAAAGCATGATAACCAGCCGTCCAGCTGATGACTGATGAGTTAGGTCTTGGTGACCCTAACACATATCTGCTGTTTGCCAGTCCTGCTGTAGAGAAGCTGCAGCTCTGAAACAGGTGTCCAGGCAGGACTACAATGATTGTTTTCTTTCTGGATTGGAGCTTCCATGCTCCCATGCCACTGTTCCCCTTCTGGGGTTACTGCATTATACTCCAAGAAACACCCATGCTCCACAGACAGTTTGCTGTTCCCAGTAAGCTGTAGAAGAAAGTTAAGATCTCTTCATCTTTTTGTGTGTGTCTTTTTAACCTAAGCTTCTTACCACATCATTGGCCGTGGCGAAGTGGTTAGCATCATGGTCTCCTGGCTGGAAGTCCATGGGTTCAATTGTCATCTGAGCCATGTGGGATTTTTCTGCCCTGAATGGCTCCTACCCAGACTTGAGTTTGCTACGTGCTCAGTTGAGAAGACTGGAGCCACACAGTCGAGTTTCATCCACTTAATGGATGCGTTTCTGAGAGTGTTGCTCAAATTTCCTGATCAACACTGCAAGTGTCTGTATCTCTCGGTCCTGGTTGATGCCGGGATATATTATGAAAGTAAGCATAAACTGCAGCCCTGCCATGCAGGCTCAGACCGGAATGGATATCTGTAGCATCATCTTCATCATCCTCATTCTCATTGATCATCATAAAAAGTCTCAAATTCTGTGGCCCTTCATGCCCTGCTCTCATCATGACCTCAGTTTCAATGTCCTCTCCACATCTGTGGCCTTGGTTTGATTCCGTCGGGTGATAGGTATCGGCAAATTCATGGGGGCTGTCGTCGGACGGGGTGGTGGCACCTTCCGGAGGGAGTGCTCACGTACGCTGGCTCTGCGACTAAGCAATTATTGTCATGAGTAAGGGGTTTAGTAGGTGGTGTCCTTCATATGTTGGATCAGAACAGATATTACTGAACACCACTGAAGTGACTCGGCAGCAGTGCAGTGTCTTCTCCAGTGGGTTGCCTCTAGATGACTTGACACTGACTGCTCTATGTAGATTGCTGGTGCTGGGGCTGCGGCATGCCGTGCTGGGCTGTGGCTGTGGACAGGGGAGTTGAATGAGTGGTGTGGGTGCACTGCCACTTAAGTGATGCAGAAGATGGGACAGCAAAAAAAAAGAAAAGAAAAAAAGTTCCTACCATGTTAAGTTATTCTAGTATGAACAAGTGGTTAATTACACTTGTTTTCCTCTTCTTTTCACTTGTTCATCAAAACGATTTAACGTTTACAAGATGTCAAGAACTGTCAATTTTGAGGCTTCTTCCAAGCATGCTTGTTTTTTGTTCTGTTATAGTGAAAATGGATGCCAGTGTTTCTGATTTAAATTTCTGTTGTTGTTTTTTTTCCAAACTCACCACATTCATTAAGTTGTGACAGTTTTGACAAAAGGTGATGATTCAGGACAATTTAGGAATAATACACTGTTATTAAGAAAATGGCATATCAGAACTTACATTGTTAATACAAAGATCTTCCCTCTCAGATACATTAATAAGTGACAGTGTGTGTAAGACTGTTCTTAGCATTAATTCACTTCTCAAAGTATTCTAAGGAGCGCATGAGTTAGTGAAATTATGTGCGTGTGTGTGTGGGGGGGGGGGGGGGGGGGGGGGGGGGGGGAAGGGGGGTTCTGCCAGTTAATACAAATATAATAGCTTATTGTTACTGATCTACTATAAAGGTAAGACAGGAACTTTGTGCTCAACCTATCATTAAGTTTCTTTTTAGCTAAGATCAGTTGTTGTTGTGCCGTTAAACAAACATACAAACAAACAAAACATAATGATTTTGACTGCCAACTTGAAATTGCTGGAGATCATTGTTCCAAGTTCTTTGCATCAAAAATATCATCTCCATTACAAAAAAAGAAAAATTATCACTCGCTGGAACCAAGAACTAACTTTGTAATGTGATTACATTCAGCTAATGGCAGAAGGAAAGACAAATTGTGTTGTTGTTGTTGTTTAAACTGCTGGATATCTATCTATCTATCTATCTATCTATCTATCTATCTATATAATATAAATGTAAAGGGGATCTTCGTTGATGAAGTTACCCACATTCTATCAATACAGGAACATCCCCACCCCCACCTTCACCCCTCCCTCTTATCTGAGGTCAGATTTGAGACCATTGAACTCACTGGTATATCTGTCTTTATGCCATCTGGGATTTCCAAATGCGTTTTAACCTTTTTCTCTTTTTTTTTGTTTAATGAAAAGAAACTTAACATGTATCTTGATGTGTGTATAGACAGAAAAGAAGGTTCAAAATTAAGACAAAATGAAGGTTCTGAGAACAGTCCAGTTGTAGCTGTCAGCTGTCTGCATATACCTGAAACTTGTCTCAAGGCTTGGATATGCTAATTTGTCTGTTACCTGTGATATCTAGATCACAGCCTGGTTACAAGGGAGATTACCCTATTCAGTCCAGGATTTAAAACAGCTAGTGGCCTTTCACTGTGACAAAACGTAAAATCAACATAAATCTTGTACACTTTATTCTGATGTAACATGGACATCCACTGAACTGAACTCTCCTGGTTGTTATCTTCTAGCCCTATGAGATTGGGTAGACTATGCTGTGGTTCGGGATATTCTTTTAGTCCACAAAATTTGACAAGTACTGGCCCCTTTTACTATTGCCTACTATTTCACAAGTGATCAACTTCTCACGGATGGCCGCCATTGTTTGTGGAGTCTCAATAGCTGACTGCTCTTCTACCTCATGTCTGCTGTCAGTGTGCAGGATGTGACTGTTCCTGGCTCCTGAAGACATTGTCCTCAGTGTGGAACATGTGACTGTTCATGGCTCCTGAAGACATTGTTTTCAGTGTGGAACATGTGAGTGTTCATGGCTCCTGAAGACATTGTCCTCAGTGTGGAACATGTCGGTATTCATGGCTCCTGAAGACATGGTCATCAGTGTGGAACATGTGACTGTTCATGGCTCCTGAAGACATGGTCATCAGTGTGGAACATGTGACTGTTCCTGGCTCCTGAAGACATTGACTTCAGTGTGGAACATGTGACTGTTCCTGGCTCCTGAAGACATTGTCTTCAGTGTGGAACATGTGACTGTTCATGGCTCCTGAAGACCTGGTCCTCCTCAGTGTGGAACATGTGACTGTTCATGGCTCCTGAAGACATTGTCCTCTGCATGGAACATGTGACTGTTCATGGCTCCTGAAGACATTGTCTTCAGTGTGGAACATGTGACTGTTCATGGCTACTGAAGACCTGGTGTATCCTTCGTGTGGAAAATGTGACTCTTCATGGCTCCTGAAGACATTGTCCTCAACGTGGAACATGTGACTGTTCATGGCTCCTGAAGACATTGTCTTCAATGTGGAACATGTGACTGTTCATGGCTCCTGAAGACATGGTCTGTCCTCAGTGGAGAACATGTGACTGTTCATGGCTCCTGAAGACAGTGTCCTCAGTGTGGAACATGTGATGGTTCATGATCTTGAAGACATTGTCCTCAGTGTGGAACATGTGACTGTTCATGGCTCCTGAAGACATTGTCCTCAGTGCGTAACATGTGACTGTTCATGGCTCCTGAAGACATTGTCTTCAGTGTGGAATATGTGACTATTCATGGCTCCTGAACACGTTGTCTTCAGGGTGGAACATGTGACTGTTCATAGCTCCTGAAGACATGGTCTGTCCTCAGTGGAGAACATGTGACTGTTCATGGCTCCTGAAGACAGTGTTCTCAGTGTGGAACACGTGACGGTTCATGACTCTTGAAGACATTATCCTCAGTGTGGAACATGTGACTGTTCATTGCTCCTGAAGACATTGTCCTCAGTGAGGAACATGTGACTGTTCATGACTGCTGAAGGCATTGTTCGCAGTATGGAACATGTGAGTGTTCATGGCTCCTGAAGACATTGTCCTCAGTATGGAACATGTGACTGTTCATGGCTCCTGAAGACATAGTCCTCAGTGTGGAACATGTGACTGCTCATGGCTCCTGAAGACATTGTCCTGACTGTGGAACATGTGACTGTTCCTGGCTCCTGAAGACATTGTCTTCAGTGTGGAACATGTGACTGTTCATGGCTCCTGAAGGCGTTGTCCTCAGTGTGGAACATGTGACTGTTCATGGCTCCTGAAGACCTGGTCTGTCCCCAGTGTGGAACATGTGACTGTTCATGGCTCCTGAAGACCTGGTCTGTCCTCAGTGTGGAACATATGACTGTTCATGGCTCCTGACGACATAGTTTTCAGTGTGGAACATGTGACTGTTCATGGCTCCTGAAGGCATTGTCCTCAGTGTGGAACAGGTGACTGTTCATGGCTCCTGAAGACATTGAGCTCTGTGTGGAACATGAGACTGTTCATTGCTCCTCTAGACATGCTCTGTCCTCAGTGAAGAACATGTGACTGTTCATGGATCCTGTAGACATTGTCCTCAGTGTGGAACATGTGACTGTTCACGGCTCCTGAAGACATTGTCCTCAGCCTGGAACATGTGACTGTTCATTGCTCCTGAAGACATTGTCTTCAGTGTGGAAAATGTGTCTCTTCATGGCTACTGAAGACCTGGTCTATCCTTCGTGTGGAACATGTGACTGTTCATGGCTCCTGAAGACATTATCCTCAGTGTGGAACATGTGACTGTTCATGACTCCTGAAGACATTGTCCTCAGTGGAGAACATGTGACTGTTCATGGCTCCTGAAGACAGTGTCCTCAGAGTGGAACATGTGACTGTTCATGGCTCCTGAAGGCATTGTCCTCAGTGTGGAACATGTGACTGTTCATGGCTGCTGAAGACATTGTCCTTAGTGAGGAACATGTGACTGTTCATGGCTTCTGAAGACATTGTCCTCAGTGTGGAACATGTGACTGTTCATGGCTCCTGAAGGCATTGTTTTCAGTGTGGAACATGTAACTGTTCATAGCTCCTGCAGATATTGTCCTGAGTGTGGATCCTGTGACTGTTCATGGCTCCTGAAGACATTGTCCTCAGTGTAGAACATTGTGACTATTCATGGCTCCTGAAGACATTGACCTCAGTGTGGAATATGTGGCTGTTCATTGCTCCTGAAGACATTGTGTTCAGTGTGGAACATGTGACTGTTCATGGCTCCTGGAGACATGGTCTGCCCTCAGTGGAGAACATGTGACTGTTCATGGTTCTTGTAGACATTGTCCTCAGTGTGGAACATGTGACTCTTCAGGGCTTCTGAAGACATTGTCCTCAGTGTGGAACATGTGACTGTTCATTGCTCCTTTAGACATGGTCTGTCCTCAGTGTAGAACATGTGACTGTTCATGGCTCCTGAAGACATTGTCCTCAGTGTGGAACATGTGACTGTTCAAGGCTCATGAAGGCATTGTCTTGAGTGTGGAACATGTGACTGCTCATGGCTCCTGAAGACATGGTCTTACCCCAGTGGAGAACATGTGACTGTTCATGGCTCCTGAAGACCTGGTCTGTCCTCAGTGTGGAACATGTTACTGTTCATGAATCCTTCAGGAGTCTTCCACACTGAGGACAGTGTCTTCAGGAGCCATGAACAGTCACATGTTCCACACTGAGGACAATGTCTTCGGGAGCCATGAACAGTCACATGTTCCACACTGAAAAGTATGTCGTCAGGAGCCATGAACAGTCACATGTTCCACACTGAGGACAATGTCTTCAGGAGCCATGAACAGTCACATGTTCCACACTAAGGACAGACCAGGTCTTCAGGAGCCATGAACAGTCACATGTTCCACACTGAGGACAATGTCTTCAGGAGCCATGAACAGTCACATGTTCCACACTGAGGACAATGTCTTCAGAAGCCATGAAGAGTCACATGTTCCACACTAAGGACAATGTCTTCAGGAGCCACCAACAGTCACATGTTACTCACTGAGGACAATGTCTTCAGGAGCCATGCAGAGTCACATGTTCCACACTGAGGACAATGTCTTAAAGAGTCATGAACGGTCACATGTTCCACACTGAGGCCACTGTCTTCAGGAGCCATGAACAGTCACATGTTCTACACTGAGGACAGACCATGCCTTCAGGAGCCATGAACAGTCACATGTTCTACACTAAAGAGAATGTCTTTAAGAGCAATGAACAGTCACATGTTCCACACTGAGGACAATGTCTACAAGAGCCATGACTAGTCACATGTTCTCCATTGAGGACAGACCATCTCTCCAGGAGCCATGAACAGTCATATTCCACACTGAACACAATGTCTCCAGGAGCAATGAACAGTCACATATTCCACACTGAGGTCAATGCCTTAAGGAGCCATGAACAGTCACATGTTCTACACTGAGGACAATGTCTTCAGGAGCCATGAACAGTCACATGATCCACACTCAGGACAATGTCTTTAGGAGCTATGAACAGTCACATGTTCCACACTGAGGACAATGTGTTCAGGAGCCATGAACAGTCACATGTTCCACACTAAGGACAATGTCTTCAGGAGCCATGAACAGTCACATGTTCCACACGAAGGATAGACCAGGTCTTCAGGAGCCATGAACAGTCACATCTTCTGCACTGAGGACAATGTCTTTCAGAGTCATGAACAGTCACATGTCTCACAAAGAAGACAATGTCTTCAGAAGCCATGAACAGTCACATATTCCACAGTGAGGTCAATGTCTTCAGGAGCCATGGACAGTCACATATTCCACATTGAGGACATACCAGGTCTTCAGGAGCCATGAACAATCACACGTTATACACAGAGGACAATGTCTTCAGGAGCCATGAACAGTCACATGTTCCCCACTGAGGACATACCAGGTCTTCAGGAGCCATGAACAGTCACATGTTCCACACTGAGAACAGTGTCTTCAATAGCAATGAACAGTCACATGTTCCATGCAGGGGACAATGTCTTCAGGAGCCATGAACAGTCACATGTTCCACACTGAAGACAACGTCTTCAGGAGCCATAAACAGTCACATGTTCCACCCTGAGGACAATGTCTACAGGAGACATGAACAGTCACATGTTCTACACTGAGGACAGACCATGTCTAAATGAGCAATGAACAGTCACATGTTCCACACTGATGTCAATGTCTTCAGAAGCCATGAACAGTCACATGTTCCACACTGAGGACAGACCATGTCTCCAGGAGCCATAAACAGTCACATGTTCCACACTGAATGTTATGTCTTCAGGAGCGATGAACAGTCACATATTCCACACTGAGGTCAATGTCTTCAAGAGCCATGAACAGTCACATGTTCCACACTGAGGACGTGTTCAGGAGCTATGAACTGTCATGTGTTCCACACTGAGGACAATGTCTTCAGGTGCCATGAACAGTCACATGTTCCATACTGAGAACAATGCCTTCAGCAGCCATGAACAGTCACATGTTCCACACTAAAAACTATGTCTCAGGAACCATGAACAATCACATGTTCCACACTGAGGACAATGTCTTCAGGAGCCACCAACAGTCACATGTTCCATACTGAGAAGAATGCCTTCAGCAGCCATGAACAGTCCCATGTTCCACACTGAGGACAATGTCTTCAGGAGCCACCAACAGTCACATGTTACTCACTGATGACAATATCTTCAGGAGCCATGAATAGTCACATGTTCCACACTAAGGAAAAGGTCTTCAAGAGTCACAAACTGTCACATGTTCCACACTGAGGACAATGTCTTCAGGAGCCATGAACAGTAACATCTTCCACACTGAGGACAGACCAGGTCTTCAGGAGCCAGTAACAGTCACTTGTTCTCCACTGAGGACAGGACCGTGTCTTCAGGAGACATGAACAGTCACATGTTCCACACTGAAGACAATGTCGTCAGGAGCCATGAACAGTCACATCTTCCACACTGAGGACAGACCAGGTCTTCAGGAGCCATGAACAGTCACATGTTCTATACTGAAGACAATGTCTTCAGGAGGTATGAACAGTCACATGTTCCACACTGAGGAAAACATCTTCAGCAGCCATGAACAGTCACATGTTCCACACTGAGGACAATGTCTTCAGGAGCCATGAACAGTCACATGTTCCACACAAAGGATAGACAAGGTCTTCAGTAGCCTGAACAGTCACATTTTCTACATTGAAGACAATGTCTTCAGGAGCAATGAATAGTCACATGTTCCATGCAGGGGAGAATGTCTTCAGGAGCAATGAACAGTCACATGTTCCACACTGAAGACAACATCTTCAGGAGCCATGAACAGTCACATGTTCCACACAAAGTACCACCAGGTCTTCAGTAGCCATCAACAGTCACATTTTCCACATTGAAGACAATGTCTTCAGGAGCAATGAACAGTCACATGTTTAATGCAGGGGACAATGTCTTCAGGAGCCATGAACAGTCACATTTTCCACACTGAAGACAACATCTTCAGGAGCCATAAACAGTCACATGTTCCACACTGAGCACTATGTCTTTAGGAGCCAGGAACAGTCACATTTTCCACACTGGGACAATGTCTTCAGGAGCCATGAACAGTCACATGTTCCATACTGAGAACAATGCCTTCAGCAGCCATGAACAGTCACATGTTCCACACTGAGGACAATGTCTTCAGGAGCCATGAACAGTCACATGGTCTCCACTGAGGACAGACCATGTTTCAGGAGACATGAACAGTCACATGTTCACACAGAAGACAATGTCTTCAGGAGCCATGAACAGTCACATGTTCACACGAGGAAGACCATGTCTTCAGGAGTCATGAACAGTCACATGTTCCACACTGAGACAATGTCTTCAGGAGCATGAACAGTCACATGTTCCACAGGGATGTCAGTCTCAGTAGCCATGAAGAGACACATTTTCCACATGCGAAGAAAATGTCTTCAGGAGCAATGAACAGTCACATGTTCCATACAGGGGACAATGTTCAGGAGACATAAACAGTCACATGTTCCACACTGAAGACAACATCTTCAGGAGCCATGAACAGTCATGTTCCACACTGAAGACAATGTCTTCAGGAGCAATGAACAGTCACATGTTCCATGCAGGGGACAATGTCTTCAGGAGCAATGAACACAGTCACACGTTCACACTGAAGACAACATCTTGAGGAGCCATAAACAGTCACATGTTTCACACTGAGGGACAATGTCTACAGGAGGCATGAACAGTCACATGTTCCACACTGAGGACAGACAATGTCTAGAGGAGCAATGAACAGTCACATGTTCCACACTGATGTCAATGTCTTCAGAAGCCATGAACAGTAACATGTTCCACACTGAGGACAATGTCTACAACAGCCATGAACAGTCACATGTTCTCCACTGAGGGCAATGTCTTCAGGAGCCATGAACAGTCACATGTTCCACACTGATGACAGACCATGTCTCAGGAGTCATGAACAGTCACATGTTCCACCTGAACGTAATGTCTTCAGGAGCAATAACAGTCACATATTCCACACTGAGGTCAAATGTCTTCAGAGCCATGAACAGTCACATGTTCCACACTGAGGACAATGTCTTCAGGAGCCATGAACAGTCACATGTTCCACAATGAGGACAATGTCTTCAGGAGTCATGAACAGTACATCATTCCAACTGAGAACATGCTTCAGCAGCCATGAACAGTCCCATGTTCCACACTGAGGACAATGTCTTCAGGAGCACCAACAGTCACATGTTACTCACTGATGACAATGTCTTCAGGAGCCATGAACAGTCACATGTTCCACACTAAGGAAAAGGTCTTCAAGAGTCACAAACTGTCACATGTTCCACACTGAGGACAATGTCTTCAGGAGCCATGAACAGTAACATCTTCCACACTGAGGACAGACCAGGTCTTCAGGAGCCATGTAACAGTCACATGTTCTCCACTGAGGACAGACCATGTCTTCAGGAGACATGAACAGTCACATGTTCCACACTGAAGACAATGTCGTCAGGAGCCATGAACAGTCACATCTTCCACACTGAGGACAGACCAGGTCTTCAGGAGCCATGAACAGTCACATGTTCCACATGAAGACAATGTCATCAGGAGCCATGAACAGTCACATCTTCCACACTCGAGGACAGACCAGGTCTTCAGGAGCCATGAACAGTCACATGTTCTATACTGAAGACAATGTCTTCAGGAGGTATGAACAGTCACATGTTCCATCACTGAGGAAAACATCTTCAGCAGCCATGAACAGTCACATGTTCCACACTGAGGACAATGTCTTCAGGAGCCATGAACAGTCACATGTTCCACACGAAGGATAGACAGGTCTTCAGTAGCCTGAACAGTCACATTTTCCCATTGAAGACAATGTCTTCAGGAGCAATGAACAGTCACATGTTCCATGCAGGGGACAATGTCTTCAGGAGCAATGAACAGTCACATGTTCACCACTGAGACAACATCTTCAGGAGCCATGAACAGTCACATGTTCCACACTGACGACTATGTCTTCAGGAGCGATGAAGTCACATGTTCCATACTGAGGACAATGTCTTCAGATTCTTGAACAGTCACATGTTTCACACTGAGGATACTGTCTTCAGGAGCCATGAACAGTCACATGTTCTCCACTGTGGACAGACCATGTCTTCAGTAGCCATGAACAGTCACATGTTCAACCCTGAAGACAATGTCTTCAAGAGCCGTGAACAGTCACATGTTCCACACTGAGGACAATGTCTTCAGGAGCCAAGAACAGTCACATGTTACTCACTCAGGACAATGTCTTCAAGATCATGTTCTACACTGAGGACACTGCCTTCAGGAGCCATGAACAGTCACATGTTCTCCACTGGGGTAAGACCATGTCTTCAGGAGCCATGAGCAGTCACATGTTCCACACGAAGGATAGACAAGGTCTTCAGTAGCCTGAACAGTCACATTTTCCACATTGAAGACAATGTCTTCAGGAGCAATGAACAGTCACATGTTCCATGCAGGGGACAATGTCTTCAGGAGCAATGAACAGTCACATGTTCCACACTGAAGACAACATCTTCAGGAGCCATGAACAGTCACATGTTCCACACTGACGACTATGTCTTCAGGAGCGATGAAGTCACATGTTCCATACTGAGGACAATGTCTTCAAGATTCTTGAACAGTCACATGTTTCACATTGAGGATACTGTCTTCAGGAGCCATGAACAGTCACATGTTCTCCACTGTGGACAGACCATGTCTTCAGTAGCCATGAACAGTACATGTTCACCTGAGACAATGTCTTCAAGAGCTGAACTCACATGTTCAACTGAGGATAATGTCTTCAGGAGCCAAGAACAGTCACATGTTACTCACTCAGGACAATGTCTTCAAGATCATGTTCTACACTGAGGACACTGCCTTCAGGAGCCATGAACAGTCACATGTTCTCCACTGGGGTAAGACCATGTCTTCAGGAGCCATGAGCAGTCACATGTTCCACACTGAAGACAATGTCTTCATGAGCCTTGAACAGTCACATGTTCCACACTGAGGTACAATGTCTTCAGGAGCCATGAACAGTCTCATGTTCTCCACTTGGGTAAGACCATGTCTTCAGGAGCCATGAGCAGTCACATGTTCCACACTGAAGACAATGTCTTCATGAGCCATGAACAGTCACATGTTCCACACTGAAGACAATGTCTTCAGGAGCCATGAACAGTCTCATGTTCTCCACTGGGGTAAGACCATGTCTTCAGGAGCCATGAGCAGTCACATGTTCCACACTGAAGACAATGTCTTCATGAGCCATGAACAGTTACATGTTCCACACTGATGTCAATGTCTTCAGAAGCCATGCAGAGTCACATGTTCCACACTGAGGACAATGTCTACAACAGCCATGAACAGTCACATGTTCTCTACTGAGGACAGACCATGTCTCCAGGAGCCATGAACAGTCACATGTTCCAGACTGAACACAATGTCTTCAGGAGCAATGAACAGCCACATATTCCACACTGAGGTCCATGTGTTCAGGAGCCATGAACAGTCACATGTTCTACACTGAGGACAATATCTTCAGAAGCCATGAACAGTCACATGATCCAAACTCAGGACAATATATTCAGGAGCCATGAAGAGTTACCTGTTCCACACTGAAAACAGTGTCTTCAGGAGCCATGAACAGTCACAGTTCCATGAACAGTCACAGTGACTGTTCATGGCTGTTGTAGACATTGGCCTCAGTGTGGAACATGTGACTGTTCATGGCTGCTGAAGACATTGACATCAGTGTGGAACATGTGACTGTTCATTGCTCATTTAGACATGGTCTGTCCTCAGTGTAGAGTATGTGACTGTTCATGGCTCCTGTAGACATTGTCCTCAGTGTGGAACATGTGACTGTTCATGGCTCCTGAAGATGTTGTCCTCAGTGCGGAACATGTGACTGTTCATGGCTCCTGAAGACATGGTCTGTCCTCAGTGTGGAACATGTGAATGTATATGGCTGCTGAAGACATTGTCTTCAGTGTGGAACATGTGACTGTTCATCGCTCCTGAAGACATTGACCTCAGTGCGTTACGTGTGACTGTTCATGGCTCTTGTAGACATTGTCTTCAGTGTGGAACATGTGACTGTTCATGGCTCCTGAAGACATTGTTGTCGGTGTGGAATATGTGACTGTTCATGCCTCCTGAAGACATTGTCGTCAGTGTGGAACATGTGACTGTTCATGGCTCCTGATGACATGGTCTGTCCTCAGTGTGGAACATGTGACTGTTCATGGCTCCTTAAGATTTTGTCCTCAGTGTGGAACATGTGACTGTTTATTGCTCCAGAAGACCTTGTCCTTAGTGTGGAACATGTGACTGTTCATGGCTCCTGAAGACTTTGTCCTCAGTGCGGAACATGTGACTTTTCATGGCTCCTGGTCTGTCCTCAGTGTGGAACGTGTGACTGCACATGGCTCCTGAACACTTGCTTAGTCTTTGGCAGGTGCTGAGTCTGCAACTCCTGAAACATTTCTTGTCAGCGGTTGTTTGAAACTTTGAATTTTTTTTTCTTAACTTCAGTGAATTAATTCAGTGTTGGTGCTGCAACTCTTTCAGTCTCTAGTCCTGCTGTCTGCTATAGGGGAAAGCAATTGTCCTCTCTCATGAGGCCATGGTCTAGCTGCCCATAAATCCAGCTAGAACTTCATGTCCTGTGTTTGGGATACCAGTAGATCTGTAGTCAGATATACTACACCAGTGACAGCAGTGGTGAGATAGTTCCATATGTCAGAGGTCATTAGGCAAGGGTCAAAACAGAGTGCTTGACCTGGTTTTGTGCATTGCTCAGAGCCGAAGGACGAGAGGCAGGGGAGGGGAGGGGGGGAGAAGAAGACGCCACTGAGCTGCAGGTGTGTTGGACCCAAGAGGAAGAATCCCAAGAGCTGGCCATATGTCATTCATTTTTCTTGAAACGAATCAGGTTGGAGTGGTGAAAGAGAAGGTGAGAATGGTGTAAAGAATGGTGCAAAGGATTCTGTCAGTGAGAATGGTGTAAAGAATGGTGCAAAGGATTCTGTCAGTGAGAATGGTGTAAAGAATGGTGCAAAGGATTCTGTCAGTGAGAATGTTGTAAAGAATGGTGCAAAGGATTCTCTCAGTGAGAATGGTGTAAAGAATGGTGCAAAGGATTCTCTCAGTGAGAATGGTGTAAAGAATGGTGCAAAGGATTCTCTCAGTGAGAATGTTGTAAAGAATGGTGCAAAGGATTCTCTCAGTGAGAATGTTGTAAAGAATGGTGCAAAGGATTCTGTCAGTGAGAATGCGTGTGTGTGCGTTGCTTACTTCTCTTCTGTTGTCTTGTTTAACACTTTACAAGATTTTGTTTGTTTCCAACAGAAATTTTTATTAGGCCTATGTTAAAATGGTTCGATGTTTATTTTTTTTTCCCTTGCATTTCTGTGTCCATTCTGTTTCAGAATATCTTTTGACATGCTATTCATGAAATGTGATCGTGCGTGCGCGCGCGCGCGCGCGCGTGTGTGTGTGTGTGTGTGTGTGTGTGTGTGTGTGTGTGTGTGTGTGTGTGTGTGTGTGTGTGTGGTGCGTGCGTGCGCGGCGCGCGTATGCTTGCATTTTGTATATTAGATATTCATAATGTCATTGAGTGATTTTAATTTTGTGAGATATTTGTGACTTGTTTATTTCTTACTTAATATTTATGAAGTTTGCCTCTATTTTCTTTCTATATTAGGCATGAATACAGCTGTTTATTGTAGTTTATGCTTTTATTAACACTTTGTAAGTGCTTTGAGCTCATCAGAGAGGGGTGCATATAAAATTTCATTATTATTATTATTATTATTGTTCTGTGACATGTAATGCTTACTGTGGTGAATGTAGTAAACTGGTCCATGTTGTCTTGACAATTCAGCAGTGTAGTTTCTGCTGTTCTGTGACATGTAATGCTTACTGTGGTGAATGTAGTAAACTGGTCCATGTTGTGTTGACAATCTAGCAGTGTAGTTTCTGCTGTTCTGTGACATGGAATGCTTACTGTGGTGAATAGTAAACTGGTCCATGTTGTGTTGACAATCCAGCAGTGTAGTTTCTGCTGTTCTGTGACATGGAATGCTTACTGTGGTGAATGTAGTAAACTGGTCCATGTTGTCTTGACTATTCAGCAGTGTAGTTAATGCTGTTCTGTGACATGTAATGCTTACTGTGGTGAATGTAGTAAACTGGTCCATGTTGTCTTGACAATTCAGCAGTATAGTTTCTGCTGTTCTGTGACATGTAATGCTTTCTGTGGTGAATGTAGTAAACTGGTCCATGTTGTCTTGACAATTCAGCAGTGTAGTTTCTGCTGTTCTGTGACATGTAATGCTTACTGTGGTGAATGTAGTAAACTGGTCCATGTTGTCTTGACACTTCAGCAGTGTAGTTAATACTGTTCTGTGACATGTAATGCTTACTGTGGTGAGTGTAGTAAACTGGTCCATGTTGTCTTGACACTGTCTGCAGGAGAGTATGATCCTCTGCTGTCCTGGCCCTTCAACAGGAAGGTGACCTTGACATTGCTGGACCAGTCATCAGAAAGGAGGCACTTGTCGGATAGTTTTGTTCCTGATTCCTCCAGCTCCAGCTTCCAAAGGCCAACGGCTGAGATGAACGTGGCCAGCGGATGTCCCTTGTTTGTTTCCCACACTGTTCTGGAGGATCAGAACAACAGCTACCTGAAGAATGATGTCATTTTTCTTCGCCTTACTATCGACCCCAGTCCCAGTCCAAGTGCATCCTGAGTGCACCTGGAACAACACACCACACATCTCAAGTTCCTGGGATGAATCATCAGTGGCAGACATTGAACAAACACTTTTTCCTTTTTTTTTTTTCGTTGCTTTAAACTTTTGGAAATCACAACCAGAAAACTCAGAACCAGAAATCATGAATAAGATTGAAAGATAAGATAATGTTGCTTATAGCCCAGCCGACCGCAAAGGGCCACATCAGGGCTGTCTATGCTAAAGATTGAAAGCATAGATCAATACTTCAGACTAGATTTAGCCAGGAATACAAATTTCAGTCAAACTAAGCTTCCCAAACGGGTTGCTTTCTAAGAATGCATTTAGGGGATGTATGCACTGTCGGTGAAGGATTTGATGTAACTGTCACACCCTTTCTGCTCTCATTTGTATTTTCTCTCTGATTTTTGTACCCCAGTTCTTATAGAACAGGGAGTACTTTAGAATGGGAACGAAGAAATGCTGTGTGTGTGTGTGTGTGTGTGTGTGTGTGTGTCTGTCTGTCTGTCTGTCTGTCTGTCTTTCTGTCCATCCGTGGTCAAAATGTGTTCCACTCGCTCCAGACAAAACTACTGGGCCGATCTTTCTCAAAATTTGTATGTATATTCATTATGGGTCACTGATGATGCCCGATGTTTTAGTTTGCCATTGTAGCTGTTACTATGGCCCATAACGTTTTTTTTTTCTTTATGGAATATCTCAGAAAGTACTTGGCCGATCTTTGTGAAAATTAGCAGGTATGTTCATTATGGGTCACAAATGATGCCCAGTGTTTTATTTTACAATAATAGCCGTTACTAATGGCTATAACAGCCCATAACAGTTTTTCTTCTTCTTGGAATATCTCAGAAAGCACTTGGTCGATCTTTCTGAAAATTTGTAGGTATGTTCAATATGGGTGACGGATGATGCCCGGTGTTTTAGTTTACCATTATAGCCGTTACTAACGGCTATAATGGCCCATAATGGTTTTTCTTCTTTATGGAATATCTCAGAAAGTACTTGACCGATCTTTCTGAAAATTTGTAGGTATGTTCATTATGGGTGTCGGATGATGCCCAATGTTTTATTTTACCGTTATAACTGTTACGAACGGTTTTTCTTCTTTATGGAATATCTCAGAAAGTATGTGGCCGATCTTTCTGAAAATTTGTGGGTTTGTTCATTATAGGTCATGGATGATGCCCAATGTTTACCAGAATAGCAGTTACTAATGGCTTTAACGGGCCAAAACAGTTTTTCCTCTTTATGGAATATCTCACGCATATTCAAGATAAACTGGGAGTATGTTTATATGCTTTGCATCTTGTTGTTTTTCGATTTGCACAATAGCTGAAGTGTTATTTACTTGCACTTGTTGTTTTCTGCACTGCTTTGTTGTTTTGTGTAGATAAAATGAAAAAAAATTACAATTTTATTTGATTGTATAAAATATATACAGCCTAAAAGATTGGAATTATTGTATTCTAAGGCAATTTTTACATGAGTTCATGCAGTAATGCATAAGCTGTCTGTGTGTAATTCTTTCTTTCCTCCAGAATCTTGCTTTTGGGAGGAAAAAAAACTTGGAGCAACGCGCAGTGATGCTTCGTATGCCTCCAGTTTTAATGCCTTTGTTTTCTTTGATCTGTAAAATCTTTGTTTGGTGTTGGTTTGCCTTTTCTTCTTGAAAGCATGTCTTTTTTGGCCTTACTATGAATTATCAAAATGTCTGACGCTGTTTGTGAAGAGCTTTGTTTTCTTTGCAGAGTTGTGGCATCATATTTCTCATATTTGCTGTAAAGTATCAGAGAGCTTTATGGTTTGACATAATGTTTTTTGCTTGTTGGTTAGTTTGTTTCAACCAAACTTGCAAGCTGAGAATCTTGCAGGTGGCCATGGACACTGAAAAGAACATAATCAGATCAGACACGGGAACTGCTTTTGTCATGTGTCAACTGAGGTGGTTAAGGAAATATTATATGTTTACAGAAAGGGACAAAAAACCATGGCATGACAAAAAAAAAAAAAAAAACATTGTGGCATAAGCAGGACCCAGAGAGCATAACACTTTGAAGAGAGATGTGTTGCTTTACTTGTGAACAGGGAGCCTGAATATTTTTCCTCTGCGTGTAATTGTAAGAGGTCTGTTATCAAGGTCCTAAATCTAAGCTGTTTGAAATGTTCATGCTTGTTCTACCCATACTTGCACACACCGAATTACGCCCCATTCACACACAAGCACCCATTGCTTTCTCTTCCCACCTTGCTTCTACCCTCCCTTTATGTCCCCCCTTCTCCATTACACACATAATAAAGTGTAACATGCATGCATTTTGGGGGGGGGGTGGTGGTGAAAAGGATTGTGGGAAATGACATTGTTGTGGTGATCGTCACTGTTGTGTGATCACACGTGACAGAGAGGCTATGACAGAGAGTTGGACTGTCAGGGAAATCTCCACAGCGCTGGGCCCTTGGTCACCCACAGCACAGAGCACCATAGAATTATGTCAGTCTTCCCTCTTCATCTGGAACATCTGCCTTTCATATATTGTACCCTGCTTTTGGATGGAGAATTTGTTGCCTGTACCATACCAGCCAAGCTTATGACTATGTACAGAGAGATAGACATAAGGATGAGTGAATTTATTGCTTGTGCACCATTGTTACTACTTGTTCTTGAAAGGTTGTAACTCTGTTTAAATGCGGCTTTCTTCGCCGTAACTTGTGGATGTATCAGACCCTTTTTCTCCCTTAGAAAATTGATATAAAACCTGTTTTTGAAGAAAGTGCCTTGAAATTCCAAATATATTTCAAATAATGGTTAATGATTATTCATCGTAAATTATTTTGTGTTCTATTTATTAGTAAATGAAAAAAAATCTGCTCTTTTAGCATCCCCTATGCTTACATCAAGGGGTCTCACAGATTCACATTTCGTAAAGAAGACAGTCCATGATTCTTACACTTATCTTGTGGTTTTCACGGACCAACGCTTTATAAAGTATTGCGGTCATAAATGGATTGAACAGACTAACACATAAACTGGACTTCTGCGCACATTTGTGAACCAACATGTTTCCATCATCTCTGTTAAATGTAAACAAAAATTGCCTAACCTCTTTAAACATTTATAATGTCAGTAAAGGATCTGTAACTATTAAGAAGTCATATTTTGGGGGGGGGGGGGGAGAGGTTATGTCTGCTGAATGGTATGCACTTTCGTTATTTGAAACTTCAACCTGATGTGTGCATTTATACTACCCATCCAAACCACACGATTCACCAAGTACAGCATGTTGCTAGGTGTTTCATGCTACAAGGAGAATGTGTAGGAATAGTCTTGGCTGTGGAAGGAGGGATGCCTTTGTTTTTGTACTCCCAGTTCTTATAGAACAAGGAGTACTTTACAATGGGAATGAAGAAATGCTGTCTGTGTGTGTCTGTGGTCAAAATGTGTTCCACTCACTCCAGACAAAACTTCTGGGCCGATCTTTCTGAAAATTTGTAGGTATGTTCATTATGGGTCACGGATGATGCCCAATGCTTTATTTTACCAGAATAGACATTACTAGCGGCTATAACGACCCAAACCGGTTTTTCTTCTTTATGGAATATCTCAGAAAGTACTAGTATTCAAGATAAACTGGGAGTACGTTTATATGCTTTGCATCTTGTTTCATTTTCCGTCTGAAGTACTGGGCAGATTGTGTGTTCTGCCATTGGGTTAACAAGTACTGTTTTTATTCTTGATATTGAAGCATCAGCTTCTGTGAAAAAAGAAAGTTTTGGCAACTGCCTTGAAATGCAGAAGAATGCAACCTTCAACTTCATTCAGTAGTGTCAGTGGCATCAATCCTGCTGGAGTTAGCACCACATTTAAGCAGCCACAACAGAAACACACACCAGGCAGTCAAGACAATAGAACCACGGACACAGATGTGGACGTGAAAGAGGCAATGAAAGATAAGATATAAAAAAACCGTCTTAGTATGCCTACAAAAGATGACATAGAGACATGGAGAAATAAAATGTTGAAACTGTTGCTGACTTTGTCAGAAAAAGGAAACCAGGTGGAAAGTGGCATGTTTTGACTGAACAAAAGGGAAAATGATCACTTGTATCACGGGTAGAAGACAACTCTGAAGGGAAAATTATGACTTCTATCACGGGTAGAAGACAGCTTTGAAGAGCATTGAGAACATCAGTGAAGACACCTCAGCAGACTGGGACTGTCGTTTGTTTGTGTTGTAGTGTGCAGACAGTTGTATCGGCCCTGAGTCAGAATTTGAGTGTGGCCACGAAGAGAAACAGGCAGCAATACAGGAAGACAGACAGACAGAGACAGACAGACAGGAGACAGACAGACAGGAAGACAGACAGACAGGAAGACAAGAAGAGAGACAGACAGGAAGACAGACATGCGACAATAAAGGAAGACAGTCCGTCAGTAAAGCAGGAAGGCAGACATGCGACAAGAAAGGAAGACAGTAAAGCAGGAAGACAGACATGCGACAATAAAGGAAGACAGTCCATCAGTAAAGCAGGAAGACAGACATGCGATAAGAAAGGAAGACAGTCCGTCAGTAAAGCAGGAAGACAGACATAACGACAATAAAGGAAGACAGTAAAACAGGAAGACAGACATGCAACAATAAAGGAAGACAGTCAGTAAAGCAGGAAGACAGACATGCGACAATAAAGGAAGACAGTCCGTCAGTAAAGCAGGAAGACAGACATGCGACAATAAAGGAAGACAGTCTGTCAGTAAAGCAGGAAGACAGACATACGACAATAAAGGAAGGCAGTAAAGCAGGAAGACAGACATGCGACAATAAAGGAAGACAGTCCGTCAGTAAAGCAGGAAGACAGACATAACGACAATAAAGGAAGACAGTCCGTCAGTAAAGCAGGAAGACAGACATGCGACAATAAATGAAGACAGTAAAGCAGGAAGACAGACATGCGACAATAAAGGAAGACAGTCCATCAGTAAAGCAGGAAGACAGACATACGACTATAAAGGAAGACAGTCCATCAATAAAGCAGAAAGACAGACATACGACAATAAAGGAAGACAGTCTGTCAGTAAAGCAGGAAATCAGACATGCAACAATAAAGGAAGACAGTAAAGCAGGAAGACAGACATATGACAGTAAAGGAAAACAGTAAAGCAGGAAGACAGACATGCGACAATAAAGGAAGACAGTAAAGCAGGAAGACAGACATATGACTATAAAGGAAGACAGTCCATCAGTAAAGCAGGAAGACAGACATGCGACAATAAAGGAAGACAGTCAGTCAGTAAAGCAGGAAGACAGACATGTGACAATGAAGGAAGACAGTCCGTCAGTAAAGCAGGAAGACAGACATACGACTATAAAGGAAGACAGTCCGTCAGTAAAGGAGGAAATCAGACATGCAACAATAAAGGAAGACAGTAAAGCAGGAAGGAAGACATGCAAAAATAAAGGAAGAGAGTCAGTAAAGCAGGAAGACAGACATGCGACAATAAAGGAAGTCAGGCAGGCCGCAGTACAGGAAGACCAGACAGGCAGTAATATGGGAAGACAGCCAGGCAGTGATATGGGAAGACAGACAGGCAGTAATATGGGAAGACAGACAGGCAGTGAGATGGGAAAGCAGACAGGCAGTGAGATGGGAAGACAGACAGGCAGTAATATGGGAAGGCAGACAGGCAGTGATATGGGAAGACAGACAGGCAGTAATATGGGAAGACAGACAGGCAGTGAGATGGGAAGACAGACAGGCAGTAATATGGGAAGGCAGACAGGCAGTGATATGGGAAGACAGACAGGCAGTAATATGGGAAGACAGACAGGCAGTGAGATGGGAAAGCAGACAGGCAGTGAGATGGGAAGACAGACAGGCAGTAATATGGGAAGGCAGACAGGCAGTGATATGGGAAGACAGACAGGCAGTAATATGGGAAGACAGACAGGCAGTAATATGGGAAGACAGACAGGCAGTAATATGGGAAGACAGACAGGCAGTCAGAGTGAATGGAGCAGACAGGCAGTGAGATGGGAAACGAAGTCAGCGATGGGAAGACAGACAGGCAGTGAGATGGGAAGAGCAGATCAGGCAGTGAGATGGGAAGACAGACAGGCAGTGAGATGGGAAGCAGACAGGCAGTGAGATGGGAAAGCAGACAGGCAGTGAATGGGAAGACCAGTAGGCAGTGAGATGGGAAGACAGACAGGACAGTGAGATGGGAAGACAAGGCGGAATGGGCAGCGCGTGAGATGGGAAGACAGACAGGCAGTGAGATGGGAAAGCAGACAGGCAGTGAGATGGGAAGACAGACAGGCAGTGAGATGGGAAAGCAGACAGGCAGTGAGATGGGAAAGCAGTCAGGCAGTGAGATGGGAAGACAGACAGACAGTGAGATGGGAAAGCAGCAGATGGCAGTGAGATGGGAAAGCAGACAGGCAGTGAGATGGGAAGACAGACAGACAGTGAGATGGGAAGACAGACAGGCAGTGAGATGGGAAAGCAGACAGACAGTGACAGTGAGATGGGAAGCAGACAGGCAGTGAGATGGGAAGACAGACGGGCAGTGAGATGGGAAAGCAGACAGGCAGTGAGATGGGAAAGCAGACAGGCAGTGAGATGGGAAGACAGACAGGCAGTGAGATGGGAAGACAGACAGGCAGTGAGATGGGAAAGCAGACAGGCAGTGAGATGGGAAAGCAGACAGGCAGTGAGATGGGAAGACAGACAGGCAGTGAGATGGGAAGCAGACAGGCAGTGAGATGGAAAGCAGACAGGCAGTGAGATGGGAAACAGACAGGCAGTGAGATGGAGACCAGGGAATGGAGCAGACAGGCAGTGAGATGGGAAGACAGACAGGCAGTGAGATGGGAAGACAGACAGGCAGTATATGGAAGACAGACAGGCAATAGATGGGAAGACAGACAGGCAGTGATATGGGAAGACAGACAGGCAGTGATATGGGAAGACAGACAGGCAGTGAGATGGGAAGCAGACAGGCAGTGAGTATGGGAAGACAGACAGGCAGTGAGATGGGAAGACAGACAGGCAGTGAGATGGAAGACAGAAGCAGTGAGATGGGAAGACAGACAGGCAGTAATGGGAAGACAGACAGGCAGTAATATGGGAAGACAGACAGGCAATGAGATGGGAAGACAGACAGGCAGTAATATGGGAAGACAGACAGGCAGTGATATGGGAAGACAGACAGGCAGTGAGATGGGAAAGCAGACAGGCAGTGATATGGGAAGACAGACAGGCAGTGATATGGGAAGACAGACAGGCAGTGATGTGGGCAGACAGAGGGGCAGTGATATGGGAAGAGAGGCAGTAATATTGGAAGACAGATAGGCAGTAATATGGGAAGACAGACAGGCAGTGAGATGGGAAGACAGACAGGCAGTGAGATGGGAAGACAGACAGGCAGTGAGATGGGAAGACAGACAGGCGTGAGATGGAAGACAGACAGGCAGTGATATGGGAAGACAGACAGGCAGTGAGATGGGAAGACAGACAGGCAGTAATATGGGAAGACAGACAGGCAGTGAGATGGGAAAGCAGACAGGCAGTGAGATGGGAAGACAGACAGGCAGTGACATGGGAAGACAGCCCCTTCTTTGCCCTGGCTCTCCTCCCTTCCCACCCTTACATCCCCTCATTCTTCCACAATGTCATTCACTCCTACCCCTCCCCTCCCCGGCAGTCATCATTTGTTTTTAATCAAGTTGTTGATGATTGGTTGTGGTTTCTTAGCTCATGTTTCAATCCTCGACCTCCCCCTTGCATCTCAGTGTTAGTGCAGACATTAAAAGTTTGGAATGGGAAAAGTTTGGAGAAATTGATGTGACCTTTTGAAGTCCGTATAAGCCTGTAAAAAACTTTTGTTGGGTTCATAAATGTTTGTAAATTTGATGTCCTCTCAAAAGAAAAAAAAAAGAGAGAAGGAAACTATGGTTGTTGCAGGTGAATTCAGTTTCCAACATGGATTTAAAAACTGATTACCGGAACTTTTGAGTTATTTTGAGACATATAGGAAATTGGATCCAATCAACATTAGCATTATGATAAGGGAATTCTGCTTTTACTGTTAACGCAAAGTCCATACTCTGAACTGTACGTAAGGCTGTATGCAAATGTTTGTTTTATATGCGACTTATAAGCAGTCTTTTGTTACGTCATGAGTTCGGAAAGTAAATCGATTATGGCTAAAAAGTATATAAATTTTGTGTACTTTTTGGAGAACAAATCCATAGTGTTTTTCTTTTTTCATTCACTAATGTCATGTAGCTGTGTGAAGGCCTACTGCAAAATGGCTGCAGAGTGACAGCTTTTCATGTGACAGACTGGTAGATTGGTGTGGTTGTGGGTATGTCTGTATACACTTACTCTCCTTCATTATTTTCCTCATTATGCCGGATAATACTTTGGCACTTCAACGGCCCGGCTGTCAGGACGTGCGCGGGGAAGGGGGGGGGGGGGGTGTTAGGGAGCTGGCAAACCCACCAAAAGCAAGAAAAAAACTCAGATTGGGGGGGGGGGGGGGTGTTGGATCCCCCATAAAGATAATAACATGTTTGATCTTCCTTTTTTTTCAAAGAGCACAAAAGAGAAGAGGTAGTGCAGTCCCTGGTAAAATTTGTCAGTACAAGACCATCGAACAGGCCGTCACCAAACCACCCATTGCTTTGGCTTGTCTCTCTCATTTTAAGGCAGTTTACCAGGGTTCTGTCCCTTTTCTCCAGGTTACGTTTACGTCGTGTCATGTTAAGGCAGTTTACCAGGGTTCTGTCCCTTTTCTCCAGGTTACGTTTACGTCGTGTCATGTTAAAGCAGTTTACCAGGGTTCTGTCCCTTTTCTCCAGGTTACGTTTACGTCGTGTCATGTTAAGGCAGTTTACCAGGGTTCTGTCCCCTTTCTCCGGGTTACGTTTACGTCGTGTCATGTTAAGGCAGTTTACAAGGGTTCTGTCCCTTTTCTCCAGGTTATGTTTACGTCGTGTCATGTTAAGGCAGTTTACCAGGGTTTTGTCCCCTTTCTCCGGGTTACGTCTATGTCATTCAGGTCAGGAGTCAGCTTCTCCTCTTCCACAGGCTTCGTCATTTTGTACTAAGCCTAATTCAGTGAAGATCTCTGCTTGGTATTTTGCTCACTTGTGTGCGGCATAGGATGAGGGTATCCATGTTTTTCATCATCATTGCTCCGGGAATTGTTGTCTCTCTACCTGCTCTCCAAAAGCGCTCTGTCTCCTGATGATTTATGGGACATTCTCAACTCGCTGGAGGATGCAGCTTCTGTGTCCCCTGCTGGACCTACGTGTGCACTACAAGGTTCAGTTGGCTGTGCTGTGTGCATGAGGGATACGTTTCTGGAGTTGTCTGGCCTCCCTATGACCTCAGGCTCATCTTCAAGGCCCTTCTCCCTTTGACGATTCCGTTCTTAAGGTAGCTGAAAAATTAAGACATCCACTCCTTCAGGACTGAGCCTTTTTCAAAGGTAAAGAGTTTCCAGTTTCTTCACTCCCAGTCCTCATCCCTCCTTTAGTCAGTCCGGCTCTGGTCAGTTCAAGCCCAGAGATTTACTGTCCGATGAGCGCCTCTGCTTAGGCGGCAGAGGCTGCTGTAGTGGACAAGGTAAACGATTATGACAGCTCAAGAATTGTTGAGATGATTCCCTTCAGGGGTCATCTCTCAGCCTCTCCCAGATGAGTGGGTTCTCTCTGTGGTTTGGGACAGCCTTCGTACCTCGTCTGTGTCCCCACCCCACTCCCCACCACTCTCATCTAATTTGGTTTCGACCAAGCTCCCAGCTGATCCAGACAAGTCGGCTGTTCTTGAGGAGGGAGTGTCGTCACTCATCAGTCAGAAGTCCCACTTTCAGGTCATGTGGGTTTTTCTCCGTCTTGTTTTAGGGGGCTGAAAAAGAACAGGAAATGGTGGCCAGTTGCCTCAACTGCTTCATTTCTGCTCCCAAGTTCACGAGGGAAAGAGGCAGGTCCTTTGTTCTGTCTTTCCAGGGGACTGGGTTGTCAGCTTCATTCTTTTAGATGCTTGTTTCTGTATTCCAACTGATTGTCACAAAAGTATCTTTGTTTTGCATTTCAGGACCCCCCCCCCCCCCCCCCTCTCTCTCTCTCTCTCTCAGACTGGGAGTCTCCGTGCCAGTCTACTGTACGGAAGTGTCTAACCCCAAGAAGAAGACTCTGGCCTTCATGCCTGCAACAGATCATGGCAGATCAGTGGCTCTCTACAAAGAAAGTATGCGTTATCAAGTAGTAGTTTCTCTCCAGGTTGTGTGAACAGTTTCATTTAATACCCAAAGAATGCTGGAACTGAGGATGTATGTTTTCTTTTGAGGATCTGAGAAAAATTGTCAGCCTACCACAATTAGATGCTTGAGAACAGGGATTTCCAAGACTTACTGCTTCACAGGGAGAACATTTTACGTTGGAAATGACCCCTTTTTTATCAGGGAGCTCATTTCAAATTTTTCACACAGTGAGTGTTAGTCCTGCAAGTCCTGTAATCAGAGCCTTCCGCTGGTTGTGGAGAAGCTGGCTTCTGGCAATTTTGAACCTTCGTCCAAATGTCCCATTTAAAACCTTAGCCTCAAGATAAGATTTCTCCTGACTCTTATCCGCTTGCTGAGGCAGTGAGATCTATGCTCTGTATAGAGATCCACAGTAGTTCAGTCGCATTGTCAGGCCCCGCCAATCTTCCCAGCCAGGAACCTCAAGCCGGAGCAGATGCTTTTGATGCTGATCTCATCAAGGCTGGCGCCTTGGTCAGCTTTCGCAAGGTCTCAGTGGCCGGAGAAGAAGCAGACCAGTTGTTCCGTTAGAGCTCTCAACGTCTACAAAGAACGGACAGGGCGGGATCTTCCTGACTGTTTTACTGCACAGCTGGAGGAACAGTGATGCTACACCTCAGACTGTAAGTCTCTGGACAGATGCCGTGATCAGTGAACATCTTCAGCCTAAAACCGCTCTCCAGTGAAGGTAGACGTTAGGGCACGTGAACTCCGGGCTCTGTCGGTGGGCACTGCTCTCTGCTGGAACATTGCTGTCTGAGGCATTGTCAGCGCGGCTAGCTGGAAGTCTCAGACTAACTTTGACAGATCTTTATCCTGGGGGATATTCCTGAGGAGTTGACTGTTTGGATCTTTTAGGAGGGGTTCTGGTGGCTCAGTCAGCGACACACTCGTTCACTGTGGTTTTTAACTCATGTGGTGGTCCACCTTGCTTTCTTCATTCGTATCTTTTTGAAATTAATAATACAGAAACTAAATAAATGAATGAATGAATAAAGAAATGAATTTGAAAAATGAGTACAGAAGGACAGGGGGTATAGAGTGTAGGGAGAGATGCAGCAGAGGGCATCAAGTACATTTGACCAATATCCCCTTGATTGGCCTGTGTAAACATGTTTTCAAGAATGAACCTGGTTGTGATCTTGTCAAGGATGTCTGGTATCACTAGGCCAGTCTAAGATATTTCAATGTGATTATGATTCATTCTGCACACTCCATAATGTTCTGGCATTTGGAAGGAAAGTATAAGAGAAAGGCAGTACCAACTAAAATAAGTTTTATGAAATACCTGTCCAAATACCCAGACTCGAAACACCATGGTTATGGAGAAAGCTACCTTGACTGGAGTTTTTTTGTTTGTTTTGTTTTTTTGCTGCAAATAACATGAACTAATTCATTAACTGTTTTCATCCAGAAGTGTCCTGTTAACAAGGGAGATCATCCACATGGATTGAGATGTTATTGAGGGTCTGTTAAGAGCAGGATGTGGCTCCCTTCTCTTTTCAGTTTGTGTGAGAGAGAGAGAAAGAGAGAGAGAGAAAGAGAGAGTGTGTGCATCCTAATCAGTAAAGGTGTGTCTATGCCAAGTGGAAACAAAACTTTTGTGAAATTATTTTAGTAGAAAAGTTCCCTTTATATCTCAACATCAGTTGGAATACAAAACATATTTCAGGACAATTTCGTTTATTTATGAACTAGTAATCACTCCCTTGAAATAATAGGGACAAAAATGGCCCCTCCCCCCCCCCTCGCCAACTGCCTCTCTCTCTCTCTCTCTCTCTCGGGGGGGGGGGGGGGGGGGGTAAGCAGCATTCAGGAGTGCAACACACAGCATAATTAGCTCTGCTTTCTTTGTTAATTGAAACAGATCAAGACAGTGTTTTGGCGTTTTGGTCAGCAAGAGTCTCCATGAAGTACAATGCGTTCTTCACGACTTGCTTTTAGAACGAGAATTAGATGTGGGAGTGGTGTAACAGATTATATTACTTGCACTCGTGGAGTGAAACAAGGAGATGCTTGCAGCCCTGTCTTGTTTTCTTTATTTATTAATGACCTGGCATTAGAGGTGATAAGGGGAGGGAAACACGGGGCAATGTTTATGTCTGATTATTTTGAAGTATTTATACTGCTTCTGGCTGATGATGTGGCTTTACTTTCTGAAACGGTCATAGGCCTACAAACACAGATAAACAGTTTTCAGCGTGCAGCTGCTGCTTTGCAGTTGAAGGTTAATTTGGATAAAAGTAATATAGTGGTGTTTAGGAAAGGGGGTTATTTAGCTGCCAGAGAAAGATGGACATTTAACGGAATTGAGATGCCTGTTGTGAATGCATACAAATATTTAGGAATTTATTTTTCAACAAAGCTAAATTTTGTTGCTGCATATTGTGACCTTACAAGCAAAGCCAAAAAAGCTTTATTATGCATTCTGCAAAAGTTATTTAAGCTGAAATGTAACTCACTCTTGCTTTTTTAAGTTATTTGACTCACAGGTTCAAGCTATTGCTCAGTATGGGGCAGAGTTATGGGGACTTGACAATGCAGCGGTGCTGCAAAAAACTGCATCTATTTGCTATTAAACGATTCCTAGGTGTTGAAATGCGAACACCTAATGACCTGGTATATGGAGAAACAAATAGATATTCTATTTACATAAACTCGCTATAAAGTGCATCAGGTTTTGGTTAAAACTGACGAGAATGGATGAATGCAGATTACCTTATAAGGCCTACAGAACGCTTTTTGATTTGGATTTGCGAGGGAAGAAAAACTGGGCCTCAAATATTCGCAGTAAATTGCACATGTTTGGGTATGGATTTGCATGGCTAAATCAAGGCGTGGAAGGAATTAACGAGTGTGATAAGTTTTAAGGAAAGGTTGATTTCGTGCAGGTGGCAAAACTGGAATTTCCATATTAATGATAGTGATAGGTTTAACATTTACAGAACCTTTTGCACTGTCCCTGACACTAAAACACATTTATTGATCAATTTAGACAGGCATTTAAGATACACACTGACAAGATTTAGACTTGGCATTTCTGAAATCATGGTACATCGTATTCGCTATAGAGCACACAGTTAAAATGAATTAATATGTCCACTTTGTCTAAAAGAGAAGGAAGGAAAGTGAGGTACATTTCGTTTTACGTTGTCCAGTTCTGTGTGACCTAAGAGCACAGTACATTCCACTGAAGTATTACAAAGTGTCAAGTCAGTTTAGATTTACATTGCTTATGGCGAGTACGCACGAAAAAACAGGAATCTGTCAATCTATCTGTATAAAGCCTTTAAGCTGCGTTCCATTCTTACTTCTTAAATTTATCACCAAGTGAGTTTTGGATGATTTCACTGCTCACAATTGTCAGTTCTGAGAAATGTTTGTATATATGTATCCCATCATAAGGGGCAGTGACCTATACATAATTAAACTTTCTGTATCCGTATCTCTCTCTCTCTCTCTTAAGATTTACTGACATAATTGTCCCTAAAATGCTGCATTGATCGTAGTTGATCACTCCATCACGTTGATGATCTCAAGAAAAGGAGATTCAAATAATTCTGTCTTTGCCCAGCCCCGATTAGCATTAGTAGAAAATCATATTGGTCCTGAATATCACAGACCAGGGTTATTTATTGAAACTGAGCCAGGTTATGTCTTTGACCTCTACTAAAAGTTTTCAAATTTCCTGCTTCCTTTTTTATACAAAATGCATAGAGAAGCGTATATACACAGAAAATTTACATTATTCTGTTTTACATTATTATTTCAACAGACATATAGTGTTCACGTTCCACGTCAGTTGCCAATACCAGTAAACGAATAAAACATCTCGAATCTTTTTTAGGCACTCGTAAATGAACTGTCACCAAGTTTAGAGTGGTCCACAGTACAGATTAGAAGACTGGTGGTTGTGTGAGTCAATAATAATGTACCATGTTTTCATCGAATGTTGAAAACGGAAAGATATACAAGCACATATGTAAACTACACACGCCAGTGCACAGATGCACATAGGAATTGTCATAAAGGCTGTCACTGTTTGTTGTCATTTAGTAGGCGCGTGCAGTGGATCATTTCATGGTAGGGCGGACACCATTTGACATCCATGTGTGAGCAATCTTTGTGTTGTTTTTGCTTCATCTTTTATCTAGCCAAACGAGGAGTAACCTTAATGTCTCACATTTTTATAACATTAATGCAAAGATGGCTATGGTAATCAGTGAATTTGAAATTCATAATCCATTAGTGTAATTAGTTTCATCCACATTATGGTAATGAGATATCATTTATTTCGTGTCCTGAAGGAGTTGTGAAAGATTGTTCAGCAAATCATGAATTGTTGCTAATCTACAGTTTAGTTTGATGACAAGTGTTCAAGTAATGTTTTTGAAAAAAAATCAAAACCAGTTTTCTTTTCCTGCAACCTTGAACCAAAGTCAAGGTCCACATGCTGCACAAAATTGCAAATCTCTCATGGAGTATTCCCAGTTAGTAAGGATTGCTGTTTTATTTCTGGACGCAGCCAAACACAGATGTAAGTCCCGCGTACACTAAATCTCATGCAAGGCAATCCGAAAACAGAACGCAAAAGCAAAGCAATATGCCAAACTTGCGAAGGCAAAATGGTAACTTTAGATAGATGCTTGAAATATAAATGAAACAATTGAGATGCTCAATGATGACTTTTTTTAAAATTCTATTCAGCATTCAGGTGACTGTTTCAGAAACAATAGTCAGCAGGAGCCCAGCACTGCTATGACCTTGGGTGGTAGTCGCTGCTTTTTCCTGAAACTGTGCGGCCTGGCCAACTGTCATTCTCCTGAAAAGGAACTGAGTCTTCCAAAGAGCACTGGCTGCAGAAGATATCTCATTAAAACAGACCTGGCTAGACTTTACCAATGAGTTTATCCCAGGGAGATGTCTGATAATCTGGATCTGCATCAAAATGCAAGGGTTCTGTCCCAGGACCACGGTGAAGGTTGTGGTGGTGGTGGTGGTGGTGGGGTTCCCCCCTCCCCCCCTTCGCCCCCTCCCCCGTCATCTTGCAAACACCATTGACCGTGACTAGAGTTCAAGGTCGCCTTTTAGTTTGTTGCACAGTTTGACTGAGAAAGTATAGTAGTAGTGCTTTCATTTTACATCTTTTCACAAAATCATGTGATGTTTTTGACTGAGAAAGTATAGTAGTAGTGCTTTCATTTTACATCTTTTCACAAAATCATGTGATGTTTTTGACTGAGAAAATGCTGGCTGCTACGTTTGATTTCCTTAGTTGTTCATTGTGATTTTTCTTCACAATAATTTTTTTTTTTTTCCAGAACAGAATGGGTCGTTCTTGATATTATTAAAAGTAGCAGTTAGCTGGCCATGGGACCTTTACGGGGAAAAAAAGGTCCAGGTTACTAGGATGTATTTTGCAGATGTAGGCTAATTGGAAACACCATGTGAAGATTTAAAAAAATTTCCTGAAAGTAATAGTAAAAAGCTCTGAAATGATTCTAGTTAACTTTAATCTGGGTACTTGTGTACCTAAACAATGCGATTTTTTTCACATTTTTCATTATATGGTCAATTCATCACAGAGACAGTAGTGAACTCCGTTGTGTAACTTTTGATGTTTTTTTCAATGGTGGTGGTTCTTATTAAATGTTGTGGCTTATTGACTGACTTAGTGTGTTTTTGGTATAGACGATGGTGAGTTGTGACTGGAGTGTGTTTATGGTGTGAATAATGGTGAGTTGTGACTGGGGTGTGTTCATGGTGTGAATGATGGTGAGTTGTGACCGGAGTGTGTTTATGGTGTAAATAATGGTGAGTTGTGACTGGAGTGTATTTATGGTGTAAATAATGGTGAGTTGTGACTGGAGTGTGTTTATGGTGTAAATAATTGTGAGTTGTGACTAGGGTGTGTTTATGGTATTAATGATGGTGAGTTGTGACTGAAGTGTGTTTATGGTGTGAATAATGGCGAGTTGTGACTGAGGTGTGTTTATGGTATGAATAATGGTGAGTTGTGACCGGAGTGTGTTTATGGTGTAAATAATGGTGAGTTGTGACTGGGGTGTGTTTATGGTATGAATGATGGTGAGTTGTGACTGGAGTGTGTTTAGGGTATGAATAATGGTGAGTTGTGACTGGAGTGTGTTTATGGTATGAATAATGGTGAGTTGTGACTGGAGTGTGTTTATGGTGTGAATAATGGCGAGTTGTGACCGGAGTTTGTTTATGGTGTGAATAATGGCGAGTTGTGACTGGAGTGTGTTTATGGTGTGAATAATGGTGAGTTGTGACTGGAATGTGTTTATGGTGTGAATAATTGTGAGTTGTAACTGGAACGTGTTTAGGGTATGAATAATGGTGAGTTGTGACTGGAGTGTGTTCATGGTGTAAATAATGGTGAGTTGTGACTGGAGTGTGTTTATGGTGTGAATAATGGTGAGTTGTGACTGGGGTGTGTTTATGGTGTGAATAATGGCGAGTTGTGACTGGGGTGTGTTTATGGTATGAATAATGGTGAGTTGTGACTGGAGTGTGTTTATGGTGTGAATAATGGTGAGTTGTGACTGGAGTGTGTTCATGGTGTAAATAATGGTGAGTTGCTAGAGACAAAAGACCCATCTGCCTGCCTCAGTTGCTGTTCAAAAATGTCAGCTACAGAGGATAATAAAGTAGGTGAACAAAGCAGAGAACAGCAAACAGAACAAGCATTCATGTGGACGGACACTATGATACAGAGAAGACATCGCTACTGTGAGATTTCTCTGGCGATGCAAGCAATGTTTACAGGAAGGCAAGCTATTGCTGCTGCAAGATAAATGGAAGAGGAACGAAAAAAAAAGGGGTGGGGGAGAACAGAAAACTGCATGGAGAAAGATAAGCAGCTGTTCGTAATGAATAAAACGCAAAAAATATAAACAAGAAAAAAGAAACTACCACTGGAGCAGTGGCTGCACAGCCTGAGTCTGTACATTGTTCTATTGCCCCCAAAATCTTAAAACATTCAGTGTGTGTTTAATACTTAGTGCCACACCCCCCTCTTTTTATCCCCCCTTCCCTTCCCTCCCTCCCCCTCCCGTTCCCTGCCACCACCATCCTTTTTTTTTTTTAATCAATGTTTTCATCTTCCCAATCCAAACAAATGTATGTTCAAACAATGACACAGAAATGAAATACACACAACTTACTAAACACACACACACACACGTGGACAGGCTTATTTTCCTAGCTGTGATCTTAACATCGAGTCAAAACCCATGCAGGCTTTGAGATTTAATATCTGAACATGTAAAGGCTTTTTAAGTTTCACACTACACAGAAAGTAAGTTGGAGAATGTCACAAAAAAAACTAATGTGCTAGCACAACAGAAAGAGGAGGCGAGCAGCCCATATACACCACATCACATCTGTTGAGTCTTGAACCCTTGGTGTGCAAGTTTAGGAACAAACAGAACACTTAAAATATACACAAACAGGGAAAGGAGGGTAGAATATACATGTTTTGCAGGGTTATTATTGAAGATACAACATTCCTGGCACATGCTCATCAGTGACGTGTGCAAGTTCATTTTTATCAGGTAATGTACTTATCACCAACTTCCTTAAAATGATCAAGCTTCTGGTATGCATCCTCATTGGTGACATACACCGTACTAATGACATAGTTTTTTCTTCTTTTTCTTTTGAGTGAGGGTTGGGATGTTACATACGAACACACACACATGCGCACGCACACACACACATGCACGCACGCACATACACACTCGTATGTGTGTGCGCACGCACACAGAGAGAGGGCCTCCAGCCTGCTGAAGATGGTCCAGCGACGTTTTGCAGGGAGAACGCTGTGCTACTTCTCCCCATCACCAGTTCTTCCAGACTTGACGTTGGCACGACCAGGACCCCCTCACGTTCTGCCGCAACACTGCCAAGGCACCACAGAGTGGGGTGGCCTGGTGACCATCTTGACCAGTGGCCTGAGGGAAGCACCGGTGAGGATTTTACAAACAGAAATGACCACTTGTGGAGCCAGGTCTTTGTTCCACGTGTTCTCTATTCCCTTATGTCTTTGTTTCCCAGGCTCACAGGGTCTTTGTTCCCTGGGTTCTATGTGTCCTAGGTCTCTGTTCCCTTATGTCTTTGTTTCTCGGGCTCACAAGCTCTTTGCTCCCCGGTTCTAAGTGTCCTAGGTCTCTATTCCCTTATGTCTTTGTTTCCTGGGCTCGTTTCCTCAGGTCTCTATTCCCTTATGTCTTTGTTTCCTGGGCTCTCTGTTTCATTAGGTCTCTATTCCCGTATGGTCTGCGTTCTCCTGGTTGTATGATCCTCCAGGTCTATGATCCCATGGTCTTTGTTCCCCACGTTGCATGTTTCCCGAGGTCTCTGTTCCCCTGCCTGCATGTCCCCTGAGGTCTATGTTCCCGTATGTGATTGTGTTCCGGGATTTATGTTTCCCTAGGTCTATGTTTCCCTGGTTGTACGTTTCCCCATATCTCTGTTCCCTCGTCTCCATGTTCCTGTCTGTGCCTCCCTGTGCTTATAGCCGTCCCCTGGACTTAAACACCCTGGAAAGAAGGAAACCAGAAACAGTTAATGCCCCATCAATCCCTTGTAAGAAACCACTTTTGTGTGTGTGTGTGTGTGTGTGTGCGCGCGCTCGCGCGCGAGCGCGCACACATGAATCACATATAGTGGGGAGGGGGGATGTTGTGGGGAGGAAGAGGGAGGGTAGGGAGGACGGTGTATGAATGGAGGATAGGGGTCAAAATTGATGCCCAGCTATCTACAATTTGAAGCCCTATTCAGATATGAGGGAGCAAGACACGGGGGTGGGGGGTGGGGGGGGGGCATTTCCCATTCCCCTCCCCAACAGAAAATTATCGTAAAGGACATTCGAGAACTCCGGTGTTGAGAAAAAAATGGGCGACTATTTTGTAACTGAAGGAAATATACACTTGCATTACTCCGTTTAGCCTATTTCATAACTTTGTTTTCATAACTTCCCGACCATTCAGTATAGAATCCCGTGAATTCTATTTCCAGACGGGGTCCGCCTCACTGAGTATTGTTATCGGTTCAATAATTTGTCCGGTCCAGTGACAAGTTGTTGATTCTCACGCATGCATGCATTTTGCTTCCGAATCATTTACAAATGTTTAATTATCAACACAGAGAGAAAACATTGTACGGGCAAGTCCGATCGATAACGAGAACACTAGCGGGGTTTCCCAATCTCTTACGCGACCCCGTCAGGGAGGGTCGGCCCTGTACGAGACTGCTCCTGCAGACAGGTAAAAAAACTTCTCTGGATCGAGCCGGTAATAGATTTCCCGATGACTCATCCAACCAATCGTAAGGAAGTTTACAGAATTCGGCGAATCACGCAGCGCGACATTTATACTCATATTTGTAAACGAAAGACTTTGAGGATATAAAAAAAAAAAAGGGTAGAGAAAACACTTGAACCCGCTTGGGAGGAGAAAAGCTGAGTACTTCGGTTCGTAGAACCTTCAAAGCAACTGAAGAGAGCGGGTGCAGCTTCTGTGGTTGTTGAATTGTGTTCACTCACTGATTTCTTTAAACACAAATCACTGTCACTGCAGAAAAAAAAGGGGTGGTAGTGGTAGTTGGAAAAAGAGATGAGAAAGAATCTAAAAATCTAATTTTTCCTATTTGCTCCCCCCTCATCTTCCCCAATCCCCCTTCCCCTCACTATTTAGATTCTTTCTCACCTCTTTTTCCAACTACCACCACCACCCCTTTTTTCTGCAAGATGAAGAAAATGGGAACATAAAATTAAGAAAACGTATTATAGATATGAAAACTCTTCACAAGCTGCATGCAGCTAGTGAGGAGTTTTCATATTCATAATACATTTTCTTAATTCTTGAATGAAAATTACTCTGTGTTAGGTTTTCTTATGGGAGCAAGAGTTACCCTACTTGTTTATTAATTATATTCCGTCATTTCCCCCGTGTACCAAAAATAGTATTGTCCTCTGATTGGTAGGGATAGAGATCGTTTGTTTTATTCCAACTAGTGTCGCAGCACATTCTTTGAGGCATGCGCATATATTTGCAACAATTTGTCTGTCTTTCAAATTTCTCTGCAATAGAAACAGTTACCCAATATTCAATTGACAAACGAGTGTAAACATCAAGAAATAGAGAACTTGACCCGGAAGTACTTTTTTGTACTTTCGTTTCCTTCGCCGTTTTCTTCCCATAGGCATAAAGCGTTAGTACATTTTACCTTTCCACTGTAAATTATTTCACTAATTAGAAAGTGAAATAAAGTTATGTTGCAGATATGGGAAAAGTTCTGTGATTGTGATTTGAATACTGCTATATTGGCCAAATCAACTACAGATGCGCAAGCAGCGCATGTGCAGAATTCATTTCCTTTGTCAACATAACAACGTGGTGTAAGTTCTGTTGATCATTACTTATTATTTTATTATTATTTGAATATCATGATATCAGACGAAACGTTAAATATACTCTGTATCTTTTATTTACGCCGCTGCTAACTTTTTAGAACTTTCTTGGAGAATTCTTATTGATATTTCAGTGTACTTTATAGTCATTGTCTATCTTCGTCAGGCCCGTGTGATCGAACCATGCATGACAAGATGATTGTCGGGAGAATTTCAGTGCGAGACCAAAAATATGTCAGTGCTGCAGGTAATTCACTTGTAACACCAGAAAGTATACCAGAAGTGTGTTATCAAAGTAAGAAGTAAAGTACAAAAACCTTCATTTTTAAACGCTAAGCACAGATGCATGCAGCATGAACAAGTTGGACTGTCCAAGGCGCCGCTCGAGTTCCTTTGTGCACTGATGGACCTGTCCATTTGTGACCTACAATAGCTGTGGATGAATTGGATGTGAAATGAGGATTAATTGTTTAAGATTACGAGAAAGTGTAACGGTGTGAAGATTTCTGTGAAAGTTTTTGTGCAGTTGGTTCGTGCACTGGAAACTGTTTGGTCGTTTGCGACATTCATGACTGTGACCAAAGCTGTAGCAAGGTCGTAGGGGCTCGGTGACCAACGGTTGGGCAGTCAGGAATCGGAACGCCCCTGTTTTGTATTCCTCCACCTGTCTACTTCGCCGGATAGTGTGAACATTAACATTGTTAGTGCTTCTTGACAGTGGATAGGGGGAGCACCATGTGGTTTGGAAATGGTGTTGAGAGGGAAGGTACGCAGGGGGGAGAGGAAGAGAAGGGGGGGGGGGGGGGGGGCGGGGGAGCACCATGTGGTTTGGAAATGGTGTTGAGAGGGAAGATACGCAGCGTGTACACTATGGGGAGGTAAGTAGATTGCATCAAGGTGGAAAACAACTTCTAAAACTTAGTCTTACTGTGAGTGAAATTAAATACAATAAAATAAAAGGCAGTATAACTAGAACTGTTCCTTTTCATGTGTTTCTTAAAAGATTGGTTAGATTTTACCACCATTAGTTGAATTGGAAAAAAAAAAAAAAAAAGCAACTTTAAGCTCTGCTGTATTTTTGCTGTCGTTTAATTATTAAAAAAAAAGAAGAAAAAAAAGAATTAGAAACTAGAAAGATATGAAGGGTAATTTAAAAAAAAAAAAAGAATTAGAAACTAGAAAGAAATGAAATTTGAAAATGATATTTAAGAAGTCTTACAATTACACATACTATACCATGGCTCACTAATGCAATAATGAATAATCGACAGTGGTGCAACAGCTGTTTGCTATCCCCAATGGTTGGTGTTTCCTTTCCATTTTATTTAAGCTTTGTATTACAAAACATCTGGTAAAGAGAAATGATGATTCGTCACTTTTTTTTCTTTTTTTTTAAAGATGTTTTGTTAGTTGCTTTAAGTAAAAAAGGCTTTACTATTTATTTATTCATCTATTTATTTATTCTGATTTGGACTTTGAATAATAATGTTGATAGTAATGGTAGCAAGTGCAGCAGCTTATGTGAATGCATAATGTACACCATCATGCATCAGTCTTAGCATCTACATGGATACAAACAATTCTGTCAAGTTAACTAGTAAAACAAGCTATAAAAGACTAAGGAGAGTGACAGAGGCAGATTTTTTCTTTGGAAAAAAAAAGAAACTGACACAACCTCATTTCTTTAAACTTGAACATTATTGTGGCACCCTGCATGAAGTTTCTGACTTCTAGCTCTACAATTTATGCATTTTCAGTGCATTTGGCATCAGGATCCAGCTACATTTTCAGCCCTTGACATTTTTAGCTCTGGCATTTGTGTAAATAGGATATCAGTATGTCAGCTGGATTTGATTTCCAGTTAAACCAGCCTCAGAAAATGTGACCTTCTCCCTCAGCATGATAGACTTGTCACTTTGTCAGGCCAGGCAAATTTAAAGCTGCAGGCAATAAGCAATGGTGAGGGTCATTTCTGGGAAAAATGAGTCTTCATCATCAGATTGTGTAAACTGATAGATCAATTTTTCCCAAACCCTCTCTGTTCATCAGATTGTGTAAACTGATACAATTTTTCCTGAACCTTCTCCGGTCTATTTCATGTTACTTTGCAGCAACATTAAACTTAAAGTTGTTTTTTTTTCTCTTTCTGGTTAGTCAGTGCATTTTTACATTAGTATGCAACACTCCTGCCAGTGAGAACTACCACAGTTCACACACACACACACACACACACACACACACACACACGCACACACAAAAGAGAGCTGTTCCAATGGCCAGTGTGAAACTACTGCACTTTTACAAGATGTAATGACATTGTGAATGAGATGTGGCCTATATTACATACCCATACCTCCCATATCTTCCAGGCTCCACTCCCTCTGTCCACCGAGAGGGAGACAGTCTTTGGAAAGATGCTGAGTGAGGCCCTATGTACATTTTACATATCTACTTATCCTATCCCATCCACATGTATCCTATCCTGCTATGCAGTGGATACTTTTTGGCCTGCATATTTTCTGAGTACAACTCATACTTACTTTTTTTTCTAGCAAGTAAAACATACAATCCACAGATGCCTCTTTGTCACCAGAGTATGTCAGAGAGGTGAATGTGACTAACTGCAGTCTCCTTATGCCAAAATAACTGTTACTTCTTCTTCTGTTATTGCAGGCCCAAGGTCAATTTGTTGGTTATTCTAGCACATAACTATAAAGCAGGGGGTTCACTTTAAACCTAAATCTTGATTGTGAGGATGTATTTTCCATTGTCCGTTTTCCAGGTAGACTGGGGTGGGGAATGGAGGGTTGGGCATTGAATTTTTCAGGCTTGTACTCCTAACATGTTTTGCATATTGCAAGAAGTGAAAGCACAGCTTCTATTCACAGGCCAGTTCAATGACATCTATTTCTTTCGTCACTTTCTTCCTGGATGTCTTAGGCTTGACACTTCTTGGCAGTATGAGTTAGCACACCAGCTGAAGCGTCACAAGCGTTTTGGATAATGTGTTGGTTTTTTTTTTTTTTTTTTTGTCTGTTGAGACGATGAAGACCATCTAGTCATCCTGGGATCGGAGGTGAGTGCATAGATGGCTGGTCAGGACAATCTGCACCTGGAAAGATCTATCACAGTATGGACAGGGGATGGTGGCAGCAGCTGGAGATCTGTTAACACTGGTCTTCCTGATGATCCTGCGCTGCTCAGCTGCAGCAATTCAGTTGCTTTCACAGGTTTCCGCATCTTTGCAGACAGCTGATCGCCACCCATCTTTGTCCTGGGCAGTCTGCTCCCATGTTGTGTGGCTGATGTTGAAGGCCTTCAGGGAGGATTTGAGGCTGTCTTTGAAACGCTTCCTCTGGCCTCCATGAGAGCGTTTGCCCTGTGTTGTACTGAGGTGTTAAGGTGACTATCGCATTGCAACATTGAGTCTTCTTCTTCTTCCTCCATTAATGTTCAGCAGTCATAACTTTGACCATTACTAACATTCATGTGTATATGACCGTTTTTTATCCCACCATTAAGGCAGCCACTCTCCAGCTTTGGGGAAGGTGCATGCTATGTGTAACGTGTCATCCATACCAATGGCAAACTCGCCTTCTCTTAGAACTGAAAGTTGGTGATGGGATTTTACGTGTGTGCAAGATGTTGTGCATGCGTTCACACACGGAACCTTGGTTTATAGTCTAATTCGAAGGACTGTATGGGGAGTGGAGTCAGAACCACTGTTAACTCTGAGGGAAAAATCCCCCTGTACCGAAATTCGAACCCGTAACTTCAGGATCACGAGTCCGGCGCTCTACCAACTGAGCTATTCAGGTCTCATGCAGAGGTTTTTTTCATTCTTTCTTTTCTTTTTTTCTTTTTTTTTTCTTGAATCTTGATTATGTGTTTTTATTTTGATGTGATATTATGAATTATGAACAAAATTTGCGTCACAGTTTTAATCCATCTTTCATTATGCATTCAATCTGTTAGGAATTTCCTCATTCATGACTTTATTCTAAAAACTGATGCCATGATGCTTGGTGAGACAATGAGCCAGCCATTCATTCTTGGAGTCCGAACTATTACTGGGAACAACCATTTATCCAGGAGAAGGTAACTCATGAGAGTTGCCATATTAGGAGCTGACCGATAGTTTGAAGCAACATAATTAGGCCTGTCATTGTGTACGACAAATAACATCTGTATATTAATACAGTCAGCAGATAGTTTTCAATCGTATTCACTTAATTATCAGCGTGTAGATCGGCCAAAGGGAAACGGTACTGTTACAGCTGCTGCGTTAGAGATGAATGAGAGACAAAACAGAAGGACATGGAAGGTATCGGGTGGGAGGGATGGGAGTGGGGTGAGGTTGGGAATCGGGGAAAACGGGTTCAACTACTAGTACTTTGATAGAAGTTGGTCATACGTTTAGATGCAGTAGCTGGATCAGTTAGTTCGTATCATCGAAAGCTTTTAAGGAAAACATCGAAAGCATGCAATGCATGTAATAAAAGCTTATAACGTTGATTTTCGTAACTTTACCTCAATCATGTTTTGAAGAAAGCCAGTATTGATCCGAAGCGAAAATCGCGCGAAAATTTGACTGTCAAGAAAACAACAATTTCAGAAAGTATGGGCTGTTGTATATAATATGCTTGTATGACTAAAATGTATTATTCGATTTTACTTCAGTAACCAACAATTTACATTTTTATGGCTTCTGAGGCATTTACATTTTAAAGATTTTAGTTGAAACGATCAAGGGAAGTAACACGGGAAGTAACTCTGGACCTGTGGTCGGAGAGATTTGCTGTCTGCTATGCAAGGGTTACGAGGGATTCGGTGTGAATTTGTGATTATGGTGTGTGTACACATTGAAGCACCTTGCAGCAAAAGCGAAGTACCTTTGGACATGCATTGTTGGTTGGATGTGTCGTTAGCATTAATTGTTTGGTCAAGCCTTATTCTCTGATGTGCACCAAGTGCATATCTGCACATTCGGCTTTTGAAAGGAATAAGGGGAGTGAGAGTGCCTAGTCTGTTTTATTGGCTGTAAATTCACGTTAACGATAGGCCTTGATTTAGCTTTTGCATTCTCATCGGTTCACAGTAAATGATTGTCTGCTCCAGACTTGATTTGTTTCACCATTAACTGGATGCGAAGCAGTCGGAGAAATGACTGACTTTGCAACTTTTACGTCTCATTGTGCATGATCAAGTTTCTAACACATGTCAAGCTGGCTTGTTATGCGAATCAGATTCTGGTTGCTCAGACGTGCATCGAATGCTATAATGTGGTTTCTGTGGTCCTGGGCGCCAAATAACTCGACTGATACAAGCTACAAAATAACAAGACGGGGGGAACGATTGGGAAGGGGATGGGAGTGGGAGGTGGAACTGCAAGAGGTATTCAAGCTTTTGTTCAAGTGAATCTGCTTCGATCAAACTTACCAAAAACTTTGAAGAAATTAGCCGCATGCTCAACTTTGATAACTTCTTTAATTGGGCAGTATAATGAATTGTGGAAATAACTTTGTCACGATAGATTTCTTAATGACTGCAGTCTAGGGAGAGTATATCATTTTGATGAAAAGTGTTGCCCCCACCCCACTTACCCACCCGCGTTCCCTCCCCATACACAATTTATTTACATTTTGTCTGTCTGTACACCCGCTTTTTGTTTTACCTGACCAGTGTGAGTGGACAACTCTGCTGTAATAGTGGACTCTTTTATATGCGCTAAATGTGTCCTGCATTTGGGAGTTTGTCTCATCCAAAATATACGTCTAGAGGAGATGGGAAGAACAAAACAAAACAAAACACCCCCCAAAACAAACAAACAAAACCTGTTCCATGTAAGATTCATACTTCAAACCAGTGATTTCTGGCTTCCCAGGCAAATGTGTCATTCACTTCTTTGGGCCACAACTCCATTGGATATCCATATCTGTCAGTCGGTCACAACTCTTGACAAGTTACATTGCAGGCAAAAGCTTCTGAGAAATAAAAATAAAGAAATAACAATAAGGAAAGTATTTCAGACAATGGTTTGCTTTGTAGATTTTTTTTTTTCTCTTCTGTTGTCTGTGTTTGATGAGAACAAACTGGTGATAAGTGTGATTCTTCATTTGGTATTGCATTCAAAGATTTAATTGCTTGTTGTCTTGTACAGGGGACTGTCTGATAACTGCCACCAGATACCCTTGAAATCAGGGCAGTGTTTTGCAGATGATTTAAACTTGAAAAGAAAACATCGACAAAGATGAAATGATCTTAAACAAGAAAAGTACAGTGTTTTTAGCAGGGGATTCTTTATGTGGAAGTTTTTGTTGTAGTGTGCATGTTTGTGTATGTGCATTGTTGTGTAAGGTTTTATGCCACCTCAGAGGCATTACTCCCATATGTCCCATTTTGGATCACATTCACAGCCTTGATGTCCCACTGCATTCCCAGCAATCCATGGAGAGCAGCTAATGTCAAGTCGTGACAAGGCAGCCTACCAGAAGGGACACTCTTTTGCTGCCTAGTCACTTCAGCAATGTTTAGTGACCTGATTATATGCAAGACATAACCTACTCGCCCCCCTGCCAACAATAATATCAGCCAGCATGAGTGAGTGACTTCTTCTGGAGGGCACCACCACATTCATCTGACAGTCCCCTGGAAGTCTTAGATGCTGGGGACTTTGACATAAGTCGCCAAAAGCAACACCCCAGTGAGAACAAAACTGATCACCATGGGAACATGCATGAAGGGCTGCAGAATTTAGGACCTTTTGTTTTATACTGACCAATGAGATTTAAGGGTGATGACAATTATATCATGGAATTCTATTCTGGCCTGAGACTACATGATAAGGTTGTATTCTTTGGTTGCTTTCATAATATATCGCTGTGTCAAGCAGGCCCAAGAGTTACAGACACCTGCTGTATTACTATTAGTTTGGACATCTATGCATGCATTAAACGGATGAAAGACTACTGTGTGGTTCCAGTCTCCTCTTATGGGCCCACAGTAAACTTGATTCTGGATAGGGCCAGAGCCCACAGCAAGCTTACTGTGGGTAGTGGTAGGGTATAAAAATCCCACAAATAAATCTCTCATGGGAATCCAACCCATGACCTCTCAGCTGGCAATCTGGAACACTACTTCAGCATGGCACCTAGTTTCATAGAATTTCTTTTCGTTTCATTGTTGATTTTTATTCACAAAATGCTTGAGTCTGAATCGGATTCCAACTTTTCTTGTTTTTTATTATCTGTTTAGGCAAAGTTTGAAGGTTTAGCTTGACCATGATCATCTTAAAGGCTTATGTCTTTTGTTCAGTATTCATTTCATCCAAATTGAAAACAAGTGATTCTCAGGATTAGATGTAAATAAATAAGATTTCCCCCCCCCCCATTTAAACGTGGTGGTGGCCACTTCAAATGTTGTTTGCAAGAAAAGATGTTGATCATACATCCACGTAAAATTTGTTAAAATTTAAAGTTTTCAGAAAGTTGAATTCTTTGAAATACTTGTGTTACAGGCTGAAAAGTAACGTGGAGTTGCTGATCCTTCTTCTACCATGGATTGATTTCTGTGTCTTCAACTTGTTGTGCAATGCCTGCCTCCAGCAGCAGGAAGGATTTTATGTGTGAGATTTCTTGTGGATTACCTGGTCATCTTTAACACAGCAAAGTATGTGCCTTAAACTGTTTTAAATACAATTCTTGAAGGAAAAATTATCCTTGCTCAGCATAAATGCACACACTTCATGTTCAAGATTTTTTTGTGGATTATGTTGATATCTTTAACACAGCAAGACATGTGCCATAAACTGTTACACAAATTCTTGTTGATAAATTTGTTCTTGCTCAACATTGTGTATACACTTCATGTTCAAGATTTCTTGTGGATTACCTGGTCATCTTTACTATACTAAGGTATATGTGTCCAGTCATATATTTTAACTCTTGTATTTTATAATTCTTGTTGATAAAAATGCCCATACTCATGAATGCACAAGTTTTTTAATTAATGTGCTAGTATACATGTGCAAACAAATTGTGCCACATTTTCACTTTTTGTGTAGTAACACTAGACACATTAGCTATATTTTTGTACAGTAACACCACAAGAAGACCAATGTGGGCGTTTCCTCCCACCCCCACCCACCCCCCAAAGGGGAGAGAAAAAAATAGTCATGAGTGTTTGGGGTAACATGTATGTACATCAAATTTATCTGTCGTTGTACCACCATCACAAGTCAGGAATGGGAAAACAAAACAAAAGATTTTGGTTCTCTCTTGCTTTTCTTTTTTCCTCCTTTTTCTTTTCTTCATATTTTCTGTTGACAAGTAATATGGCACTGGTACTGGTAGGTGAAGTGAAACATCAGTTAGAACTTACTGATCTGTTGTTTGTTAAAGAAAGCTGACCCCTGAGTCCTGATGAACTTGAAGGTTGTCAACATCAGCATCTGTACAACATGTCCAGGTGCAGGAATTCACATGCCTCAGACCTTTAACTGTTATATATATATGTATTACGAGTACCCATCCAGTAAGTGCCTTTTACTGTATTTGTTAAAAACATGCAGTTGACTTTGAACTTTTATTTCCTCGAGATCTTGGCACTATACAGTGAAAACTTAACAGTTTGGAAACAAAAATGTTACATCTGAACCAACATCTTTTTCAACGGTTGTTGGTTGTTGGCACTGTTCCAAATAGTCTGATTCACTTTGCCTGTTTAGCAAAGCTATTTTGTTAAAAATTGTTTGAATGATCATCTAAACAATGCATGCTCATGACGCTGATGCAGAAAAAAAAACTGATCTTTGAAATGTGTCATGCAAGTGTGTGGTGTGCTGTCCATGGACAATAGTCTCTAGTGAACCACCAGATTGATTTTCATCTTGGTTTGCACACCAGAGTCAAATCCATCAGTCTTGGCTTTGTATTTCCACAATGTCAAGAAAGTCTTGCATTATATTGTTAATGTGGCCAAACCATGATGGACATTATGACTGCATTCCTGTCTTTAGGCTTGTTATAGGAGACAAAATGGGAAAAGCCCTCTTCTGTTCTGTCAAAAGGCAGCCAGCATTATTGTGGACAATTATTGGCAATAGCAGCAATATCATAATCACAGCAGAAAGTATGTTTGACTACCAGTGACAAAGAAAAACATTTCAAACTATACACACACACGGAGCGACACCTACACCCACACTCTCACTAGTACGCACTCTGACTCTCCATATATCACACACACAAATGGTGGATCTTGTGCATATTCACATTCATCCATGCACACACACACACACACACACACACACACACACACACACACACACACCCCCCAAAATGTCCCTCTACTCTCATTTTAAGTTCCTGCTTGCACACACTCTGGAGCAGACTAACTGGTATTAAGCAGACCAACAGTGTGAGTGACAGCGAGTGCTCAGTATTTGCCAAACTACATACCCATTTGAGGCATCATAGAGGTTTCAGTGAGAGCATCTAGCCACTTGCTAGCAGTCTCTGCTTTACCTGTGGCCACCAGCAGCTCAGAGCTTGACCACTGCTGAAGCGCCATTGGCTCATGTTGCTTCAAGCAGCCTAAACGTGTGCTATTCTCTATACAGTATGTCCTCAAAGCTTGAACTCTTGGTGGTGTCTGTCAATGAGGACAGTTGTTTCTAATTCTAGTGTATTTTTTGTCAATGTGGTTGGCATTATAATGGGAGCAGCATCTAGACTTTCTGAAACTGATTAAATTACTTTGTTGAATTTTGTTCATGATTAAATTTGAAAAAAAGAGGAGTGAGGAAAAATACTCAGGCAGAGAAAACGATGGAGCTCTGTGTGTGTTACATTTATGAAGCATTGGAAGGCAGCTAGCCAGCATCCATGTTGGGCTTGTTATGTAACTGTAAGTGGTCAGACAGGTGTAGCCACAGATCCCCAGGCTTCATTACCAACGTGGATCCAAGCCTTACACACAACCAGCCAAAGCCCACAGACACACTTGGATAGATCATGTGACATTTGCCCTGTAACCCTGTCCCCCAACCTTCCCCTTCTAAACAATGTGTAAGCGCTATATGGGTCACTTTACCCTACCACACACACATGTTCTTGATGATGGCCCCTTTCACATTCCTTCATTCAGTCAATGTGTGGAAACAAAAAGTGGCAGGAATGTTTACAAGTGCTTTGTGCAATAACTTAACGAGTGAATCAAGGTCAGCTAAAACATGCAGTTTTGTATATAGGAATGTTTACAAGTGCTTTGTGCAATAACTGAACGAGTGAATCAACGTCAGCTAAAACATGCAGTTTTGTACAGGAATGTTTACAAGTGCTTTGTGCAATAACTGAATGAGTGAATCAACGTCGGCTAAAACATGCGGTTTTGTACAGGAATGTTTACAAGTGCTTTGTGCAATAACTGAATGAGTGAATCAACATCAGCTAAAACATGCAGTTTTGTACATGTAGGAATGTTTACAAGTGCTTTGTACAATAACTGAACGAGTGAATCAACATCAGCTAAAACATGCAGTTTTCTTCAGAACCTGAAGGGAAGTAATCATATGAATGGGAATTAGTCCAAACAGATCATGATTCTGATCTTTCAGTACTCTGGTTTCAGTGAATATTGCAGGCAGATCTCTTGGATGGCTTCTGGTCTCCGAGTGACTCAGTGAACACTGCAGGCAGATGTCTTGGGTTGCTTGATGCCCTATGTCTAACATCCAGCCTCTCATCTCCAGCTGCTGCATGTGCTGGCTGTTCTGAATCGTAGGCTTACTAAAAATCCTTGGCCTAAAGTCTGTAAGTGTAAAGTCAGGTGGATCAGCATGATTGTGCACTGGTTGATGCATCATCAGCCAGCTATGCTCCAATGCATTTTGGATTATGACTTGTGACAGGTAATCGTTTGTTGTGCCTGTATCCTGTGTGATCTATAGAGGGCACAGGCAGGGGGATATAACCTATGTGTTTGAGAGAGACATTCCATACTACAGCAGATGCAAGCACTTCATGCACAGTGCCCCCCTCTGCACAAATTTGTCACCTGTGGTGTCTAACATTTTCTTCCTCAGCCTTTTCATCCATTGTGAACCTAGGCTTGAGGCTTTAAACTAACCCAACAAGTAAGTGTAGCATAGCTGCCAGCCATATTTAAGTATCATTTCTTTTACTTCAGATCAATAGTTTAGTTAACTCTTTTCTTCGGTAATAAATTACAAACACAACGAATAAAGCTGAAAAAAGTTAGCTTTATGCTGATCTACAAGTCCACATCAGAAAATAGCACTCTCTCAGTATGTATACTACCACTAGACTTTTTTTTCTGTATGTTAACAAGACTTTTTGTTTATTGAAAGCAAAATGAGCCTATTGATGACTATTACCATGTTAAATTTGACAAAATCTACCCAGCTGTTTCTCAGTTTTGCAGACAGATAGATGAGACAGTTCAGGGCTCCTTAACCTTTGCTGTATGTTGCCTAAAGTTTTGCACACTGTACATTCTGTGTCTCCACGGACCAATTCTTTGTGAAGAAGCCTTGCTGGAAGTCGAGGGTTTCAAGGAACCCATGTTTTTCCAGGGAACAAACTCTTGCCATACATCATGGGTCTTCATGGACTTATTCTCTGAAGGAGGGAAGCCTTCCCATGATTTTGCTTTCTCCTTTGTTGACAAAAACAAATAATTTTCAGTAGAGATGCAAGGCCATGCTAGACAAAGCCATTGAAGTTTGTGCAGACAGTGAAAAACCTGATTCAGTTATGAAGTGAAAAATCATTATTTTGGGTTATTTAAATCTAGGATATTCTGCAAAGGTTAAGAAGAGGATCACTATAACTCCCTCAGTCAAACTCTGCAGGTTAACTCGACTCCTTAATTCAGATTTAAGACCAGTGTTTCAGTTATTTGCAGATCTGCTTTATAATATTAGTAACAATACAGGACTCGAACCAGTATGGAACTTAGCCGTGCTCTGCTTCAGGGCATATACTTAAGGTGATGAATTGGAAGTGGACTTGGCTTCATGACTGACACATCATCTCGTGAAGTTTAACACAAATTAACTTCAGAAGGTCAGGAATCTACTTCGTCTTCATGATGTAACATCTCCCTTTGCTGATCTGCTTGTCAAATTAAACAGTTGGAGAACAATTTCAGATTTATTTGTTGAGTGTTGTTGATGTTCTTCTCATAGAATCATCCTAATATGCATCACTTTCCATGGGCTATGATATAATGACTCAAATGTTTTAACCTGGCAATGTGGCATCCAAATTTTTGGGGAAAAGAAGTCGCATCTTGAAAAAAGGGTACTTAACTTAAATCATGAAAAAGCAACAAACAACAAAACCAGTTCCACTGATGGCATACTAAGTAAACTGTTGACAGCCCTAAAGCAGAAAAGACTAGATTGTACTGAGGTATCAAGAGTACATGTGTGGGACTGGCAGTGAAACATAAATTTTCAGTGAATTGTTGACTCTAGTATTTTTTTGTGAAACCTTGCAGGGGAAGTTACATGACCATTTGAAATATAATGGAAGCATTCACACTCTTTTTAGGTTGGGGACACTTTTCCCTGTAACTCCATGGGAGAGGAGTTACTGGGGTGCCACACTGAAAAAAACCCAGTTCACTACTTCCACCAGTTCTGTTGCTTGTTTGCCAAGGGCTTCGATCACTGCAAATGTTTACCCATCCACTCTGTAATGTCCTCAGTCCATTGGTTTTACTGTCACCCTTTCTATCACCCTCCCTCCACAGTTCCCTGGAGGATCATTTTGGATCTTCATAGTCTGATGTGCTGCTTGATGGTTTGACGCAGTTGTTCATGGTGAAAGAATTTAAGATGAGGATCTCTTGGACATGGCCTTACAGGTTTGTGACCTATTTTATATGAGGATCTCTTGTACATGACCTTGCAGGTGTCTGACCTATTTAAGATGATCTTTTGGACATGACCTTGCAGACATCAGGATCTCTTGGACATGACCTTGCAGATGTTTGACCTATTTAAGATGATTATCTCTTGGACATGACCTTGCAGATGTCTGACCTAGTTAAGATGAGGATCTCTTGGACATGACCTTGCAGATGTCTGACCTTAAGATGAGGATGTCTTGGACATTACCTTGCAGATCTATGCCTGACCTAGTTAAGATGAAGATTTCGTAGACATGACCGTGCAGATGTCTAACCTATCTAAAATTCTAAGATGAGAATACCTTGGACGTGACCTTGCAGATGTCTGACCTATATGCATCTGCTCAACATGCAGGTCAGACTTTGATGTTTTATCGAGTCCTAACAAGCTTGGTAAATTCTTTTTCACTGCTTGCCAGGCAGTGGATGTCATGATCTGCAAAGTCATAATGGTTCTTCCTGGATCCTCCAGTGCTGACTGACATCATTATGAGCATCAGTCATGCTGCGTTCCAGGAATGTGTTGAAGAGTGTGAATGATGGCGGGCACAGCTGATGAACTCCAACTGAAGTATGGAACCTGTCTCCACTGGTACCTGTATGAGCACTGCACTTTCCTCACTTTGAAGCACGGTTGTTGGATGGTTGGTAGTGAATAGGTATTGCCCCGTGTGTTAAAATTTGGCCCACAGCAAAATTAGCATTCCCTGCCAGACTCTGTCCAATGTCTTCTTGAAGTCCATGATGGTGGGATCATTCCTCTGGAGCTGCTTTTTGCACAGAGTATGCAGGTTAGAGATGGGAGGAAAAGGGGAGGGACCCAGAAAGTACTGATAAAACAGCATACTACAATAGGGAGACACTTTAACTTGTAGTTTAAGATGGACACATTAAATCACACATCACAAAAAATAATGCACAAAAGCAGATATCATGTTGAAGGAATGCAAGGCTGAACAGGATGTGAACACTCAATGGCAGCTAGACATTCACAGAGATGCATCCATAAAGTGGATGAAGCTGAGCTGCGTGCTTCCAGTTCCAGACTTACCATTGTAGACTATAGCATTCTTAGCTCAAGGTAGCGAAATCCAAGAAATAAATCCCACAGTGGCTGGTTTGATGATGTTTTGACATAAAGCAATGATATTTCTTTCTTTGGCTTTTCTCATTCCCCCCTCTCTCAGTTTCAAAATGCACCGATTGTACCGATTGTAAGCAGTTTCTTGCTTTGTTTTGTTTGTTTGTATATATGAAATTTTTTAAATTTCAGTGTTCAAAGAGCACAACACTGAAATCTTAAGTTTTTAATGAATCGTAGATTTTAATATGATATCAAATGCATCAACTGATCAAGGAAAATGTTCATACACTGTATTACTTCCTCTTTGATGTTTCACAGCACTATTTTACCACCTCTTTCAGGGTTTTTCTGTAGAACATTTTCTTCATCCAAGTGTATCATACTTCATGCACTTCTTGGATGCCCCAGATTGAAACGGACAGTAAGGTTCCTTAAATGGCCTGTCTCAGGGTATTAGAGAACTGGAGACATTTTATGACAAAAATCAGCTCAATTCATTCCCCCCCCCGATTTCAGGTTTTGAAGACTTGAATTTTTGAATTTTGTATTTCCATTTCTTTCAGTGATTTAAAACCATATTTCAAAATCATTTTAATAACCTAGGTTTTGAAGACATCTTGAATTCTATTTCATTTGTTTTGAATGATCATGTGTATCATAACCATATGATTTTAAATTTTGAAATGCTGTCTTGGTTATGATAAATTTAATCAATAGTAACTGAGGTGTGATACAATGTTTTGAAGCCAAATTTCACAAAAACCATGCATCATGTGGTAAACATGTTCTTCTGGCACAAGCATTGTTATCCTGAAAATTTGGCATCATCTGGCAGGTATTAAACACAAAAATGTTCAGAGTGTGGATCTAAGTTTTTGTAAAAAGAAAGAAAAGAAAAAGAATTTTACAGCCCACATTCCACTGTTAATAGCATTGAAATGAATAGATTGACGTAGTTAACTCATCTTTAAACAGGTGCACTTTAAATGATTCCAGCAAAATAAAAAAAGACTGATTTGTTTTTGTACTCCAGTTCTTATAGAACAGGGAGTACTTTAGAATGGAAACGAAGAAATGCTGTCTGTGTGTCTGTCTGTCTGTGTGTCTGTCTGTGTCTGTGTGTCCGTGGTCAAAATGTGTTCCACTCGCTCCAGACAAAACTACTGGGCCGATCTTTCTGAAAATTTGTATGTTCATTATGGGCAACGGATGATGCCCGATGTTTTAGTTTACCGCTATAGCCGTTACTAACAGCTGTAACGGTTTTTCTTCTTTATGGAATATATATCTCAGAAAGTACTTGGCCAATTTATACGCGGTTTGGATGATCTTGTGACAAATCGGAGCCTCTGTCCATTATATGTAAGTGATGTCATGCTGAAAATGGATTAAACAACCATTAAAAACCGTTATTCTACTGTTATTCTGCCGTTATTTCTTATATATAAGGTGGATTTTAATATAGAAAGGTTGTCACACACAAATGGCACTTCTATAATAGTGTTTCAAAATTTGACAGTTAAAAACCGTTGTTCTTGACATACTGTCCGATTTGGATGAAATTTGATATGTACACAGGCTTTAGCCCAGTGAGGACTAAAATACTGGTTTCAAAAGTGTATTATATTGGTTAAATATAACTGTTAAACTGTTATTTTGCCGTTTTTTTTTTTTTTTTTATATATTGGTGGGTTTTAATGAAATTTTGTATAAATAGAGAGAGAGAGAGAGAGAGAGAGAGAGAGAGAGAGAGAGAGAGAGAAAGGTTATCACACACAAATGGCACTTCCATGAAGTGTTTCAAAATCTGACCGTTAAAAACCGTTATTCTTGACATATTGTCTGATTTGGATGAAATTTGGTATGTACACAGGCTTTAGCCCAGTGAGGACTAAAATACCAGTTTCAAAAGTGTACATCGGTTAAATAACCGTTTAAAACCGTTATTTTGCCTTTATTTCTTATCTCACAAAGCACTTGGCCAATTTATAAGCAGTTTGGAAAACTGGGAGTACGTTATATGCTTCGCATCTTGTTCATCTTTACAGTAGAATCAAAGATTGTGATCATATTTGAATCAAAATTTTCTTGAGAACATTTGTTAAGAATACATTTTTCATCCATAATCAATGTGTCCATGGGCTGCATTTTTTAAAATGTTTGTCTCCAGTGCTTAGTTTGCATGAACATAGGTGACCTGTTGTCCGAGGAGAAATGAGAAAATAATACCTAAAATTCTTCGTGAATTAGCTTACAGTGATAGCTTCACAGTGCTCACAGTTATACAATGCTGCTGATTCTCGACAATTTTGTTTTTGAGTGTAACTGTGGAAAATAACTGGGTGATTTGGAGGAATCTCCAGTGCACTGGATTTCAGACCCACCAGAAGAATCTGAATTCATCGGATAGAGATCTGTAACTTGGTAAGAGATTATTTTGTGAAAATTGCCTAAACAAAGCATTAATATTCAAATTTGCATGAGTATTTTAAGTTTTCAGCAATTTCTTATTGACAAAAACGTAAATTTAGCATGTCTTAAGCTAAGTAACATTTTTGCTCTCTAGGCTGGTCTTGACAAAGACTGAAAGAGAACTTGTCTTGACAAATAAAAATGTCAGTTTTACATGTTTGAAGTGTGATAATTTCACATCATCTGTGATTCAACTGATTGAAGAGGAAAAAAAATTCACGATTCTAAATTGATCAGGGGTTTATTCAGTATCAGAACTTTTTTTTTTTTTCCAAACCACCCAGCTTCGCAATTTCAGAAATAGAATTTCAGCAGTTTAAAATGAAATTTGAAGGGGAAAAAGTACGGTGAAGGCAAGTTCATATTTTGTGCTGGCCAGCACACACAGTCCTATGAACTTTGTTGAAACATTCGACACTTTTTCACAACAGAAAATTATAGGGCGACTCCACAGAGCTTCCCACCACTAATATTTAAGGTAGTTTCACTACTCAGAATCCCCAGGTAAATTTCTTGGGTAAGAGAAATGTCTAAAGAGACTGAATGACAGCCATACATGTTTTCTTGTGGAGTTATGAAAAGAATGACATATTTCCTGTGTCTCACTTCTTTGGTGAAACAGGATCAATATCTGTCCACTGCCATGTACACTGCTAGGCAAACCTTTGCCATAACTAAACAGAACTTGAAATCTTACTGTAGATCTACATGTGAAAATTCTTGTATGACAGTTGACACTGAATTATGAAAATGATGGGAATTGCAGTATTACATTCTAAATTGTGCTCATTCTGAGATATTTTAGTTTTCAGCAACTTTTTTTCTCTCCACACTTTTGTTTTGTTCCATTTATACCCTCCGCTGGCTGCTTTGGGGGTGCTGTTGGATTCTTTTTTGAACCCTTGGTGATGAGAACACCACAGAATTATGGACTGTGGTGTGTCTCTATTTGACACCAAGAGCACAGACACAATCAGCCGTGTCTCCCTGATGAGTCCGATCCAGCGGACGAAAGGCCTAGGAGCAGGCAATACAAATAGAGCTGCCTTCAAAGGGGGTATGATGGTTCCCTCAGGCAGCTAGCCTGCACTTGTTTTCTCCCACTACTTAATTGTTCAGCATTCTGAGATATTTTCTTATAAAACAAAATTATCGATGAAGGTGCTTGCTTACTTATTTCAGAAGCATGCTTTGCAAAGAAAGAGCAGCGTCTTTTCTGTTAATGATGGGGAAAGGGAGGTGGGCAGCCGGCAGGCTAAACAGATGGACAGATGACAAAACTCATAGTCATAAACTGTCTTTCAAATGAATGTCAGTGTATTCTGTCTTCAGGAATCACTTCAAAAGGAAGTAACATCAACTAAAAATTTGTGCACTTTTAATAATCTGTACAATGAAATGAAAGAAAATGTATAGAAGTTTGGTGTGTTATTTCTGTGAAATACCTTTTTTAATGTTTTAATTAACTTACTGACCATGACTTTTATGGACATATAATCACTGACATATTGACTGTCAGTAAAAAGGACATAATCACTAATTTGCATTTATAGTGATAAACTGAGAAATTTATAACATAGATAAAATTTTTGTGATTCTGTTGAAAGTTATGAACATTTGTTAAATTTCATTTCCAAATATGGAGTTAATAATGGCAAAAAGGACCAGCTGCTGTGACAAAGTGGTTAGCGTTGCGGACTCCTGGCTGGGAGGTAGTGGGTTCAATTCCCATATCAGAGTCATGTGGGATTTTTCTGCTCTGACCGGCTTCTACCCAGAGTTGAGTTTGCTACGGGCTCTGACCAACTCTGCAGGTGTCTGTATCTCTGGGGCCTGGTTGATGCTGGGATATATTATGAAAGGAAGCATAGAGTACAGCCCTGTCATGCAGTCTCAGAATGGAATGGAAATCCGTAGCATCATCTTCATCATCCTCATTTTCATCGATCAGCATAAAAAAAGGTATCAAATTCTGTGGCCCTTAATGCCCTGCTCTCATGGTGACCTCGACTACGGTGTCCTCTCCATGTCTGTACCTTGGTTTGATTTCGTCGGGGTCACCAGTATCGGCGAGTCCATGGGGGCTGTTGTTGGATGGATGTGGTGGCTCCTCTGGAAGGAGAGCTCACTTGCGCCGGCTCCGCGACTAAGCAATTATTGTTGTCAGTAGGGGGCTTAGTAGGTGGTCTCCTGCGTATGTTGGATCAGAACAGGCACCACTGAACACCACCGAAGTGACTCAGCACAGTGCAGTGTCTCCTCCAGTGGGTTGCCTCTTGACGACTTGACCTAGACTGCTTCCTGTGGATTGCTGGTGTAGGTGCTGCGGCGGGACTGACTAGGCTGTGGCTATGGATGCTGTGTTGGAATGAGTGGCATGGACTGACCGGGCTGTGGAAGTGGATGGGGTGTCGGAATGAGCGGCGTGGACTGACCCGGCCGTGGAAGTGGACAGGGTGTCAGAATAAGCAGCATGGACTGACCAGGCCGTGGAAGTGGACGGGGTGTTGGAATGAGCGGCTTGAGTGCACTGCCAGTGAGGTGGCACAGAAGATGGGACAGCAAAAAAAGACTGTCCTGCTTCTCAATAGTACACTGAAACTCCAGAATTAAAAACAGTTCTTAAATGTAACAAAAATGGACATCTTTTCGTGCTTCAGACAATCACAGTTGTTTTGATAACTTTATGATTTTCCATACTTTTGAAAGCGATATAAGCAGAGTTCTGTCATAAATATGCAGACAAATTTCCATTATTCTGATTATCATATAATAATATCATTGATACTTTTCATTGAAGTACAACGAAATTATGCTCCCTTTTTCACTTAAATCTATGATCTACTTGCAATATTAAACAGCCATTTTGATCTAAATCATCTGGTTTCAAAGTTACAGTTCCTCAACATCATATTATCTTTTACCCACGCTTCCAAATTGCAAATATTTTGAAAAAAATTGGCTGTGCAATATTGAAAAACAAGATTTGATGTTGACAATAAGATTGTATGTGGTGGAGATTGAGATTGTATGTGGTGGAGATTGGATTCTTTTCAACATGTTATTACTCAAAGCAAACTCTTAAAGAATCGCAATATATGATGTAAAAATGACCATGGTCACCACAATGGGGTTGCATAATGGCTCAGGTCATTTGTTTAATGTTCAAATGTAATCGCAACAAAACTTGATCATAGTGAGTGAAGATCAACAATGGAAAATGTCTGCTTTGAACTGTAGCACATCCAATGCAGAGGATCATGTAAAAGCTAAACCTTCTTAAGCTCCAGGACCAAAATAAACGCCTAAGTCTCATTTCTTTTTCAAGGTGGAGGGAACTTGGTGCTGACTATATATATCTGACAAATTTTTTACATGTCAAAAGCAAACCAGACTGAGCTCAAGGAAGGACAATAATTTTGTGTCAAATAATAGATAGTCGAAACAGCAGCATTACCATTGAAGTCTATAAAGATAATTTCTTTTAATCATACCACTGTAAAGTGGAACTCCCTAAGTGACAGAACTGAGCACTCTGAGTCGGTCAACAGCTTTTAGACATTATTACTTAAAAGAGCTGACCATCCACCATCATTATGCTGGTTGTCTCCCTTCCCCAAGACTTCGCAAGTAATGCCAGTCATCTGGATGCAGCAACATAAAGATACAACTTTACAATACTGAAAAAGAGACCGAGTTTTTTTTTTCTTTTAGTCAAGCTATTGTACTTCAGTCGTTTGACAGTTAAAACACAATCTTGTGTACTGGCACTACTTTTTTTTTTCTTTTAAAGCATTTTAACCTGGCTTCACCTGGTCCATAATCTCCCTCATTTCATCCCTCCCAGGTCTCTCTAGTCTACAACTGTAAGCCACAACACTGCCAACTTGATCAGACACAGAGACAGAGGTGAAAGGAGAGAACTGCAGAGGTGGTGGTATCCCAGGACTGTTGAGAGAGAGAGAGAGGGGGGTGGGGGTGGGGGGGGGATGTATTGGCCCTTACAGTGATGACCATCTGAGGCTAGTTCACAACTGGGAATCACAATGCAGTGGAGGGAGAAGCAGGTGGTTGAGAGGCAGGGTGAGAGGGAAAGGGGGGGGGGGGGGGGCACTGAGTGGCGAGATTAGAAGCCTGCCAGCTAACCCCAGTGTCTCTCGGGAGTGTGTGATTGCAGCTGACTGGCTTGCTGCCTGTGTGCCTGAACTGAAAATAGTTGTGATTAATGTCTAATTACTATAATCTGGACAGCATTAACGCTCAGAAAGTTCATGTATGACCGTAAGCAGGTAACAAAGATCAGAAGTAATTAATTGCAAGCCAGTACATGCAACCAAATCAACAGCAACTTGTTAAGAAAAGTTCTGTATTATAAATGCCACTAATTAGGACTGCATAGATTGAATTTGTTCATAAAGAGATTTCCTCAAAAATAATTTGTGTTCACAAGTAGATTTCCTCAAAAATAATTTTTACAAATCTAGAAAAGGAATTCTAATAGCTTCATCTTCATCTGCACCAACACCCTCCAACCCATCCCTGTTTTTTTTTTTTTTAATTAATCATCTCACCCCCTGTACCCTTGACATTGTTCTCACACCACCTGTTCTGGCGGTTCCATACTGCCACATCTGTCACAGCACCAGTGCCAGCATTGTACAGGCAGAGCTCTATAATACAGGGATATCACAAATAACCCACCAGAGAACACTCGTAGCAATGGTCTTTTGAATCACTTCAGCAATGGTCTTTTGAATCACTTCATGAAAGTTGATGTTAACAGTGTAACACGTCTATAATAAACCAAACTATGGCATTGCTTAATTAACAGCTCTTGAATAAAGCTTCACTTGTAAAACAAACTGCTCAGTGTGAGTCAGATCAAACCACCCACTGACCCAGCCTAGCCATCCTGTCAGTTTTGCAGTGATTATGTTGATTAATATAGTGTGTATCACTATCAGTAGAGCCTGATGCTGCTGAGTCAATATGAATGAGGGGATTGCAACAAAGATGTTTTCGCTCAAAGTCATCTGCTGTCCAGAAAGAGGAATTAAGGTATCCAACATGACAGTCTGTTCTTTCTCCATCTGTTCTCTTTCAGCAAAAACATTCCCAACAATCCCAGGCATAAGGCAAATGCTGCAAAACTAACATTAGTCTCCCCAGGTCTAGCAACCCTAAGTTGTGATTGGAATACCTTTGATGACACACTGAACGGCAATCATGTGGTCTTCCAATTTTCTTAACATTATTTCCAGTGATTCATCAGAAGTAATGAATTGAGCAAAGTAAACAACAATAAACAGTGAAGAAATAAAGGATATCAACAAATAAATTACACAGCGAAATAATCTGTGAAGGATAATTTGCAAGTTACACATACACATGTGTACATGTATTACAAAAATGCTGGTGCAAATCTGTGTTAATATTGCGGAGTAGTTTATTTCTGTATGATAGCTTGTGAATTTGCTTGTGCAGCAAAACAATTTTGATGGGGAAGTAAATAATGCTTAAGGTCACCAGTCAAATTACAAAATCAGCACATCGATTAAAACAAAAATGAATTTAAAAAAAGAGAAGAGAGAGAGAGAGAAAGAAACAATAATGATCACAACAAAATAAGGAAATACAACACCCACATAATACACACACACAAGCACAAACGCGCGCTCACACACTCACACTTACACTAGCATCATGACAAACTTGGCAACAATATTACAAATATGAAGATGATTTTGTGTACTTATTGATATATTTTTATCCTACTTTGTATGTGTGTATATATGCTTATTGAATTAAGTACCTTTACCTTTCATATAAATTATAATGCAACTTTTTGTACAGAATAACTTGGTTATTAAAGGAAAGAAACAAGAACACCCCCCCCCTGCATTGCAAAATTCACAGGCATAACATCCAGAATTTTCTGCACACTTAGAGCTGAAATATGTACATGGTGTGAGAAAACAAATGAAATCTGCATGTTTGAGAGTGAAATTGGTCAACTCCCACTGTGTCCTAGCCTTACAAACTGGAGGATCCATGGCGAGGAGTGTTTTTTTCAAAACCAAAAAAGTGTGGTAAACCAATGCCACTTCACAACATAGTCAGCTATGCTTTAACAATTAAGAGGCGATGAGAACTGTGGAATTCACCAAAGAGGGTGGTTTAGTTCCCTTATAATTTTTCAAGATTTTTTGTTCCAGGGAATGGTGTCATATATATGTACACAATCTTCAGGCATGAACAAGTATGAGGAGAAAAAAAAAATTTTTTTTGAAAGGTTTTGAGTCCTGGAGTAATATAAAATTTTTCCTTAGAAATCCCAATCTCATCATTTTTTAAATATCAATGCTCAAAGAAACAAAAAATAGGTGTTAGTAATCACTTGAGTTAATGTTCGGTTGATCAACAACACATATCTACATTTTCTACCATGTTTTTTGTCGTCGCCATCATGTGGCAAACCAATCAAATGCTAGTCATACTGTATGCATAGTACCGCTTGGTAGTCTAGGTTAGCACACTTTCTTTTTTTTTTTGTCTTACAAAAGGCAAAACAAGCAAACAAACAAGTATCAAAATAAAACAAAAACTTGCAGAGAAAACCCCATAAACACTGTGCATGGCAGTCACTCTTTGCAAGGAAGTGAACATATTCACCTGGACAGTTAAAACTACTAATCATGCAGTAATCGCTGGACCTCAGCTACATCCACACTCAGGAATAACGGGCTTTTCAAGAAATGGAAAGTTTAGACTTTGCAGTTAATACTTGCTATAGCCACCTCACTGCTTCACCATTCATTGCAGCACATGGCAAGTCTACTTGGACACAATGCAATTTGAATCTGTTTGCCAACATTCAGCTGAAAAAAAAAAAAAATGAATGTTAGGAATTACTCGAGTCGATAGATATCAGGTTTGAAAACTTTGTTATCCACAATGTTTTGTAGCTATTCGAAAAGAAAAGAAAAACAAAAAACAACAAAAAACAAGTCAGGTGTCCTGAGAAAATGTGCTGTGACTGTAGTGTTCTCTGTGTACAGAGACGGAGAGAGGGATCATGTAGTGAGGTGAGTTAGTGGCAAGTGGGAAAACATGTGAACAGACGATCTTGTGCGGACATATAAAACTTTCTTCACATGGCGAGATAAAAAAAAACAAACCTGTTAACATTTACGCAAAGTTTAGAAAGAGAGGGTGTTAGTTACCGCCAATGACATTGACAAACAAAGCACATGACAAGACACGATGCATTTCAACCACTTGGGTCTTCTTCAGGCGAAAAAATAAATCACATTTAACATTTAAGACAGTACAAACAAAGAACGAAAATGACTCATCTGTTGTTAGTCCATGTGGTGGGGAGAATTTGCTTCGTTCTCCGCCGTCAGTCACTCCATTTTGAAAATTTACGCAAAGGTTTTTTTTTTTAAACTACTCCCCTGCATTGGGATCTTTTTTCTTGTGCTGTATGCTGTGGATATATACTTAGCAAAGCTAAATTACGGAGCAACAATAACTTACTGTAGGCATACAGAAACTTTTTTTTCATACAGAATAAATTTTGAACAATTTTTTCAGTTCATGAGTGTATAAATATACTCACACACTTCTTTTGGAAAAGACAGTGTCTCCTTGTTTGTTGTGGCTGCACAGTTACCCAATGCTGCAGTTACCCAGTGCTTCTATCTGGAAAAACATCTTACTGTACATTGCACAGTGACCTGTAGTTGTCTTCAACTGAGTTCAAGGGAAGGACCTTTCCATTTATAGATCATGCGCATGTATCTATGCAAGCACCCTTAATAAGTATTATTTGCTCAGGCTTCTAACTTTTCTGTTTGTTTTCATTTGCTGACGTAAGTGAATTGATTAGTAATGTATAGCAATTTGGTAATCAAAGTTGCAATTGAAAAGTGAAACAGATTAAGATACAGTTTTTGAAGAAATATGTTCAGGTCATGAAACATGCCACTTATGTCTGCACTCTCAGTACACAGCAAGCGACAGCCTCGCCTGTGCCTCAGTTGACACATGCATGCATCCAGGTTGTACACACACACATAGTCTATACTCTCTCCCCCACTGCATCTCCTCACCCCTACACAGGTGCGTGAATGGCACACAGATGCAACTTTCAAACATGAGCCATAACATCCACCGCACTGTCTGTCGGTTGTGTGAGATTTTGTGTAGGAATAATAGGTAATTAAAACTGGCAGCTTGATTTTTGTCAGTACTCATTTCATTTCAAACAGTACTTTCTTGCTCTGTTATTATTGTGTTTACACTTACACATCATGGTGAATTTATCACATGATTAATGCATGAAGCTGTTTGCAAAGTCAGACTTGTTTCATATCACTAAATAGCACTCTGCTGCACCTGAACTGTGATTGTCTGTGGTGCATTGTGAATTTGTGTATTATCATGTTCATTGAACTAAAAAATCAAATTACTTAATTTGTAATCTTCCTTTTTCTCCTTTCTCTCGCGCTCTTTAATTCATCAGTGATCATACTCATGGAGGCTTGACAATGTAGATCTATAGATGCATCTTTCCCAGTCCCATTGCTTCAGATCCATTCCAGAGGAAGGCGTGTTCATATCATACCCTTTTCTTAACTTGTGGGTGATCATACCTCCAGCAAGATTTTCTGGGAGGAACAGAATTTACCCCACCCCTTCTTCCTCCTCCCCTCCCTCCCCTCTCTCACATCAAAAGTTTCCCCTTCTTGGCCACCATGAACTTTCAGATTCGGACGAATCTGACTTTTGACTTTTGTGAGTAGTTTGAAGCTTTAAAAGGGAGCGCCTTCTCATGGTACTGGACACAGTCATTCCGAGCAAAGGAGCTGAGGTCAGAATGTTTTCACTGAATGAATGTGAATTCCTTAATGACTTACTGATGAACAGTGTTGTGGCTTGTGGCAAGATACAGTTCAACATTCATGTCTTGCAAGTCTCAAAAGGTGATGAAATTTTGTTCAAACTGCTTTCTTCCACAACCAGTTTGCACAGTACATCAGACCACTGAGAAATTATGACTGAACTCTCATCCTCTTCATTATTTTTGTGCACTTGATTTTTAGATTTAAAGGGTACAATGGTAATGTCTCTCTCTCTCTCTCTCTCTCTCTCTCACACACACACACACACACGCCCACACGCGCGCGCGCACACACACACACCTTATTTCATTGTGATCTTAAACAGTTTCCAAGTTTTCATTTGCACAGCTCTCATACAAAGTCGTCTCTAGAGTACCATAAGATTATAATAAATATGACCAGTCTTGCATGATATGGTGGTGTAGGTTGGATAGTGAAACTAAAAATAAAGTGCCAGTAAACTGTAAATAAATATAACCATTGCAGTTTGACTGTTTACCCTAACACTTCATAGTACTTACTTAACATACTAGGAGTAGGACTACATGATAGGACTGTTCAGTATTTCCTTTCATGCTACATTTGATGTTAACCATGTCTGAAAGTGAGACATTGGGGGAAAGAATTAAGTGGATCATTTACGAGTCAATAGTTATTTGTATAGAAAGTAAGATTTGAAATTTCATAACCAAGTGTAATTCAGTCATACATTGTATACACTGATGACAGTGCTATTTTGAGTACATTCTTTCAACTGAAGTAGAATGTGTATAACAACAACAACAACAAAATCAAAATTCATGTTTTTTCATAGCCTAGTTGACTGCAAGTGGCCATGTTAAAGCTATATATTTTAATAATGAATTCTATTATGACATGATTCAGACCCTGTAACTGGATTGTGGAGTGAGTATCTGAGAATGGCTAGTCTTAGGAAACAAAAGTTAGAATGGATCATTCACATGTTAGCATTTATACATACTGAGAGTTGGAATACTTACTTGACACTTTATTGATGATTGAGGCCATTGTAAAAACCCACTTCATTGTTCCATGGTGACAAACTTGCACATGCTTGACAAACTTTAGCATGCACGGCAGTCTAATTCAATAATTGTGGCAATGAGTGCTGTGTTGTATACAATGATCAACGATAGTGTTATACCATGACTTTGCTGCGCAACTTACGTCTGTTATTGTACACTGTTAGCAATGTTTTTGAATGTACTTTTAACCACAGTTGTGTGCGTGCGCGCGCGCGCGCGCGCGCGCGCGTGTGTGTGTGTGGTGTGAGAGAGAGAGAGATAGAGAGAGAGAGAATTACCGTTGTGACAAGAGTTAAGACGTAACTGGACTGTGGAGTTAGTATCCAGGCATGATGTAAGGAAGAAAATCTTTAGAAAAAATATAAACCTCCTGCAGCACTTAAAGATTAGTTTTGCTTGAATTGTATTACGTGTGTTTCTTTATTCCTTTTTTTTTTTTTTTTAAGAGGTGGGCGGGGGTCACGACCGACGTGACCTGAGATTGATCAAGTCCTAACCGTTGATGTTTTAAATTAAGTAGTCTATTACACTACTGTAACATGGTTGTGATTTCATGACATGGCAGACTGTACAAGGCCTCCCGTTAACTAAGTGAAAGACAATTATTAGTGAAAAGAGAGAAAAATGAGAAGGATAGCGATTCATGGATGGAGTCGAACAATCAAGTTGTTGTCCGAGCTCAACCTGAAGGCAGGGTCTTTGCGGTCACAATGGGTGTGTACAATTTGTGTCGAAAGCGTGTAAGAAACAATGCAGCAGCACCATCTGGTGGTAAATCACTGCAGAACCCGGATGGTTCGGAAAATTACACACTAGTAATTTTATTGCCGTTATCTTAAAATATTTTACGTGAAATACATCTGCTTAAGTAGGAAAAGCATAGTGTTTCAAGTGATCTTTGAATTAAACGAACGGAAGATGCCAGTTTAGGTAAAATACACTCACAAATGCACAAATACTGCAGGTACGTCCGCACGCTATGCACAGAAGGTCAGTACACCAACGCGCATGCCAAAGGCGCAATTCACTTACCACGTGACCTTCAGCCAATAAGGAATCGGCATGTTCAGGACAAGTTGTTGTTTCGCAGGAGAGTAATGCTAGCAATCACAGGGATTGTTGAGAAAAATAATCATTGAAAACGTTCGATCACATGTCATGAAAACTTGACATTGGTCTGTTACATCATTGGAATATTTGGAGAAAGAAATCTGACCATGGTAAGTACATAATCTTTATAGTAGAATGTTTGGTCTCCCGGGGATGTTTTCTGCCGTCCCACACACACACACACAGCCATAGCTAGGGGATTGACTCAACGTGTAACATAGCTTTTTTCTTAGTAATTTGTCACAATCGCGTTCTGCGTGATGTACTCATGTTCAGTTTGAAATATAACGTTTGGTAAGCTTAGAAACATGTTGCTGTGTGCCTATTTTGTGTTCATGAAGGTTGTCCAAGATGTTCAGACAGCCGGCTAAACGATCAAAATTGCTGTGACTAGACGCCATGGATGGCATATCGCAGCTGATCTTAACAAGGCGCGCAAAACCTTCAGGGCTGTGGAAATGGAAAGGATAGTTCGATTTTTGAATGAGTAGCTACAATCGGTCATATTCATTTTTCTTTAATTTGGAGCGTTAAGTCACGGGAAAACCTTACCGGTACCCCACCCCCACAGTCGGTGACAAGGTAATTGGAATTGGAAGATGTTGACCCTGCTTGATTTAACAGAATCATCTGTTGGCTCAGAAGTGTTTCATGTTGTCACTACCATCCTGGCGCTTACTTCATGCTTTGTCTCATGTATTATGTTGTAAGAAGAAAATGTGAAATGGTTGTTGCTATATAGTTTTAGTTTAAAATTGTATTTAAGAAAAGCAAAATCAGCATTAACTGTAGATGTTCTATCAAAGAATGCAGTACTGTTAAAATGCAGTTTAAAACTAAGCCACACATCACATTCCATATAACATTAGTTTAGAACTGTGAAGTGGGAAAATGTTTACACTCCAAGGTGTGCACACCACACATTCTCTCTTCCTCCCTCCCTCTCTCTCTTTCTTTCTGTCTCTCTGTCACTGTCTCTCACTGTGTCACTCTCTGTCTGTCTGTCTCTGTCTGTCTGTCTGTCTGTCTCTCTCTCTCTCTCTCTCTCTCTCTCTCTCTCTCTCTCTCTCTCCTGTCCACTTCCTTCTCCATCCCCACCTGTCTCTGTCTTGGTGTCTTCCACTTCCCACCCCTGTGTCTATTTCTCTCTGTTTCAGAGGAATAAATGGAGAAATTATAGTTAAAGATTCATCTAGATTCTCTTTCTCTCTCTGTCTCTCACACACATTTACACACGCAGGCGCGCGCATGTACACACATATAGATGGATGCAAGCGCAAGAACACACACACACACACACACACACACACACACACACACACACACACACACACACACACCACTTAAGCAGACACCAAGATACATACATACAGACATGTGAAAACTGAAATGTGTATGCGCATACACACAGTGACACACACACATACATGGTATATATATATATACACACAGACACACACACACAATTCACACACAACACACACACACACACACACACACACACACACACACACACACCCCACACATATACACCACTTAAGCAGACATCAAGATACATGGGCATGTGAAAACTGAAATGTGTATGCGCATACACACAGTGACACACACACACACATACATAGTATACACACACAGACACACTACACACATTCACACACACACACACACACACACACACACACACACACACACACACACACACATTCTTACTCAGTTACACACACACATTCTTACTCAGTTACAGTCTCACCACTTAAACTGATACTGAAACGCAGTCATGTAAGAAATGTACACACAGCCTTACACACAAACACACACACAGACACACCGATATATGCACATACACTCCCACTCGTGTGCATACACATAGGCATGTGTGTGCGCACGCATGCATGCGCACGCACATACAGATGCGCATGCACGCACTCACGCGCGCGCGCACACACACACACACACACACACACACACACACACACACACACACACACACACACACACACTTTGTAATTGAAAATAATCTGCCCAGTACTATGCCTGATTGACTGAATCTTTCATAATTTAATGTTGATCATCCTTCATCAAATTTATGATGTGTTCAGCTCTAATAATGAAAAATTGTGACTGAAATGGGAAATGGATTATGTCATGTTAAGCAAATCGCTTTTTTTTCTTCATGCAGTTGTTTTTCAGTGAAAATGTGAGCATCTTTGAAAAAACCACACATGCCATCTTTGACATCCATTGTATGTTTTCATTTTAATGGATTTAATGACTAAAACTTTCATTAATTGGTTTGAGAAACAGTGTGCAGTTTTGCTGAGTGCAAGCATCGTCACTGAAGTCAGACAAAATGGATTTGAAAAAAGGAACCAAGTGCGAAATGTCTCTCTCTATCAACTTACTGCTGGTGTCAATTTTTTGTAAATCATTGGATGTAGGAGCAGACATAGAGCAAAAAATCTTTGGCTTAGAGGATAAGTTCTTTTACAGTAGACTCTGAAGACATTCTCATTATCATAGCAAGATTTCTCCAAGAAAATGTAACTTTTTATTTAATGACTGTGAAAATGGAAAATGGGCAAAGAAAATGAAGAAAAATCTTGACACTTGACAGGGATTGAGGGAGTTTCCAGTTTGGTGTTCTGATGACAGACTGAGATATCATAGTACTTGTACTCAGAGAGACTCAGAGAGAGTGAGTGATACAGGTGGGGGGAAGTAGCAGGGTCAGGTGTCAAGCATTGTGTCTGAATAGTGTGATGATGTGCCAAAGTCCGGAACTGGGATTGAAAGTCAATGACAACCAAATCTAGATAGGCACTCATTGATAAGGATGTCGGAAATGCAATGATACAAACAGGTCTTATGCTGCATTCCACTGAATCGGTAAGATTGTTATAGAACATCATGAGCGAGTCTTCAATTTTGTAGCAAAAGGAAAGCAAATCCATCAAAATGTACATGGCTATTTCATACGCTAAATGTTTTCCAGTTTCTCAACTTACTCTGTTGTACTTCACATTTGGCCAAGGTCATGGTCAATTGTTTGTTCCAAGGAAATATTCTGTGTCACTGCTGATATTATTGTGGAAGTTGAACTCACAGAAATCATATCTTGATCAGCCATAAATTGACATCATTGACTAGTCCATGAACTGATTGCCTTTCACTACTGCGACATACAGAGCTTTACAGTGTCTTATGTGTTAAGTTTGTCTGGGTTTGTGATCATCGGTGATGATCTGAACGTACTAGATAAGTTTAGAACAACATCTGGATTTGATGAAGCGTTTGTTGTTGCTCACTCGTGTCTCCGAGTTCTGGCGTCCTAGTTACGTCAAGGGAGATAATACTAATTGATTGTGCACCGGAAGATATTGTTAGTCCACTGTACGAATGTTCAGTAATCATAACATCTCCCTTTTTTTTATGTTTTTATTCTGTTAATCCGGTTCTCATTTATTCAGACTCTCTTCTGTAAAACACTGTCATGATGAAGTTTAGAATTTAACAGTCCATTCTATTTGGAACTCGCACAGTGCGGCCACTCCTGGTTCTGTATGGTGCAGGTCCAGTGTTGTCAGAATGGACAGGTGTTGGTTCAAGTACTTGGTCTGGCGTGTCGGAGTTTGGAATCCTGGCACTATCTGTGGTTCCACTTTGGTCTTGTGCTGCATGTCTCAGGAAACGACGATTGCGCCGTAGACTGCACCATCATCAGTCTGCGCTGTGTATGAACGGGGTTCAGCACACTGGTTGGTGATGACAGCAGGTTTCCAACTGTCTCCTCAGGACAGTTGCACATGGATGCGATCACCAGACTGCATTGGTGGCAGGGGGTGTGCAGTCCTGTCATAGTACCGCTTTTTGATTGGACTGGAGTTGAGCACGTTTGTCCCTGAAAGCGGCTGTGCTCTATTGCCTTTGGAATTAAATGCCTGTTGGTGGTAGGAAGGATGGAACGAAGTTGACATCCCATTAGAAGTTGGGCTGGTGATGCCAAATTGTCCACAGGCGTGCTGCGGTATTCCAGTATGTTGAGCAGGGGACTTTGGTTCTCTCGCTTGGCCTTGTCGAGTATTGTTTTGACAGTTTGGACTGTTTTTTCTGCGAGACCGTTTGATTGAGGATATCCTGGGCTCGAAGTGATGTGATGAAAGTCCCATGTTGAGGTGAAGTTTTTGAAGTCTTTGGATATAAATTGAGGACCATTGTCACTCATGACTGTTTCAGGAATCCCATGCCGAGCGAAGTGAACAGAGAGTTTTCTGATGACCATAGCAGATGAGGTGTTGGGTAATCCATCAATCTCAAAGAATCGGCTGTAGTAGTCAACAGAAACCATACATGTATGATTTGTTGTTCCATGTGAATAGGTCCACTCCTATCTTTTCCCATGGGCGTGAAGGAATAGGATGAGGAAGAAGGGTTCCTTGGGAATTGACCGTGCACTTGGGGTACAGATGTGGCACTTGGCAATGTGTTTTTCAATGTCAGTTGCCATACCTGGCCAAAACAAGATGTTTCTTGCTCGTTGTTTGGTTTTTTCAACTTCAAGATGACTTTTGTGAATTTTTTGGATCATTTCTTCCCGGAGAACTGTTGGGATCAGGATCTTCTCCCCTTTTAGGAGAATGTCATCAATGCTTGTCAGTTCATCCCTGAAACTCCAAAATTCGAGGATGTTTTTGTTGCAGTCTTGCCGTCGGTCTGGCCAGCCATCATGGATGGTTGATTGCAATATCTGTAGTTGTTTGTCCTCTCTGGTGGCCTTCCGGATTTCTTGCATTTTGTTGTCACTGATGGGCATATTGTTGAGAACACTGTGGACTTGAAATTCAGGATCATCTGGGATGTCTCTTGGTTCAGCTGGTAGAAATTTTCGAGACAGTGCGTCAGCCACTGGGATGAGTTTTCCAGGAACATGGACTATGTTCAAGTCATATTTCTGTAGTTGTAAGAACATCCGTTGGAGGCGTGTTGGAGTGTTTTCAAGAGATTTTTTTGCAATGGACTCCAAAGGTTTGTGGTCTGATTCCACTGTGATCTTCTGACCATAGATATATTGATGAAACCGTTTGCATCCAAAGACGATTGCCAGAAGCTCTTTTTCGATCTGTGCGTAGTTCTGTTCAGTTTGAGTGAGAGACTTGGATGCGAAAGCGACTGGTTTTCCTTCTTGAAATATGGCTGCACCAAGTCCGAACTTGCTGGCGTCAACTTGCAGTGTTGCTGGTTTGGAAGGGTCAAAATATGCAAGAACAGGCTGGCTTAGGATGGCAGACTTTGCTTTTTTTCAGTGCTTCTTGCTGGGGCTTGTCCCAAAGGAATTCTGCATCATCCCTGAGTAGGTCACGCATTGGTTTAGTGATGTCTGACAGCTGTGGGGCAAACTTGGCGAGGTAGTTGATCATGCCGAGTGTGGTTTGAAGTTCCTTTTTGTTGTTTGGATGAGGCATGTCCTGTACTGCCTTCACTTTGGAGGGATCTGGTTTCAGACCTTCGGCTGAAATTACATGTCCAAAATACTCAACTTCAGTCACTCCAACTTCCAGTTTCTCTGGGTTTAGTTTGAGGTTTTGCTCTTCTGCTCGAATCAGTGCTGCTTTCAGGTTCATGTTGTGTTCTTCTGCAGTTGTTTCACTGATGATGACATCATCGATAAGAGGTGTGACTCCTGGTAGGCCTTCGAAAACTTCATCCATTTTTCTTTGGAATTCGTCTTGGGCAGATACGATGCCGAAGGGTAAGCGTTTGAATCGATATCTGCCAAAAGGTGTGTTGAAGGTAGTAAGGTATGAAGAATTTTCATCCAGTTTGAGTTGCCAGTATCCTGACTGGGCATCCAGTTTTGAGAAGTATTTTGCGCCCGTTAGTTTTGCAAGGGCATCATCCAGTGTTGGCAGAGGGTAGTGTGGTCTTTTGATGGCTTTGTTTAGGTCTCTTGGGTCTAAACATACACGCAGTTTTCCAATTTTTTTTTCAGTGATCACAAGTGAGTTTACCCAATCAGTAGGTTCTGTCACTTTGGTTATCACACTTTTTTTTCCATGTTTGCAAGTTCTGTTTTGAGACTTTCTTTTATTGCATGCGGAACCCGGCGGGGTGCATGGACGACTGGTATGGCGTCTTCTTTCATGTGAATATGGAGTTCACCATCAAGGATCCTAGTCCAGTGAAGGCTTCACTGTGTTCTTTGAGTACTTCTTCTTTTGTCGTTGGACTGGATTCAACAGACATGGTGATTTGGATGAGCTGTAGTTGTAATGATGCCAGAAGTCCGAGGATTGGTTGGGAAGAAGTATCAGCAATGTAGAATGATCCTTGGAGAGTGTTGCCTTTGTAACTTGCTTGAAGGGTTACTTTGCCAGAGATGTTCAAAGGCTGACCTGTGTAGCTGATGAGTTTTTCTTTGCATGGAGTAATTTCTGGTCTGCATGACAGATTCTTGAAAGTTTCAGTTGGGATCACATTGACTTGTGCTCCAGTGTCGATTTTGAAACGAATCGTATCACTTTTTCCAATTTGTATGTCAGCACTCACAGTGTTAGGAGTTTCATTTTTGTTGGATATAGTGTTTACATAGAAATTGCTGTCATCTTCTTGTTCCTCTTCAATTGAGTGTGCATTTCTTCCTTTCTTCTGTGTTTCATGCCGACTTTTTGCTAGGCATACTTTAGCTCGATGATTTTGTTTATGGCAGTAGTTGCAGGTGGAACCAAAAGCTGGGCAGTCTTGTCTCCAGTGTTTACCTCCACAGTTTTTGCATGAGGTGATGTATGGAGATCTTTGAGGTTGGTGTTGTCCGAAACCATCTCTAGTACTTGTACTAGACGGCTTTCTGATTGCGTCTACTGGCTGTGGGTTTGATGCTGCTAACATTGATTTCAACCGCTCTTGTGTAGTTTCATGTGCAATGCCAATGTCTATAGCACTGATCATTATAAGCTTGTCACCTTCTGTTAAGAGTTTTTCACGAATTTCTTGTGAGCGGATGCCTGCAACAATGTGGTCACGCACCGTTTCGTCCTTTAGTTCTGGGGAATAACCACAGTTTTGTACGAGGTTGCGCAAATCAGTGACAAATTCAGCAAAAGTTTCATTTTCTTTCTGTATTCTTTCGTGAAAGATGTATCTTGCAAATACTTTGTGTGTTTTTGGCTCTGTGTGTTCTTTGAGTTTTTGAATGATTGTGTTGACATCCTTTGCTTCGTCTTGAGAAAGACCCCATGAATTAAAAATGTCTCTGCCTTTTTGGCCGATCCAGATGAGAAGATAGGCTGCTCTTGCTTCTGCTGTCGTTTGCTTGAGTGGGCCTTGAAACATCAAACTTGTATGTTGTTGAAAGTTCTGCCATTCTTCTGCTGTCGTTTGCTTGAGTGGGCCTTGAAACATCAAACTTGTATGTTGTTGAAAGTTCTGCCATTTTGCTTGAGTGGCCTTGAAACATCAAACTTGTATGTTGTTGAAAGTTCTGCCATTCTTCTTTAAATTTTTGGCATCCCAGTTCATTACTGGGTTATTTTGTGATGTGGCCATACTGTCAAACCTTATTAAATGGCTAGTGGGTTGTTGCTGTTTAGAACCTCTTTGGTTTTCATCTGAACGATTGTTTGATATATACACATATATTTTTTCCTTTCCTTTTTTTTTTTTATAAAAATAAAAAAAAAACCACGAGAGAGTGTCTATAAATCCAGCACAAGAGGAATAAACACTTTATATTGGCGGTGTTGTCGTTAACCGTTAGCTGCAGACATCGATGATCTACGTCACGCAGTTGACTAGATCCTAACGAAGTTTGCTGTTCAACTTGAGTCAATAGAAGGTTAATTCAGTAGTGTTACCGACCATGGGCTTGGCTTCTTCGTCGTTCTGACACCATGTTAAGTTTGTCTGGGTTTGTGATCATCAGTGATGATCTGAACGTACTAGATCAGTTTAGAACATTATGTTCTGTCATTGAGAGCAAATAGCATTTTTTGGCAAGAATTTTTCTGAAGGATGTTGAAAGGAGGAAGGTAGGGAGAGTATTCAGTTGAAGATTTGCTGCTAGGGGTTTTGAAAGAGTGAATTTGTTTCTTGTCTCCTGTCTTTGGACAGCATTGTCTGCGGGGCAGGAGTTGTCTTTGAGAATTTGAGAAGAGATTGAGATTCTATTCAGGCTTCTGCTGTTTGACTGAGTTTGACTGCCTGGGCAAGAGAAAGATATTGAGTTAAATAGCAGATCTTCTGACAGTGTACCCACTACAACGCAGTCTCAGTTCATGTGTTCTTCCTGTGCACAGCAGTAACGGTCTGAAGCAATTTTGTATAAATTCTAATATTTCTATAGTTGCGACATTGTTGATGGGTTCACCAGGCTCAGAGGTTGTTGTTTCTCTTGTTTGAATCTTGTTCTCTCAACAGTAATTTTTTTTCTGGCATGAAAGTGCTTGTTCAGCTTCTCTTTTATTTCTAAGTTGTAAATTTCTTTTGATTCATCAATTTGCAGAACTGCTACAAATCATCCACTTGCTCACTCCTGGTGTTTAGAACTTTAGAAGGTTTTGCATGGATCTTGTCTGTCCTTTTGATGTAGCCAGGTTAAATGGTAATTGGTATGGTAGTAAGTTGAAATTTTGAGACCATAACTTCCAGTAAGTAGCAATCCAATCAAATGGTTTGGGAGAAGAACATCATTTTTGCTGATTGGTTTCCTTGACTGCACTTGACTGCCTTACATCTGGGTTTATTTTTTGCTGTCACCATGTACTTTTTGAAAATATTTACTGTTTTACCAGTCAAATACACTGCGCTGGAGTGAAAAGGCTCAAAGATGTGGTGTTTGCTTTGGGTGCTTTTTATATGCCCCCCTTTGTCTGCATCATATCTTTTGGTGTTCAGCTTCAAGAAATATAAAACTGTTCTCTATGTAGAGTGCCAGTCACTGAGGTTAACAAAAAGACAGACTCCTTAACTAGAACATTGCCATTGTATTGGGTGACATATCTTTAAAAGAAATGACATTGAAGTATTTGTTGCTCCTATTTTCAGTTGGTATTTCACCTTGAAATAAGGTAGCTTGACATAATCCCTTAAGTTTAAAGCAACCTGTCTTAAAAGAAGGGAAAAAAAAAAACAAGCTGTCCATCCAACTTTGTCATCAGCCATGTCACAGGAAACAGGTGGTGGTGTTGTTGTGGGTGTTTTTGTTTGTTTGCTTTGTTGACAGTGTAACTTGTGTCTTTGAACAAATCATCTGTCATTGTTTCTGCCTTTCATATGAACTTTCTTTTCACTCATTTAAATAAATTACCTGTGATTTAAATGAAAAACTGAACTGGTTTGAATTAGTTAAAGGCAGGAGAAGATAAGTGTTTCCAAATGGAGAAAAGTTAGGAGGGTTGGTGTTTTTCTTCACTAATTATTCCAGCTGTGTTTCTTGTTCACTATTTATTTCTGCAGAATTTGAAGTAGCCAAAAAAGTTAAATGTCTTTGACAATATAATGTTGCTAACGTGTAGTAAGAATTACTTCAGACTCTGCTGATCCAGGAGAATCTGTGTGATTCTTTTATTTGATTTTTAAAAGTGTCAAAACTAACAAACATTCTCCGCCCTCCTTTTTTTTTTGAGGGAAGTTTGATTTCAGTATTTGTAATTTTGACATTCTAAACACACTAGAGTGGTCCGGAGCTTGTAGCAGACAAAAGTGCCGTCTTCTATACTCAGCTCTTCTTCATTGGACATCCCCAATTCCCCAGGAGGTTGGATACCCATTCTGGGTCTCTCAGTGTTCAACAGGATTCTCGACAGAGCCAAGTTCATGATGGAAGTCATCAGAATCCCAGATCAGAGAGTCTACCGACCAACCAAGGAAAAGGGCATCTTGGATTGATTTTGAGGATGTTGACAACCGATGTCCTCGTTTTCCTGGTGCATCCCAGTTTGGTCTGACCCTACCAGTAACACCTTTTTTGTTCACCATGGTAGAGAGGGAAATACCAGATAGAATTACAGCAACTTTTTTCAGACTTGCCTCGACACATCTCATTAGTTGGAAGTCGCCGTCTGGCACTTAATTAATGACTTATCGAATCCTTTCATGAAATACTCATCTCAGGGACTTAAGCAAGAAAAGGGCTGATCGTTCGAAGGGCACCTCTTTCATTACAGCTGACTCGGCTAACTCCACCATTGTTCTTGCCCTACAGACCATTAGGCAAGTACTCTCCTCCTCTAGCTTTAAATTCTGCAGGAGTTTGACATGTTAAATGTCACACCAAAATGGGGAGTTTACAATATCATACTACCAGTTTGGCTAAGTATTTACCATGTCATTGTCGAACTCATAATCCTGCCCCTCTTTTCCCATTAACGTTGCCATGGTCTGCATGACATTCATGTATTGTTGACCATCGACAGGAAAGAAGCAGAACCAACTCTATGTTTTAGCTAGAATAAGTAGAAGCATAAGATAAGATACTGTAGAATTAGTGGTGGATTGTTTACTGCTTAGGCCACAAACATTTGTCCTAGAAGAGCTAACAATCTGGCTCAGGCTTTCTGTTTTAGACATAGTAACCCACACACTCTAGGGGTGTAATACAAACTCCTTATTTTATTATTGTGACTTCAAAAAAAAGGAAGAAAAAAGTCAAAGGGTAGGCCACAAAATGATTCATATTTCTGACATATAGTACACTGATCCACAGAGAAGAATTCAGGTAACTCAGCTTTTGTGGCATTGCATGATCATCTTGGTCTTTCAGAGTATTTTGAAATCCTTTATTATAGAATTGACTTATCCATTTTATACTGTTTATCATTTCTCATAGAGTATTTTTAACTTTGTGGAGACGACAGTTAAAATGTGTTTTTTATTTCATTTTACAGGCAGCGTACACACCAGCATTCTTGCCTATAGGGACAGAAGTGAGCGCAAAATACCGGGGCGCATTTTGTGAGGCGAAAGTGAAGAAGACTGTGAAGCTTGTTAAACTTCGGGTAAGTATTTGTCATGTCTTGTTTTTGTGCATTGAAATGTTTGCCTTGAAAGTATTAGAAATGTACTTATTATGTAGTCTATTGCTCTGAACAAGAGTTACACAGTTATGAGATATTTGATTCCTAATTTTCTGACTTACTGTTGGAGAAATAGTGTTAAGTCTTGTCAGAAAATGAAGTAAGATCCAATGAAGGAAAGTTTTTGCCTGAAATGTGTGATTTTGTGACTTATCTTGCATGTAAAAACCCTATGTTTTGACTGCAGATGGCTTGGGAATGGGATGATACTTTAGTTGACTGTGTAAGCTGTCAAGAACAAATCTTTCAGATGAAAGTATCTTGAAAATACTACAGTCCATTTACTTAGTTTGTAGCTGAAATGGACTTCTGTACCACAAGCTATGCACAATCCTTGTTGTTAGCCATCATCATTTTAAGGAAAGGAAAATGTATCAGAATTAAGTAACAGAGATTTATATGGCCATAGGTGTTACACTCTTGATGATAATGATCTGGTTTCTTTTTCCATCCATGGATCTGTTTTGTAATGAGTTTGTAAATCTTAAGTCTGAACAGTTTTATGGGCTGTGTCTGAAGAGAAAGAGGAATACTGATGATACTGATGGTCCTCACTCCTGAACAGAGGCATTGATGGCACGTTTGCCACTCTGTCATCGGGCAGATACTCATTTATGGGCTTATCAAGTTAGTAAGATTACTAAGAATGTATCACTCAGCTCAACAAAGGACCTTTTCTGTTTTCAAGAACATTTTAAATAAACAAAGCAAAACGTTGTGGAAATGGATGAAACTGGAGAGTGAAAGATTGTACACAAAAATACTTCTTTTGAAAATCTTTAAATCAGATTTTTAAAGTTTCACCAGCTTGGACTGTGGGCTGTAAACAAACTATCTGGACATTTGGAAGTTTAAAAAGTTGTTACTGAAACGTTTGTAAGGAGTTGTGTGTATTAAGTTGGATGGAGAAAGATAAACTCAAATAGTAAGCCTTTTACTTCCAAGGTAGGAGAAATGTTAATTAATAACCAGCTTCAGTGTCTCTCAAATTACACAAAACTTTAGGTGCATTTGATAGTTCATGATGTATGATGCATTTGTTCTGTACATTAAAACATGTGGACATATCATTATGTTTGTGCATTTCACATTATTTTTCATTGAAGTACGTACTCCAGATAGTGTACACTTTTGTGCATAGTTCTGCAATGTTGACAGTTCACAGGGCGTTAAGTTCGCTGTAAGACGTGAGTTATAAAAGTAGATTTTTGATGTAAGGAAAAAAAAATTGTCCTCTTTAGGATTTTGACGCACCTGAAAAAGTCTTGGCATAAGTGACCTTGGATTCCATGTGCATAGCATTTTTGAATTTTGTTTGTGTTTGTTAAAATAACCAGATACATGGTGTTTACAAATATCATTGTCAGTGGTAACTCGAACAGTCACAAGTTTTTTTTTTGTTTGTTTTCTCCAATCTGTAACTTACACAATGCAGGACAGTGAAAAGATGTCAAGTCGCAGCTGATTTGCAGCATTTGAAATCATGTTTTCATGATGTTCCTTTACTGGAATCAAAATGCCAAATTTGATTTGGCTTGTGCATCATTTTTTTAAATTCTTTTGTATGTAATGTAAGTTCCTGTCACCACTTGTGATTCACTGTGGGCTCAGTTGTCTTTCAGGGGGAAGTTTATTATTTTTCAATCATTACTGTACTTAATTTTCTTGTAAATTTTGGAGAGAATGTGAACATTTAGACAGATCAGAAGCAGATTGTAAACAAGCATGTTGCACTCTGAGAACAGGTAGATCAGTAACAGATTGTAAACAAGTGTGTTGTAACTTGTATTGTGTTCTTACCATTGTAGATATAACTCATGTTTGACAGTGAATATTACTGTCACAGTCCTGTTAACCAGTTTGATTTTTACTGTATTTCTATACACTGGTTAAGCAAAAATATGACATTTTCTTGTGAAAGAGCATACCAACAGGGCTATTTATGCCTTAGATTGTGCTTATGTTTTGATGACGTTTTGCTTGATATCAATTACTGAATTAGCAGAAAAATTTTTTTCAAGATGGAAAAGTCAATCTACAAAGTAAGGAAACCATACTTGCTGATCAATTGCTTCATGTGTCCAAAAGCCATTTCCCAGTGTCATAGACATCCATAAGGGACAAAACGAAAATAAGATCTCTCTGCGAGATTTGACATGAAGTATGACATTTTGCCAGTGCTCAGAGTAAAGTTTACGCATTTGAGTAATAGGGCATGTTACACAGAAACGAGGATACAGAAGCCATCATAATCAAGCTAGCTGCAGGGATTTACAGAAAGCACTATTCTTTGCACCAAGGAACAATTTGAACATTATATATTTTGAAAAAGAAAAAAGAACTATAGAGATGTATTTTTAGGGCAAAATTGTCGAATTGTAAATTTAGAGCAAAATTGTCTTTGTCAAGAGGACAAACATACAAGTCTTCATGTTACTGTTGTTTCTGACATTTCTTTTTTTTGTTTGTTTGTCCAGGGCTGCCTGTAATCTTAGTCTGAGTATGTTGTGTGTGTACATACACTGATTTCTGTAATATTTGAATGAGTCTATAAGTAGCTCTTAAGTATTCATTTGTGTCTTTTTCTATTTGGAGTCGAAAAGAAATATTATAATGTATAGTATCAATATAGTATCACTTGTTCTCTGTCTGTCTGTCTGTCTGTCTGTCTGTCGTGTCTGTTCTCTTTCTCTCTCTCTCTCTCTCTCTCTCTCTCTCTCTCTCTCTAACACACACACACACACACACACACACACACACACACACACACACACACACACACACACACACATGCACACACGCTGGTTACTGTATGTGAGCAGGGTTGTGAATGAGTCTGAGTGAGCCAATAAACTATCAAAGAAGTTATAGTCAAAATCATGTTTTCTTTTGAGAGAATTGGAGATTTTCATTTATTCTTTCTAATGCTTGTCTGTTTGGATTTAAGGATCCTGGCATGTCTGCACAATTTTCAGATCATAATTTGTATGTTTTAAGTATTCACTTTATTTCAGACAAGTCTGGATCCTTATGCATTCCTGGACAATTTGGGGGTGCCATTTATAAAGTTTTAAAAGTTTTCAGGACCTGTAACGATGCTGATATATCCTTAGATTATGATGCCAATTTAATCTGTTACATTTGATATTCAGGGCAAAACAGTAAGAGAAAGATACTAGAACAATTTTGGATACCTATTTCTAATTGATTCTTGAAATCGGGGTCGTATTATACCCCCCCCCCCCCCCCCTCCTGTCCAGCAAAAATTTATTTCTTTTGTTATTTATTTTTACAGGTCACTGGAAAGGATTCTCAGTCATCCGTCTGGATTACAGACGAACATATTGTTGCTGGAGTGATGAAGGTAGAGTCTTGGAATTTTAAAATGATAAAAACTGAAATGATAAAAACTGAAATGTCAAATATGCTTTGCGTGAGGAGCAGTGTACACACATGCAGTGATGCACACACACAAAAAAAATCCAGGAATAGATGTTTATTTTTGTGATCAGGAAGATTTATTTGGATTTTTTTTCTTTTACCTAGTTGAGAGGTATGCTCAGTTTAAACAAGGGCTAACATGTTATTTCTGCCATTCTTTTATTCTATAATTTGGAAGTAAAACTTCAGAAATTTTCTCTTCAGGGGAGAAAAAAGTAAGAAGGTCATAGCTTCACCAAAATTTCATCTTTATGAAGCATTATATTGCATAAAGTAAAAGTAAAACTTTAATGCCTATTTGATATAATTTCATCTTGAAACACATTGTATTGCACAAAGTGAATGTAGGAAATTAATTTCATTTTGAAACACATTGTATTGCACAAAGTGAATGTAAACAGAAATTTAGGGCCTGTTTTGATGTTATTTCATTTTCAGATGGAACTAGAGCTCACAAAACATATATTGATTTTAAATAGAAAAGTTGCTCTAACAATTTACAAAGATAACCTCCTATACACCCACGTGCCGTACCTTTCCCCCATAATTAAAGTGCTCTTTGTATATATATAGTACACTTCTAAGATAAGGAAAGCATAGATCTGGACTCAGATGAACACAAGATTTGAACAAACGGAATACATGAGTACAATTTGTATCCTCAGTTATGTTCATGACTTGACATTTAAAATCAAATCAAGAAAGTCCATGTTACATAGTTACAGATTGAATTTTTCAGGGGCTGTATCAAAAGTTTTATAAGTGGTGATAGTGCACCAATATGAAACATCCTTTCCAGAAAAATGAGAAACAGGGTGTCTTTGATTGTGTTCACAACTCTACAATGATTTGTTGTCATAGTATATTTACCACATATTTGGCGGGGTTTTTTTTCCCGAGATATCCCTAATTTTTTTTTGGGGGGGGGTGGGGGCATTTGACTTCTTAAGAAATAAGGGAGGCAGCATGTGATAAAGTGTTTCCTTTTTCTTTCCCCCCCCCCCCCCCCCCTTTTTTTTTTTTTTTTTGAGTGTGCTTTGTGTCTGCATATGTAAGTAAGGTTGCACAGACATGAAATCTACCTGTGCATACAAGGTGATAGCTTTTTAAATGAGATGTCATGTGTCAAAGACTAGATGTTTGTGTGTGTGTGTGTGTGTGTGTGTGTGTGTGTGTGTGTGTGTGTGTGTGTGTGAGAATAGAGAAATATGTGAATATGTGTGTGTGTGTGTGTGTGTGTGTGTGTGTGTGTGTGTGTGTGAGAATAGAGAAATGTGTGAATGTGTGTGTGTGTGTGCGCGCGTGTGTGTGTGTGAGAAAGAGAAATGTGTGAATATGTGTGTGTGTATGTGCGTGTGTGTCTGTGTGTGTGTGTGTGAGAATAGAGAAATGTGTGAATATGTGACACTTCATTAAAAAATCAGTGATAAGTTGAAAATTAGTGATAAGTTGCCAGCTCCAGATTAATTTTGAATTGTGTCCAGTATATATGTTAAGTGTCATCATACACTTGCTTAAAACATTTTAATGGACATATCTCAGACACCAGTTAAGTGATTTGTTAATTGATTTATTTGTGTATTTTTCATTTTGTTCAAAATTAATAATCTTTATTTCTTGAAAAAATGTGGTTATTTTGCATTTTGTTCAGAATTATCTTTATTTCTTGATAAATGTTAGTCTCTGTAAAATTTGATCCACATGGGTCCAAGCATGTACTGTTATCAAACAAGTTTTACATTTCATTCAGTTAGCCTGTTCTACAGGCTGAACAGGACACAAAGTAGATACCTTAGCACTTGAATTTGAATGGGAATTGTGTATTCTTTCTATGTGTAGTTTATTTCCGCAAGATAAAAAATCAAAGATAGTTGCTGAGTTCATGCCTAGTTTTAGACATTTTTGCTTTGCTCACCATAGTTGTTCAGAAAATACACGTGTTCACTGCATGTTTTATACTGAAACATGGTGTTACATACTGAAATTGTTTAACAAAGTATTTGGTTTTGCTATGAGAATGTTTTGTTTTTAAATTGGCACACAGACGACTGAGTAACCTCTATCATGATGGTTTAAAGATGAAACCGATTAATACAAGTTGTATTTTTCTTTTTTTTAAATTTACATTTCAATTTCACAGTTTAGAGAAGCAGTCACAGAAAATGCTGTAACTTTATGAGAGCATTTTCTTTTCGCTTGTTGTGTCAGAGTGAACATTTTGTTTTAGGTGTGGACCAGTAGATGTGTTTTAAAGCCCCAACAAAAAAAAACAGTTCACTCTGTGCATCTGCTTTTCAATAGTTAATTAATTATGCAAGGTCGTGATGGTGTGAGTGCTATGTAAACCAGATGTTATATCCCCATTCATATTTTGTGAGCTGAATAATATATGTTTAACAGTTATGATTTAGTGTAGAGTTTTTAATGTCGGGTCAACCTTTTCATCTGCAGAACATCACTGTCACAGGAACTGGACATCAACGGATCCATATCCATCATTTTTGGTTGCAACATGTATGCTGTCTCCCTTGCTTGTTGTTATGGAATCCCTCATTTATGTCACAGGTGGGAAGCGTGGTGCAGTTCAAGCAGCCAGATTCTGGCCAAGTGATTGAAGGTGTTGTCAACAAAGTGAATGACAACAGCACATACACTGTGGGTAAGTACCACACTTAGGGTGGTGAAAAAGACAGTGAAAATGGTTTGAAATAAGTGAAAGTGTTATGTGTTGTTTTGTGAACAAGAATATCTGTGTACAGTATAAAGCTGGTAATGTTAATTATCAGCTTGTCTGTGAAATTCTGGTGGAAGAAAACACTGAAAACAAATAACGAACTAGTGAGAGATGAGGGGCTGAGAGGATTGTTACAGTGTAGTACTAGTAGTAAGAACAGTTAGAAAGTGTTACATGACATCTTTCTGATTTTGTGGTGATGTGTTTTGTTTTCTTTTTTATTTCAGTATTTAATGATGGTGATGAGCGCACATTACGAAGGAATCAACTGTGCCTAAAAGGAGATAAGCATTTTGATGTCAGTGAGGTAAGGGAGTTTTTATGTTTTCTTAAATGGTAAAGGGTCAAGAGGATTTTATTGTGGTAAAATTTTCCATCCTTTGTTTGATCTGATGATCTAAAAAGTACCAATATTTCAAAAGTTCAGTTTAAGTTTATGGGATGCTTGGAAAAATTTAGTTGATGCAGGAATAATAGGTAACAAGCATATATACTGAAAGACTTATTAAATGCAATTAATTGTGTATATGGCTCAACCGAAAATATTTGTGTGAGGATTTAAGAAGAATAGATGGGGTTTGTTCACATACATGAGCATCAGTGTTCATTTTCTTCCTTTGGATCAACTTCTGTACAGTTCTCTCAAATATTGTTGCTTTCACTAGTTTCAGGTAACAGCAGATATTGTAGATGGAGCAATGTCAAAAGGTGTTTTTCAAACATGTAGAAAACAAAACATAACTACTTGCCATTATTTTTGCCTTCTTCATCTCTTCTCTACTTCACTGAAGTCATTCAGTTTCAGTTAATAGATGATATGCATTTACATGGATGTGTACTCCAGTTTAAAATCGGCTTTTGTAAGCGTGTTACTGGTGACACATGACAACATAAAGTCTTCTCCTGTTTTAGCAGAAGATGATGTGTAAAAAGCAAAGATAGATTCTATCATATATCTGAAAGAACGCTGCATAATTATTTTCTAACCATGTTGATGGCAGTGACATTCTAACACATTGCACATTGTCCCATCCACACGTTTCGTGCTGTCAAAGGCAAACGATTCACAACAGCACACAAAACCTTTCTAAAGTGGAAAAAATTCTTTATTTCTTGGGGGGGAAGGAAAAAAGCAGGCTAGAAGTGTACTACAAAGTGATGAAAGCAGATTTTGGATCCAATCAGTGCTGGTGTAACTTTTTACCTGTTACTTGTGACTCAAGTACGTGTGATGACAAAAACAGATTTGTTGTCACATGTCACAAGGAACATTAGATATCAAACAAGCAATCAGTTCTTCTGATTACCGTTCTTGGATTTCATGTGCCACCTTTGCATTTTGACTGCTGTAGTTGTATTGTATTGAAATGGCTGACATCACTTTTGCTTCCAAGCTTCTGTTTTAGCGAGTCACATGTTACTTACGACCTGTGATGACAAGAAATGCCGATTATGGGGGACACTAACTCCACAACTCAGCAGACCCAACTGAGATTGCTTTTAAACGAAACACAATGAAAGTTTTGCTTCAAGATTGTGGTATATCTGCATCTTGATGTTGTTTAGTTGATGTTGTTTAGCTTAAATCGCTATAGTTATGTAAGTCGTTTTGTGAGTCGCTTATTACAAAAGAGTTAATTGCGACTAAAACAGTTAGCGTGATGAGAAAATTGTGCCGAACTTCCCTCGTTGTACCTTGTTTGAAAAGGAGGGAGAAAGCTATATACATGCGCATTTCGTCAGTGGTTTACAGAAACCATGATTTCCGTTATTGCCAGATAATTTTTTTCTTTGAAATGAGTGTCAGAAGTTAAAAAAAAAAATGTTACTTAACATGTGACGATAACCTTTATGATCAGTTTTCCATGTTGTGCCATAAAAAAAAAAATCATATCGATCTATACAGGCTTACAAAAATGTTATCTTCCGATGGTTGCGTAACCTTCATTTTAGACTCGATAGTAAATGATCATTTGCGTGCTGTCAGTGTGACAAGTGTAGCAAGTAATGCACCAGGTTTGGTGCCTGATAACAACAGAATTAAGAATGCAAGTTTCATTCATAACACTTTTGTACTTAACAACAATCCATTAAAAATAGTGAAGCTATAATAAGTTTTATTCTCATGTACAGAGTCATGGTAAAAATGCATCACAATTCAGCTATCAGGTATTAATGTTTTTGCTACTATATATTTATATTTTGACTTCTGCAAGCATTATTTGTTTTCAGAAAACATTTTTGTTCTCTTATGATATAAACAAGCATATTATTAGGATCAGTAGCATCACAAAATTATGATTCAATTTGTGAGGCAGGTGTATGACTGGGCACCTTTTGACATTACCTCAGTTGGTGTGGAGTGGCATGCTTGAAATGAAGTAACCTGACGCAGACATGGTTTATCATTTTTTTCTAACCTCCAGTAATAGTGATTGTATGGTTCATGTGAATACAGATGGCTGTGTTTACATGCACCTTGATATCCTTGAGGATTGTGATTTTGCTGCTTTTGAATGTTGATCCATACTTAACTGCTTACCTCCCCTGGCATAGTTTGTGCTGATGACTTTGGTAGGTAGTTAGTTGTGACAGGAGTTTTATGTTTGTTCACAGACATTGGACAATCTGCCCTTGTCTAATCCTGAGCACTTCGGGACACCAGTTCTGAAGAATAAGAAGGCAGCACGCGGCCGAACAGGGTAATTGTTTCTTCTGTTGATTTTGGCTGATACACGATTTAACTGTGGTACTGATTGCTGTGGGGTGGGATGGGGATAGAATCAGAATCATACTTTACGGAAAATATTTTTGCTTACCTGTTTGCTACCTAATGTGGGGATGGGGGGTTGTAAACTGACAGACATACCTTCTGACAGGAGAGACTTGAATTTTTTTCTCCATGTGAATAACTTCAAAACTTTCCTTAAAGTGTTTTATTTTTATCTTGAAAATTATTAATTGTTGGTTGATTCAGATACTTCCATTTAGAGTTATCTTGGGGTCAAAAATTGTCCTGATTGGTTTTATTTAGACTGTTTACTGCAGGGTGAAATAGGATTTTGCAGGCAGGAGTTTTAAGTGTCTTAATGGAGATAGTGTATAGAGTTTTGGACGTCAGTGGAAACAGGCTTCAGGTTCAGACAGTCCACATGAAAGAGGAAAATAATGACAAGGCAGTTGTATGTTTCAGGGATTCTGACTCTGAAAAAGATGACAGCAGCTCAGAAGAGGAGTCCCCTCGAAGGGCCGCATACAAAAGTCGCCATCAGGAATTGGTGGGGAAGGTTATGCTGGCGGAGGTGGCTGACAAGCGCAAAGGGGCGTCAACACCAGTCCTTGTGGTGCTGCCAGATGCTCACCCAGTGGAGCTCAAGAATCGTGATCAGCTGCTCGTCCGTTCCTTCAGGGATACTAAATTGTGAGTTGTTTTCAGAGTAATCAGACTTTGTTTTGGGGGGGGGGGGGGGGGGGTGTTTTTTAGATACATAGCATTGAATGAAGGTGGAAATATTGGATGGTTTCAATGGAAAACGGCATAAGGTTTTGGATTACTGAACATGGGTATATAGTGTGTGTTGATAATGGGGGCATTTAAGAACAGAAAGGAGAAAAACTGTGTTCAGCTTTTGATTAAAATTTTTTTTTAAAGTATAATCGTGATGTATATGATAAAGATATCTGTGGATTTCTGATGCCTTTTGTTGTGTGTTTGTTGATGTTCCTTTTTGTCAGCTTGATTGATGGATTTATATAAATGCTTGTTTATTTTTCTTCTTTTGTTTCAGTATGGCTGTCAATCGCAAAGATCTCAAGGAATTTTCCCGAGAGGCTGCAATAAAAAACGAAGATAAAGCTTTAAAAGCTGGTAAGTTGTGATGAACATCCTTATAATACACGTACCTCTAATGATATTTCATAATCTGTGTTTAGAGATCTTTGAAATTATCAAATGCAACAAAATTGATTGGCATGTTAGACTTTGGATTACATATTTCATTTCATTAATTTTCTTAACCAAAGAATAACTGGTAAGGATGCACATATATACATTTATTACATATTTAATTTCATTTTGTTTCTTAACAAAAGAATAACTGGTAAGGATGCACATATACACATTTCTTCTGTCATCAATGTTTTGCATAGTTTGAAGAGTTAATAGTAGTTACTGTTATTTCAGCAACAAAAATATTTTGTGTACGATTTTTGTTTGTCCTTCCACAATACTGGCACCAGCAATGAAGAGAGAGAGTCATTGTCAGGTTGGCATGAGGCAGACCAACAAAAGAAGCACTGCAGTGCTGCCAAGTCACTGTGGTGGTGGACAGTGATGCCTGTTCTGATCCGTCCAACATACTCTGGACACCAGCTACTAATTCCCCCTTCCTCTCCCCTCCCAACTGACATTTCTTGTTTGGTCGCAGAGCCAGGATCTGTCTAGTGTCAGTCAGTCAGGCAGGATAATGGCGTCCATTAGTCAGATAAGAGGAAAAGATCATGATAATTCTTTGTGTATAGTCAGTATTCCACTTTTGTCTGACTTCTTCATTTCTGATGCATGACATATGAAAGATGGTTGTCAAACTGTAAACTCAGAAATTAGTGTGGTTTTCTCTCGCTTTATTTACATATTTTTTGCATACTTTTCCAGCTTTTGAGAAAGCCTTGTTGTATTTTGATGGCTGTGAGCTGCCCATGAACTGGAACCGTGAAGAACTTCTGGGGCCTGATGACGATGATGGGGATGAAGGGGAAGAGGTAAGTTTGTCAGGACACAGATCTCAATATTCTGTGTTCATGTGTGTGTGTGTTTGAAAGATCATCATAAGCTTCGTTGTGTGCACTTAGAAAAGGAAATTGTGAATTTTTTTTACATTGGGGAAGTTAATGTGCTACAACAGAAATAGTTACTCAGCAATGAAAGAGTAAACAATCTGATGTAAGTGTTTGGGTATTCTTGGTTGATTTTTGTTATTGTGTTTTTAAATCCACTTTGAGTGTCTCTTTTGTAGTTAGAACTTGTGGTTTTGAAAATGATCTGGTAAGAAAATTGCCGTGTGATGTTTTAATTGTAAATGCAATTTTTTTTATTTTTAGCAAGTTTGATATAAAAGTAACTGATAATTTAGGCTTATTCAGTCAAGATCTGTTTTGCATAGGTGTGAATACCTCAGAATTTACATGTGCCACTAAGAGTAGGAAACCATGCACGTAGTTTGTATTTGTATAAGAGTTGTAGTGTTTGAGATCGTCAGACATGAAGACAAGAACAAAGAGTTTTGTTGAAGTTTTGTCTATTTCATCCTCCCTGTGTTCCAGAGTTTTCCAGTTCAGGTAGCAGTTGAACTAACCTTAGACGTTGCCATTGTTTTCTTTGCAGTCATCTGATGATGATGAGCAGTGTGAAGAAAGAGATCGCTTTGTTGCTCAGCTGTACAAATTCATGGATGATAGAGGTAAGACTGGCTTTGTGCATGTGTACTTGATGGACAGGTAAAAGGTTGATTTTAGGGACTGTCTTGTAATTTTGGCAAAAATCCAGTAAAATAAGTACTTTTACTGTAGATTATTTTAAGGGAATTACCATCTCAGGAGGGGGTGGGGGAGATAGTGAGGGAACAGATATTTGGAGAAAATGTTGAAAATGAAGATGTCAAGGAAACCAAGTGAACTTCATGTTTTTCAGATGTGTATGGAATAAACTTCAAGTTGGGGATTTTGCCCATAACTGAGGCAGGAAATTGGCAGCATGAGTAGAGTTTTATTGAGCGGACAATTTTGTTTATCTGAGTGTGAGATTACCAACTTTTGTCATGTGATTTTTGGCTTTCTCCCAGAGGTTTAATTGTACACGCCAGTTCAGTTTTGGTAGTTGTGCTTTGCAGTTCTGCGCTTATCTCCACTCCTGTCCCAAAACAAAACCCTAAACTGTTGGTGTGTATGTGGGCGCGTGTGTGTTAGTAGGTATAGTGATGGTGATTAGATTGTTCCTATGACTGTGAGGTGTACAAAATGTTCATATGAATCTCTGTGATCTCATGTGGGAAGACACTTTATAAAAAGTGACAGAGTACAGAATGGCAAACACTCATGCCACCAGTTTGTAATCTTCATCTGTTCCAGTTCCCATTTGGGTTGTGACAGTTTTGAAATGAATTATTGATGTCCTTTAGTCTCATTATCTCAAGGATAGCATTCAGGTGATTTGTTATTATATGTAAATGTACATTGTGGATAAGCTTGGGTGCAGTGCTACTATTTTCATTTCATTACAAACTCATTTTTATCTCAAGGATAGCATTCAGGTGATTTGCTATTATATGTAAATGTACATTGTGGATAAGCTTGGGTGCAGTGCTTTTATTTTCATTTCATTACAAACTCAAATGATATGCTTGCCTGGCAGCTACTCCTATCAACAAGGGTCCATGCATTGGGAACAAGGATCTGAACCTGTATCGTCTGTTCAGAGTGGTGCAGAACATTGGTGGATACAACAAGGTATTGTGCTGTCTTTGTGTGGAAGTATGTGTACATTGTACTTACATAGTTGTACTTTTAACTCTCGAAAGTCTTAGTTTTTTTAAACGTGCAAGCATGATTTTTTTTCTGACTAGCCTTTTTCAGTGCTGATGTTTGACAGTAGTGCCATGGCCATAGTCATTATGGTAGACTCTAAGAAACTTTACTGTTCATCAAAGTTTTCTTGACATTGCATGTACTTCTGTCTGTGGCATCCATCTGTATTTATGTGTGGTGATGAAAGTGCAGGTGATGGTGATAGTTACTCCATATTACTTAACCAAGAGAGTTATTGATCTTGTGCTTGATAGTAATGTTTATTTCTGGTAAAAGGGAGCAGAATGCTTTACAGAGAACGGTTGAAAGATGTAAGCAGACCTGCCAACCATTATGCATTTTGCGTAATTTATTACGCCCAAGTGATAATTCTTACGCATTTAGCCAAAAAATTATGCATTGAAAGTTTAAAAAAAAAAAAAAAAAAAAAACGGACGAAAAAATCGGCTTATGTACAGACACGCACGGCACCAGTGCGTATAACCAGTAATCTTCAAGAAGCGTTTCCGGTCATGCGCAGTTCGTTTCACCATCTTTACCATTCAGCGAAGTTGGCGTCCCTTTGAAGTTTTAGCTATGAAAATGTCGAAACGTGGAGTAGAAAGTTATGGACAAGATGCGAAAAAGAAAAAACTTGGTCAAAAGTTCTGAAAAGAATACTCGGAAAAGTTCCCCTGCATACGACCTTCGGCTAAAGGTGTAAATTGTGCAAGGTGCACCACTTGTGAGTCGGACTTCACAATTTCCCATGGCGGGATGGTGGATGTGAAGCGTCACCTTGAGTCAATCAAGCACATCGATTCCTCTAACGCGCCGAATTCTTCCAGCATCACACAGTTTTATCAGACTGTAGACACCTCAAAAGAGGATGAAATGAGGAAAAGGGTAATTCGGGCTGAGGCATTGGTGGCCGGATTTTTCGTCGAGCACAACATCGCTCTTGGCGCAGCCGACCATGCATCCCAGCTTTTTAAAGAAGCGTTCTCAGATTCGGAGATCGCCAAACTGTTCAAGAGCAGTCGAACAAAGACAACACACATTGTGAGGACCCTTGCCATGGAAGCCCAAACTGCTGCTGCATCTCGACTGCAGAATGGACCGTTTGTGTTGGGGACTGATGGAAGTCGGTGGGGGGACAAATTCTTTCCTGGGGTGGTGCAATACTTAAAAAATGACACAATCGCCACTGAGCTGATAGCCAACCCCACATGTACAGAGTCAGCAACAGGGGAGAACATTTTTGAGGTTGTTTCTGGCACACTATCAAGCCTTGGTGTGCCATGCCATGATGGTGTAGGGGATTGTGTGTGTTTCCAGTGTATTCTACATTTTCATTATTTGTAAAGATTTCTTGTGACACTTAAAAGAAAAGCTTGTTTTTGAAGAAAAGTAAAATTCACAAAAATTGTGTGAACAATTTCATCGCATTGTGTTTGTTTGAAAAAAAGGTAGTGTCGCGCTTGATTACTCTTAGTTCTCAGAAATTACACATTCCTGCCTGACTGAGCTTCAGTTCTTACTCATTGGTGTCTTAGGGGGTTGGCAGGTCTGTGTAAGATAGTGTCTTTGAGAAAGCAACAGTAGTGCATTTTCTTCACTTGAGCTGTTGTGTAAAGTCGATGGAAAAAGTGTTAACTGTTTCAGTGAATTGTGTGCTATCAATTTTTCCACAACAGGTAACTAACCAGATGAAGTGGAGACTGGTCTACTCCAAGATGGGTCTGCCACCTTCAAACACAGCTGCACACCAGATCAAGAATGCCTATAAAAAGTGAGCCATTCTGGATGTCTGAAGAATAGATTGGAAATAGTAGATAACCTGGTAGCTGGGTTTAAAAAAAAAATTTTTTTAGACATGACCGGCAGTGATAATGGGTTTTCTTTCGTTCTCTTTAACATTCTTGATTGAAATAAGGATAAGCTTCAGAATTTATAGCTACCAACCCTCCTGATTTCTTCTTCAGTATTCCTAATGTAGAAATTAATTAACCCGTTCACTGCCTGAAAATATTACAAACAAAGGCTTTCCCAGTGCCAGGGAAATCTAATGATTTGGGGGTAATAATTAACAAAAAATTCTAGCTCAGAAACTACAAAGATATAAAAATGAAATATAGATAATTTTTGAAGGAAATTGAATAAAGATTTTGAATATGGGCTTCTTTTGTTTTAATTTTGATAATAAAGTATTTAGGCATTTAGATTTGGATAGATTTTTTTGCACAATCAAAAACATATATGTATTTACCACTACAGCTTCACATCCAAACAAGAACACAAAGCAAAAAAGTTGAAAATAATGTTTGTATTGTCACACTACACCTGTAAATGAAAGTAAAACAGTTTAGAAGTCTATCAAGATGCTCACACTCTAAGCAGACAGATCAGTCCACGACCACGTCCCCCTCTCCCCACCACGCCCCCTTGCTGGACTTTAACCCTCTCTTTCACTCCTCCTCTTCCCCTACCTTTCTCTCTGCCCCGTGTCACGCCGCGAGCAGGCCACGCTCCCCTCTCGCGCTGACTATCACGTCACTGGCCACTGGCACACAGTGCAGAGTACACACTAGGCTAGCTCATTCGACGCAGTCAGCTGAACACACACTGAGCTCGCACAGCCCGACTCAATAACTGACGAATATGGTCGGCAATTCCATCACTATCATCATCTCTCCTTCGTGCTCGAGTGAGTCGTTGAATAAAAGATTATTGTCTTTGTCAAAAATCATTAGCAGAGCCTGCTCAGCTGTGTAAATACGTTGATTTGGTTGCTGCGCTTGTTAAGGTTGCGCCGACATCTTTGCAAGCGAGACGAAGCGCTGGCTGGTCATCCAGTCAGTGATGAGAATAAGTGGTCTTTCCCCTCACGTGTGGTCATTTGCATATCATTTTAATACTACAGACATATAAGGCTTACTACGCACACTCTATTTGAGCCCGTTGATAGAAATAGTAACGAATGAAAATTCAAGAAAAATGCATGATATCAGTGGACGGCCCATAGGCACTGGGAAAGCATTTTTACTACGGCGTCAGCTGACGGCTTAAAGGCACTCTTCGGGTTAAAGGAAAAAAAATCAAATTTAGTTGAAAAAATCCAGAATTTCAAAGTTTTGTTTAAAAAAATGTGGGCTAGTTTTGAATAGGGATAATGAATTATTGCAGAAGGCTTTGGGACTAATTTTTGAATAGGGGTGATATGTTATTGCGGGAAAAAACCCAGTTGATGGGATGTGTATGTTGGCAATTATGTGCAGGGTTCGTACACTCCTTGAAACTCCTTGATTTCTGAGAGCCAATTTCAAGACCTTGAAACCCCTTGAAAATCAATAAAATGTAGTTATGTTGACCAAACCTCCTTGAAAACCCTTGAAAATCAAACCATCGTCTCCAAAATATTTTTATTGTGGCAAGGAAAAAAAACGGCAGTTTGATTTTTATGCGTTCAGGTTGATGAAAAATTATTTTCAAAATTTTTACATCATCGCGATCCCATGTTGCCGTCTGCTAAAGAATGAACCAAGGGAGATAATTTGTAACTTCCGCAATTTTTAAATTCTGCGCACGCGCGAAGAAAAGGTCTTGCGCTTCCGGCTTGTTCAGTTCATTGTGAACGGAGCTTGAAAATGCCTGGGGGGAAATGTGCTTTCAACCGTCTGTGGTTGGATAAACCTGAGTTTTCTGACTGGGCGAGAGAAGACAAAGCCAACAAACATGCCTGCTACTGCACAGTCTGCAAAAAAAGTTTCGATGTGCGAGTAATGGGCGAGAGTGCCCTGACTAGCCACAGCAAAGGAAAAAAGCACGTAGCTCTACTGGCGGCGAGATCTTCAGCAGCGATACCCATCTCGTACTCTCTTACGAACAAGACGGCAGCAGCAGTGTCGAACGCGAATGTTGTGTCGTCATTAAATCCTGATCGTGATGTGTCTGTGCGCGAATCCAGTACCAGCTCTTCAGCCACAGTGGACTCGTTTTGCTCAAAGACAGATGTGCTGAAATCTGAAATTCTGTGGACGCTGAACACTGTAAACGTGCACCAAAGCTTCAGCTCTTGTGAACAGAATTCTCAGATTTTTCAAACAATGTTTCCAAATAGTCAAATCGCCAAAGGATTTCAGTGTGGTGAGGGAAAATCAAGATATTGGCGACATTTGGCATTGCACCTCACTTTCATTCAATATCTCTGGATCCAGACTAGCTAGCTTGGTAATTTTTTTTTCTTTTGATCAGAAATGATTTCTGCATGGAATTATATTTTATTCATAAGTCAAAACAGCACGTATCATTTGCTATTTCTATTGGAATAATTCAAAAGCAATTAAACGCGAAGCCTGATGGCCCCCATATGGAAAAAAATTATTGAAAAAAAAAAGCAGTTCAGATATATGAAAATCCTTTTGTAATTGCATTACTTTAGCTCAGCAAAACAGTATATAAAAATCCTTTTGTCATTGCATTACTATAGCTCAGCAAAACAAGAAAAGTCATGCTTCAAGTGCCTTATGTCTGCTATGATACAAATACAGTTCTTGTCATGAACCTTTTTTTTTCTTCCAATTTTCATAATTTTGCCCCCATTTGTGGTCCCCAAATCACACAAGAGCTTTGAAATCGCCCAAATATATATATATTTTTTTAACATAAACAGTAGAAAAAAATGAAGTTTTAAAAGAACAATGGTGTAATTTTCGTGCCACCTCTTGCCTTGAAATAAAATAAATGCTCCTTGAAAACTCCTTGAATTTTGTTCTTGGGAGTCTGTAGGAACCCTGTATGTGTACAGAATGTGCTTTTTTTGTTTTTTGTTTTAAACCCCACATTTGTTGATGGAAACATGAAGGGGTGAGAAATGCTTTCAGTCAGAAGTGGGAAAGCCCTTCTTCATTCCACCCACCCTCATTGTCCCTAAGTTCCCCAATTTCGACTCCAGATATGAGAGATTCTATTTTGTTGACTAATTGGTGGTATGATTTTGAAGGGGAAAACCAACAATCAGTTGAAAAAAAAGGGAAAAGAAAATGTTCACCAATTTCATTTTTGATTAAGAACATTCGTGCTAATGATGGTATTATGAAGATGTGTATAAACATCTACTCTTGTGTGAAAAAAGGATCCAAGTTGTTTATGAAACAGGAACAGAATATAAATAGAAATAGATGAACGAAAAATAAACAGCTTATTACGGGTGAACATATGAAGACAGGGTTCGTATGCTCCTTGAAACCCCTTGAATTCTGACAGAGAATTTCAAGACCTTGAAAACCTTTGAAAATCAATAAAATGTGGTTCTGTTGACCAAACCTCCTTGAAAACCTTTGAAAATCAAGCCATCAGCTCCAAAAATCTTTAATGTGGCAAAAAGAACTGCAGATTGATTTTTCTGCGTTCAGGTTAATGAAAAACTATTTTAAAACAAATTTGTACAAACATTGTCGCGATCCTCGATCGTCTGCGATTTTACCAAGGGAGATAATTTGTAACTTCATCAAAATTGATGAAGTTCCAAATTATTTCCCTTGGTTGAATCCAGGATCGCGACGATGTTTGTAAAAATGTTTTAAAATGATTTTTTCATCAACCTGAACGCAGAAAAATCAAACTGCCATTTCTTTTTTCAATTTTTATGCAAGTAGTGTAGAGAGGTGGCACAAAATTTGACCATTTTCTTTCAAAAATTGTGTTTTCGGTTTTATGTGTTTTTGTGCTCAAGAAAGTCTGTTGAAACCATCTGTGGTGTTCATTTTGTCTATTTTCACATTTTCCTTTAAAAAAAATGATTTTATTTGAAAGAGGTGTGTGTGAAAATTGCTTAACTTCTGTAGTTTCAAACGCCATTTTCTCAAAATCACTTTTTTCAACAATGGTTGATGTGCAAGGAGTACAATATCTCTGGATCCAGACTAGCTAGCTTGGTAATTTTTTTTTCTTTTGATCTGAAATGATTTCAGCATGCAATTATATTTATTTATAAGTCAAAACAGCACGTATCATTTGCTATTTCTATTGGAATAATTCGAAAGCAATGAAACGCGAAGCCTGATGGCCACCAATGGAAAAAAATTATTGAAAAAAAAGCAGTTTAGATATATAAAAATCCTTTTGTAGTTGCATTACTTTAGCTCAGCAAATTAGTAAATAAAAATCCTTTTGTCATTGCATTACTATGGCTCAGCAAAACAAGAAAAGTCATGTTTCAAGTGCCTAACATGTCTGCTATGATACAAATACAGTTCTTGTCACGAACCTTTTTTTTTTTCAATTTTCATAATTTTGCCCCCATTTGTGGTCCCCAAATCACACAAGGGCTTTGAAATCGCCCAGATATGTTTTTTCCATGTTTTTTTTTTTACATAAACAATAGAAAAAAATAAAGAAGTTTTAAAAGAACAATGGTTTAATTTTCGTGCCAGCTCTTGCCTTGAAATAAAATAAACGCTCCTTGAAAACTCCTTGAATTTTGTTCTTGGGAGTCTGTATGAACCCTGGAAGACCTCATGTTTATTTGTATATAACCGGAACCCGGTAACTGTTGTAACTGGTAGTATTTGTTATTTTGATCTCTAGTCAGTAGAAGTTCACCAGGGGTAGTGTGGCTTTTGTATCATAAAGCAGGAACGTGGCAACTTTTTCCTTACATTTTGGTTTTTCCTTTCATTGTCGGTATGCTTGGCTGCCCACTGTTGGTGGTGTACCTTTGATGTGGTGTGTTTACAGGTATCTGCACGCCTTTGAAGACTTTTATAGGAAACTGGGTTGCATCATGGGTACAATCAGCAGACCAGGGCGACAGAGTCGACAGACACCTAGCAGGGGAATTTTATCATTTCGTAGCCGAGAAAAGGATTCTTCACCACGTTCTCCTCGCACAGAGAAATCAACAGTCAAAGAGGATAAGGTATTGTGCTAAACAATTTGTACTTTGTGTCCTGTCTAATATCAGGCTTTGAAGAGTGTTTTAAGAGAAAAACAGAAACAATTTTGAGGGTAGGTAGTTGAACACCTGGAAGAAAAGTTGTGGCATCATTTTTTCATGTGTATGGTCAGAATCATTGAAAGTGTCACCATGGTTAATTGACTCCTTTTCAGATTACAAAGTGAGTTTGCTATGGGCTCAGTTGGGAAGAGGGAGCGCACAGTCGAGTTTCATCCATTCAATGGATGCGTCTCAGAGAGTGTTGCTCAAATTTCCAGACCAACACTGCAGGTGTCTGTATCTCTCGGGCCTGGTTGATGCCAAGATATATTATGAAAGGAAGCGTAGAGTACAACCCTGTCATGCAGTCTCAGACTGGAATGGAAATCCGTAGCATCATCCTCATTTTCACCGATCAGCCTAAAAAAAAGTCTCAGATTCTGTGGCCGTTTATGCCATGCTCTCGTGGTGACCTCAGTTTCGATGTCCTCTCCACGTCTGTGGCCTTGGTTTGATTCCGTCTGGGTCACCGGTGTTGGAGAGTCTATGGGGGCTGTCGTTGGATAGATGTGGTGGCACCCTCCGGAGGGAGAGCTCACTCATGCTGGCTCCACGACTAATCAGTTGCTGTCGTCAGTAGGGGGCTTAGTAGGTGGTGTCTTGCATATATATGTTGGATCAGAACAGGTGCCACTGAACACCACCAAAGAGACTTGGCTGCTGTGCAATGTGTCTTCCGGTGGGTTGCCTCTTGACGACTTAACCCATGTTCCCCCAGGCTGCCCAGCGCTGATCTATTATGAAATCCCATGTGAAGGGAAGTAACTCTTGCAATTTCGGCCAGTGTCTCATTTAAAAAAATGATTAAAAATATAAATACTACCTTTTGGTACAATGAATTATTTTTCCTGTACTTTGCATATAATGAAGTACTCAAAGAAAGAAAAAAAAACCCAGGTTCATATGGCTATTTACTCAAAAAAAAAAAATTAAAATGTCAAATTTGATGGTGAACGTGACTAAAAAAATTTACAGGCCTAGTATTTTAAAGTCAAAGAAGCAGTTCTGAAATGTTTCTAAACACTACACGTATGATCCAGAAGACCCACAAGACAGTCTACTGCAGAAGTTCTGCATGAAACTGTGCAAAACAATGTCCTTTACACAGATGGGCCTTGCAAATTGAGCACCCCGTAACAGTTTCTTTGCTGTGGCCGCTTGGCTGACGACGCCCCATCTTCAAACACTGCACACAGCTCTTCTTGCGACCTGGCATGCGAATCAGTGGGTGCTCAGTTGGGTCAGTGACAGCACGACCCAGTAAACTTGGCTGCATGGTGACTTGCCGCTTGGTGATGACACTGCCACGCACCAACCCCTCGAAGACGGAAAGTCTGAAGTACAGCGGATCCTGGAGCCGCTTGGACTTGGGTCTGGGGGAGTTGGTCTTGCAGAAAATGATGGAGTTGATCAAGCTGCTCTGGACAAAAAACCAAAACAAATATTTCCACCACTTCCTGCAGGATGGACCCACAGGGTGGTAGGCCCGGTGCTGGTCATGGAGATCCACCCCGCCCATGTATCTGTCGTAGGTGATGATGGGCTGTGGGACAGGCACTTCTTCACGTTTGCCTGCAATCAAAGCAGACTAATTTTGAGTGTTTTGTTTGGGATTAAAAAGATCACATTTAAATATATTAGGTTTTTTATATCAAATTTAGAAAGTAAATAAAAAGAAATACACTACAAAGAAAAATAAAAGGAATACACAATAAAAATTAAAAAAAACACTTACCTACATACCTACTTTATAGGGCGGAGGTGCTCCTGTTTGAAGATAAGTTGTTTTCTATCCAGATGGAAACTGTAGTGATAATAGAAGACTGAAATGTTCACTCACCTTTACCAGTCTGACGAGGTGCTTTTCCCATCTCTGGATCGACACTGGTGGACAGGACAGCAATGGTGCGCTTGTCTTGCCAGAGTGTAGCCACCATTGACCCCTGCTGCCGGAACTTGACCTCCCCTTTCTGCATCTTCTGGACTTTCTTCCCTTTCCTGACTTGCTGACCTTCAGGTCATCAGGCCAGCCTTTGCGATTCATGCGGATGGTGCCACATGAACGTGTCTTGTGGGCCAGAAGCTCATCAGCCAGGGCGATGGATGTGAAGAAGTTGTCATGGTAGAAGTGGTGCCCCTTCTCCAGGTAGTTCTTCCCCAAAGTCATCACCACATGGTGTCCAAGACCACCTGCAATAAAATATATGCTAAATCAAACTGTCAGTGTCAGTGTGTTGCTGTTTTTTTATTGGTGTGTTTTTCTTTTTATAGAAAGAAAGGGAGACAAGAGAATCTGGCAGTGTGTGAATGTTTGTATGTACATGGAATAATAACACTGGTTTTGTTAGATAATACTTGGTCAGCAATCAAACCTCTGTGTTTATAAAAAACAAAAACAAAAAAAGGAAGATAATACTTGTAAGCAAAATGATCGCATATTTACATGAAAAAAAAAAATCTCCAGTCAGTCCTGTTGATAAAAAAGTATTTCACGTTCTTCCATACCTCTACCCTTCACTCCACCCCTACTCACACCCCATCTCATCCCACCCACCCACTGTCCCCATTCACAAAAAAGTTAAACATAACTTGCCATTTTTTTTTAATAAATAAAATTTATAAATGAAACACTAACCTTTCAATGGTTGTTGCGCCTTGCCAGTGTACACGTCAAAATCCAGCAAGTAGCCAGACGTGGGATCTGCGCTGCACCAGATCTTGATCCCCCATGGTGTAGGCGTGGACTTCATATACTGTTTGAAGTAAAGTCGCCCGTTGAATTTCACCATGGCCTCATCAATGCTGATAGCCCGTCCAGGCTTGTACAGCTCCCCACACTTTGCCTTGGAAGCATCAAGAACTGGGCGCACTTTGAAAAGAGGGTCATGGCTGGCATGTCCTCTGGGGCAGAATTTAGACCTATCATTCAGATGAAAATACTGGCCAATTTTCTCGAACCTTGTTCTTGACATGAGACTAGATATACAAGGCACATTCAGCTTGTCATCACTTGACCAGTAGTTTTCTTGTCGGGGCAGAATGTGAATACCCATCATGATGTTGATGGCAAGATATAGCTTGATGTCGCTCAATGTGACTGGCTGCCATTTTGGATCCGCCTTCTTTTCTTGCTGCACTTGAGTGGCATACAAATTTGTTTGCTCGACGATCTTTTCCAGCATCGAATCCTGAAAAAAAAAAAAGAGAAAAGTACTCCAGGGGACTTGCACCAACAGCTAGATTGTGCAAAACACCAACATTTTCTTTAAAATCATCGACAGAAACCTTGCCTAAAGGATCTTGCCAGTTTTGCTTTGGGAGGTCAGGCAGTCGATCCACATTTGACCCACTTTCACCGTCACTTTCTTCACTGTCACTTTCGAATTCAGCAGCGACAGCTTCAAAATCAATATCCAGGTCACTTTCCACTTCATCTGGATCAACTTTCACGAGTTTTTCGCCTGAAAAACCATCAAAAACTTCTCCATCGTCATCGGAATCGTAGTTCAGCATGCACCATAACTCTTCGTCGGACATCAAACTCATTTCGCAAACTTTGAAAATTCGTAGCTCTAGTAAAACGCAATCGATTTTGACCTGTAAATTGCAAATGGCGCGGAAGGAAGTGCTGCAATCAAAGCTCTCGCTCTCACCAGAGTCTCGCTTATGTAAACAGCGATGGCTGCGCCCATAGATACCACGTGTTTAGCAGGCGCTGACGGGCGCTCTATGGAAACACCATGTGGATTTGTAGCGGGCGCTAGTGGGCGCTGTGGCGTTCAGCGAGTTAACATTGACCGCTCCCTGTGGGTTGCCGGGGCTGTGGCGGGACTGACCGGGATGTGGCTGTGGACGGGGTGTCTGAATGAGTGGTGTGGGTGCACTGCCACTGAGGTGGCACAGAAGATGGGACAGCAGAAAAAAATTAGTACATCTGTCTTACATGAAATGCGTTCAGTATGAGTTTGTCTTCTTGCTTCATATACAGGTCCACAGTTTTCATGTAATTTCCTAATTTTGCATGATGACTCGTTGGCATACAGGGCAGGTCATGAGTAAAATGGTTTGGTGCTCGACAGTTGCAGCAGTCGCATTTCTAATGTTCACGCTGAAGGGAGGCAATTTCAGGATTCAAAGCAGGTCACACGTGCCACACATTGGCATTCACATAGAGCAAAAACACTGTCCATTTATAGTCAGGGAAAAGCTCAGTTGGAAGAACACTAGACTGCAGATTGAGAGGTACCTCACAGCTTTATTTTTCCGTCCCGTGCGAGACACTTGGTGAAAGGGCCGAACAAACAAGGCTTACACATTTCTGATCCAACATTTTTGTTGCTGTAGTCCAAGCAGAGGCATGTATCAAACTTGTGTGCTAGTTAACTAGGGAAAATTAAATTCCCAGAAAGTGATGACGTCATTTTTTGCACAATTGTGTGTGTGTTGTCATTGTTTGAATATCGCCTGACCACTGTGTACAAGCTTTCATACTGTATCTACATTATCTACAGGAAAATAAACCTAGTCGAGTTTGGTATTAAAAGAATTGTCGGGAATTTGCCTATTCAGTCATCTCAAAAGCACAGATATATTACATTTTTCATGACAACCACTGATTATCAAACTAACAGCCCCACTTGTAATGGCTGCTCAGCAATGCCGAACACATTGTTGCCAGACCGGCTTTACACAGATAACATTCAGTTCGCCGAGTACAGCACGGTTAGCTGGCTGGTGGGGAGCAGCCTGCAGAAAACCCTGACCTGCATTCACGGCTTGGCCTCTGCAGCTGCGGGCGAGCTGTAAACTCCCTTGCCTCTCAAAACTAAGTAGCTTGTCTGAACAGCCGTAACCTGGTTCAGTTGCAGGTTCCTTTTTTTTTTTTTTTAAATCTTCAAGGGATATGAAGGGGACAAAAGATATGAAGCAGGTTTTGTGGGTGGCGAATGGCTAATGACAGAGAATTTCACTCAGAAGTATTTCAGTCTGGGCTATAGAACCTGAGAGACAAAAGTTTGCAGTTCAGAGTTGTCTTTTCTTTTTTTTTTTTGTTACAGCTTTTTTTTCCCAGTCATTTCACCAAGATTTTGCTCTTCACCCATGTCCACTGATTTCTCTGCCTTTCACCAAGCAGGATTATGCAAAAGCCACAGAGTGGTTTCTAATGAAACTTAGTGAAAGATGGAAGGTGATCAGGGATGCCATAAAATTTGGGCAGATCCATGTTGCGGATCTGGCTCAAAATGCAGAGTCAGGATATTAATTTGTGTATCTCTGTATATATATTATCAAGGATTGGCTGGGCTTAAGTGGGTTTAAGATGTTCATTAAGTACAAAGAGATAGCAACTCGGCAGTTCTATAAACTAGCAGTAAAGACAAGCATATTCTCACACATGTGTTTGTGTGTGTGTCATCATGAAATGTCCTGTTGCTTAGAGCAGGGCAAAGAGGTATATGTGTGTATCATCATGAAATGCCCTGTTGCTTAGAGCAGGGCAAAGAGGTATATGTGTGTGTGATCATGAAATGTCCTGTTGCTTAGAGCAGGGCAAAGAGATATATGTGTGTGTCATCATGAATTGTCCTGTTGTTTGGAGCAGGGCAAAGAGGTATATGTGTGTTTCATCATGAAATGTCCTGTTGTTTAGAGCAGGGCAAAGAGGTATATGTGTGTGTCATCATGAAATGTCCTGTTGTTTGGAGCAGGGCAAAGAGGATGAAAAGGCGAAAGCAAAACAAGAAGAAACGAGCAACACGGAAGAAAGGGAAAATTCAGTGGAATCCTCAGTTCAGGAAGAAATGGATTCTGATGTTGTACGCCGGTCCACGCCCCGCAGGGAAAAGGCACAAAAGGAGGATCCCAAGTCTGACAAAAAAGAAGACCTGAAAGTTCGAAAAGAGGAGGAGAAGAAGGAAGAAACGCCAACAAAGGAGGAGAAGAAAAAGGAAGAAAAGCGGGAAGAAAGAAAGTCATTGCGCCAGAGCCAGAAAGAGAAAGACGAGGAAAAGAAAGAAGTTGCCAAGGTGAAAGAAGAAGAGAAGAAGGAGGCGAAGAAGGAAGAAGGAAAGACAGACAGAGTTTTGAGGAAAGACCTCAATGAGAAAGAGGAAGAGGACAAGAAAGAAGCTGAAGATGCCAAGGAAGCGCAGAAGAAAAGGGTAAGATTGTTTTCCTCTTCTGTTGGTCCATTCACGCTGTCAGTCTTTCTTGTGACTTAAACTGATGCTTGTCTCGCTCATGTTTTCTGTGTGTGCGTTCGTGTGTGTGAATGCACAAGAGAGTAAGTTTCCAGAGTTTAGCTGTTGAAATACTTTCCTGGTGTTTTGGTTATCAGTTTGCAAATAAGAGAAATGTCAATGCTCATGTATGTGGCCCAACCTGGCCTGCTCACTCTATCAGGCAGATATGTCGCTGGACACACAGATTGCTTACTGAAGTTGAGGTACTAGCATTCCGCTACAAACAGATCAGTTGTATTTCTCCAGAGGATTAGAAGCAGGGGCACATCATGCTCTAAAGAACCATAAGCATATAAACTGATTTGGGGGGCAGGAATGAAAAAGCAAATGCTTAACAAAGTGCTGTTGATCATTTGAATGTTTGACATCCCACAGTGAGTGCATGTTGTGAGTAGAGATCTGCTTCAGATCCTGGAAATACACAAGTCGGTTAATGCAAAATCATCATACCGTCTTTTTGATAACGCTTGGAAAATTTTTCTCTGCTGTGACTTGGTTTGCTGTGGTTTCATTGAATGCTCCTGTTACAGGTGTCCCGTAGAAAATCTGCTCGTGTTGAAGAAGAGAAAAAAAGGAGATGAAAAAGAAGAGGAGGAGGAGAAGGGGGATGAGAAAAAGAAAGAAAAGAAGGCTCCTACAAGTACAAAGAAGGAGAAAGTGGCTGTCAAGAAGAAAGCTGAAGAGGAGGAGAATGAAACTAAGGACAAGGAGTAAGTGTTGTGTCAGGTCTTCTGATGATTTGCCATCTAGAAAACATGCATTTTGATGATAAAGTACAGTGGATGCAAATTCCCTGCTTCATGTGAACATATACTGTGGTACTTAAAGAGATGTACACTCTGGCTGCAGGCGTGCAACATTCCAACACATCTGATCCCACACAAACACACAGACACAGACACAGAGACAGACAGACAGAGAGAGACAGAGAGAGAGAAGGACACACACACACACATGCATGCATGCACGCACTAACTGACTAATATTCACATGTACATTCACGTCTCTTTGACAGAGATAATTTGTCATCACAGAAATAATGACATTCCTTTTGATGTGCTTATGGATGTTTTATTGGAAGATAGCCAGTAGACTGCACTGATATGGCCTCTCATGGTTGGCTTGGGCTGTAACAGTACACAAGTAAACCAATGAAATGTGTTACAGGTCTGAGAATGAAAGTGAAGCGGATGGCCCATCCAACAGCACCCAGCAGCAAGAAGTCTTGTCTTTGGGAACCAGGCTGAAAGTCCGCTATGGACGGGGAAGAAACCACAAAATTTATGAAGCCAAGGTAATGTCATTTCTGTATGTAACAGTTTGAAAAAATTCCATGAATGTTTTGTACGTATAATAGTACAAGAACAAACATGCATGCATGTATGAGAACACAAGTAAGAAATCAGAAGCCAGGCATATGTACATGTGCGCTTGTGCAGAGTCAAAAGATATATGCAGCCAGTAAGGAGTAAGAACTTTGAGTCAGAGTGTTGCTGTGGTGTTTCAGGTGATTGAATACAGGACAAGTGATCCTCATAAGAAATATCGGGTTCACTATGCAGGGTGGAACACGCGGTAAGTTTGTGCATCTCCTTTTGTGTGTGTATTGGGGAGGGGGGTTATTTTTATTTCTTAGTGTGGTTCTTTGTTGTCTTTTGCATTGGGTTTTTTTTTGTGTATGTGTTATCTTTGTGTTTTGTTCTATGTAATCAAAGTTACACTCAGCATATCTACCAAGATTCTGTCACTCATCATTTTTTTTCTTCTTTCTCTGGTTTCACATTATGTCTTAAGAACTGTCAGTTGATGGCTTGGGAGACATCTTTGTGAAGATCATTCTTTCTGGGTCAGCCAAAGTGTAAGTGATCATCAGATCTGAAAAAGAAAATGAGATGCATAGCTTTAAGAAGGCAGTGATTCACTGTGAGGTCCACTACCAAAAAATGGTTTCAAATGTCATTCCATATACCAGTCCACATCTGCTGAAGAGTCGCCAAGGTTGCCAAGGAATGGACTGCAAAGCATGAGTTATGAAAGAAGCCTTGCGACCTGATATTAGCTTCTCTCAGTCTTTCCTTGTAACCATCATGGTCTGTGCAGTTTCATCATGTGCCTCTCTTCTTAATCTTTTCTGGTGACTGTCGTTGTTTTCTTCAATTTCTTGTGCCATTTTTGTTTGACCTTTCAATTTTTTGAAAGTTTTTTAAACCACTTGACTGTGAAACTGTGGCTTTCACATCCTAACATTGGATGTTGTGCATCTGTGAAAAGATTTGAATGGGTCCTTGTTTGCTGCCCTCATCATGGATTCCTTGTTACTTGCTGCTCTACCCTATCATGTGCTGTCTTTGCAACTTTTGTCTATCTTCGTTCTGCTCTTGGCAGAGTCACAAAAAGCACAAATGTTGTTAGGACAGTCAGTTTGTACTTGTCTGTATGGTTTGAATAACAAAAAAGGGATTCGATGTTAGTTTTTCACACTTGATGTTGGAAAGTTAATGTGTCAGCAGCAACAAAATAAACAGATGTATTTGCAGTACAGTTGTATTTGCAGTACAGTTGTGTTGGTTAGTAGGGGTTTTTTGTGTGTTTTTTTTTCCTACTACATTTGGCGCACTTTGTCTATTTTATTGGCAGAGTTCAGCTTTTGAATCAGGTGAGCATGTGATGGAAATGGACCATGGATTTTTGTGGTTTGCTAATTTTTGAAACCAGATTGATTTAAAAAGTGGTTGCTTCAACAGCCGAACTCTAAATACATCTACGATTGGCTCAGTAGCAGAGTTGTAAATGTGTAACATGATTGTGTCAATAGCTGAATTACAGTTATTCAGTGTGATTGCCTCAGTGGCTAGATCATAACTACATAATGATGTTTTAGTGTTATTACAGTTGTCTTCGTTTCATATTGTGTAGAATGTTACAGAATTTTGTTTTTTGTTTTTTATTTCTTTTTGTTTTTTTGCGGCCCATCTTCTGTGCCACCTCAATAGCATTGCGCACCTTCGCCGCCCGTTTTGACCCCCCCCCCCCCCCCCCCCCCCCCCGGCCACAGCTACAGCTGCAGCCCAGCCTGGCCCGCCACAGTCCCGGCACCAGCAGTCCACAGGGAGCAGTCAATGTCAAGTCACCAAGAGGCAACCCACCAGAGGAGACACTGCACTGCTGCCAAGTCATTTCGGTGGTGTTCAGTAGTGCCTGTCCTGATCAGCATTCACAGGACATTACCTACCAAACAATGATTGCTTAGTCACGGAGCCAGTGTGAAAGTGAGCTCTCCCTTGGTAGGGCACCAACACGTCTGTCCAACAACAGCACCCATGAACTTGCCAATACCAGTGACTGACTGAGTAAACCAAGGCCATAGACGTGAAGAGGTCATTGAAATTAAGGTCAACATGTGAGCAGGGCATGAAGGGTCACAGAATTTCAGACTTTTTTTTTTTTTTATGCTGATTGATGAGGATGATGAAGATGATGCTACGGATTTCCATTCCAGTCTGAGACTGTATGACAGGGTTGTACTCTATGCTTACTTTCATGATATATCTCAGTGTCAACCAGGTCTGAGAGATACAGACAACTGCTGTGTTGGTCAGGAAATTACACTCTCAGAGACGCATCCATTCAGTGGACGAAGCTTGTCTGTGTGGTCCCAGTCTTCCCAACTGAGTCTGTAGCAAACTCAACTCTGGGTAGGAGTCGGTCAGGGCAGAAAAATCCTGCATGGTTCTGATGGGAATCAAACCCACGACTTTCCAGCTTGGTGTCCTTGATGCTAATCACTTCATCATGGTAACTGGTTGAATTGTTGGTAATTTGTGGTCATGCAGGGCTTCTGTGTAGACTTGGAAAGACATCAGTTTGCATTGTGTTTCTGTTAGGTACGATGAGTGGGTGGAGACAGAACGCATTGTAAAGGTGGTGGATAAGCCAGAATTGACAAAGCTGAAAAAGAAGCCTTTGGCTGCCAAAGCTCTGAAGGTAAGCCTCCAGGTTAGTTAATGAAAAGGCTTCAAGCTGCTCTTTCGGAGAAGGGGAGTAGCAGCATTAAGTGTTTTGAGATACTCATCTGCCCCTACTTTGCCTGTCATTGTTATGAATCATTGAATATGATACATGAGAACTGAAATAAGTGTGTCTTGTTTTCTTCCTTCCTTCACTGTAGTTCTTTTGAACTGCATAAGTATGGAAGAGCTGTTTCCATACCGGCACAGGAATGTCTGTCGCCAGACATCCATGGACAGGGTTTTGCAGAGTAGTGGGACTGGTTTGCTTTTGTAGCTGATTGAACGTTTCTTTTTCTTCAAATTGTTATTGAACCAACAGAAGAAAACTTGAAATGAAAAAGATTTGAGTACCCCCTAATTTGTTTCAGGAGAAACTAGATTTTCAAGAGGATGACAGATTTCAGAACTAAAAAAAAAAACGATTTTTTTCTTTTTTTTAAAAAATTCTTAGGAGCTTTTTGCTTGATTCAGAGAAATGAAACAGATTGTAGATTGAACATTCTAGGCCATCATGATGGGTTTTAAGGAAAAGTTATCTGCTCGTAAAAAAAAAACCCCAGATGGAAGGAGAAAATCCCTACAGCAAGAGTGGAAAGTTAGGCACTACAGCTAAAACTACTGTATGGTTTGTGCAGGCATCAGCTGCACTGCCTGCAGCTAAAAATGAGACCCCTCTCAACAAAAAACGTGGGCGCCAGACCTCCACACAGCAAGTTCCTTCCCCTGGGGGTGGTGCCAGCACCAAACCCCCGACCACAGCCACAGCATTAGTGGAAACCAAGGCTGCAAAGAACAAGGCGTCGGCTGCTTCAACCTCTGCAGCCTCCAAAACTAGGTCCATGCGCTCCAACAGCACGGAGATCAAGCCTGAGGCCCTGACCAGTGAGTTGTTAGATAACAAGGCTTCCTTTGGTAGTGTCATGATGACTAGCAAATGACTTATGTAGCTGATGGATTTTTATTTATTTATTTACTGCATAGGTGATGGTTCTTTTTTATTTATTTTATATTTGTTTCATTTTTATCTATATGTTTATTTTTGTGTGTGTGTGGAATAAAAAAGGTACTAGGAATGGGTAGAACATTCTTTATTGAGAAGGAAATCATCATTTTTCAAACAGTTTGAAAACGAATTGTGTCACGCTATCACAAGCATTTTTAATACCCCAAAAATATATGCATACAAACGAGATAAAAGAGGCTATGTTTTAGACTTAATTCTGTTGTTCATATTTTAAGATAAGACTTTTTCGTGCTTCAGCCTTTGACTGTTTTTGATGTTCAAAGTTCTGTCGAACAGAAAACTGCTGCATGTGGTTAAGTTTGAAATTCCTATTAAAGTGGAGGAACACATTTTTTTCATGTCTTCATGGTAGTGTTTATGTTCATTGGGTATAGACATGGGTCTGAAAATGTGTGAATCGGTTGTTTTTCTCCAGATACAAATGATGTGTATGAAAAATAATTGTTCTTCAGGTGCAGCAAAACAAAGGATCACAAGACGAACTTCGGGTGTAAATGATTCAGCTGAAGGACCAGTAACTGGTAAGATTTTGCACCTTTATTATCTCTTTTTTTTCCTTTTTAATTGAGGTTACATACAAGGATGCTGAGTTTCCAGTTTGTGTCAGATTACCAAGTTTCTGATCGATTGAAAGAAAGACTGAAGTCTTGAAAGAGGATGCTTCCTTGAAACACACAGGTGACACCAGATATTTAAATGTGATGCTCTCCCTTAGATGATTCTTCCATAGAACTAGATCTGCATTTGGTTATCCCATAAACACAGAGCCTAAGAACTACAGTCCTTGGTAATTTGATGCAAATGTTCTCGCACAAAGTTTCAGACTGTGATGATTTTTAAATAAGGAATTGTACAGGTAAATCTGTGAATATTGTAACGATGTTTAGTGGCGGAGTCATTTGGTTACTGTAGTAGGTAGTGAAAACAACCACACAGGGGCCTTTCAATCAGGAGAAAAGTTGACTTGGAGAAGTGAGGCTGATGTAGGCCTTTCCACATGCTCTTTGAATGATTTTTGTTAGAATCATTGATGCAATCCATTCAGTAATGAGAAATACGGATAGCCAGGATATCTAAACCAAGTGCTTAGATGATTTCCAAAGGCAGCGAAGGCTAGCAGTAAATTACACTCTTAAGAGCAAAAACCAGTGCACCACTTCTTTGGTAATTTGCTTATGTTATGCTGTTTTAATCATGCCATGTGGCAGCTCGGCTTTGAATGACGTATTTCTTTCTGAAAGAGAAGGGAAAAAAATATGTCCTGAGCACCAACTGTGCAGTGAAAGCTTGCCAAGTGTTGCATAGCAAACAAATAAAAATTGCATAATAAACAAATAAGTAAGCAGTGATGGAGGTACTGAACCTACCCCAAATAGTAAAATGATACCCCTGTCTAGTAGAATTGGGTTACCCCCAGTAACATACATGTTATTACACAGAGGGACATTTATTGAGAATAATATGAATCCAGGTATTTGTGAAGTTGTTGAGCAAACACCAAAAGGTATTTTTGCTGTGTTTAGTGGGCTTTTATGTGCTGAATTGTTCTAAAACTCTCAAATTGAAAACAAAGCAAAAACTGTTAGTGTGCTCTATCATTATTACCAACTAAATCAAATAAGAATGATGTGGAATTGTGAAGAAGGATATAGCTCAATAAATGGATGAGTAATGGACATGTTGGTGAACATACCATACAAAACATAATTATGCCCCTTTTTACCTAGAAAATAGTACCCCCAATTATGAGCAGATTGTGATCAAGAATAACATTCCTTGGGATAATTATATGACTGTCATGTGTTAGTGCTGATGTTGAATAAATAGTAAGACCACTTTTTTTTTTTTTTTTTTTTTTTTTTTAGTGTTTTGACTGATTTTGTTTGGCACAGTGTGTTTGTGTATACTTGAAAACTGTTATTTTTGGTAAAATTTTGTTTACAATTATGTCAGTTTCTGCTACACTAATTATCAACATAATCAAGTCATTTTGACAGGACATTGTAGACAAATGTATAACAACAAAACATGTCAAAAATCAGACAGATCTGTCAAGAAATAAGTGAGCTGTAACCAATTTGACTGAACCTACCCAAAAAAGCTAAATTTTACCTTGGCATACAGTTATTCAAATGTGCTGTTATACTGTGGCAGTGAAGGCGTTGAGAGTTAAGAATTGGGATGACCCATTTGATGATGAACAGGTTCCAAATAAGTGAAGATTGGAATGGATGTCTACAATGGTAAAAATAAGAGAGGAACAAGAACGCTGCGGAAAACCTTTAAGAAAAATTGATACCAGTGGAACTAGCAGCTGCTTGACACAACCAAAAAAGTTGTCGTCTTCAGAAAGCATGGCATCATCTCTATCACTGAGCATGCACTTATGAAGGGCACCAAGAAAGCTGCACAACACTACATCACCAGGTTGTTAGAAGAAAAAGATGACAACAACAAAACAACAACATCAACAAAATGGGCGTGCGCGCATGCGCACACCACATGTGCATGCATGCGTGCACGCACGCATGCTCACACTCACTCACTCTCTCTCTCTCTCTCTCTCTCTCTCTCTCTCTCTCTCTCTCTCTCTCTCTCTTGCACACCAGTATTGTCGTTGTCTTTCAGAAAAGTGTTTGTATACAGTCTGTTGGTTCATCATGGTCTGTGCTGTTATTCTTCAGTCACTTGACACCAACATCACTCTTCATATCCAGAGCTCATTTTTGCACCTGTAGCCAAATGCCAGTAGTCTGCAGATCAGGCCAGTTAGAAGCCATCTCTCAGCCTCCAGCTTTGAGAGACAAATGGCTTAGCATGATCAGTGAGGGGCAGGCCAGTGTAAGGCAGGCTATGGAGATTTTGGTTTGAAACTGCATGCCAGAGCTGTCCTGTTGCTCCCTTCATGTCAGCCACCTAGCCTGAAAACGCTCGCATCTCTTGTGGGTCAGACACCAGCCTGGTTTGAGAATTCATGACAGTTCACAGGGCCCCTTCTGTGCTGTGTGTGTGTGTTTGTGTGTGTGTGTGTGTGTGTGTGTGCGTGCGTGTGTGTGTGTGTGTGTGTGTGCGTCCTTTTTTTCTTTTTAACCTAACTTCAGACAAGGTTGAAAGATACAGCTACCTGTACTGTAGATCAGAAATGCTCTTAGACACTGCTATGAGTGGGTGGTGCTCTAGTTCATGATGCATAGCTTAAGTAATGAAAAATGCTGCAACTTTAAAAAGATATTGTTCATAGTCCTGTTGCACTGTATTATTAAAACATGTATTTGAAGTTGCAGTGGACTAATGGCAGGTTTTGTGTTGCAGGTGAAGTGGAGGGAGGGAGTGGATCAGACATGGAGGTGGAGTCTGCTGCAGCTGGTCCTGTTGATACAGACAACATCCAAGAACATCAAGAGAAAGAGGAGCCGAAGGAGGTGGTCCCTGACAACAGCACAGAAGCTAAAGAAGAAATTCCACCTCCCATGGAACTTGCTGAGGAACCAAAGCATGTTGTCCCTCAAGAGGAAGATTCTGCTGTGGTGAAAGCAGATGATTCTAAATCAAAACAGCTTGATGCGGACAAGGAATTGGTTCCAAGAGAGACCTCAGCATCGGATACAGATCTGCCAAAGGAGCCTGAGGATCCAGTGCCTCCACCCTCACCGCCTCCATCAGCTCCAGTGGAGAACCTGGCCAGCCTCAAGGACGGCAGCCAGGTCACTCCAGATGCTCCTAAACAGTCAGAAGTAACTGTGGTCGAATCACTGTCTGTACCAGTGAAACCAGAGCTGAAAGAGGTGCAGAAGGTAGAGGAGTGTGCCCCACAGCTGGTCAGCGTCAAAGAGGAGGACGCGGTGAAAGAAGAAACAAAACCTGAAGAGGTGAAAACTGTCCAAGCAGGTGGTCCTGAAATGCCAGCGGAGATTAAACCAGAAGCAGATAAAACTGTTCCCGTAGTTGATCCCACAATCCCCCACCTGAAGAAGATTGAACTAGACTTGCCACCGGCAGATGAGAAAAAGGAGAGTAAAGAAAAAGAGAGAACAAAACCTGGGAAGAAGTTAGGTCGGGATTTCAAAAAGAACCGACAGAATGAGATGAGGACTTCTTTTTCGGAAATTCCTACCCTGGAACCCATGACCACGCCCAGTGACATCAAACCTGCCCCTGTGGATGTTGCTCCATCCCCATACGACTTCAACGACACAGAGATGGATTCTCCTTCTCCATGGCAGCCTGAGATCACTAAGAAGTGGGATCCTAGCAACAAACCACCTCCCATTTTCAGAGATGTGAAAATGGAGCTGAAGAAAAGCTTGGAGACCGAGAAAAAGAAGGTGAAGAAAAAGAACAAAAAGATACCAGAAGAACAGAGTGGGGAGTGTGAAAGCCCTGTCAAAGCCAATGAGAAAAAAACAAAGGACCCATCTCTTGCGAAAAAAGGCCGGAAGAAAAGATTGACTGATGGTGAAGTGAAAGTGGACACTAGTTCTTATGAGGAAACAGTGAACAGTGTGGTAGAATCTTGTAAAAATGATGACTTGTTGTGTCTTCCTCTTCCTCCTCCTTTGGAGTCCAAAGAGGAAAAGCCTGCCAAGAGAAGAAAGAAAATGTTTCAGTGTAAAGCTTCTCAGGAGTCAGAAGCTGTTCAGGATGGGAAAAAGGAACCAGTTAAACCCGTGAAAGCACTGAAAGGAAAAGTAGGGCGTAAGAAAAAAGACGTGAAAAGCCCAGAGATTGTGACAGAACAACATGCAAACCCCAGCCCCTTGCCCCTCCCACCCCCCGATGTGCATATCCCCTCTGCTATCATACACAGTGAAAAACAGCCATCCACTGAACCCTGTGAGCCTCTCCATGTTAAACAGCCTTGTTCGGAAGGTGACGTGCCCTCTGCCTCTTTACTGGGTTCCTGTTCCCAAGGACTTGTAGTGCCTGCCTCCAAGGCAGTGCCATCTGGTATGCAAGTGTTAAGTATGGCCTCCATCCGCCCTGTGCCCAGCACGTCAGGTGCTGCTGGGAGTGGACCCAGCGACAGACTGGCGCCCCTGTTGGAAGGGGTGCATTGTGAAGTGTTGAAACAGGCCAGGCTGGAGCCTCGTGTGGACTGTGCAGGGGACATGCCCAAAGCTTCTTGTTCTGTTGGCAACACGGTGCTAGACAATACTCCGCCTACCACGCCAGAAAACGATTTAGACGAGGCCAATTCGGCTTCTTCATCATCAGAAGGCCATGACAATCTCAAAGAAGACTTGGACAGTTTAGATTCAGTGGAAAGAACTTGTAAAGGTGGGAGCGAGTCTCCTCCAGGTTGTGACTTTAGCTTGAGTAGTACTTCCAGTGAAAACCTGCCCTCAAGCAGCAGTGGTGCACAGTCCAATGGTCAGCCTTCACAGTCGTTGGAAACGGTCAGTAACAAGAGGAAAAAGAAGGAGGACCCAGGAGCCCCAGTCAAGAAAAAGAAGCGACTTATCAGTCGATCAACACGGGGAGAACGCAACAAAAAATCTCCAAAGTGTAAGTGCATAAATCTCTGCTTCTGAACCAGGACTGTTACATTTTTGTGTTTGTGTGTTTTTGTTTAATTCTGTAGGCTTTAGTTTTAGTTTTTAAAGTAGTTGTTATCTTCATTATAATGTTACCATTTGTTGTTTGTGATGTTTAGTTATATTTCTTGAGCTGAGTATTGTTATCAGCCTGAAGAACTGGTTGGAAATCTGTCTCCAGTACAAGCACATACATTCACACACCCAAAAGACCAGCACATGAACAAATACACACACACACACACACACACACATACACACACACACACACACACACACACACACACACACATCTACGCTTGTTGTTCATTCTTCTGATTGATGATATATATGCAAAATGAGATGTACGCATTTGTGGGTGCTGTGAGTTATCCATCCTACATCAGATATGTCAGATATTTGAGAGTGAGTTATCGAGTTGTCTTGATATGGAAAAAAAAAAGGAAAAAAAACCCCTGCAGTATTGGAGTTGCAGAGATCTGTTGACATCTTGAATTGTATACTGTGAAGGAATAAGAATAGAACTTGTACTCTGACTTGGTTTCAAAGTGAGATGACTGCAGGCAGAAACTGAAGGGGAAAAAAAAGTGTGTTCATTCTTTGTTTTGATTGCCTTGAATATTGTTTGTCGTGCCTTAAGAAGACCAAAGAGGTTGAAACGTGTTGTATTTTGTCTTGTAATTTGTTTGTCTCTTTCGTTTGGCGGAACAGTAAATCTTCTTTAAGTTTGTTTTTCTTTGCTGTTCCATTTCACTTTAGCCATCAGGGAATGTATTGTTGTAGATTTATTGTGCATTCTGTGGAAATCACATCAGTAATCTGACATTTTATTGTTTGATAAACTTGTGAATTTACCCTGTTATTTTACAGATGGAGATGATGATTCCCAAAGTCAGTCACCTGTACATCAGAACAACACTGATAGCAGCCTGGTTTCCACAGCAAATGATGTTACAAAGAGTAGCACTCCTCGACCACCCAAATTTCATTTCGCAGATGGTGAGTATTAATTTTGTTGTTGTTGTCTCCATATACGCAAGGTTTCCAGTTTGATGGGATTGTACAGAACATACAGTTTTCGTTTTTCTGTAATCCAGGTTGCGTACTGAATTTTTTGTTATATTCATGCTTTTGTTGAACACAGAGACATAAGTACATGTATTATTAAGTGAATCTGATGAATGTATAGAATAGCATGCATACATTAGCATTTTTTTCGCGATTTCACATCACATTGTAACTACTCAAGTTCCACCTGTTAAAAGATTTATGGTATGTACTAGTGTAGTCACTATTGGTATAAAATACAGCGTCCATTTCTTTTAAAGTTTGGGCACCAGGGACAACAGCCCTTTTAGCATTACAAGATGAGATCAGCACGAGGATTTTTCACCACAATTGTTAGCAGTAAATACTAGTCATGCTGAAGTGATGTTCCTTCAGTGAGAAAACTATCAAGAGCAGTGAAGTGTCCCAAAAATGTCTGTTTTCTGTGAAATAGTTTATTGAGAAATACATCCAAAGTGGACTTCAGGAATTGACTTTTAGGTCTCTTTCTTGGACAGTGCTGATGGAGGTCATGTAATCAGCTGCGAGTGTCTGTCAGTGTCACAGCAAGAAGAGGCAAATCAAGCTGAACTAGTGTTAAACAAAACCAGCTGAACTGGTGTTAAACAAAACCAGCTGAACTGGTGTTAAACAAAACCAGCTAAACTGGTGTTAAACAAAACCAGCTGAACTGGTGTTAAACAAAACTTGGTGGGGAGCTGGACATTGGCCCAAGTGGGAGTCTGTCCAGTTTGGGTGCAGCTCTGTTGGACTGTGGCTGTGGAGGTTTGTGCTCACCCTCGTGCCTGTCTGGTTCTTCACTGTGGTGCTGCTCCTCATGTTGGCAGTTGCTTCTTCAACATGTCATCCGTTTCTTCCTGCAATCCCCAGAATGTAATCTTTTATAGATACTGACCCTGCAAACAGGCCAGCAAAATGTGATGAAAATCCATCCAGTTGCCGCAGATTCCTACAATGTTTTGTAAGTGTATGCGTGCTGTGGTTGTGTGCAGTGTCAGAAATCTGTGTTTTAACATTGCAGATCTGGGTGAACATTTACAAGGAGAGCAGCGCATTCAGTTCCTGTTGGACAAGATGAAGGAAGTGCGCAGGGTGTACCAGGGCATCAAAGCCGAAGTGGCAGCCATTGATCGCAAACGCAAACGAGCCAGAAGGAGGGAAAAGGAGCGTGAAAGTGAGTTCTGTATTTTATAGTGATATAACTCATTCAAAACGTGCCCAAAGGTAAAACCATTTGCTTGAGTACTAAATGACAGATAAACAGGAAACACATTGACACAGACTTAATATATACTTGTACCTTGCAAAGCGTCTGTCGCTTGTACACAACCATCTATCATCTTCTGCCTTTTTGTCAGTAAGAGGCCTAAATTAGACAGCTGTGTGCACCATTCTGATTGGCTAGTGCCTTCTGACTCTGCCAATCATCTAGCACGATACAATGTGATGGTGTCATGAACATCAACTTTTTTTTTTTTTTTTTTTTTTTTTTGCTGTCCCAACCTCTGCACCACCTCAGAGGCAGGGTACCCACGCCGCTCATTCCGACACCCTGTCCACAGCCACAGCCCGGTCGGCCCCGCCGCAGCCCTGGCACCGGCAATCCACAGGGGGTAGTCAGTGTCAAGTCGTCAAGAGGCAACCCACCGGAGGAGACACTGCACTGCTGCCGAGTCACTTCGGTGGTGTTCAGTGGTGCCTGTTCTGATCTAACATACGCAGGACACCACCTACTAGGCCCCCTACTGACGACAATAATTGCTTAGTCGCGGAGCCAACGTGAGTGAGCTCTCCCTCCGGAGGGCGCCACCACGTCCGTCCAACGACAGCCCCCATGGACTCGCCAATACCGGTGACCCCAACGGAACCAAACCAAGGCCACAGACGTGGAGAGGACATTGAAACTGAGGTCACCATGAGAGCAGGGCATGAAGGGCCACAGAACTTGAGACATTTTTTTTTTTATGCTGATCGGTGAGAATGAGGATGATTAAGATGATGCTACAGATTTACATTTCAGTCTGAGACTACATGACAGGGCTGTACTCTACGCTTCCTTTCATAATATATCCCGGCGTCAAGCAGGCCCGAGAGATACAGGCACCTGCAGTGTTGGTCAGGAAATTTGAGCAACACTCTCAGAAACGCATCCATTAAGTGGATGAAGCTCGACTGTGTGGTCCCAGTCTTCCCAACTGAGTCCGCAGCAAACTCAAGTCTGGGTAGGAGCCATTCGGGGCAGAAAAACCCACATGACTCTGATGGGATTCGAACCCACGACCTCCCAGCCAGGAGTCCGCGACACTAACCACTTCACCACGGCGGCTACATCAACCTAAAATGGTAGTTTTGTGAAGCAAAATCTCCAGTTGTAGCAATGATTATGTGATCCTGACCACCTGAATTTTAATCATACTTACCTGTCCAAACAAGTGCCTTACTCCTACTTGGCGTGGAACATCGCCATATAACCAGAATTCTCGAAAATTAAAATGGAAGAATGAGGGAGCTAATCGATCGGTTCTTATTGTACTGCGTTTTGGGAGGTTTATCTGGGTGTACTACGTTTTGGGAAGGTTTGTCTGGGTGTACTACGTTTTGGGATGGTTTATCTGGGTGTACTATGTTTTGGGAAGGTTTGTCTGGGTGTACTATGTTTTGAGAAGGTTTGTCTGGGTGTACTATGTTTTGGGAAGGTTTATTTGGGTGTACTATGTTTTGGGAAGGTTTATCTGGGTGTACTATGTTTTGGGAAGGTTTATCTGGGTGTATTATGTTTTGGGAAGGTTTATCTGGGTGTACTATGTTTTGGGAAGGTTTATCTGGGTGTATTATGTTTTGGGAAGGTTTATCTGGGTGTACTACGTTTTGGGAAGGTTTATCTGGGTGTACTATGTTTTGGGAAGGTTTATCTGGGTGTACTATGTTTTGGGAAGGTTTATCTGGGTGTATTATGCTTTGGGAAGGTTTATCTGGGTGTACTATGTTTTGGGAAGGTTTATCTGGGTGTATTATGTTTTGGGAAGGTTTATCTGGGTGTACTACGTTTTGGGAAGGTTTATCTCACTGACGTAACTGAAGACATGACACCTCTTGCCTGGGGGTGTTGTGTTTACTCAGACTGCAACACATCCCAATTTTTAATTTACTATTGCCTCCGGATACACCTCCTGGCAAACTGACATACATTTTGTGTTACTTGCTCAATATTACATCCCTTCTTTTACCCTTTGATGTTCATCGTGGAATGGTGTGGTGGTTCAGTCGGCAAAGCATACTCTTATACATTGTCATGTTTCGGGGGGAGGGAGATGGTTGCTTTTATTCAGGCTTGACTTCTTCTTGAATCCGAGATTTTAAAGAAAAGCAGCAGATTTTCATAAGCAGGAAAAGCAAACATCTCAGGGAAAAAAAGGTCCATTGAAAAAAAAAAATTGCGAAACATTGTAGAATTCTGAGTCTCGAACTGTTACCAGTTTTTCCAGCCCTCGTTTCCATGATTCTACATTCAGCATTCTGCCGCCTGCAGTCGTTACGAAGTATTGTGGTGCTTCTGCTTGCATTAATCAGAGCATTTCAGTGATGGGCAAATTAGATAACAATTATTCCCTATATTGCAATTTAAAGGAAAAGTACTTTTAACAGACACACACATGCGCACGCACGCACCCTCGTATGCACGCACGCAGGCCTACACACACACACACACACACACACACACACACACACACACACACACACACACATGCAAGCACACATGCATGCATGAACAGTTAATTTAGAAATACACGCACGCACCCTCGTACGCATGCACGCACGCACACACACACACACACACACACATGCAAGCACACATGCACGCATGAACAGTTAATTTAGAAATACAGCTTTTTTTTTAAACTCCCTATTTTCCTTTCACAGTTGCATTAGATGTTTGTAACATCAGCTGTGTGTACGTTGCAGGCTCCCAGGCATCCACTGGAGACCGAGAGGCTTCCTGAAATTCACTTGGCCTTGGACTATGGCCTGTGCTGCCACTGTTCCTCTCAACCGTCATAGTATTTAACAATGAATGATCATCCCAACCATGTTTCCTGTGTTTTTATCATGACTTTGGCCAGGCAGGGCAGCAGAGCGTGCACTGGATGATGAAAGATGAGGATTTTTAATGGGAGTGTGGTTGTATGTGAGAGAGAGTGAGAGAGCATGTGACACAGTGAGTTACAAGGGTTATAAACATGGGAAAGTCAAAGGGAACAGTTGGCAGCAGTCTTGAAGAGAGATGAGATTGGGGAACAGGGGGAAACCCCATGAAAGTCTAAAGTAAGTTTCTACACAGAACGTAACATTTTGAACTTTGTTTATAGATGCGTGTGTTATATTTATTCCAGGTATGCAGACCTGCCTTTGCACATAGCGGGGGTGAAATTTATTACGTCTTTCAGTTGTCTATAGACAGTTGTAACTAAGAGGATAACATGCTGGCCTTGAGAGCCAGGAAATGCAGGGATGGTGGTTCCAACTTAGCAGGGGCAGGTTTAGTTTTCCTGCTGCTCACCACTAATGTTGTGGTTGGAGCGCAATTTTTTGATGAGACGATAAATGGCGATTCCCAAGTGCAGCATGCACTTGTGCACATAATTAAAATGGGCAGCAAGGAGGTTGTCTGGGGCAAAATTTTAAGGGAAAATCTGAATTTTAGAAAACTCAGACCATAAGGGAGTAGCATCATATCAAGGGGATACAGAGCAGCCCGAATGTCCCATAGAAAAATTGGTTGAGAATGTGTGTTTGAAGGTACACAATACAATTAAAGCATAAACTACTGTCTCTGGTCAAATAGGGAGAATGAAAGGAAGGTCCCCAAATTGAAATGGGGGATCATCAGTGAAGACTGTGTAGGGCAAGACCCTAGACGTCAGCAGGTCGGGACCTTGTCTCACTTCAATGTAATTGATAGAGCAAGTGATGTCATTCATGAGTACTGGTCAGCCTAGTCAATTAACTTCTGCTTACAGTAAGTTATGCATGCAGTGCCAAATGGCCTAAAGATGCTGGAACACAATGCCTTGACCGAACTGTGGCAGTGAACAGTGGTCAAGCCTTAGTGAAATAGTTATATGGTGCAAGTAGAACTAGGTGAAAGAGGAAAAAGTTCTATCTTTGTTAAGTGTTTGGCCATAAAAGGAAAGGAAGCGAAGCTACCTGTTGGCTGTGGCAGAGAGAAGAAAAACTTCAGTGAGGCATGTCTGCCTTGCATTTGCCATGAAAATCACATGAACAGAGCCAGCAAACTGGTGATAGCCTGCAAGAATGGTTATTTCTGAATGTACATAACCAAAGAGGGAGTACCAGTAGAACAACAACCCCATTTTTCACTGGAAGAAAGCTTAGGTTAAAGAACTGTATTTGGAGTGGCAGTTGATTATCCCTATCCTTATTGTCTTTACCTCCTTTCCTCCCCCCCCCCCCCCCCCCCCCCCCCCCCCCCCCCCCCCCCCCCCCCCCCCCCCCCCCCCCCCCCCCCCCCCCCCCCCCCCCCCCTCCCTTTTCTTTATTCTGCCCTCTCACCACCAACATTGAAATCATGGCTGAACGCAGAGTTTTTGTTTGATTTAAGGAAGCGAGATCTTGATGTCACCTGTGCTTTGGATAATGAAAAGAAGACAAAATGTTCATTGCAATAAAAAGCCATGTGACATTTTGAATGAAAATTGTTGAATGAGTGTTAATGGGTGATTGTTGATACTGTAGCAACCAAAATGATGTATTCACATAGGAATAAAGCCAAACCACTTTTCACCATACAGGTGACAAGGTTCATGTTGTTTATGTACTAATTTTTGTTGTTTTCTATATTTCTTTCTCCCTCTCTTATGTGATCACTGATTTTCAGCTGTCTCAGCTGGTATTTATGGTTTTTGTTTTGTTTTGTTTCTTTTTTTTCATTCTGCTTATCTCTCTCATTGTCCCACTTGTTAATAATTTCCTTTACTCTGTTCTTTTTTGTTATAGAAGATAACTGAAAGTATTTAAAAAAAAGATATAAGGAATGGATAAGTTTATAATTTAAATAATTTGTAATCTGCAAGTCAAAGGCAAAACAGAAGAAAGCATGACTACATGTCATAATAAAAAGCAGTGGGAAAAAAATGAAAGAATCAATAGTGTAGATTGTGAAGTTCTATCATAACTGTGAAGTGCTTTGTGAACATCTTTTTCTCCATGTCCATAGAATGGTTGAAAAATACAAGCTCTGTGTGTGTGTGTGTGTGTGTGAAGGAGGTTGTAGCATCTTCATCAGCATTACCAAACATGGCACTTTTCACTGGATTTTTTTCAATGGAGTATAGTATGTAAAGTTCTGCTTACACATACAGATGTGTATGAACCTGAACAGAATGAAATTGTATATTTTCTTTATTTTTTTGTGAATGAATTGTGTGTTTACAAAGATTGCCATAACATTTTATGTCATAGAATGGGTCAGATTTTGTTATCTTTCTCGCTCGCTCACTCGCTGTCTGTGCACTGTCATCTCTGTCTCTAATAATCTGTATCTTTGTTCTCATTCTTACTCGCCCTCCATCCCTCTTTCTTGCCATCTGTGTTCACTTTCTGTCTGTACCTTGTGTGTGTGTGTGTGTGTGTGGTAAAAGTTAAAAGACACATACACAAACACACACACACACACAACACACACACACACACACACATATATATATATATATATATATATATATATATATATCAGAGATTTCTCATCTGTTAATATTTAGTAACCATGGGTATTGCAGAAAACTTTGAAATATGATGTCACCCCTGTGACCTTTTATGTGAAATTCCACTCCCCCTACTCTTCCCTCCCCCTCCCCTTTCAAAGTTATCTGTTGTGAGGAGTTGGCAGGTCTTCATATTTGCAAAACTGTTCTCTTTCATTGATATTTGGTTCATGTATAGTGGGCCTTAGTGGTGTGGGAAAGAAGAGCAAGTCTTGGAAAGGTGCCAGTGGGAATGTTCAGCAGATCTGTAACTGTGATATAGTAATCAAATTATCTCTTGTTATGGTCACTCGGGTTTAGCGAGTCATCCATACAAGAGGGAGAATTAAAAAAAGAATCAGAAAGGCAAATGGAGATTGTTGATTATGTCCGCAGGATATATTGTTGGGGCTGCTTGATTTATTTGTTTTGTTTTTGTTTTGTTTGAAATGAGTGTTACTGCAAGAAGTTGACGTTTTTCTTCTTGGAATAAGTTTATTGGTATTATTTTTATTACCTTCAGTGCAGAGCATGAATTGTCTAGCATTTTCTCAAATAATAAACCAGTGGAGGAAAGAAGGGGGCCTCCATTAGTTCACAGGGAGAAGAAATAAATATCTTTTGAAAGGGATTGAAAAGAAAGAAATGGTTGCACATGAAAACTGCTATGCCAAATGTCAGAGCAGGAGACCAATTATGTGGTGCAGAGATTACAATCTGAATTGTTTGGCTGTGTGTACAAACTGTGGCTTCATATCAGGGATGCAAGTCTTCTGGAATAACCCGAAATCCAGATCAGGAAAACTTTGTGTGGATTGTCTTCAGGTCAGCAAGATTGTATCTCAGTATCTTCCAGAATGGCAAGATTTTGTTGCTTATTTTCCAGTTCATACTGAATTAGGGTGCAAAAGCAGTATTTTTTTTTCATCTTCCTTTTTGGTTTATTTGGTATAACATGATAGAAAATAAATATCCTGAAAAGGAATTTTAATGGTTCCCCCATGATTTTGATGTAATTTGTTTTGGGTGCAATATCTTAAAAACGTGTAGTGATTAAGTGTGTATAAGGGTGACCAAGTTAACAAATAATGAAGTTCTTGACAAAAAAAAAATATTGTTGATATTTTCAAAGGAAGGATGAAAACCATGAGTAGAATGGTTGGGGGTGGCTGGTTGAACTGGGTGACAAAAGACTGCCTCAAAACAGAGGTCACTTCCGCATTCTGTGTCCTTGAACATTCAGGTTCGACCTGTGCAGAACAATTGTTTGAAATAAATAAATAATAATTGATTTCTCACTCAATTGATCCAGTACACATAAGAGCCTGTGGTGCCATCATTGATGTTTTGTGAAGCTGAAGGGGGGCCACAATCAGTACTGGCAAGCTACCATTGCATAGGGAAAAATGACCCAATTTGAGCAAGGTAGAGAGTGTGAAGTGTAATTTGTTGTTGTTTTGTTATGTTGTTCTTATTTTGTTTAATGGTTCAAAACTGTTGACCTTACTTTCTTGGTAGAGCTCATTACATGGAAGCTGTCATCAAATTGTTTATCTTTTTTTTTCTTGTTTACTTCTTAGTGTACTGCATTCAAGGACACTTGATGCTGTAGTGTCACAAGGTGCTTGACACTTGTTGCTGTTGTGTCTTAAGGTGCTTGAAAAAGGTTTGTGTCTTTCCTTGTTTCATGACCATGTTCAGGATTGCTAGGATGGCCACAGTTCATTTTCAGCAGTGCCAGAGGAGGCAGCATCCAGTTCCAGGATCAGGACACTCTTCCCCGCATGCACCTTGACATGTGCAGAGATGGCTCTGGACTGGAATGGCGCAGGCCAGGAGTGTGGGGGGCATTGAAAGACAAAATTAAAGTTAAAGAGAAGTGGGGAAAAAACTACGCTTAATTCATGAATTAAAGCAGTCACAAGCATTAAAACAATCAGTCACGAGCAGCTGGGTCACAATTTTGTTGTTGTTTTAATGTATAACTCTTTTAAATAAAAGTGATACACAGAGTAATGTTCAGGTCTCCCACTTCTCCATGAATTCATCAGTTTCAGCCAAAACTAAAAGTAGAAATCAGAAAATCCTTTTTTTTTCTTCTAAGGAAGAAAGAAAACTTTTAAAAATTGTATGTGGCAGTTGAATTCTACACACACATACATGCACATGCGCACACCCCTCTCAGTGGGTGGCCTGAATATGATAGTGACATGGTGGAATAGTGCCATTTCCCATTATTTCATTCAAGGTGATGGGAGTTGTGTGATTATTTGGGTTTTGTATGGAGGGATATTTTTGTCTGTGTCTTAATTTCTTGTTTTTGTGTGTGGGTGTGAAGGTATTATCCAGTTTTTCCTTTTGTGGGCTTATGAACAAAAACCTTTTTTTGTAAGTATAATTATGTACATTTTCATAGATAACCATTCTGAACATGGAGTCTGGCAGAAAGGATATCTCTCCTGATCAGTAGGCACTATGGATATGAAATGTTTAAAACTGAAAGCTCTTTTATCTATTTTTTTGTTGTTGTTTTTTTTTTTGTAAATAAATTGAACCTTTTCACCTCCATAGTTCCACATGGTCTCTACAAGAGAGAGAGAGAAAGAGAGCTACAACTTGGTTGACAGTTCATTGTATGAAACCCAGTGAAACTGAGAATGAGTGTTGTAAATGGGACATGAACGAGTGCTTCCTGTCATCAGACCACATGATGTGTCGAGTTGATGTGACAAACAACTGAAATGATATCTTCTCTATCTGGGGGGGGGGGGGGGGGGGGGGGGGGGGGGGGGGAGTGGCCACTGTGGATAGAAACTTCATGGAAATTCATGTCTCTGTCAAGATGCTGAACTACCTGGTGTGCATGAAAAGTCCAGTGTTCATTCTGTGCCTCATCAAGACTGTGAGTGTGGGGATGACTGCATTGACTATTGTGATGTGGAGTGATTTCATCAGTTCTACCGATTAACAAAGCATGGACTGACTGCTGCTCTGCTTGCCTAATCTGCCATGTTGTTATCGTCCCTTGAGGTGGATGGTTGTGGATTTACTTCAGCTGCAATCACAAAGCGTGAATCGGTCTTTCTCATTGGTATCATCCATCCATTCACAGTCAGCCTTGTGGTTGTCCATGAGAAGCCTCCAGTGTCGGCAATACAGCAAATGTTGGTTTTTAGTCTTGAGTTCAACAGAAGGAAATTCTTGGCACTGAACACCTGAGCAGGAAGCCGTTTTAAAACATGAAGATGGAGATATCAAGAGTTGAAAAAGCCGTGTATAGGTAGGGGAGATTAGGTATGGGAGATTTGGGTGAAAAGTGTGAGCTGTGAAACTGGATTGTGTTGATGAAGGTTATGATGGTCAAGTCACCTGTTTGAAAGGTCATCAGACTTGGATGCTGTAATCAAACATCAAACTTTTTAAGCTACAGGTTAGCTCGGGGAGGGAAGGGTTTAGGGAGAGGGGGGCAAGCGAGGGGAATGGGTGTTAAGTTCACTCAACAGGGTTTAGTGTGTCCATGCTGTGTGGAATATAGCAAATTGTACGATTGCTGGCCAATCTGCACAAGTCACTTCAAAGAATTCTGCATTACATTCTCTATTGACTGCATCTCTCCTCCCCTTCCTTTGAAATTCTTTGTCTTTGCACTTGCCCAACCTACATAGGTAAAAGCACTTGCAGCCCTATTTGATGCAATGCTTTGAGATTCATCTGGAAAAGATCAACACACTTCAGTTTCCATGTAACACAGGGGTTCGAGGGATTTTTCGTCAAAGGATGACCAGCAAAAGCATTGCTCATAACAGTGTTGTCAATCCAATTGTTTGTTGAAATAAAGAAAGCAACGCTTTAGAAGTGACATCCTGTTTTTCCTTTGTTTTTAATATGGAATGTTGGTGCCCATTATCTATGTCACATTTGTTTAGAAACTAAAATGTGCGTGTTCATTGATGTATGTCTCTTGTGATTCCACATGTATAGTATTTTCTGATGCATTAAAGATTACACTGTGTCATAAAATGACAGAAATTAAACCAGCCTGAACTTTGAGATTTGCTTTGCAGACTCTTGAGAAGACGTACGCATGCACTTATCTTCCCCTGCAAAGTTAAAGTAATACACAAATGACCAACATTCCTTACATTGTGAGCTGAAAAACCTGTGCTGATGGATGTTAGACTGACGTTTCTGAAATGCTCATAGTTTTTTTGTTTGTGTTTTTTAGAAAAATAAAGACGGATGTCGACATTTGTCATCTGCGTTTCAATATTCTGCTGGAGTAAAAATAGCACCTCTGACTCAATATGAGATTTTCTTTTGAAGTATTTCAACTGTGCCTGCTCATGTTTTTCTGTTGGCACTGTTTGAAGGTTTTGTTGAGACAATGGTTTCTGTTTTGAAAGCAAAGCTACTATAATTGACTTCTTCCTTTTTACATTTAGATTTTGAGACAGGTTTTTGAAATGTATTTTGCCGGTGCTTGGAAAGTGTTCATGCATCTGATCACTTTCAGCGTGTTGCTCATCCAGATCAACCAGACTTTTAAAATGATAGGTTGTGTGTATGAACGCTGTAACAGAAAGTAATATCATATTAATAGTATTTATAGAGGCAGGACCAAATAATGGAGACTCGCTTCCATTTTCTATACATTTCATGATTGGAGCAGTGTGGGGGGATTTTTGACACAAATTTTGTTGAAAATGCTTGTGTCTGTCAGTCAGGGGTTTGTGATGCACATATCTTGAGAATACTTCAGGATTGTGGTGTTACCCTCCCCTCTTCATCCTTTCCTAAGAGTCGTCAGATTGGTTTATTCCAAGGTGAATGTGGTTTTTGCACCAAGCAGGTCTGTCAGAACTGACATTCTTGTTTGAACCTTTCGCTTCCTCATGAGTGATGGATGAACTCAGCTACTTGTTTGAACCTTTCACTTCCTCATGAGTGATAGATGAATTCAGCTACTTGTTTGAACCTTTCACTTCCTCATGTGTGACAGATGAATTAGCATACTTGTTTGAACCTTTCACTTCCTCTTGAGTGACGATGAATTCAGCTACTTGTTTGAACCTTTCACTTCCTCATGAGTGACAGATGAATTCAGCAAAGTTGTTGGCAGCTCAGGGTCATGTGGGAGGACCCTTCTGTCCCACTTCCATAGAGATTCACAGATGTGCTCCTCACAGAATGGAAAAGCTAGTAACCTTCTGCATGGTAACCACACGACACGGTGGTGTGCTCCTCACAGGATGGAAAAGCTGTTAAACCTTCTGCAAGGTAACCACACGACACGGTGGTTTCTGGCTTGACCTGACAAGTGGTCACAAAGTTAGAGGTCTCAAGGTCACCTTGTGATTCCGTTTTATTATGAGGTCTTGTTCCATGTATTGTCCTCGGAAGAGCTGTGTTTGCCTGCCCTGTCCAAAGATGGGATTGTGATACAATTCAACTTTTTTTCCTTTAAATCAGATCATCTTTAGTTTGTTAAGAGTAAAGACAAAAATTATCATTTTTGGTAGCTATTTTGAAAATCAGTACATGGAGTACAAATGTTTAGAATTATTAAAATGTTTTTTCAAGCGTTCCTACAGCCATTTCACCATCTTATTCGATCATCCGCCATGCCCATCTTAGTAGAGATCTGCCAGGCAAGGGTGATCCTGTTTTGATTCCATATAGTTTTACTGGGTAGCTTTGAGGTTAAGATACACCATTTAAGAACAACTGCTTTTACAAAAGTGGATGCCATTTGTAAAGTGATTTGATTCCAGACCCAGAAATTTTAAGAAAAATATAATTCAGCTTGTATTATTGTGGCTCTGAGTGACAGTGATAAGGGACAAGCCATTTTAATGTGACTGTGAACTACCTAGCAGCCAAGATGCCTTTGAAATGATAATGACAGCACAGAAAGCCATGTAGTATGGGTTAGTTTGATGATGACATCACAGAAAGCCATGTAGTATGGGTTAGTTTGATGATGACAGCACAGAAAGCCATGTAGTACGGGTTAGTTTCATAATGACAGCACAGAAAGCCATGTAGTATGGGTTAGTTTGACCGTGACAGCTCAGAAAGACATATAATATGGGCAGCTCTGCATTTGGTGGGACTTCACTCAGTGTGTGAGAAAATCAAGAATCAGGGCTTGGCATTAAGGTTATGGATGAATTCTGAAGTTTCTGTAATAAGTGACAACGGTCAGTTCTAAATATCGATGCAGAAACAGACACATGCACAGCAAACTTCATCCACAAGATTTTCAACAGCAATTAGTTGTGACAGACACGCAGTGTTTGTTTAGGGCGTTTTAAGTTCATTCAGATTTGTTGTCCTTGAAACATTTAGTGGTTGCGGGAACATTACATAAAGATTTTTTTTTAAACTTGGTAGTTAAATGGTATACGGGAGATATTCCATTTGTGCTTCCAACACGTCTTTTCTTGGTAATTCTACAATTTGACTGTGTTCGCAGGCACAACTTTGACATCTGGGTCTTTGCTGCATCTAAATTTGAGTCCTTACTAATGCTACATCTAAAAGAATTGCAAGGTGGTTTTATTTTTGTTTTCATCATTCTGTTCATTGTCCTTGCCTTTCATCTTTATCATGAATTAAAGTTGGTTTGGTTTTGATGTGTATATTTGAAGACATTGTGCCCATGGAGGCCATGAATGTAGATAGAGGACCAACAATGAACCACCGCAGGTTGTCTCTGTCGCCAAATGTTGCGTGTCGTACAGCTGTTTGGGTCATTGTGTCTCAGTGAGGTCCCTTTGAGCATATAGGGCGTGTTGACCTGTACATCATGATTATATTGCCTTAACACCCACTGTTCCTGCCATCAGAAACCGACTCCAGATCAGTGTTGATCATCATCACAATTTTCATCCCACATAGGATTGTATGGTTTAGAGTTGTATTGAGACAGAGGCTAGGATGTTTAGGGACCTCCCGAGTTCTCGGTCCATGACAGTTCAGGACAAGGTTGGGGCGATTGGTCCAGTCCTTCATGTTATCCATTTTGGACTTTTCTATCAGGGTACTAGGATGGTGTATCTCTTTTTCTTTCTGGGTACTAGGGTGGTGTATCTCTTTTCTTTCTGGGTACTAGGGTGGTGTATCTCTTTTCTTTCTAGGTACTAGGGTGGTGTATCTCCGTTCTTTCTGGGTACTAGGATGGTGTATCTCTTTTCTTTCTGGGTACTAGGATGGTGTATCTCCATTCTTTCTGGGTACTAGGATGGTGTATATCTGTTCTTTCTGGGTACTAGAATGGTGTATCTCTGGTCTTTCTGGGTACTAGGATGGTGAATCTCTTGCCAGACCCCCGTCATCACCTTGCCAACAGTTCCTCCAGTCCACCTCCCACTCTTCCTTTTGGTCAGTGGCACTAGCAACCCTTGGCCGGTGTTGTCTGTTGTGCTCATTCCATCTCTGATGATCAAGGCATTCTGCTGTAAGGGATTTTAGGTGGGTTTTTGTTGTTTTTTTTTGGGGGGGGGGGCTGATGGAGGGGGGGGGGGAGGATTCAGGGGGTGGTGGGTTGGGGGGTACAGAGAGGGAATGACGTGTCAAGGAATATTACAAGCAACTAGAATCTCTGTGCTCAGAAACATGCAGGGAAATGTGATGTCTGTGCATGGACCGAAAGGAGCAGCTTTGTCGTAGCAACAACTTAGGAGAAGGAATCTTCAAGAAGGGTTGACTGATGTCGGTGCACATATTGGAGAATATTTCCTATGTACAGTGTGTCCACAAAGGGGTGGGGTGGGAAGGGGTGAAGAGAAGCAGAAGGCACCATGTCTTCTGCTCCTGGTTTTGTTGCCCATGTCCTGTGGAGAGGTCTGTTACCTGTACAGATGTTAAGAAATCATGTGTAGATTGCAAGACGTGCCAGTGGAATTGGTTATAGACGAATAATGACCGCGCACTTGGTAACCAAATGTACAGATGTGTATTTTAAATGCTGTTCGACAACCCAAAACGGAGACTGGTTGAGGAGGATCTCATCTGTTCATACCCGTTTTTCACATTAAATAATAAAGACTTTGAACACAGCTGGTTGATGTTTGTGTGAGGGAAAGTCGTGGTGTGAAACTTTTGCCTTGTGCAACTATTGTCACAGTGGATTTTTCTGTGTAATGTTGCCTCCTCTCTAGGGAAACAGCATGTGACCACTGTATGGCACTACCTGTAGTTTTTGTCTGTTTACTCCCACATCTGCTTTTCTATGAAGTGGATTTTCCAACAGAATTCCGACAGGGACAGCTTTTCTGTGCTTCCTGCTCTAACATGCAGTCCATGCACGCAGGATCTGGGTTAATCAAACAAATGAGCGCTTGGCCCACCGCTCAAGGTCTTAGGGGAATCAGAAAAACAATCTGCCCTGAGTGAGACTCAAACCACAGACTCGGCATAACCCACAAGGCCCCTCTCCATGGTTTCATGGAAAGAAAGACACACCAATTTCCCTGTTTCAAGTGCACACGCAAGCACCATTATACATGCATATAAAGGAAACATTGAATAATGTGTTTATTATGAAACTAAACATTTAAAAGTGTATTTTTCATCCTTATAACATCCAGCCAGGGAAACAGAGGATCATTTTAATGTACTTTGCACTAAGCTTAAGTTCACGTTGCATAGCTGAAAATGCTGGAGAGTGCATTACATACTTGTGTACTTCTGATCTCCATTCTTGAACACGCTAAGAGTGTGTACTGATCAGACATCCAGGACATACATTTTAGTGAGAGAAGTACTTTATACTAATATACACACACTTTATACTAATATACACACATCCATTCCCCCACACAGACTGACTACCCATCATCACATCACCTGAAGAAACCAGCATGTGATAACTGGCAGACACCGTAGTGTTGAGCCAACACACCTGACTAGATACCACTGCAGTGACACACACTGGTGTCTTGATACACATTCACAATCTCACAGACACATGTATTGCCAAGATATTTCCTAACACGAGTAATGAACTAAACTGATATTGCCCATGGCATCCAAAAGGATAACCCCGACCGACTGGCTGTAAAAGGTTTTTCATCATCAATCTCCATGCATACCAAACAATCTCAAACTGAGAATAAGTGACTTTGGAGGGGAAAAAAATGGCGATAAAGAAGAAAAAAAAACAAAAAAACCTTACTCAACAAACTAAAAATAATCAGTTCTGAACCAATGTATCAACATTTTCAACCGTCTACATGGTTTTGTTGGTTTTCTTTAATTAAGATTCCATAGTAGAATACCACTTATTCTGACTGAAGCTCTCATAATTTTCACGCCATCTTCAAAGACTTTTCTTTTGAGCCATCAAGTCTGAAAAGAATTTCCCTAGACAATACCAGCAAGGCATTCATTACATGCACAATATATACATCACAATGTAAAGATCATAATCCACAGGCAGTTTTGCCTCATACTTTGAAAGATCTCCTGAAGGACGGCAAGACAGATTCACATGCAACGCCAGCTTCACAGAACACAATGGGCAAATAATACATAAACATAACACCAACTACACACAACAGGCACCATAATACATAAACATAACACACCAACTACACACAATGGGCAACATAAACATAACACATTCAGCTAGAATTAAACCCAAGCATGCACACTGATCAGTTACATTGGCACTGCTTGAACACAAATCCCATAGATACCTTGTGTACAAAACATGTGCAACTCCACATCGGATTCCACATGCACATGAACTGAGAACAGAATGACTCGCAGTGATTATTGTTGACGTTAATATTCAGTAATGATCCCTTGTCTTTCAGCATTTATACCCATAAGTTTCCATGTGTCTGTGTGCTGTCCATCAGGGCGACAGGAACCTTTAGGAGTCCTGACAGATGCGGGGGTCAATGCCATCGGGGCATGCACAGGTGCGCCCACCACCAGGAGTTGGGAAGCACAGGAAGGCGCAGCCTCCATTGTTGAAGGCACATGAATTGCTGCCTGTTGACAGAGCAAGCAAAGCTACTGTTGCACACTTACAGTCTATTTCCCACACTTACAGTCTACTTCCCAAACTTACAGTCTACTTCCCACACTTAGTCTATTTCCCACACTTACAGTCTACTTCCCACACTTACAGTCTACTTCCCAAACTTACAGTCTACTTCCCACACTTGCAGTCTCTTTCCCAGACTGGGAATAATGTGTCGGCTTGATGGGACTTGCCAGATGGTTCAGAAATAGTGAGTTTCAAAGTGAGGCAACTGCAGGCAGAAATTGAAACAAATTTTAAAAAGAATTATTAGTGAACCCGCTAAAGAACAGGGACAAACAAATTACAAGACGAAACAACACGTTTTGACCTCTTAGGTCTTCTTCAGGCAAGATAAACAACACGTTTTGACCTCTTAGGTCTTCTTCAGGCAAGATAAACAACACTTTTGACTTCTTAGGTCTTCTTCAGCAAGATAACAACACGTTTTGACTTCTTAGGTCTTCTTCAGGCAAGATAAACAACACGTTTTGACTTCTTAGGTCTTCTTCAGGCAAGATAAACAACACGTTTTGACCTCTTAGGTCTTCTTCAGGCAAGATAAACAACACGTTTTGACTTCTTAGGTCTTCTTCAGGCAAGATAAACAACACGTTTTGACTTCTTAGGTCTTCTTCAGGCAAGATAAACAACACGTTTTGACTTCTTAGGTCTTCTTCAGGCAAGATAAACAACACGTTTTGACCTCTTAGGTCTTCTTCAGGCAAGATAAACAACACGTTTTGACTTCTTAGGTCTTCTTCAGGCAAGATAAACAACACGTTTTGACTTCTTAGGTCTTCTTCAGGCAAGATAAACAACACGTTTTGACTTCTTAGGTCTTCTTCAGGCAAGATAAACAACACGTTTTGACTTCTTAGGTCTTCTTCAGGCAAGATAAACAACACGTTTTGACTTCTTAGGTCTTCTTCAGGCAAGATAAACAACACGTTTTGACCTCTTAGGTCTTCTTCAGGCAAGATAAACAACACGTTTTGACTTCTTAGGTCTTCTTCAGGCAAGATAAACAACACGTTTTGACTTCTTAGGTCTTCTTCAGGCAAGATAAACAACACGTTTTGACTTCTTAGGTCTTCTTCAGGCAAGATAAACAAAGTTCAGGACAATGAAAACGAAAGAACGGTAGTAGTCACTTACCTGCTCAAATTCGGCACAAGAGGGGCGTTGAATCCATTGATTCAATGCCCATCCGTTGATTCAATGCCCATCTTGTGTTGAATTTGAGAAGAAAAGTGATTGCTTGTTCTTTGTTGTCTGAATGTTATCTTGCCTGAAGGAGACCTAGGAAGTTGAAATACGTCCTGTTTTGTCTTGCAGTTTGTTTGTCCCTGTTGTTTGGCGGACTTACTAATAATTCTTTCAAACATTTATTTTAGAAATAGTAAACTAAACACTTGAATCATTTCCGGTCAAGTTAAAACTAACCATCACTGTGGGCATTTTCCTATGCCTAACCCTCTAGAATACCTGGTCAGTTGTGTGTTCTAATTGGCTGCCTGCTTAATGAAAGTCAGTTCAATCCACCCATTACAGCTCTCCCCCTGCAGTGATCATTAAGTGCATGGAGTCCACAAGGAGATGTAGGCAAAGACTTCTCTTGGAGTCATCTGCTCCCCACTGTGTGGCATGCTATCCTACATAGTGCCCATACCATTATTTGCATCATCTCCCTTTCTTTAAAAAAACACTCGTTCTTGACAATGACCGACAAAAGGCAAGTGCAGTAGATCTACCTTTTGTCTCTACCAATGTTCTCGGACCAGCATAGCCTTGGTGACACAATGAACAGCAATCATAGGAATATTTTTAGAAACAGCCTCGCTTTCATTCCACATCGAATTGGGGGCCAATTTGAGGAGATAAATGATTGTTCGTTCTTGGGTTGTTTTTATATTTCAATTTTTAGTTAACATTTCACTGATTTTGTCAACAATTGAAAACAGCAGGCAGCCCCACAAGTGACCTCAGTTTTCCGTCCACGGCGCTGGGTTTCAACAGGTAAGCAAAACTTTTTTTTATCGTTAACTCTATACAGCAAACTTTTTCATGAAATGAATACCATACAGATGTGCAGACCTGTTTCAACAAATTATTGCCATTCTCATCTTTAACAGTTATTGCAAACTTCAAGAGTTGGTCAACCTCTAAGATGTCATCCAATGATATAACTAACTTCACATAACTATGGACATGAACCATCTAAAATATTAAATTCATTTAAACAATTTCTTTTTTTTTTTTTTAACTGTAAAATCACTTCATTTCGAACAGCAAACTCCTTTGGAAAGACTTGCAGTACTAAAGTGTTGTCGATACAGGCAGCTGCTTTGTTTTCATTTCTTCTGCATCGGAGGATTACAACCCAACATTCATTCATTTCTGGGACATCACTTGAACTTCTTTCTCAACGACAATCAACCCCATCTCAGGAGCGAAAGAACCATTTTTTTTCTTCTTTTGTGTACTTATCTATCAAAGTTCAAAATCAAACTTTTGTTTTTCACTTCATAATTTCTGCTGACTGAGCAGCCAATGGGACAAAGCTGATACTCCATGAGTAATGCTGAACTTGGCAGAGGAGCATATTGTAATGCACACCCTGTGACCTTGGATGACGGAAACATCAACGTTAAAGTCACCAAGCACCCAGAGTACTGGAACAGACTGCTGTGTTCCTTGACAGGCTAATCACTCCGAGGTTAATCACTGATGACAGTTTTACAAACATGACCATTTTTAATCCCACAATCAAGACTGCCATATTCTGACAAGGATGATGAAACCACTGAGCATACGTTTTATTTGTTGTTTTTTATACAACATATGTTTACTACTGACTGCATGGGATTTAATGTCTATGCAAGGTAAAGGAGGTTAGAGTGTGTGTGCGTATGTTTACTGTGCACATTCACACTCAGAACCAAGCTATGAAGTCTTTTCCTGAAGAGCTTCCAAGAGGCTGGAAGTCTGCAGCGATGCTGACTCCAAAGACATATCTGATCTGGCTGTCTCCAGGGAACTGAACAATGGACCCCTGGACCAAAGAGACAGAGGGTTTACCCACAAGGCCAACCATGCCCCCCACCACCCTCACAGCTCCCTCATGTCTGTCTAACCACCAGCAGGCTTACCTCTTGGGCACTGCTCCTTTAAAGCTGCGATGCCGTAGAGCCGACCGTTGCCCCCGATGGCTGGCCTGATCATGGTGACCTCCTCTCCCCCTGTCTGACTGACTCCAGCGATGTGCTTCCTGTGCACACACCAAGAGGCTCAACAGCGTGGTTTGACTGGGCTTGGCTTCACAGGTTTTTTGGGTTTTTTTGCATGAGTTGTTTTTGACAAATTCACATTTGTTTGACACTGTGAAGTAAAAGATATAATCAATTGGGTATGACCCCTTCTCCATCCCTCACCATAAAAAAAAACAAAAAACCCCCCACCAACTGAACGTCTCGACAATTCCTGCTCCTTTTAACTCGCCCTTAACGAACAGTTAAATGGAGACAACAGTAATGCGCCAATGGGACTAGGAAGAACAAATATTTCTGCAATGAAAAGAACTGAGAGATGAGCAATAATCCAAAGCTCACAACTAAATGTTCGCTTTCAACATGATCTGATAAAGCACCATCCACTAAAGCAGAACGCGTGTTTGTGCCATGTTGTTTCATACCGTGTCATACTGTACACTGTCGATGTGTGGATGGCATTCTGATACATACTGATGGACAAAGTTAATTTGCTTTGAACAGATCACCTACCTATGTACCAAACGGCGCTGTAAAAGATTATTTTCTGAGAAACTAACAATTCTAATGTTATTGCTGAAACCATTATCAAGGATTTATGTTTCAGACGTCAGGAACATCTTTATATACAGTATGGCTGGAATGGTTACATTGCCAATTTAAGTTCATTGTCCTCTTGCACTTGCCGAGAAAATGGTGATTTTAATCATTTCTGAAACACTTTAGGAGTTATGTCCCTTATACTTCAGCCACATATTCATGCAATTTATGGATCTTATATTTTTCATTGACACTTTCATGTGATCTAAGGCTCTCATATTTCAGAAGCATTTTTATGTGATTTATAACTCACACTACAGTCACATTTTCATGTAATTTATGACTCTCACTACAGTCACATTTTCATGTGATTTATGACTCACACTACAGACACATTTTCATGTGATTTATAACTCACACTACAGTCACATTTTCATGTGATTTATGACTCAGACTACAGTCACATTTTCATGTGATTTATGACTCACACTACAGTCACATTTTCATGTGATTTATGACTCTCACTACAGTCACATTTTCATGTGATTTATGACTCACACTACAGACACATTTTGATGTGATTTATAACTCACACTACAGTCACATTTTCATGTGATTTATGACTCTCACTACAGTCACATTTTCATGTGATTTATAACTCGCACTACAGTCACATTTTCATGTGATTTATGACTCTCACTACAGTCACATTTTCATGTGATTTGTGATTCTCACACTACAGTCACATTTTCATGTGAGTTATGACTCTCTACAGTCACATTTTCATGTGATTTATGACTCTCTACAGTCACATTTTCATGTGATTTATGACTCTCACACTACAGTCATATTTTCATGTGATTTATGACTCTCACACTACAGTCACATTTTCATGTGATTTATGACTCAGACTACAGACACATTTTCATGTGATTTATGACTCACACTACAGTCACATTTTCATGTGATTTATGACTCTCACACTATAGACACATTTTCATGTGATTTATGACTCTCACACTACAGTCACATTTTCATGTGATTTATGACTCAAACTACAGACACATTTTCATGTGATTTATAACTCACACTACAGACACATTTTCATGTGATTTATAACTCACTACAGTCACATTTTCATGTGATTTATGACTCTCACACTACAGACACATTTTCATGTGATTCATGACTCACACTTGAGTCACATTTTCATGTGATTTATGACTCTCACTACAGACACATTTTCATGTGATTTATGACTCTCACACTACAGACACATTTTCATGTGATTTATGACTCAGACTACAGTCACATTTTCATGTGATTTATGACTCAGACTACAGTCACATTTTCATGTGATTTATGACTCTCACACTACAGTCACATTTTCATGTGATTTATGACTCTCACTACAGACACATTTTCATGTGATTTATGACTCTCACACTACAGTCACATTTTCATGTGATTTATGACTCTCAATAGTCACATTTTCATGTGATTTATGACTCTCACACTACAGTCACATTTGCATGTGATTTATGACTCTCACACTACAGACACATTTTCATGTGATTTATGACTCTCACACAACAGTCACATTTTCATGTGATTTATGACTCTCACACAACAGTCACATTTTCATGTGATTTATGACTCTCACACTACAGACACATTCTCATGTGATTTATGACTCTCACACTACAGACACATTTTCATGTGATTTATGACTCTCACACTACAGTCACATTTTCATGTGATTTATGACTCTCACACTACAGTCACATTTTCATGTGATTTATTACTAAGACTACAGTCACATTTTCATGTGATTTATGACTCAGACTACAGTCACATTTTCATGTGATTTATGACTCACACTACAGTCACATTTTCATGTGATTTATAACTCACTACAGTCACATTTTCATGTGATTCATGACTCACTACAGTCACATTTTCATGTGATTCATGACTCACACTACAGTCACATTTTCATGTGATTTATAACTCACTACAGTCACATTTTCATGTGATTTATGACTCACACTACAGACACATTTTCATGTGATTCACGACTCACACTTGAGTCACATTTTCATGTGATTTATGACTCTCACTACAGACACATTTCCATGTGATTTATGACTCTCACACTACAGTCACATTTTCATGTGATTTATGATTCTCACACTACAGACACATTTTCATGTGATTTATGACTCTCACACTACAGACACATTTTCATGTGATTTATGACTCTCAATACAGTCACATTTTCATGTGATTTATGACTCTCACACTACAGTCACATTTTCATGTGAATTATGACTCACACTACAGACACATTTTCATGTGATTTATGACTCTCACACAACAGTCACATTTTCATGTGATTTATGACTCTCTACAGTCACATTTTCATGTGATTTATGACTCTCACACTACAGACACATTTTCATGTGATTTATGACTCTCACACTACAGACACATTTTCATGTGATTTATGACTCTCACACTACAGACACATTTTCATGTGATTTATTACTCTCACACTACAGTCACATTTTTACGCGATTTATGACTCTCACTACAGTCACATTTTCATGTGATTTATGACTCAGACTACAGTCACATTTTCATGTGATTTATTACTCTCACACTACAGTCACATTTTCATGAGATTTATGACTCTCACACTACAGACACATTTTCATGTGATTTATGACTCTCACACTACAGTCACATTTTCATGTGATTTATGACTCTCACACTACAGTCACATTTTCATGTGATTTATGATTCTCACACTAGACACATTTTCATGTGATTTATGACTCTCACACAACAGTCACATTTTCATGTGATTTATGACTCTCTACAGTCACATTTTCATGTGATTTATGACTCTCACACTACAGACACATTTTCATGTGATTTATGACTCTCACACTACAGACACATTTTCATGTGATTTATGACTCTCACACTACAGACACATTTTCATGTGATTTATTACTCTCACACTACAGTCACATTTTCACGCGATTTATGACTCTCACTACAGTCACATTTTCATGTGATTTATGACTCAGACTACAGTCACATTTTCATGTGATTTATTACTCTCACACTACAGTCACATTTTCATGAGATTTATGACTCTCACACTACAGACACATTTTCATGTGATTTATGACTCTCACACTACAGTCACATTTTCATGTGATTTATGACTCTCACACTACAGTCACATTTTCATGTGATTTATGATTCTCACACTAGACACATTTTCATGTGATTTATGACTCTCACACTACAGTCACATTTTCATGTGATTTATGACTCAGTAGAAAGAAACTCGTGGAGAGCGTGGCAGCAGAGAGTCCTCAGAAGAGAAGCCCCCTTCAAGCAAGTGTTTCGGCCCTTATCTCCTGACACTCTAGGGGGGTTGGGCCACACCCGGTTCATGACTCCGGATGTCCCTCTGCTGCCCCCTTTTTTTTTTCCATCTTGGGACGAGCCATGGCTGGGATTCGAACCCATGACCCTCTGGACATGCTCATTTTCCACTTAATGACTTGCACTCTAACCACTGAGCCACAGGGACACCTGATATTTGTAGGAAATTTAAGCCTTATGAAGTTCACTTTTGTTCCTCCTTGACCAGATCCAGCTTGAACACCTCTCTGCCGCTTCTGCCATTGCTTTCAGGGCTCTGGTTTTTTCCCTCCCTGCAACTGAGAGCTGTTTCATGAGGCTGTATGCAGACGTTCCTACAAACCCCCTAGCTCCAATTTCTGCGGTGAGGACTTTGACCCGATAGCCTTCTCTCCTCAGGCTGTTTGCCAGATCAGCATACTTTTCAGTCTTGAAGATTTGAGCTGCCTCCATTCTGTTCTCATATGGCACCGTGAGCTCGATCATGATCAGCTGCTTGGTTGACTGAGAGTGGACTACTATGTCTGGTCTCATGCCACTCTTGCTGATGATCTCTGGGTGACTCTTCCATTCTGGGAGGTCTGCAGTGCACTCCCAGTCATCTGCCCTGTCCAGCAGACTCTGCCTGCATGTTCCGAGTGGCACTGTTGTTCTTGGCCATGATTTGCCGCCTCCTGCCGTGAAGAATGTTGCGGGTGCTTTTGGAGTCCTGACTTTCCCTTTTTTTTCCTTTCCAGCACATGACGTGTCTCGTCTTCTCTGGATGAAATCACTGTAGTGTCATCCATGAAGGCCTTGAGAGGAGGCATCTTGTATCCATTGCCAAGGTCTGTTTGTCTTGCGTTGCTTGTTGCTGCTTTCAAGATGACTTCCATTGCCAACACGAACAGTATTGGGGAAATTGCACAGCCCATTGCAATGCCCACTATGACTCACACTACAGTCACATTTTCAGGTAATTTATGACTCTCACTACAGTCACATTTTCATGTGATTTATGACTCTCACACTAGACACATTTTCGTGTGATTTATGACTCACACTACAGACACATTTTCATGTGATTTATGACTCTCACACTGCAGTCACATTTTCATGTGATTTATGACACTCATACTTACATGGCATTTTCATGTGCTGGCTCTCACACTTAAGAAACATTTATATCATGTGATTTACAGCTCTGGGATTTAAGTAACATTAATATTTAGTGACTTATAGCACTCGTACTTTGGTAACATTTCTATCATGTAAGTCATGTTTTTCAGACTTATCATTTTCATGCACAAATTGGCTAAAACAATCATCTGGCCAAGTCTGGGTCTGTATCTAGTTCCTGTAGTTGACAAGGGAATACTATGCTAGCACTGAAATTTCCCTCCCACACGCAAACCCAGCAGCATGAGAAGCGAAGGTGACTGACCTCTCCCAGTCGGTCCAGTACAGAATGTTGTTCAGCATGGTCAGACCAAAGGGATGGGTGGGGGCAGTAGACACCACACGCCGTCCCAAGCCGTCAGAACGCATGCACTCCAGCTGTCTGGTACCTGAAGCATAGTGTGACATTGTGGAGCAAATCACCTGACAAGTACACCACATTGTGGAGCATTTCACCTGACAAGTACACCACATTGTGGAGCATTTCACCTCACAACAAGTACACCACACTGTGGAGCATTTCACCTGATAAGCACATCACATTGTGGAGCATTCCACCTGAAAAGTACACCACATTGTGGAGCATTTCACCTCACAACAAGTACACCACATTGTGGAGCATTCCACCTGAAAAGTACACCACATTGTGGAGCATTCCACCTGACAAGTACACCACATTGTGGAGCATTCCACCTGACAACAAGTACACCACATTGAGGAGCATTTCACCTGACAACAAGTACACCACATTGTGGAGCATTTCACCTGACAACAAGTACACCACATTGAGGAGCATTTCACCTGACAACAAGTACACCACATTGAGGAGCATTTCACCTGACAACAAGTACACCACATTGTGGAGCATTTCACCTGACAACAAGTACACCACATTGAGGAGCATTTCACCTGACAACAAGTACACCACATTGAGGAGCATTTCACCTGACAACAAGTACACCACATTGTGGAGCATTCCTCCTGACAACAATAACACCACATTGTGGAGCATTTCACCCGACAAGTACACCACATTGTGGAGCATTTCACCTGACAACAAGTACACCACATTGTGGAGCATTCCTCCTGACAACAATAACACCACACTGTGGAGCATTTCACCCGACAAGTACACCACATTGTGCAGCATTTCACCTGACAACAAGTACACCACATTGTGGAGCATTTCACCTGACAACAAGTACACCACCTTGTGGAGCATTTCACCTGACAAGTACACCACATTGTGGAGCATTTCACCTGACAAGTACACCACATTGTGGAGCATTTCACCTGACAAGTACACCGCATTGTGCAGCATTTCACCTGACAACAAGTACACCACATTGTGGAGCATTTCACCTGACAACAAGTACACCACATTGTGGAGCATTTCACCTGACAACAAGTACACCACATTGTGGAGCATTTCACCTGACAAGTACACCACATTGTGGAGCATTTCACCTGACAAGTACACCACATTGTGGAGCATTTCACCTGACAAGTACACCGCATTGTGCAGCATTTCACCTGACAACAAGTACACCACATTGTGGAGCATTCCACCTGACAAGTACACCACATTGTGGAGCATTTCACCTGACAAGTACACCACATTGTGGAGCATTTCACCTCACAACAAGTACACCACAATGTGGAGCATTTCACCAGTCAACAAGTACACCACATTGAGGAGCATTTCACCTGACAAGTACACCACATTGTGGAGCATTTCACCTGTCAACAAGTACACCACATTGAGGAGCATTTCTCCTGACAACAATAACACCACATTGTGGAGCATTTCACCTGACAAGTACACCACATTGTGGAGCATTTCACCTGACAAGTACACCACATTGTGGAGCATTTCACCAGACAAGTACACCACATTGTGGAGCATTTCACCTCACAACAAGTACACCACATTGAGGAGCATTTCTCCTGACAACAATAACACCACATTGTAGAGCATTTCACCTGACTACACCACATTGTGGAGCATTTCACCTGACAAGTACACCACATTGTGGAGCATTTCACCCGACAAGTACACTACATTGTGCAGCATTTCACCTGACAACAAGTACACCACATTGTGGAGCATTTCACCTGTCAACAAGTACACCACATTGTGGAACATTTCTCCTGACAAGTACACCACATTGTGCAGCATTTCACCTGACGACAAGTACACCACATTGTGGAGCATTCCTCCTGACAACAATAACACCACATTGTGGAGCATTTCACCTGACAAGTACACCACATTGTGGAGCATTTCACCTGTCAACAAGTTCACCACATTGTGGAGCATTTCACCTGACAAGTACACCACATTGTGGAGCATTTCACCTGACAACAAGTACACCACATTGTGGAGCATTTCTCCTAACAACAATAACACCACGTTGTGGAGCATTTCACCTGACAAGTACACTACATTGTGGAGCATTTCACCTGACAAGTACACCACATTGTGGAGAATTTCACCTGACAAGTACACCACATTGTGGAGCATTTCACCTGTCAAGAAGTACACCACATTGTGCAGCATTTCTTCTGACAAGTACACCACATTGTGGAGCATTTCATCTGTCAACAAGTACACCACATTGTGGAGCATTTCACCTGACAACAAGTACACCACATTGTACAGCATTTCTCCTGACAAGTACACCACATTGTGGAGCATTTCACCTGACAACAATAAGACCACATTGTGGAGCATTTCACCTGACAAGTACACTACATTGTGGAGTCATTTGGCCTGACAGCAAAACCACCACAAACAACGTTCTTAGCCAGTGATAAAAACACATCAAGCTGCACTCTCATGACATACTGTCTTAAACCAAAAAGGAATTCCATGGCATCACTGTTAACACCTGCATCTTCAATACTTTTTGTCATGGAGGAGAAAAACAGTCTGTTTACATCTGCAGCATCAATACTTGTCATGGAGGAGAAAAACAGTTTGTTAGCATCTGCAGCCTCAATACTTCTGGAGGAGAAAAACCAGTCTGTTAACATCTGCAGCCTCAATACTCGTCATGGAGGAGAAAAACTGTCTGTTAACATCTGAAGCCTCAATACTTGTCATGGAGGAGAAAAACAGTCTGTTAACATCTGCGACCTCAATACTTGTCATGGGGGAGAAAAACAGTCAGTTAACATCTGCAACCTCAATACTTGTCATGGAGGAGAAAAACAGTCTGTTAATATCTGCAACCTCAACACTTGTCATGGAGGAGAAAAAAAACCTGTCTGCTAACATCTGCAACCTCAATACTTGTCATTGAGGAGGGGGGGGGGAAAAACCCAGTCTGTTAACATCTGCAGCCTCAATACTTGTCATGGAGGAGAAAAACAGACAGTTAACATCTGCAACCTCATTGCTTGTCATGGAGGAGAAAAAACAGTTTGTTAACATCTGCAACCTCAATACTTGTCATGGAGGAGAAAAACAGTTTGTTAAAATCTGCAGCCTCAATATTTGTCATGGGGAAGAAAAAACAGTCTCAGATTCTGAGGTCCTTCATGCCCTGCTTTCATGACGACATATTCAGATTTCCATTCCACATGCACTTGGTGGGGCTGTATCTGAGTGTCTATTGTCGGTACATTTCATGGGGAGTGTGGTGGGACGGGCGTGGTGGTCTCCTCCTGGAAGGGAACACTTGTTCTGTCTGGCGTCAAGACTACTTTCAAACATTCTGCCAACGAATATATCCAAATCATACTGAAAGCTATAAAGTTTTCTCCATATATATAATGATTGTTGAAATTGAGCTGAAGTGATTTATTTGCAGCCATCTTCTTTTCCTCCTTCTTCTTCTCCATTAAATCTGCGGGAATCACAGGGGCACCACAGTGAAGAACAGTTCACCAGGTTCCTCCAGGTCTGTCTGCTGTGTGTCAGGGCCTGGGTCTCTGCCAATAGTTTCCCTGTCCACTCTGCAATGCGGTCATTGTTTCACTCTTCCCCACCCTCTCCCTCCTTCAACAGCTCCCTGGAGGACTGTGTTGGCAAGGCCACTGGATCCTGTTACATGGGTACACCATCATAGCTTTCTTTCCACATTGATGTAGGTAGACCTTCACATGTCCTACCTGCTGCCTAAGGGTGCAACACACTTGTTGACTGGTGATTTTTTTTTTTTTTTTTTCGTACGCAGGCTGATACTCCTGCGGACACTCCCTGTATAGACAGGCAAGTATTAATCCCATCTGCCCAACAAAGGGAGTGGAGTTTTGTGTGTATGACCCTTTTTTTATCCCGCCACTAAGGCAGCCATAGTCCATCTTCGGGGAAGGTGCATGCTATGTGTAACGTGTCATCCATACCAACGGCCAAACTGGCCTTCTCTTCCGAAAGTTGGTGATGGGATTTTATGTGTGTGCAAGATGTTATGCGTGCGTTCACACACCAACCTCGGTTTATAGTCTCATTCAAAGGACTGTATGGGAAATGGAGTCAGAACCAATGTTAACTCCGAGGGAAAAATCCCCCTGTACCGAAACGGCCTGGCAGAGATTCGAACCCGCAACCCCAAGATTACGAGTCCGGTGCTCTACTACTGGGCTATTCCGGCCCCCGACTGGTGATATGATCAGTATCATTTGATTTTAATATCTTATTTGCATGCTGTGGATTCTTGTTTCCAGATCCACTGTGAGGGTCCATGTCTCACACGTGTACAGGAAGATGGAATGCACAGTGCACCAGACGCCTGGTCTTGGGTTTCACGGAGATGCTTCTGTCCTTCCACACAGCCATAAGCTAATATAACCTCACACACATACTCAGACACAATGTACACACACCTGTGCATTAAATCATTACCATGATGCGCTTATAGACCCTTGAGGATTTCCATGACAATTTTATCTATAAACACACATACACACATTCCTCTCTTCACATCACATCACACAGACACATACATCACATCGCACCACACCCACCGACACTAACTCACCTGCATCTGCCCAGCACAGCTGCTGAGAGAAATGGTCGAAGGCCAGGCCGTTGGGCAGCCTGAGGTCATCGCTCACCAGCACCCGGCGCTCAGACCCATCCATGTTGGATGTCTCTATCTGAGGCCTGTTTCGGTTCCAGTCCGTCCAGTAGATCTTGCTGAAAATAGCACAGGGCCCACCTCGTCACAACTGAATACATGGACAAACACGCGAGGACACAAACACCGTCAAACTCAACAGGAATGTAAGGGTCGCTGAGCAACACGGCAGGGATGGGGATGGGGATAGAAGGGTTGGGTGTGGAAGCAGGGGGAATCTGAAGAGATGTGAGCGACATGTTACAACCATGAATACCTCTTGCTCTCTCCATCCTCTTCCACAGAAACAAATTCCACAAACAAAAAGATAGAAAATAACTGTAACATTTGTGGCCAAGTTGTTTGGAAACCCCATAATCCTGTTAGTGTCTTTTGCTGGGTTGGAAATTCCTTCAAACATCCTCTTTTCCAGTATCATGTGTTCTTGCAATGAACAATACTTCTGAGCCCCCAAACAAACACGCTCAATAAAATTTACAGTAAGAATAAATAAGGACTGCTTTTATTTGGCGGTTTTCAATACACAAATTTTTTTCTATAAAAGTTTCAACTCATGAAACAGCCACATTGTGGTAACAAAAGAACATGATAAAGAGAAACAGATGAGAAAGCAAAAACAGCGCGCAGCATTCTGAGGAATATTCTGCATGAACATTTCTTCTTAGTCTTAGAGTTGTCATCTTTCTGAACTACAACCTGTCACAGAGGTACGGACTCCATAAAATTAAAAAATGATTCAGCATGTTCCACCATTTCCCTGTCCTCAAAAAGCTGGGTAAAGTGACAAGAGATTCCAACCTACCCACGGTTGTTATCGAGCACGATGGCTCTGGGGTTGACCATGTCGGTGTTGAAGAGTGTTTTGCGGTAGGACCCATCCAGCAGGGCCGCACCCACTTCATCCAACTTGGAGTCTGTGTAATACAGAATGCGGGACACGGGGTCAATAGCGATGCCCTCTGGTGACCCCAAACCTGCAAAAAGCCAACAGTGTCATGAGCTGAAGAAATAATAATCACTTTCTTTTTTTTTTTTTGATCATTTGCACTTACTGATATTATTCCTTTAAAGTAAACAATGCAACAAGAAACCTGCAAATGAAAAATTAATATATATCATACCAACCCATCATTTATGACATGCTTAACCTTACACAGCACTTTTGCAAAGTGCTTATAATAACTGATTAATTAAATATGTACATAAAAAACTATAGCAGGTAACTACATAACAAAAAACTATAGCAGGAAACTACATAAAAAAAACTATAGCAGGAAACTACATTAAAAAAAAAGCATAGTAGGAAACTACATAAAAAAAAAAGCATAGCAGGAAACTCCTGCTGCCCCAAACTCTTATCCCTCACTCCATTCATTCATTCAAACAACGCAGGTACAGCTGAGGTCACCTGCATATCCAGAAAAAGACATGACCTGAACTAAAAAATCTGATTTGCCTGGCTTTCTATCATCAGCTGTCAAAGTTATTAAAAGCTGGCAGTGATGTACAGACCCTGTGGCATGTAAGGCTGGAGACAGTCAACAACTGACCTGTCAAGACGTCCTGGCTGTTGGAGCCGTTCAGAGCAGCTTTGCGGATTATTCCAGCAGCGGCGTCCGTCCAATACACCTCCCCCTGGACACAGTCCATGTCCACAGCCACCGCAAGCTGACCTGTCAACACACCCCTTTGTTCTGTCAACACATCCCTTTGTTCTGTCTACACATCCATTTCTTCTGTCAACACACTCCTTTGTTCAGCTGACCTGTCAACACACCCCATTCTTCTGTCAACACACCCTTTCTTCTGTCAACACATCCTTTTGTTCTGTCAACACATCCTTTTGTTCTGTCAACACCCCCTTTGTTCTGGTGACACATCCCTTTGTACTGTCAACACACCCCTTTGCTCTGTCAACACACCCCTTTGCTCTGTCAACACACTCCTTTGTTCAGCTGACCTGTCAACACACCCCTCTGTTCTGTCAACACATCCCTTTGTTCAGCTGACCTGTCATCACATCCCTTTGTTCAGCTGACCTGTCAACACACCCCTTTGTTCAGCTGACCTGTCACACTCCTTTGTTCTGTCAACACATCAATTTGTTCAGCTGACCTGCCAACACACCCCTTTGTTCAGCTAACCTGTCAACACATCCCTTTGTTCTGTCAACACATCCCTTTGTTCTGTCACAACCTTTGTTCAGCTGACATGTCAACACAAATCTTTGTTCTGTCAACACACCCCTTTGTTCAGCTGACCTGTCAACACACCCCTTTGTTCAGCTGACATGTCAACACATCCCTTTGTTCTGTCAACACACCCCTTTGTTCAGCTGACCTGTCGACACACTCCTTTGTTCTGTCAACACATCCCTTTGTTCAGCTAACCTGTCAACACACCCCATTGTTCAGCTAACCTGTCAACACACCCCTTTGTTCAGCTGACCTGTCAACACACTCCTTTGTTCAGCTGACCTGTTAACACACTCCTTTGCTCAGCTGACCTGTCAACATGTCCCTTTGTTCTGTCAACACATTCCTTTGCTCAGCTGACCTGTCACATCCCTTTGTTCAGCTAACCTGTCAACACACCCCTTTGTTCAGCTAACCTGTCAACACACCCCTTTGTTCAGCTGACCTGTCACACACCCTTTTGTTCTATTAAACATCCCTTTGTTCTATCAACACATCCCTTTGTTCTGTCAACACATCCCTTTGTTCAGCTGTCCTGTCAACACACCCCTTTGTTCTGTTAACACATCCCTTTGTTCTGTCAACACATCCCTTTGTTCTGTCAACACATCCCTTTGTTCTGTCAACACATCCCTTTGTTCAGCTGTCCTGTCAACACATCCTTTGTTCAGCTAACCTGTCAACACACCCCTTTGATTTGTCAACACATCCCTTTGTTCTGTCAACACACCCCTTTGTTCTGTCAACACACCCCTTTGTTCTGTCAACACATCCCTTTGTTCAGCTGACCTGTCAACACACCCCTTTATTCTGTTAACACATCCCTTTGTTCTGTCAACACATCCCTTTGTTCAGCTGTCCTGTCAACACACCCCTTTGTTCTGTCAACACACCCCTTTCTTCTGTCAACACATCCCTTTGTTCTGTCAACACATCCCTTTGTTCAGCTGACCTGTCAACACACTCCTTTGTTCAGCTAACCTGTCAACACACCCCTTTGATTTATCAACACATCCCTTTGTTCTGTCAACACATCCCTTTGTTCAGCTGACCTGTCAACACATCCTTTGTTCAGCACTGGAAGTTTTATCTTAGGTGTGGATCTTAATCTCTTGCTTCGAAATTTCTTCAAGAGTGTAGCCCTCAAGAACACTCTTCATCACTATCATATCCAAAAATGGATTCCAGAAGTTGCATGGTTTCTTGATGCACCATTTTGCAGAAAATTTTCATGAAAAAAAGTGACCTAGTATTCGGCAGTCAATCCAGTATTCAGAAAGGGGAAATTTCACGGTCGATCTCGGTCGATCCGGTAGGCATTGGGTTAATCAGTGCTGTCGCTGGTTGTCACAAACACACTCAATTTGCTTTGCTTTCCAGCTCCCTCAGCAAACTGTTTACGTGACACACTCTGAGCATGCTGCTTGCAGCCACAAATGCCACTGCTCCAGACAGAAAAATCATGTTCGCACAGAGTTCAGTGCGCGAAATGTTTCCCTTTCCTAATGCTATGAGGAATGGAAATTGTTCCTGATAGCGTGGCAGAAACGTCTGTGATGCAGTCTTGGCCTTCTTCACAATGTTTCTTGCTGCATTAGAATCTTCTGAGTCCAGAATTTCTTATCAAAGTCATGTATCCGTTTCGTGTGCTCAGTTCCCACCATTTTGGTAGAATGAAGTCGGCTGCATTCAGTGTTACTGTCACACTTTGCTATCTGCCCGCTTGGATTAAGTAATGGCTATCACAGCAAGAGAGTACACCTGTGTGCGAGCGGGCGTTTTTCTGAACGCATTCTAAGCTTGCACTCGACAGGCTTAAAAGGTGGTTTGGACTTTGTCCCTCGCTTCATGAACGCTGTTTTCGCATATATTTTCATCAGTTAGAAAATTACGTATCAGCCGAATCTAAATAACGTAGTTGCATTCCAATATACGTAGCTATGTAGTTTGGCAAAATATGCGTAGTTTTCTATGGTCAAAACATAGTGTCGGCAGGTCTGACACACCCTCTCCTTTGCCAGTCCCTCCATGTCATCCTTCCTCACTGTCTCACTCTCTTAGCCACCTTTCCTTTCTGCACCCTCACCCCACACCCACCTGCCCCTGACCTCAGCAGTCCCCTACTGTCCATGGTGTGAACAGACCTGGTGATCCACCCTACAATGCCAGTCATGTGTGGACTACATTCTACTGGAGGCAGTCAGTCACCTTTCATGTAAGCGGAGTAAAACAAAAACAGTGCTGATCTTCTCATCCCTGTTACCTAACAGCTCTGTGCTGAGTAACCTGCTTCACCAAAATGGCAGACAAGGGAGAGTACTCACGGGGCATGTAGTTCAGCTGCTGGCCATAGTCACCAGGCTGGGAGGAGGTGGACACCGTAAACACCTTGCTGCCTCGGGCATACAGCAGTCGCTCCCCCTCTCTCTCTATCACTGATTGCAGAAGACAGAAAACAGTCAGATCTTCCCTCCTTTACTACGACTTATTGAAAAATAAAAAAATAAAAATAAAAACATCCATATGCAGTAGTTGTTTCTTTCCTTTCTGCAACTGATTACAGAAACAGAGACAGAGAGGTGTGGAGGGGGATGGCACCGTACAGGGAAGAGGGGAAGTAAAGCAGACCCTTTTTTCCCTACGACTAATTACAGAAGAAAAACAAAATCAAAAACAAGATTTTTCATGACTGACAACATAAAACAAAAAAAAAGTCAGGTGAACCATTTTGGGAGTCTCTTTTCAGCAAGAAAGTTCACTGAACACGTTAATCCTCTAACCACTGTGTTCCAATACCTCCAGAACTCCCTCTAGTGGAATTACATTGAGGCTGTTACGAAGAAGTCAATGTTGATTTAAAACAAGCATACTTTCGTCCTTGTTCCAAAATCAATGTCGAATATTTGTGGATTAGTCTCCTTCCCAATGGACTCATTTTCATTCAACATCCATCTTACACTGAATACGAGAAGACAGGTGATTGCTCGATCTTCGTTTTCATTGTCCTGAATGTTGTTTGTCTTGCCTGAAGAAGACATCGAAACACATCGTGTTTTGTCTTGTGATTTGTTTGTCCATGTTAACTGGCAGAGTCATTTAAAATTTCTTTGACAATTTCTCTCTAGCTATTACTCCAACACGCACACCTACACATGCACACACACTGACATGTCTTACCTGTGCACCTATGACCATCTCCTCTGTAGTTATAGTTGCAGACACAAACATAGCGGCCATTGGCACCTTCCACACAGGTGGCGTACCTGTCACACAGGGAGGGCTGGGAGCGGCAGTCTGCTGGGACATCTGTACAGTGTCACAGGGAGGTCTGCTATTTACCTGGATTACACGAGGCTAAACAAGGTGTGTGTGTGTGTGTGGTGTGTGGTGTGTGTGTGTGTGTGGTGTGTGTGTGTGTGTGTGTGTGTGGTGTTAGTTGAATGTGTGTGTGTGTGTGTGGTGTGTGTTGTGTGTGTGTGTGTGTGTGTGTGTGGTGTGTGTGATGTGCAAGTGTGTGTGTGTGTGGTGTGTGTGTGTGTGTGTGTGTGTGTGTGTGTGTGTGTGTGTGCGATGTGGAGGAGCTAGCAGAGAGAGAGACAGAATGCGTGGTGACTCTCTGCGCGTGTGTCCTCTGTGTGGCATGCATGTAGACAGGGCGGTCGAGATGAGCGAGACGGACAGATTAGAGCACACGAACGGCCAACAACCAACAAAGGACTAACTATCACTGCCGACAATGGCATAGACCACATCCCCCTCAAATCACTGCCGCACTGACACCTGTAGACATGGTCAGTGACGTAGATGCATTCTCACTGCCACACTTCTACCTGCCTACACGTGTCACTGGAACAGCACGACCATACAAACACTGCCATACAACTGTCACCATGCCTACAAGTGCACTGGACCGACTGATCACATCAAATCACTGCCACACTTCACCTGCCTACACAGTGTCACTGTGACCTCAGACTGATCATATCAAATCACTGCCACACTTCACCTGCCTACACAGTGTCACTGTGACCTCAGACTGATCACATCAAATCACTGCCACACTTCACCTGCCTACACAGTGTCACTGTGACCTCAGACTGATCACATCAAATCACTGCCACACTTCACCTGCCTACACAGTGTCACTGTGACCTCAGACTGATCACATCAAATCACTGCCACACTTCACCTGCCTACACAGTGTCACTGTGACCTATCAGTCAGTCGCACACAACATCAATGAACTGTTTCAACAGCTTACACGCAGTCAGTGTTAACGTATCAAATGATTCTTAGCCACTTACAATGCTTGGGTTATTGAACAGCAGAGCTGACCACTCAGACTGTTCCACATCTTTTGATCTCCCTTGCATCCTTGAATGGATCCTCAAGCATAGGCTCAAAGATTGTCCCCTACATCTTATACTGTTTGCATAATGCTTTTCGTTTTTCAGCAACTTTTTTCCTCTCCACACTTTCGTTTTGTTCCTTTTTATTACCCTACGCTGGCTGCTCCGGGGATGCTGTTGGATTCTTTTTTTAATCCTTGGTAGTGAGAACACCACAGAATTATGGACTGTGGTGTGTCTCTATTTGATACCAAGAGCACAGACACAATCAGCCGTGTCTCCCTGATGAGTCCGATCCAGCGGACGAAAGGCCTAGGAGCAGGCAATACAAATAGATGTGCCTTCGAGAGGGATTACGATGGTTCCCTCAGGCAGCTAGTGAAGGTTCCTCATATTTATAATATATTCCCCCCATTCTTCATCTTCAATTTTTTTTTCTCTAAAAGTTCAAATCTTTGCCAAGTCATTACTATAATGACTGAAGAATTGTTAGCCTGCACTTGTTTTCCCCCACTACTTAATTGTTCAGCATTATATCAAATGATTATACATGAAAATCACTGAGGTAGGTGCTCATTGTTACCCTAACATCAACAGTTACATCTGAACACACCCAGTGATAATAGAGAGACACTACCACACAAAGGCAGTTCAGTACCTTTCATCATCAGAACACACCCAGTGATAATAGAAAGACACTATCATACAAAGGCTGTCCAGTACCTTTCATCATCAGAACACACCCAGTGATAATAGAAAGACACTATCATATAAAGGCTGTCCAGTACCTTTCATCATCAGAACACAGCCAGTGATAACAGAGAAACACTACCACACAAAGGCAGTTCAGTACCTTTCATCATCAGAACACACCCAGTGATAACAGAGAAACACTACCACACAAAGGCTGTTCAGTACGTTTCATCATCAGAACACACCCAGTGATAACAGAGAAACACTACCACACAAAGGCAGTTCAGTACCTTTCATCATCAGAACAAAAAGCCCAGTTGATAACAGAAGCAAAGCACAAATCCCACAGAAAGGCAGTTCCAACAGTCATCATCAAACATCCCCAGTGAGAAGACAGAAACATCAACACCACAAGGAAGGCCTGCATGACTCTCATCCAATTCCCAGGAAGACTGAATGTTCTTCACGATGTCTTAGAGCCATGGGGCATTTTCGATAAGGGTAGTGTTGCACTTCGAGTAGCGAAACAGGAAGTTTGAAACCAAAGAAAACGCATTTGAGTCGGAGGAAGAAAACGTGCAAGGTTACTTCAGGCCCTTGCCGATGCCAGATGGAGAAAGGACGGTTTAACGACAGTGTGATCGGCACAAAAAACGGCATTCGGATAAATGTGACGAGGAGACTTTTTAGTATTAGTCAGAAGATGAACTCTGTCCCATACACCTACATGGTAAGCAGCAAAACGTGGACTGACTCGTGTCCCCCATGCAAAAAATCATTGGCGCCAGAGCCATACAAACACACCAGCGCCGAGCCTCAGAGGTAGGCCGGATACAAGTGTATATGAGACTGCTGAGGAAAACGAACTGGGCATCTAACGTATGGAAACTAGTAAAGGAACTCCAAGACAGAGAAACAACTCACAAAAAGGCGTTACATTGTCATCTGAAACCGGAGCCAAACCACAGCAGTCAATGTCCACATAAGAAATGCATGTCTTGATGTTGTTGAACACAGGACGATGGGATGGAATATTTGTAGTTGACTGCATGATAGTCTTTTTCTACAAGATGAGGTTGACTTGGCTTACACAGCATATTCAGACTTTGAAAGACTGAGGAAAGGACAAGACATGTCAATGTGCAATTTCATCATTGAGTATGAAAGAAGATACAATATTTGCAGAAAATACAAAATGGAATATCCAGATTCAGTGCTTGCATTTAAACTGCTGGACAATGCAGGTTTGTCAGTGAAAGAAAGACAATTAGTTCTGACAGCAGCGTCTGACAGAAAATTTTCTTCAATGAAATCTGCTTTGAAGAGAATATTTGGGACAGTTCGACAGTAAGCACAGTGAACGAAATCAAGATCAAAGAGGAAAAAGAAGCATTTCTGGTAAAGAGTTCCAAATATCAGCAGTTCAGAAAGAAACCTTCCAGATATCAGCAAACAGGTTCACAACATAAAACAGCAGAACAAAAAGGAACAAATCCATTAGACAGGAGTGGCAAAAGAACCAGATGTGCTATTTGTGAGAGCGTGTTTCACTGGGCTAAGGATTGCCCCCACAAGCATCAAAAACAAGAAGAAATCAAAATGACAGATGCAGAAGAAAATGAAGAAGAATGTAACTTGGCTTTGTTTACAAAAGAATACAAACCTGAAAATGAGATACTCTTAACAGAGTCCTTTGGATGTGCAGTCATTGATACAGCATGTACCAAGACTGTGTGTGGAAAAAGATGGTACAAAGAATATGTTGATCAGCTGGAGCAGAAGAAAAAGAAGCAAATCAAGACTGGTGCAAGTGCTAAGACTTTCAGATTTGGTGATGGTGCAAAAGTCAAGTCCTACATGAAGGCAACAATACCAGCACAAATTGGTGATACTAAGTGCACCATTGAAACTGAAGTTGTGGACATTGACTTACCACTTCTGTTGAGCAAGGATTCACTCAAAAGAGCAGAGGCTGTGTTGGACATGTGCAATGATAAGGCTACTATGTTTCATCAACCAGTGGAGTTGAACTACACATCAACAGGGCATTACTGCATCGACATTTGTGGCAAACAGGAAACAAAAAACGGTGAGAGTGAAATCCTGTTGCTGGAAGGAAAACTGCATGAAAGTGAAAAGAAGCACACTATTTTGAAGCTTCACAAGCAATTTGGACATGCCTCTACTGCAAACCTGAAGAAACTGATGCAAAATGCCGGGATAAAGGATCCAGAAGTGTACAGAGATATGACAGAAATTGTTGAAAAATGTGATGTGTGTGCACGTCACAAGAAGACCCCACCAAAGCCAGTGGTAGGGATGCCCTTAGCAGAAGACTATAATCACACAGTGGCTGTGGATCTGCATGAATTGGATAGAAATGTCTGGTACTTCCACATGATTGATGAATACACAAGGAACAAACGGGCTTCTGTCATTGTTGACAGCTTCATGAAGCACTGGATTGCAATACATGGCCCACCAAAAGTTGTACTCAGTGACAATGGTTCAGAGTTCAACAATGAGGAATTCAGGGACATGTGTGAAAACTTCAACATCGAAGTCAAAACTACTGCTGCATATAGTCCATGGAGCAATGGTTTGTGTGAGAGACACAATCAGACGCTGACAAACATCATGCAGAAAGTCAGGACAGACAAGGAAGACACAGATTTTGAGACTGCTTTGTGTTGGGCTTTGGCAGCGAAAAACTCCATGGTGAACACACATGGTTTCAGCCCATATCAACTGGTCTTTGGGAAGAATCCAAATTTTCCATCCACACTCACAGATGAACTACCTGCTTTGGAGGGAATCACCAGAAGTAGGACAGTCAGAGAGCATATCGCAAGTTTGCATGCTACAAGGAAAGCTTTCACAGAAGCAGAAAGCTCAGAGAAAATCAGAAGAGCCTTGAGGAAACAGGTTCGACCATGGTCAGGTCAGTACTAGATGGGAGACAGAGTGTACTACAAGCGACCTGATGGTCATGAATGGAAAGGACCGGGAACCGTCATTGGACAAGATAGGAGCGTGATCTTTGTGCGTCATGGTGGAACTTTGATTCGTGTTCACCAAAGCAGACTACAAAAGGTCAAAGGTGATCTAGAGCAGGAGAAGATGGCAAGGAAAGACCCTCAACTGGCGAGTGAGGCTGCACATGATTGTCAGCAACATCGAAGTGATACTGGATCTAAAAATGAAGAAATCTTGCACAGTGAAGAAAATATTCCTGAATCAACGTCAGATCTAGACACTGAATCAGAAATCTTGGAAGAAGATGAAGAACATCATCCACATGACACAGAGATGGCTACTAGAATTGATCCAGCAAGAATTGAACCAGGACAGATCATTGCATATGATCATGTGGACACTGGAACAAAAATATCAGCAAAGGTGCTGAGCAAAGCTGGAAAAGCAACAGGGAGAAATAAGAACTGGTACAATATTCAATGTTTGGAACCAGAAGAATATGAGGGTGAAAGAATGTCTGTGGATTTGACAAAAGTCAGTGGACTTGTACTGTCAAATACAGAACCTACACCAACTACAAATTCAGACGAAACTGTTATGATCATGGATGAAGTTTTTTTTGAAAATGCAAAGAAAGAAGAACTTGAAAGTTGGAAAAAGAATCACGTGTACACTGAAATAGAGGACAATGGACAAAGATGTGTTTCCACCAGATGGATCTGTACACTCAAAGAAACAAAGGACGGAGTAAAAACAAAGGCTAGACTTGTAGCAAGAGGGTTTGAAGAAATTGGAAATGAAGACATGCAGAAGGATTCGCCTACTTGCACAAGTGAATCATTGAAAGTGATCCTCTCTGTCTTTGCACAAAGAAAGTGGACTCCATGCTCTATGGACATCAAAACAGCCTTTCTCCAAGGAAAAGAAATAGACAGAGACATTTTTGTGAGACCACCAAATGAAGCGAATAGCAGAGGAAAGTTGTGGCATCTGCAAAAATGCGTATACGGACTGAATGATGCTTCTTTGCAATGGTACAAAAGAGTGAAAGATGTACTGCTGAAACTCGGAGGAAGAATGTCAAAAGTTGACCCAGCAGTCTTCTTCTGGATGAAAGGAAATGAAGTTACAGGTGTCTTAGCATGCCATGTAGACGACTTCATCTGGGGCGGAACAAAACACTTTGAAAAGACTGTTGTTGATGAAATCAGAAAAACGTTCAAGGTTGGAAAGGAACAAAACAAAGCTTTCCAGTACATTGGCTTGGAACTGTCATCTGATGGAAACACAGTCTCTCTACAGCAAACCAAGTATGCAGATATCTTGGAGCCAATCCCTATGGAAAAGAAAAGAACTCAACAAAAACAGGATGACATGACAGCACATGAGAAACAGGCTTACAGATCAAAAGTTGGACAGATTCTATGGACAGCTCGACAAAGTCGTCCTGATGTGTCATTCGATGCTTGTCAGCTTGCTTCAAATATCAAAGATGGAAAAGTAGACCATCTGACAGAAGCCAATCAAGTCATCAAAAGGATCAAGTCAGAACATGTAGAGTTGAAGTTTCATCATTTGGGATCAGGACCATTGAAACTGATGGTATACACTGATGCTTCGCTTGGAAATCTCAATGACGGAGGAACTCAAGGTGGATTCATTATCTTCTTAGCAAACGAGGAAGGAGACATTATTCCAATTTGCTGGAGTTCAAAGAAAATTCACAGAGTAGTCAGAAGCACGTTGGCTGGAGAGACACTGACGATGGCAGAAGGAATTGATGAAGCAATATTCATTGCAACATTGTTCATGGAGATCACAACAGGAAAAGCAACCACAGATGGTCTACCTCTAGTCTGCATGACCGACTGCAAGTCTTTACATGATGCTCTGCAGTCAACAAAACATGTCACAGAAAAACGTCTGAGGCTGGAGATCAGTGGGATAAAAGACTTGATGGAGAAAGGCATTGTGAAAGAAGTGAAGTGGTCTGGCACTCATAGACAACTGGCAGACTGTCTCACCAAGAGAGGAGCTTCATCAACAGTACTGCTGAAAACTCTTCAAGAAGGAAAGATTTCCCTGGACTGCTGAATTCATTTACATCACTAAAGCGAGACGATTTGTTGGAAAATAAGTCATTTGTTAGACAATTAGTCATTTGTTAGACAATTAGTCATTTGTTAGACAATAAGTTATTTGTTAGACAATTAGTAGTTCAGACGTTTAAAATAATAGAAAGAGAGATGAGTTTGATAGATGTGTTGCTTCGATAGCGAGCCGGAAGTTATTACCGGAAACGATTGAGTGGAGGAAGAAATGGTGGGGGTAGTAGGCTTGACAACGAGCGATGGCGAAGGACGCTGTTTAACGAGTTGTATCAAGGGATGCGATATATTGTAGTCGAGGAGACTTTTTAGTATAGTCAGAAGTGACTTTTCATCATGCTGGTAAGCCCCTCGCCCATCCATATGAACCCAACTTTTGGGAGAACTGTCTTCAGATAATAGGTACCTGACCAACCTGGTCGCACCATAGTATGCAGTGTACAAGTAATGTCATCTACATAATTCACATTTCATAGTAACTACTTTAAAAAATGTCACTTATCTAGATAAATATTAACACACTAGTGTCCGCCCAGCACAAAGAGAGTCCAAAGTCCCTTTTTTTCCATTTCATTAACGAACAAAAAAAAGAAAAAAACAAAAACAACAATTATCAAGTTTGTTACCCATCATAAGAAATGGTACATAATGTATTGAATTGGACATTTTTCTTTTTTTTCTTTTTTTTTCCCCATCTACTGCATGGTCATTTGGAACCTCTTGAACAGTCAGAAAATTCTCTTCCTGGTGGAAAAAAACAACAACTGGGTTTCTTCATAACAATTTTGTGGACTACTGACGTTCTTTGGTTGGTGTTCAGCTATTTTCAGAAATGAGAGCTCAAACCTTAGCCAGCTGTACAAACAGAATGTCCTTAGCAAACACAATACCTGGATTTTTTTTTTAAGTTCCTGAGGTAAAAAATTGACCTGCACTTGGCTGATGACGAAGATAATGAATTCTGAGAACACAGAAAAGGCAATAATGCAAAACTGCTTATTTTAAAGGAGTGACATTCACCTTTCTGAGCATACTGTTGGAAAACACTGTGACAACTCAATGTACGTTTCATTGCGATGGGTCACATGAGGAATGTGGGTCAGCTGTGGATACCCCAGTACTGTTCCTTGTGACAGCATCACTGTACAGACAGCACTGGGAAACGGATTTCAACACTGAGCTTGACCATGATGACCATGATGCCAGTCTTCTGTTTCGGTTTCATGCTATGACCATTTTATTGTTCTGTTCTTTACTTCAATTATCCTGACTTCTTCAGGCCTGATGCATGCACTGCAAAGTTGGTCAGGCATTTTCTGCTACTCTCAAAGTCCTATTCACTGAGAGATGAAACTCAACTGTACAGTCCGTTAAGCTACAGGCTTGTCCACCCTTGCCTATCACTCAGGCTGGTTGGTTGTCCATCATGCATTACACTCCAGTTTGTCCACTCCCTGCCTATCACTCAGTGGCTGATTGTCCATCAAGCATTACACTCCAGTTGTCCACTCCGCGATCTCTCAGCTGTTGATTTCCATTCTGCTTCACTCTCAAAGCACCCATCCAGTGTTGATGTCCACTGAGGCAGTACACTCAGTTGATCCACCCTCCATCACTCAGGCTGTTGTGTCCACAGATCTCCAGTTTAGTCACGCCTACAGGCTGTAGTCCAGCCAATCTCATGCCATATGCAAACTCAGGACTGATGCTCATGGTTGTCCATCATGCATTACACTCCAGTTTGTCCACGTCCCGTGCTCTATCACTCAGGTGGCTGAGTGTCCATCAAGCATTACACTCCAGTTTGTCCACTCCCTGCCGATCTCTCAGACTGGTTGATTGTCCATCATGCATTACACTCCAGTTTGTCACTCCCTGCCGATCTCTCAGGCTGGTTGGTTGTCCATCATGCATTACACTCCAGTATTGTTCCACTCCCTGCCAGATCGATCTCAGGCTGGTTGGTTGTCCATCATGCATTACACTCCAGTTTGTCCACGCCTACTGTGGATGAAGCTTAGGCAATCTAAGAAAATCAATGAAAACAACTATGATGCTTCATGTGCTTAAAAAGGACCGACGCTTTTATTTCAACAGAAGGAAGTTTCTCGGTGATGTTTTCAAATGCTTAAGGGTAAATTGAAATTGTGCAGTCTCATGTCCTGTCTCACCCAAGTCAAATTATTCTCAGGTCCCTACCTCCAGCTTCATATTGGTGGTAGTAACTGCCTGGAATAGGTTCCTCTTTTGTCCTGGGTTTGGACAGAATTAATCATGAAAATGTTACCCATCAAAGAGTGACAGTGGGAGGAGGGAGACAGAGAGGAAAAATAAGGACAGCTACACAAAAATAGGTTAAGTCAGAAACTTGAGGAGACAAAGAGAAGAATAGCAGAAAAAAATTGAGAAGAAATAATAGAACAAACAAAGAATCCACAACGATTGAAAAGCGATGATAACCATGCTTCTGTGCTTTCTATCAGGTAACTAGCCACTACCAACTGGTCAATGTGCAGACAATACCTTGCTTTGAGCACACCTTCCCATCTCCCTCAAAGCCAGGATTGCACTGACAAACGTAGCGAGATGCCCCTGATGGATCCGGCAAGCAGCGAGCATTCTCGTCACAGTCGTTCATGACATCACAGCCTTTCACCTCACAGCGGAATCCGTCACCTGCACATCGACAATGAAGCATCCAGCACATGTTGCAATGTTACTGTACACCCCTGCAATCCAGCTTGCAAGGAAGACTAAAATACACTGCTGAAATACAATAAGTAAATGTTGTGTAAACAACACCAACCAAGAAGACCAAATGTTATCAACTACTTCTCTGTTGCCCTTCTTCCCTCTCTGCCTCCCAAGTGATCTTGTTCATAGCCCAGCCAACTATGGAGGCCGTATAAGGGTTGTCTCTACCACTCTACTCCCTAGATTTCCTCCTATCCCTCCCTCCTTTCCCTAACCATCCCACCCCCACTCCAGACTATTCCAAAACTACTCTTAATGAAATCCTCACTATCCCCTGACTGCCATCCCAGCTCAATCCACTCCATTCCCAAACTCCCCTCTCAACTCAGTCCACTCTATTCCCAAACTCCCCTCTCAGCTCAATCCACTCTATTTCCAAACTCCCCTCTCACCTCAATCCCCTCCATTCCCAAACTCCCCTCTCACCTCAATCCACTCTATTCCCAAACTCTCCTCTCAGCTCAATCCACTTCATTCCCGAACTCCCCTCTCAACTCAGTCCACTCTATTCCCAAACTCCCCTCTCACCTCAATCCCCTCCATTCCCAAACTCCCCTCTCACCTCAATCCACTCTATTCCTAAACTCCCCTCTCAGCTCAATCCACTCTATTCCCAAACTCTCCTCTCAGCTCAATCCACTTCATTCCCAAACTCCCCTCTCACCTCAATCCCCTCCATTCCCAAACTCCCCTCTCACCTCAATCCCCTCCATTCCCAAACTCCCCTCTCACCTCAATCCCCTCCATTCCCAAACTCCCCTCTCACCTTAATCCCCTCCATTCCCAAACTCTCCTCTCACCTCAATCCACTCTATTCCCAAACTCCCCTCTCAGCTCAATCCACTCCATTCCCAAACTCTCCTCTCACCTCAATCCACTATATTCCCAAACTCCCTTCTCAGCTCAATCCAATCCATTCCCAAGTCCCCTCTCAGCTCAATCCAATCTGTTCCCAAACTCCCCTCTCAGCTAATCCACTCTGTTTCCAAACTCCCCTCTCACCTCAATCCACTCTATTCCCAAACTCCCCTCCCAGCTCAATCCACTCCATTCCCAAACTCCCCTCTTAAATCCAATCTGTTCCCAAACTCCCCTCTCAGCTAATCCACTCTGTTTCCAAACTCCCCTCTCACCTCAATCCACTCTATTCCCAAACTCCCCTCTCAGCTCAATCCACTCCATTCCCAAACTCCCCTCTTAAATCCAATCTGTTCCCAAACTCCCCTCTCAGCTCAATCCACTCCATTCCCAAACTCCCCTCTCACCTCAATCCACTCTGTTCCCAAACTCCCCTCTCAGCTCAATCCAATCTGTTCCCAAACTCCCCTCTCAGCTCAATCCAATCTGTTCCCAAACTCCCCGCTCAGCTCAGTCCACTCCATTCCCAATCTCCCCTCTCAATCCAATGTGTTCCCAAACTCCCTTTTCAACTCAATCCCAATTACTCCCCCAAATTGCCTCTCAGCTATATCCATTCCATTCCCAACTACTTTCTCAGTTTAATCCATCCTACTCTCTGACTCTGTTCTCAGTTCAACCATTCTATTCTGCAAAATTTCAACTCATCTCAATCCACACTATTCCCAAACTCCTTTCTAAGCCCAGTCCCCTGTCAACTCAATCAACTCTATTCCAAAATTCCCCTCTCAACTCAATCAACTCTATTCCAAAATTCCCCTCTCAACTCAATCAACTCTATACCAAAATTCCCCTCTCAACTCAGTCAACTCCATTCCAAAATTTCCCTCTCAACTCAATCAACTCTATTCCAAAATTTCCCTCGACTCAATCAACTCTATTCAAAATTTCCCTCTCAGCTCATCAACTCTATTCCAAAATTCCCTATCAACTCTATTCCAAAATTTCCCTTTCAACTCAATCAACTCTATTCAAAATTTCCCTCTCAACTCAATCAACTCTATTCCAAAATTTCCCTCTCAACTCAATCAACTCTATTCAAAATTCCCCTCTCAGCTCGGACCATTACATTCACCAAATTTTTTTTTCCAAGCTCAATCTACTCTCTTCTCTAATCCCCCTCTCAAAACAGTCCTTATGTGTTAACTCCCCTTTCAGATCAATCCACATGTTTCCCCCAACTCCCCTCTCTAAGTTCAACCAACTCTTCTCCACAATTCCCTTTGAACTAAATCTACTCTTTTCTGCATCCTCTCTCTTTCACCATTCTTCACGAGCTACATAAAATGTAAACATCCAAACGTCTTTCCTACTGATGTGACAGACAACTTACATAAAACTGTAAAAAACATTGAACTTATTCCGAAATTTTAAAAAAGGCACTCCTTATGGATCATTATGCATACCTGTGTAGCCAGCAGGACAACGGCAGAGGAAGGAGTTGTAGGTCACATCAAAGTCACACACAGCTTCCCGCGCACACACGTTGACCTCCCGACAGTCATACTCCTGGCAGCTTGTGCCATCTCCATAGAAACCATAGCGGCACTGGCACTGGAATCGGTTGGCAGCAGGGTCAAAGTTGCATTCTGCGTTGGGGTCGCACTCACCACACCTGTCTGCAAGGTATAACCATCAGCACACCTGTCAGGAACTTTTTCTGTCATCGTACTGATCATCCTATTTGACGATAATGTCTGAAAATGAAATATTTTAATTAATTTCAAAATACTATTTAAGTACAAACATAAATATATCTACAGACCCTCCTTGAAAGCTAAAAATAGGAACAAAATTTACTGTTGATATCATTATATGACACTACACTTATGCTGGCATCTTGTAATCATCATGCACTTTACTGACACTATGCCACTTTACCCAACCCCCCACCATCCAAAACCTCCAAGTGAAAATAAAGTAAATTCCACCATTTTTAACACCCAAGTCAATCAGAAGATATTCTGATCATCTCCACTTCTCCCTGCTTCACTCCTGATTTAATGCTGGTGCCATTAACTTATTGCTCTTCACCTAAAAAGGAAATAACCATATTTAGCATGTACACTTCTAAATCTTGACTTAAAGAGCAACATAAAACATATTTTGAACAACTACCAGTATGAGCTAACATTCCAGGAAAAGTTCGAACTCTCAAAATATCCACATGAACATGAATTTGTTGAAGTCTTTGTGCAGGCGACAATCCCTGCCCTGATTCACTTCTGGTGATCAGTCTGGATAGCAAATTCATTAGTTTTTTTTATCTATTGACCAAATCATACTCAACTGAAAGTAATGACTTCTGCTCTCTTTTGTACCTTGTTTATAATGAAAAGAAATGAGGAAGAGAGAGAGAGAGATAAAGAGACGAAAAGAAATGAGGAAGAGAGAGAGAGAGATAAAGAGACGAACAGAAATGAGGAAGAGAGAGAGAGATAAAGAGACGAAAAGAAATGAGGAAGAAGAGAGAGAGATAAAGAGACGAACAGAAATGAGGAAGAGAGAGAGAGATAAAGAGACGAAAAGAAATGAGGAAGAGAGAGAGAGAGATAAAGAGACGAAAAGAAATGAGGAAGAGAGAGAGAGATAAAGAGACGAACAGAAATGAGGAAGAGAGAGAGAGAGATAAAGAGACGAAAAGAAATGAGGAAGAGAGAGAGAGATAAAGAGACGAACAGAAATGAGGAAGAGAGAGAGAAAATAAAGAGACGAAAAGAAATGAGGAAGAGAGAGAGAGATAAAGAGACGAACAGAAATGAGGAAGAGAGAGAGAGAGATAAAGAGACAACAGAAATGAGGAAGAGAGAGAGAGATAAAGAGACGAACAGAAATGAGGAAGAGAGAGAGAGATAAAGAGACGAACAGAAATGAGGAAGAGAGAGAGAGATAAAGAGACGAAAAGAAATGAGGAAGAGAGAGAGAGAGATAAAGAGACGAACAGACTAGACCAAGGCAGATTTATATGCAGGGTGAACAAAAAAGGTGCAACGAAAGAAAAAGAAAGGAGCACAATTGGGTATCCACACAGCCAACTGACCAATGGGAGTGCAGGTGACGCCATCGCCAGTGAAGCCATAGCGACAGTTGCAGCGATACACCAAGCGTTCGATGTCGTAGATACACTCTGCATCCCTGCTGCAGTAGCGACAGTCAGCCTCTGGCATCACATCACACACAGTTCATTGCCAACATGACACAGTTCATTGCCAACAGGTCACAGTTCATTGCCAACATGTCACCAGTGGTAACAGTCACATCACGCACAGTTCATTGCCAACATGGCACCAGTGGTAACAGTCACATCATGCACAGTTCATTGCCAACATGTCACCAGTGGTAACAGTCACATCACGCACAGTTCATTGCACCAGTGGTAACAGTCACATCATGCACAGTTCATTGCCAACATGTCACCAGTGGTAACAGTCACATCACGCACAGTTCATTGCCAACATGTCACCAGTGGTAACAGTCACATCACGCACAGTTCATTGCCAACATGGCACCAGTGGTAACAGTCACATCACGCACAGTTCATTGCCAACATGTCACCAGTGGTAACAGTCACATCACGCACAGTTCATTGCACCAGTGGTAACAGTCACATCATGCACAGTTCATTGCCAACATGTCACCAGTGGTAACAGTCACATCACGCACAGTTCATTGCCAACATGTCACCAGTGGTAACAGTCACATCATGCACAGTTCATTGCCAACATGTCACCAGTCGTAACAGTCACATCACGCACAGTTCATTGCACCAGTGGTAACAGTCACATCACGCACAGTTCATTGCCAACAGGTCACAGTTCATTGCCAACATGTCACCAGTGGTAACAGTCACATCACGCACAGTTGATTGCCAGCATGGCACCAGTGGTAACAGTCACATCACGCACAGTTCATTGCACCAGTCGTGACAGTCACATCACGCACAGTTCATTGCCAGCATGGCACCAGTGGTAACAGTCACATCACGCACAGTTCATTGCCAACATGGCACCAGTGGTAACAGTCACATCACGCACAGTTCATTGCCAACATGGCACCAGTGGTAACAGTCACATCACGCACAGTTCATTGCCAACATGCACCAGTGGTAACAGTCACATCAGCACAGTTCATGCACCAGTGGTAACAGTCACATCAGCACAGTCATTGCAACATGTCACCAGTGGTAACAGTCACATCACGCACAGTTCATTGCCAACATGTCACCAGTGGTAACAGTCACATCATGCACAGTTCATTGCCAACATGTCACCAGTGGTAACTGTCACATCAGCACAGTTCATTGCCAACATGCACCAGTGGTAACAGTCACATCACGCACAGTTCATTGCACCAGTGGTAACAGTCACATCACGCACATTCATTGCACCAGTGGTAACAGTCACATCAGCACAGTTCATTGCCACATGGCACCAGTCGTAACAGTCACATCAGCACAGTTCATTGCCAACATGCACCAGTGGTAACAGTCACATCACGCACAGTTCATTGGCACACAGTGGTAACAGTCACATCATCCAGCGCACAGACAGTCACTCATGCACATCATGGCAACAGTGGTAACAGTCACATCACGCACAGTATTCAATTGCACCAGTGGTAACAGTCACATCACGCACAGTTCATGCAAATGGAACCAGTTCATCATCACGCACAGTTCATGGCACACAGTGGTAACAGTCACATCACGCACAGTTCATTGCCAACATGGCACCAGTGGTAACAGTCACATCACGCACAGTTCATGCAACCAGTGGTAACAGTCACATCACGCACAGTTCATTGCCAAAATGGCACCAGTCATAACAGTCACATCACGCACAGTTCATGGCAACAGTGGTAACAGTCACATCACGCACAGTTCATTGCCAACATGGCACCAGTCGTAACAGTCACATCAGGCACAGTTCATTGCACCAGTGGTAACAGTCACATCATGCACAGTTCATTGCACCATTGTTAACAGTCACATCAGGCACAGTTCATTGCACCAGGCGTAACAGTCACACTTCATGTCACCGCAGCATGGGATTCCTGACTTCATCATTACACATTATTTAATGTATTTCACCACACCATCAGACCATAAAGGCCTTATACGGATGATCAAAACATGACAGATACTATCCAGCTCCAACATCAAACATTTGAAAGAGACAAAGCACAAGAAAAAAGTACATTTCTAGAAATTCACCGTGATCTTGTTACTGGTGATATTGATGGATGACACTTTACATACATCTGTTGTATTATATCCACAATTGTTACAACACCCTCCATGTAATAATTGCACCACCCATGATAAACTATTAGTGCAGAACTCGCCCCCCCCCCCCCCCCCCACACACACACACACAAAAGTACCCCATTCAAACATTATATGCATGCGCCTGCTCACACTTGCTCTCACACACACTTGTCCAAAATCATGTGGTGAACAGACATAAATATTAAACATACAAACATACACACACACACACACACACACACACACACACCAATGCACATACATCTATAATCTATGAATGCAAACATACACAGCCAGCCACTTACAAATCCACGCAAAAAAAAAGGAAAAAACAACATCAACAATTATCATTGCTCTCCATGTGAAAACAACACACAACATGTGTAATGTGTACTGACGATCATTGGGTCGACAGTTGATGCCGTCCCCACTGAAGTCATCCACGCACTGACATCCATAGGTGTTGGTCTCTGGGTCCAACACACACTCTGCGTTCTCTCCACAGATGTCCGCTTCATTGCAGTCAAAACCTGTACACAACAACACACAAACACACCGTGTCAACTTTGCTGCAGTCTAAACCTGTACACAGCAACACACAAACACACCATGTCAACTTCACTGCAGTCAAAACCTGTACACAACAACATACAAACACACCGTGTCAACTTCATTGCAGTCAAAACCTGTACATAGCAACACAAAAACACACCGTGTCAACTTCACTGCAGTCAAAACCTGTACACAGCAACACACAAACACACTGTATCAACTTCACTGCAGTCAAAACCTGTGCACAGCAACACACAAACACACCGTGTCAACTTCACTGCAGTCAAAACCTGTACACAGCAACACACAAACACACCGTGTCAACTTCACTGCAGTCAAAACCTGTACACAGCAACACACACACACATACTGTGTCAGCTTCATTGCAGTCAAAACCTGTACACAGCAACACACACACACACTGTGTCAGCTTCATTGCAGTCAAAACCTGTGCGCAGCAACACATACACAGTTTCAGCTTCATCGAAGTCCAAACGACCACACACCACCAACTCAAAACTGTCGCCAAGAATGAAAATAAGAAAAATCTGCTATCTTGTGGGAAGGGGAGGCTGGGGAGGGGGGCGGGGGGGTGGGGGGGGGGGGGTCAGTGATTTTTTTTCTCTCTTTTTTTTTTTGTGGTCTGCCGTTACAATCATTGTTTCACCCCAACCAACCACACAGGGTCTTAATACAACTGTCACAGGTCCGGGAAACAAGTCCTCTCCTGCAAACAAAAATAAATAAATAAACAGCATGAATAATGAACAACTACTTCAAAGGCATTTACTTTACATTCTCTACAGATGACCAGTGATAATTATTATGCACATGCATGTGTACTAATGTGTGAAATTCCCATCTGATGCCCTGGAATTCACACCAGTGCATCACATGTAACTTTCCTCAATCTTTCAAAATGTTCTGAAATGATGAACAACTTCCGCTTGAAAACTCTTCCTTACTGAAAACCAACATGTCTTCAAAATACACTACCCAGCCTGTGACTTGATCACAAGATCACATGATTCATGGAAACATGAAAATTAGTTGCAAAGTGAGGCAACTGCAGGTGGAAATCTAAACAAATCTTAAAAAGGGGTTGAAATAACTCCACCAAACAATGTGGACAAATGAATCACAAGACAAAACATTATGAGTTTCGACCTCTTAGGTCTTCTTCAGGCAAGATAAACAACACTCAGGACAACGAAAATGAAGAACAAGCAATCACTTATTTTGTCAAATTCGGCACAAGATGGCATTCAACACCCCATCTTTCCCTGAATAAATGCACAATACATAATGTCAATAGAAATGTAAGTATGTGAAACGTGTGCCAGAGAATGTGTGCATGTCATACATATGTGTCCAAGCATATGAGCATGTGCATACATTCACACATACAAGTACATTTGTCTATACACACAACATGTGTGTGTGTGACCTGTGAATGAGAATGCATCAACATTAAGAGGAAAAAGAAGATGTTGTAGTGCATGTGAGTGAGAACGAATGTGAGTTCATGACATGATCAACGTACGATACAAACTTACGGATAGGCAAGCAGGTCTGGCCATCACCACGGAAACCAGGATTACACTCACACTGCGGCCGGCCCATCTCACTGTTGAACACACAGCGAGCATCCTCCCCACAGTAGCCCCCACTGCACTGCTGCTGCTCACCTAAACACAGTCAGATTTACAGTCACAACAGAAATGACCCACACACAACAGCCAGCCACAGCACTGCTGCTGCTCACCTAAACACAGTCAGATTTACAGTCACAACAGAAATGACCCACACACAACAGCCAGCCACTGCACTGCTGCTGCTCACCTAAACACAGTCAGATTTACAGTGACAACAGAAATGACCTACACGCAACAGCCAGTCCACAGCACTGCTGCTGCTCACCTAAACACAGTCAGATTTACAGTGACAACAGAAATGACCCACACACAACAGCCAGTCCACAGCACTGCATGCTGCTCACCTAAACACAGTCAGATTTACAGTCACAACAGAAATGACCCACACACAACAGCCAGTCCACAGCACTGCTGCTGCTCACCTAAACACAGTCAGATTTACAGTGACAACAGAAATGACCCACACACAACAGCCAGTCCACAGCACGCTGCTGCTCACCTAAACACAGTCAGATTTACAGTCACAACAGAAATGACCCACACACAACAGCCAGTCCACAGCACTGCTGCTGCTCACCTAAACACAGTCAGATTTACAGTGACAACAGAAATGACCCACACACAACAGCCAGTCCACAGCACTGCTGCTGCTCACCTAAACACAGATTTACAGTGACAACAGAAATGACCCACACACAACAGCCAGTCCACAGCACTGCTGCTGCTCACCTAAACACAGTCAGATTTACAGTCACAACAGAAATGACCCACACACAACAGCCAGTCAAAAATCATTATGGAAAAGGGGAGAAGGGAGGGTATTAGACATCTGAAAGGTGGAGGGAGGGAGGTAATCTAAAAGGAGATGGTCACTTCCCAACATGGGCAGTGTGATTTCATGTGACTAGGATCAGAGACGACCATCTGTAAGATCTTGGTGTTCATCAGCATTTATGCTAATGAATGAAACTACGACATCCACACCTGCACATGCAGACACAGACCTCTGGCCTGCCCATGGAATGTACATAAAGCAAGTGGGGAGGGAGAGGGGGTGGTGCTGACTCCCTTCGCAGTGGAGCGTGGGAATGGAAGTGCTCGCACGGTTATCACGAGAAGTCCATCACCATCAGATAATCGGGGAGGAGGTGGGGGTTGGGGGGGGGGGGGGGGGAAGGGGCAAGCATAGAATGGACTGGGGGAGAGGCTGGCCTGCCTCCTCTGGCCGTGGGACTACACTGTCCGTGATGTGACAGGCAGAGTCCGTCGTCAAATCTCTTTCAAAAACTCATGGGCTGTCACACAGGTTGACACGCAAGTCGAATTCAAACACTGCACACCATGTCGTGCCTGACCAATTTTCACATGAGCTACAAGATTCAAATGAAGAACCTTTACAGACAACACAGATCACCTATGAAACAAAAACAAAACTGCCTTTTTGACATGTGAGCGAATTCGAGAGGTTGCAGGAGACACAGGATTCAGCACTGACTTGGCAGATGTCTCAGTGCTCAAAAAAGTGGACAACTGTTGGTGAAGCTAACAGGAAATATGAAGTAACTTTCTGGCATTACCTGCTGACAGCCAGGATGACTCATAAGGCCACAAACATCTGGCAACTACTATACCACCAGCGCAATCTTTGACTGTATTAGAAACAACACAAGAACATTCCAAGTGAGCAGATGCCAGACAGAGCAGTTCAAACAGTCATTTTTTGTTAGCGCAGTAGGAGACTGGAACCACCTTGAAGAAAATATTGTTAGGGCACCATGCATAGACAGTTTAAAAAGACTGATCGCATCACAACAGCTAACTGGCTAGACTGCGCATACCCCCAACCCGTCGCGATAATGCCCTAAGATGTGGCAACAGCGACGTATTGATTCAAATTCAGATTCAGATTCAGCCAACAACAGAGCATTTTCTTCCTCAGATGGAAAGGTCAACTCAAAAGAACGCTTTAGGAATCCATGACGCAACGAAATAGAAGCTTAACAAACTAAAAGTCGAGCAAGACGTGTTTCTTTGCCAAAGAAATGGAGAAAACTGAACTCATTCAACAGGATGTTTTTGTCGTGAACTCACTATGGGAGATCACTCTGACTGAGTTGGTGGAATAAAGGTGACGTTAGTTCCCTGCTCATCCAATTTTGATTTTTGGGGAGGATCCTGATGTGTGACAATGATGCACACCAAGTGTGCATAAGGCATGTATTTCGATAGGTAAATATGAAGAAAACAGATGCATATCTAAAATATCCAACATTCTCACTTGATTGAAGAAGTTAACAGAGTAACAAAATAAAATACTGGTAAAATCAGTCCCACATATTCGGTCACTGCATCAGGAAACAACAGATTATCAGTTTACCTTTCAAATTTTCATAAACTTCTTAAGTTGAAACATAATATACACACCCTTCCCCCGTGTTCTTTTCCCCCCTTGACTTAGCTACGCTGTAAAACAGACACACTGCTCTCAAGTACTTTGTTGGACACAATACACTGAAAATCATTAAAGTGTGGACACTGCATCATGAAATGAAACAAAGAACAGTTGTCATGTAATTCTTTGTGGAACACTATGATGTCTTTCATCTTTGACAGGTAATTTGTGACTGCTACATCTGAACGAATATAAAGATTTATCTTTTTTTTCTCTCTCAAAACTTTTTTTTTTCAGTCTATAAAATAAACATACATATCCACAAGTATATGCACTTGTGCATACAGGCACATGCACACAGAGGCATACACATATACACCAACGTGCATGCACACAAGCACGCGTGCGCACACACACACACACACACACACACACACACTAAGCAACTTACGAGTACAGATGCGACCATCGCCTTGATAGCCTGGCAGACACTGACAATAGAAGGAGCCGTATACATTGGAGCAGCGTGCATTGGCATCACACACAGCCATCCCCAGAGCACATTCATCAATATCTGCAACAGAATGCATGGCACAGCTTGACACATAGCAATACTAGAGTTCTAATACACAATTATAAACCTTTTTGTGTACAAAAGATTTGCATAAAGCAAGGAACAATACAAATAATGAAATTATAAAAAACTGCAGCATTGCAATATTAAGGACTTCAGCTGACTGGATAATCTGGCATGTGATTCTGATGGAAAGAGATGACAAACATGTTCATACAATATAAGATACAGATAGCTTTAACACTGTGTCATCCTGACGGATTAACTACTGAGCTACTGTTACATAATATATTCCTACTTTCAACATTATTAAACTTTTCCTTGGAGACTATGAGGTGGGGTTGATGCTTGCAGATGGGAGAAAAGCATGGAAAAACAAGAGCAGTAAAGGAAATGTTGGTGAAGCAGAACTTTCTGTACTGACCTTCCAACAACCTTGAAATGTACATGTTACATGGAAGGGAGCATGGTAGCAAGCAAGCAGGTATACAACCTTGCCAAGGAAAGCTAGCAATTCAAATTATGAACTCCCTGACATAAAATGTTTGTGTGATCGAGTTCATAATTAAATCCATGTCAGCAAAATCAGTCTTTGTATGGAAGGGTAGTAAAGCACAGACTATCTGCATGGGTTATCAACTCTTGACTCTGGAAAATGATTCTCTAACTGGACAATAGCAGTTCTACCTTGTCAACATGCTGCTCTCAACATTGCCAATCGCCCTGACCAATATTGAGCAATACTGGCTCAAGGTGTCAAGCCTCAAAAGTTGTTACTTGTGCAGTGCTCTTAGGGTTTGCTTTCAGCTTCAGTAGAATTGAGGCTAAAGGAATTTATCGAAAAAGGGAAGACTGTCTCCTTGAAATCTTTAGGTGTAGTTTCACATGGAACAGAGGTACAGGCATGTCATGTAGGAGAAGACAGTACCTTGGCGAGGTAAGTATGACAAAAATAACGAACACAAATGTGAACAACTTTATAATGGATTTGAAATCTTGAAAAAAGTAAATCCAGAAAAAGCGCTTACACACCCTGACAGTCCATGCCGTTTCCTTGGTAACCAGCATGGCAAACACAGCGGAAGGACTGGTCGGCCGGCACGCAGTCGGCGTGTGAGTGACAGGTCTGAGCAGCATCAGCACATGGGTCACTCCCTGCACACATCCACACAGTTCTCTCCCTTGATCTGAACCTCCAACATGCACCTGAATGATGCACATTCAACTGATGCTTTGAAACACTCTTAACCCTCAAGTTCTCATCAACATTTCAAAGACATGCAAAGGATTTTTAAAACAGACACACACACCCCACCATGTTCTTTTACAAGGACGGTACTAAGGCACTTAACTGGTAATATCCTGCTGTGTTGAATCAAACAGACACTACCGAATGATTATCACCACCAACGTGAATTAATGGTTTGCAGGATTTCGTTTGGTAGGTACCCTCTAATGGGTGGTCTCTGTTGGCTGATTTTAATCCTAAACAGAAACCATCTTATGGGAATACTAATACTATCAATGAAGATAAGCTGTTTGTGTCATGATCTGATATATGGTAGACTGACCTAAATGCTGAACACATTCAGGGCACCTCAGAATGCACAAAATCATCTTCATACATGAAGCACAGTGTGCACAGCACTAGAACACTTTTGCTCCCTCACATTCATGGTGGATGACAAAATGAGCTACATGCACCACACTGAGCTACTGTAACAAAAATACAATACACCAGTCCCCCCACTGATGTCACACACATGTCTGCCATGGCCAACATCATTGGACTTCACATTCACAAACCTAATCCGTCACTGACTTGTCATAACAGACATCCTATTGCCCCACAAGCACCGAGCGACCATCTTAACACAAATCCACCTTCCTGTCACCTGAAGGAAAACCAAAGCCCTGAAGATCAAGCATCAACCCAAATCCACCTACACAGGCAGCCTCACCTACCAGAAGGATGGCAGATACTGTCAGGGCAAGAGATAGCTAAGAAAGAGTAGCGACTGCAGCTCAGTGACATCTGGCGCTCATGATGCGTACCCTGTCATACAAAGACCATTCCGTTCCAGAATGTACTTATACAGAGCACAGACAAAAAAACCCTACAGCAGTGACATCTATCAACAGCCATCTCAGAACACTCCTCCACATCTGCAGGCCAGATGCCATCACCAGCACTCACTTCTGACAGAGAACACACCCACTGCCAGCCCAGGAAAAGCTCGAGGGGAAAAAAATGGAGAGGGACTGGATACGCTCTCTTGTCGAACACCACTAGACAAGCGCTGAAGCAGACTCACTATGACCAGTGGAAGGAAGATCAACCAAGGAACAACTTGCGCTGGCACCTACATGCAGACACCCAACAATCCGGAAACACCTGGGGTAGCTGGAGAGGAAGGGCCAGAGTGAGGGCTCTGGAGGATTTGTGAAAATGACCTGTGGTCTGGGAGGGATGAGAGGTGATGATGATCATCACTGAAAAGTTGTTGAACATTGAATAACACATAATCTTATCCCCTATAAACCAAGTCGTGTGCTTACCTGTCAAGACGTTCACTGAACAACACATCATCTTATCCCATATCAAGCAAGTCCTGTGCTCACCTGTCAAGACGTTCATTGAACAACACATCATCTTATCCCATGTCAACCTGTCACTCAGCCAGGTCCTGTGCTCACCTGTCAGGACGCTCACTGAACAACACATCATCTTATCCCATATCAAGCAAGTCCTGCGCTCACCTGTCAAGACGTTCACTGAACAACACGTCATCTTATCCCATGTTAACCTGTCACTCAGCCAGGTCCTGTGCTCACCTGTCAAGACGTTCACTGAACAACACATCATCTTATCCCATATCAACCAGGTCCTGTGCTCACCTGTCAAGATGTTCACTGAACAACACGTCATCTTATCCTATGTTAAGCTGTCACTCAACTAGGTCCTGTGTTCACCTGTCAAGACGTTCACTGAACAACACGTCATCTTATCCCATGTTAACCTGTCACTCAGCCAGGTTCTGTGCTCACCTGTCAGGACATTCATCTTGTTGGACATGGCGTAACGCACCACCTGGTCCTTGTCGTTGTGGCGGACAAAGGTGCGGGAGACGGCCAGTCTCATTGTCTCAGTGCGGGGATTGGGGTCAGCCTCGCACTCCTCGAAGGTCAGCGTCTGGTCCCATGTGTAGCGGAACGCCACATCATTCACACGGTAGGTACGCACAGAAAATGACTTGACCAGACCTGTATGTACATATGCGAGTTGTTTGGGGATTATCCCACTTGTAGCGGAATGCAATGTCATTGACATGGTAGGTAAACACAGAAAATGATTTCTTTCACCAAACCTGCATGTGCATATGTCAGTTGTTTAGGGATCTAAGAATTGAAGAAGTTTCAATCTAAATTACAGTAGATATCAACGTCATGTGAATAAAAAACAAAAAAAATAAACAGGAAAAGAACAGATTTATACAGCTTCACTTGCTCCGATTGCTTAAAAGAAATGTATCATTTACTCTCTTGACCAACCAAACCCCTCATCCTGTGTGTAACCAGAAAATTCTTGTATGCAATCATTGAAAACACTGTATCAGAATATGATTTAATACAAATCTTTTATGTAATAGTAGCTTCAGTCCAAACTTGCCATTTTCAAGCCGTAAACATTATTCAATCAGGATAAAATCTTTTCATCTGGTTTCAATATCAAAAACAATCACTTCAAAACACCATCCTCTGTCACAAAGTAAGGTGGGACTTGGAAACACACCTCGACCAACTCTCTTGTAGTTCTCACTGTAGTCGTCGATGGTGACCTTTGACCCTGCAGTGATGTCGGGCAAGTCTCCTTCCAAGTGTGTGTCCATCCTCAAGTTGTTGAGTGCATCGTGACCAAAGAATCGCTGAGTGATGCGCAGTGTGTGCATGGTGCGATTTCCCCGCTGGTAATTCACCACCGCTGTGCGGTTAAACACGCCCGCTGGTGTGCAGACAAGAACAGCAAGCAACATTGAAAATCCATCTTTCCTAGCAGAAGTTAAACCAGAATGTGAGCTTGCACAAAAAAAGCCTCTGATATTACATTTTAACATTTATTAGAGGTGTGTGTGTGTGCGTGTGTGTGTGTGTGTGTGTGTGTGTGTGTGTGTGTGTGTGTGTGTGTGTGTGTTCTCATTTTGTCAACACCTTCAATCTACCATTCTACCAGTCTCAACCGTCCATTGCGTGTTCACTACCAATCCTCCTTTCAAAATTCAAGAAGTAAGTTTATTTTCTGTTACTATTCAAGTGATTCGGAAAGAACTGAGCTTGAATTCCATTGTCACCATTCGCAATGCCCCCAGAATGAGGTAAGAAAAAAACAAACAATAAAAAGGTGTGAAATGCTCTTTTTATCTTTCACTGAATGTGACTATCAACAAAAGTAATTCAGGTCATAGTAACGGTGCATATAACATGACTGTGGATGATTCAGAGGCCAAGGCATCATTAAATCAATATCAATGATACAAACTATCATGAAGCATCGTTAAATCAATATCAATGATACAAACTATCATGAAAGCTATAAGAATGTGACTAAAATTGATTCCAGCTCTGGTGATAACAACTTTGGATGTTCTGGATCAACGCTGATGTGCAGTTATCATGGTACAACAGAGGGCCAAAAGAGATCAGCCGTAAACATCAACAGAAAGAAAAACATTCACATCAACCAACATCCGCTGCTACTTTTTTCATATAAAATTTAGAGTGATTTTTACTTGCAGGATTACATAAAATATCTGTTTTAAGTTCCCACATTGTCAAAAGCCCCAGAAAATTAATTTTATTGTTTTATACATTCTGCTCTAAACAACTAGGCAGAAATCGGATTGAAGTACTTTGATTTCATTTTCATCCAACCAAACCTTGTTCAAAATGGATACAGAGTACTAGAGCGGCCATCTGGTTACTCTCTTCACAACCCATTTTGAAGTACAGTTTCAATGGAACAATGTTTTAAAAGGTGTTTCCAAATCCAATTTGCAGACTTTGCATAATTCTAATCTAAAGTCACAAACAGAGGGAAATGGAGCAACTCTGCACTGTACACTGTCAACAGGAGTCAGTCTGCAGGGCGTCTTATTTACAGCTTGATGCTAGCCCCACAATTCTGCCAAGCAGAGCTAGCAAACTGGTTAAAGCTTGTAAGAGTTTGATAAGGCACAGTATACATGACCCCTAAATTCAAACTGGTTATAGCTTGCAAGAGTTTGATATGGTACAGTATACATGACCCCTAAATTCAAACTAGTTATAGCTTCCAAGAGTTTGAAATGGTACAGTATACATGACCCCCTAAATTCAGACTAGTTATAGCTTCCAAGAGTTTGATATCGTACAGTACATGACCCCTAAACACAAACCAGTTATAGCTTGCAAGAGTTTGATACGGTACAATACATGACCCCTAAATTGGTATCATCACACTGTCCAGTTCATTTTGATGTATCTCAAAACATGATTTCTACCTCATGCCATAATGGAGAATTACAAAAAACATCACACACATACAGTCATACATACACATCGACATGCATGCAAGCATGCACACATGCTCAGACACACACACAACCACTGAAAAGTACCAGTGTATGTGAAGCCGTTCACAGCATCTCTGCCCATGGGTACTGCAAACAGCCAGCCAATAGCCCCGCCCACTGTGCTCAGTGTCTCCATGGCGGGGCCAAGCATGCTGGGAACGCGGCTGATGGCCGTGTAGGTCCGACCATCAGTGGTCACCACGTAGGTGTGCATGTCCAAGTCGCCGAGAGCCACTTCGTTAATCATGCCATGCACTCGACCATTCAGCCTCTGCGGCATATCTGCACACAATCAACCAACACTAATGAAGATATTCTCAAAGCATGAAACAATCAACCAACACTAATGAAGATATTCTCAAAGCATGAAACAATCAACCAACACTAATGAAGATATTCTCAAAGCATGAAACAATCAACCAACACTAATGAAGATATTCTCAAAGCATGAAACAATCAACCAACACTAATGAAGATATTCTCAAAGCATGAAACAATCAACCAACACTAATGAAGATATTCTCAAAGCATGAAACAATCAAACAACACTAATGAAGATATTCTCAAAGCTTGAAACAATCAAACAACACTAATGAAGATATTCTCAAAGCATGAAACAATCAACAACACTAATGTAGATATTCTCAAAGCTTGAAACAATCAACCAACACTAATGTAGATATTCTCAAAGCTTGAAACAATCAACCAACACTAATGTAGATATTCTCAAAGCATGAAACAATCAACCAACACTAATGAGATATTCTCAAAGCATGAAACAATCAAACCAACACTAATGAGATATTCTCAAAGCTTGAAACAATCAACCAACACTAATGTAGATATTCTCAAAGCATGAAACAATCAAACCCAACACTAATGAAGATATTCTCAAAGCATGAAACAATCAACCAACACTAATGAAGATATTCTCAAAGCATGAAACAATCAACCAACACTAATGAAGATATTCTCAAAGCATGAAACAATCAACCAACACTAATGAAGATATTCTCAAAGCATGAAACAATCAACCAACACTAATGAAGATATTCTCAAAGCTTGAAACAATCAACCAACACTAATGAAGATATTCTCAAAGCATGAAACAATCAACCAACACTAATGTAGATATTCTCAAAGCATGAAACAATCAACCAACACTAATGTAGATATTCTCAAAGCTTGAAAATAAATATCACATGAGACAGGGACAGCGAACAACAAATAACAAACAATATGGTAACTCAGGCCCATAACTCCAAATGAATAATGCTTAGGACACAAAATCTCCATTTCTAATCATGGGTGCAAGAGATATCCCACTTGTTTGAGTGAACTCTGCATGCAGATGAATTTTAAGCTCTGCATAATTTGATACATGCCTTTGTAAATTTGACATCTCACATATAGGTGTGAGATGCTGAACAATTAATGCTGAACAATATAGGTGTGAGATGTCAAATTTACAAAGGCATGTATCCAAATGAACGATCAGATTCATACACAGCAGGCAAATGGTCTGACCAGTGAACAGAAACACAACATGAAGAGAAAACTTCCTAACACACACACACACACACACACACACCACAACCACACACACACACACACACACACACTCACACACACACACACACACACAGACGCATGCACACACGCACACATACACACAGACACACGCATGCGCGTACACACACACACACACACATGCATGCACGCACACACGCACGCATGCACACGCAACACAGACACCACACACACACACCCACACACACACACACACACACACACAGATGCATGCATGCACACACACACACACACACACACACACACACACACACACACACACAAGACTGACAAACGCATGCATGCCCACACACACACACAGACTGACAAATCAAAGGAACAGCCCATCACCTGGTTCCAGACACTCCTTGCCATTGCCATAGAAAGGCGGCAGGCACTGGCAGCAAAATCCCTGGTCAAAGTCCAGACAGTGAGCATTCATGTGACAGACACGTGCTCCTTCCAGGCACGTCTGTCCCACTCCCACCTCGTAGATGGTCACTGTCTCCCACAGAATGAACATCAGTCCATTGAGACAATCAGGACGATTAGGACATGCAAGTCATCCATCTCACCAACAGAAGACTTTATCATCAGTTCACATGTACATGTCACTGGTGGACGGATGAGAAGAAGAGGAGAGTGAGGACAAAACGACACCGACAACCTTTTTCTTCTTTCTTTCTTTCTTTCTGAGTACGCAGGCCGATACTCCTGCGGACACTGCCTGTATAGACAGGCAGTGGAGTTTTGTGTGTATGACCGTTTTTTATCCCGCCATTAAGGCAACCATACTCCATCTTCAGGAAAGGTGCATGCTATGTGTAACGTGTCATTCATACCAACGGCCAAACTGGCCCTCTCTTCCGAAAGTTGGTGATGGGATTTTACGTGTGTGCAAGATGTTGTGCGTGCATTCACACACGGAACCTCGTGTTTACAGTCTCATTTGAAGGACTGTATGCGGAATGGAGTCAGAACCAATGTTAACTCTGAGGGAAAAATCCCCCTGTACCGAAATTCGAACCTGCAACCCCAGGATCACGAGTCCGGCACTCTACCAACTGAGCTATTCCGGCCCCCTACACCAACCTATATTCTTTGCTCCACCACTAAAACAGAAGACCAAAAGCCAACTGGGAAAAAGCAAAGTTCTTTATTTAAAACAAACAACAACAAAAAAGAAACTGGAAAGCAGAATCCATGTATATTTTCACTGCCTAATAACTGATGGTACAGAAAGCCCTACTGACAATCCAGCTAATAATTTCCACCTTTTTTTTTCTGTCCCATCTTCTGCACCCCCTTTGTGACATTGCACCCATGCCCCTCACTCCAACCCTTTGTCCACAGCAACAGCACAGCCCGGCCTGCCACAGCCCATACACCAGCAATCCATAGGAAGCAGTCAATGTCAAGTCGACATGAGGCAACCCACCAGAGGAGACACTGCACTGCTGCCGGGTCACCTCAGTGGTGTTCAGTGGTGCCTGTTCTGATTCAACAAACGCAGGACACCACCCACTGATGACAATAATTGCTTAGTCACAGGAGTGAGAGTGAGCTCTCCCTTTGATGGCACTACCACATCCATTCAACGACAGTCCTTATGAACTTGCCGATACTGGTGACCCTGACAGAATCAAACAAAGGCCACAGACATGGAGAGGCAACAGAAACTGGAGTCACCATAACAGCAGGGCATGAACTCCACAGAACTTGAGACCTTTTTTAAATGCTGATTGATGAGGATGAGTATGATCAAGATGATGCTCTGGATTTCCATTTTGGTCTGAGACAGCATGACAGGGCTGTACTCTACCCTTACTTTCATAATATATCCTGGCATCTACCAGGCCAAAGAGATACAGACACCTGCAGTGTGGGTCAGGGAATTTGAGTGAGACTCTCAGAGACACATCCGTTAAATGGACCATCTCTCAACTGTGTGGTCCTAGTCTTCCCAACTGAGCCTGTAGCAAACTCAACTCTGGGTAGGAGCCTGTCGGGGCAGAAAAATCCCTCAAGTAAATGGCTCTTATGGGAACTGAACCCCAAACCTCCCAGCCAGAAGTTTGTGATGATAACCACTTTGCCTTGGCAGCTGATATAACTTACACATTTATCAAACACAGAGTTTTCTCATACTGCCAACATGGATATCTCTAAAGAGCATGTTAAAAGACTTATCCTACTTAGATCCACTGATTCACAAACATCACACTGAGAAGCCAAAGCAAGACATCTCACCTCTTCCAGTGTTGAGGTCGGATTCCTTCACATCTCCATCAGGCCCTGTGTTCCCGATTTGAAACATCCACACACCAGGGATGTTCACATTGGATTCACTGGAAAAGTTCAGCAGTAATGTGGACTGCTGAAGACACTCTGTACACCTCATCCAATGGGAATGAAGTGCATTACCTCTAATCAGTTTTTAGCTGGGGAAAGTAACACAGTGGTGTATGTATGAATTAATTTCTTTCATTCAAGTGAAATGTGAGCATACAAGAACTTTTGCTTTTTGTAAAACATCTATCAACTTTACTTGGACACAACTGGGTTCAAGAGACCATGAGATGGACCAACAATTCTGGCAAATCTTCATGTTTAGGTAAGAACAGTTCAGAACCCAGTTCCAAATATGACAGCCTTTATAACAATGAAGCACAGATACCCTGTAGAAGAAAAAAAAACAGACCTGCACTAAACAGATGCTAGGAAATGGACACATCTGAAGGTCACTAGCTGCTACATCACTGCATTATAAGAGTGGGATAGGCTTTTCTCTGACACTGGGTGTCAGATGGCATATGCAGTGCTACCAAATCAATCTTTTAGAGGAAGAGGAAATGGACACATCTGAAGGTCACTAGCTGCTACATCACTGCATTATAAGAGTGGGATAGGCTTTTCTCTGACACTGGGTGTCAGATGGCATATGCTGTGGTACCAAATCAATCTTTTAGAGGAAGAGGAACTGAAGGAAAGGAGGGAGAACTGACAGGAGAAAATGACTGCCACAGTTTTTAAGAGATTCATCTGGGAAAAAAAATGACAAAAAAAGAACAACAAAAAACAAAACAAAAACAAAAAAACTTCACCTTTTAGCTTTTTTCATGAATGGTTGCCCTTGGCAACGTAGTTTGAAAAAATCTGCCATCATTGCTTCTGTTAATGCCGTTCCCATGCCCTCTCAGTGGATCTATCTGTTGCCCATTTCCCATGACCTCTCAGTGGATCTACCTATTGTTCATTTCCCATGCCCTCTAAGTGGATCTATCTGTTGGCCATTTTCCCATGCCCTCTCAGTGGATCTATCTGTTGCCCATTTCCCATGCCCTCAGTGGATCTATCTGTTGCCCATTTCCCATGCCCTCAGTGGATCTATCTGTTGCCCATTTCCCATGCCCTCAGTGGATCTATCTGTTGGCCATTTTCCCATGCCCTCTCAGTGGATCTATCTGTTGCCCATTTCCCATGCCCTCAGTGGATCTATCTGTTGCCCATTTCCCATGCCCTCAGTGGATCTATCTGTTGCCCATTTCCCATGCCCTCTCAGTGGATCTATCTGTTGCCCATTTCCCATGCCCTCTCAGTGGATCTATCTGTTGCTCATTTCCCATGCCCTCTCAGTGGATCTATCTGTTGCCCATTTCCCATGCCCTCTCAGTGGATCTATCTGTTGCCCATTTCCCATGCCCTCTCAGTGGTTCTATCTGTTGCCCATTTCCCATGCCCTCTCAGTGGATCTATATGTTGCCCATTTCCCATGCCCTCTCAGTGGTTCTATCTGTTGCCCATTTCCCATGCCCTCTCAGTGGATCTATCTGTTGCCAATTTCCCATGCCCTCTCAGTGGTTCTATCTGTTGCCCATTTCCCATGCCCTCTCAGTGGATCTATATGTTGCCAATTTCCCATGCCCTCTCAGTGGATCTGTTTGTTGCCCATTTCCCATGCCCTCTCAGTGGATCTGTTTGTTGCCCATTTCCCATGCCCTCTCAGTGGATCTATCTGTTGCCCATTTCCCATGCCCTCTCAGTGGATCTATCTGTTGCCCATTTCCCACGCCCACTCAGTGGATCTCTCCTGTACACAGCACCACCCAGGGTCCTGATATCCAAGTCACAGCACCGGCAGTCAAGCTGTGTTGACAGCCCAGCCATCCTCGTGGGCCATATGAGAGCAAAAAGCAAGTTAAAACTAAAACTATGTGCACATTCAGCCATCCTCGTGGGCCATATGAAAGCAAAAAGCAAGTTAAAACTAGAACTATGTGCACATTCAGCCATCCTCGTGGGCCATATGAAAGCAAAAAGCAAGTTAAAACTAGAACTATGTGTACATTCAGCCATCCTCGTGGGCCATATGAGAGCAAAAAGCAAGTAAAAACTAGAACTATGTGCACATTCAGCCATCCTCGTAGACCATATGAGAGCAAAAAGCAAGTTAAAACTAGAACTATGTGCACATTCAGCCATCCTCGTGGGCCATATGAGAGCAAAAAGCAAGTAAAAACAAGAACTATGTGCACATTCAAATCTGTGGCTACAAAACAAAACCAACACCCACAACCACATTGTCTATTGTACAGTGTCATGCACTGTGTATACCGCTTTGTTCTGTGTTACATGATAATTTGTCATAAAGAGCAGTGAAGAAAAGCTCACAGTCCCAGAACCTAACGACTGTAGGAGCAGTGCACTGTCAGAGAGTCACTGTGTCTAGGGCACTACGTGATCGACATCAGTGCCTTCCCCCTCTCACTCTGCAGCCTTTACCTTCTCAGATCCGATTCAGGTATCTACTTACTGCTGGATAGAGAAAGGTTTTCAAGAGAAAAAAAAATCTGACTCCAAGCATGGTTATAACTCAGGGTTGTCAGCTCTGCCAGCAAACGCTCCAAGTGTCCAAATACAGACCCCAGTCATAATGTACGACAAGGTCTTGTTATGCACTATACTGAATGCCATTCCACTGTGTTATATTGCATGATCTTATACTCACTTGCATTGCATTTTTAATGCACTTTATCCGCAATACTATACTGTGCTGCTATGAACTCCAATGCACGCACAATACTGTGCTAAGAAAATGTCACAATAGCTGCAAATTATAAACTAATCTGTCACATTGTGTTAAAAAAAAAGTGACAAAAGCGGCGAATTATAAAGTTATTTGTCACAGAAGGCTCACTTGACAAAGGCCGGGTTGGACCCAGAGAAGGGGCGGGGGGAGCGGTTCTCAAAGCCATCACCGCGATCAAAGCCGGCCTGTCCCGGCACGTCCAGCACAGTGGGGGCCAACTTGCCGTCACTAGTGACCCACTGCATACCTCCATCCAGGTAGTGGAAGAAGGCGAAAGACGACGTGCCATCGGTCACCAGCACCAGCTGGAACGTGTTCACCTGCACACACACACCCATACATATACACCCCTTTGTCATAGTTCTCCATTCCAATCTCCCATTATGTTTGTCATACATATCCCCCTCCTCCCCCTTGTCACAGTTCTCCATTCCAATCTCCCATTATGTTTGTCACACACAACACATACATATCCCCCTCCTCCCCCCTTGTCACAGTTCTCCATTCCAACCTCCCATTATGTTTGTTATACATATCCCCCTCCTCCCCCTTGTCACAGTTCTCCATTCCAATCTCCCATTATGTTTGTCACACACAACACATACATATCCCCCTCCTCCCCCCTTGTCACAGTTCTCCATTCCAATCTCCCATTATGTTTGTCATACATATCCCCCTCCTCCCCCCTTGTCACAGTTCTCCATTCCAATCTCCCATTATGTTTGTTATACATATCCCCCTCCTCCCCCCTTGTCACAGTTCTCCATTCCAATCTCCCATTATGTTTGTCATACATATCCCCCTCCTCCCCCCTTGTCACAGTTCTCCATTCCAATCTCCCATTATGTTTGTTATACATATCCCCCTCCTCCCCCTTGTCACAGTTCTCCATTCCAATCTCCCATTATGTTTGTTATACATATCCCCCTCCTCCCCCCTTGTCACAGTTCTCCATTCCAATCTCCCATTATGTTTGTTATACATATCCCCCTCCTCCCCCCTTGTCACAGTTCTCCATCCCAATCTCCCATTATGTTTGTCACACACAACACATACATATCCCCCTCCTCCCCCCTTGTCACAGTTCTCCATTCCAATCTCCCATTATGTTTGTTATACATATCCCCCTCCTCCCCCCTTGTCACAGTTCTCAATCCCAATCTGCCATAATGTTTATCATGTTTGTCACACACAACACACACATATCATGCCCCCCCCCCTCCCCCCCCCCCCTCTTGTCCCAGTTCTCCATCCCAATCTTCCATTATGTTTGTCACACACAACACACACACATATTCTTCCCCCCCCCCCCCCCCCCCCCCCCCCCCCCCCCCGTTCCAGTTCTCCATTCCAATCTTCCATTATGTTTGTCACACACAACACACACATATTCACTCCCCCCCTCCCCCCGTTGTCCTAGTTCTCCATCCCAATCTTCCATTATGTTTGTCACACACAACACACACATATTCACCCCCCACCTCCCCCTTGTCCCAGTTCTCCATTCCTACCTTACCCTGCACCCCACCCCTCCTCTTTACCTGCATGGTACCCCCATGACTTCAGCGAATACACTACCTTGTCATACTGCTGATCGTAGTAGCCCACTTTGTCCCAGGTGGCGATGAAGAGGGCCTCAGGTCGGAAGGCTGCCTTGCCGCTGAAGTGACTTTGTACATCTGCTGCTGCACGCCGCAGTACGTCCTCATCCTGCGTTTCTCTGCAACATCACCACATTTGAGAGTGGTAGTGTGTAGAAGGGAGGGTGGGGTGGAGAGGGGGCAATGGGAGGAGGTGGGGTAGGAGTAGGGAGGGGGTGGATAGATAGGGTTCATTTGCTTTCCTTTGTGTGCAATGTACTTATATTGCTTTGTTCAGTGATAGATGGGGTTCACTTGCTTTCCTTTGTGTGCAAGATACTTATATTCCTTTGCTCAGCAATTCCTTCTCCACACCTGCCAACTGGGCAGTGCAGTTCTTATTTCAGCTGTGATTCTCCTAACAATTTCATACCCTCGATTTCGAAGAGAACCACGCTCACTGAGAATGAATGAATCGATGAATCAATACAACTATCAATAAATACAAATTAATGTTTACTGATGCTGAAAAGAACTTTGAAGCCATAGCCCATTATATATGAATGCACTGTCACCACAGCACTACCTAAATAAACTTTGCATAAACCAAAGTTTGGATTTATGTGAAAGAAAATTTCAGTTCAGTTATTATCATATTGATGGATTTTGTTACTTTCCTCATCTAATATGTCAAACAACATATGCTGACTCAGTGACTGAAATCAGCAACCATAGATTTATGTCACATGTTCTAAGACACCCTAAAGCAGGGTGTTTTTCTTTACAGGAGAAAACATTCATACCGGTAAAACACGGAGCCAGTCCCTCTGGTGTCAATGTCAGCCAGGAAGGCAGCGATCAGCTTGAAACCAATAGGCAGCACAAGGTTCCCTTGGTAGTTGGGTATGTCCGTCACAAAGGACACATGGCCGTTCATGTTCACCTGAAAACGACAACACAAAGTCAGACACATGGCCATTCATGTTCACCTGTAAACGACACAGAGTCAGCACCCTGTGAAAGCCTGGTAGTTGGGTATGTCCGTCACAAAGGACACATGGCCGCTCATGTTCACCTGTAAACGACACAAAGTCAGCACACTGTGAAAGCCTGGTAGTTGGGTACGTCCGTCACAAATGACACATGGCCGTTCATGTTCACCTGTAAATGACACAAAGTCAGCACACTGTGAAAGCCTGGTAGTTGGGTACGTCCGTCACAAATGACACATGGCCGTTCATGTTCACCTGTAAACGACACAAAGTCAGCACCCTGTGAAAGCCTGGTAGTTGGGTACGTCCGTCACAAATGACACATGGCCGTTCATGTTCACCTGAAAATCCACACAGCATTTGACCAAGGAACTTTAACCTCAGCATAACTAAAAGTAATTGTATATTTGTCGTTCAGTGTCAGTATCATGACAGCCCAACCAATCACACATGGCCGTTTCCAGACTGCCAGGAAACAGAGAAAAAAGAAATCCTGCTCTGAACAAGAAACAAACAGCTGTCTACATTAAGTCTATCAATTCATAACATGATAGCTTTACTAACGACATCCTTAATTATATTAGATAAGTTTAGTTCAAACTGCATTGTACTAGTGATCCCCGTGATCAGGAGTTCGAATCTCTGCTGGGCCATTTCAGAGCAGGGGGATTTTTTCCTTGGAGTTAACGTTAGTTGTCTCCATTTTCCAAAAAGTCCTTTGAACTGTACACTGAGGTACTGTTTCTGAACACATTGCACACACACAAATTCCCATCACAAACTTTCAGAGGACAGTTCAGTCACTGGCATGGATGACACATTCACAATAGCATGTGTCTTCCAGAAAAAAAATTGAGGGGATAAGTGAAAACCATAAGACCAATAATCAATTGAATGACATGAGAGACAAATGATTAGCATCAGCTGGCAGGTGCGTAAACAAATGTCCATCTTGCGCCAAAGTTGATGAAGATAAGTAATTGCTCATGCAATGTCTCGAGTGTCATGTATCTTGCCTAAAGAAGACCTATGAAGTCAAAACGTGTCATGTTTTGTCTTGTGATTCGTTTGTCTACGTTATTTGGCAAAGTCCTTAAAATACTTCAAAAATTGGTCAAAATGCAAAGATTTCCTTTCACATCCCCTTTCTTTATAGATACCATAACATTTGATTTACAAAATTTCATATTCCCATGTCATGTTAGAAACCTTGTACACTTTCATTGTCAGCTGTCCTCAATATCTGACAGTGAAGCATTCCTATGTGGAGGGTTTGAAAGGAAATCGTCATGACATGTCCCAATCCTATCTCTCATTTTTCCTTCTTTTTCTTCTTCCATTAAGCAGCCAACACCGTTATGTCGATGATTATGTCCCACTAAGGGAGGTTGCATTTGTAGCGCAGTAGTGAGGGAGTCATTAAGATTGGGGGGGGGGGGGGTATTTGAACAGGAGGCAGTGACGGGCATGGTGGGGTGGGAGGTGGTGGAGAGGGTGGGGGGAGGGGCTGGGGGGGGTGTAGGGAGGACTTGATGGTTGGTGTTTTACAGGTGAGAGGCCAGCCTGGACTTGAAAGAGTCCAACGACTCGGCCGTCACGACCCTCTGAGGCAGTCTATTCCATTCCGGGATAGTCCTTGGGAAGAACGACATCTGTCGATATTTGGTTCTATGGGAAGGAAATGTCGTAGCTGTAGGAGTTGTTCTTCCTGGAGCTCAGCCTGCTGCTTGTTGTATTTGGCAGGTAGATGGAGTTGATGGAGATGCATCCATGATGGTATTTGTAGACCATCTCCAGGGCAAGCTCTCTGTTGTCGCTGTTGGAGTGTGGGCCAGTCGAGGGATTCTAGGATGGAGTCAACGCATGAAGTTTGATGGTAGGAGTTTGAGACCCATCTTGCTGCTCTGTGTTGAATTTTTTCGATAGCCTGGGTCTCAGTTGCAGTGTACAAATCCCATACAGTGGCTGCATACTCAAGAATCGGACAGACAAGGGTTTTGTACACAGTTTCCTTTGTCTTCTTGTTGCCGATCTTGAGGTTGCCCAGAGAAAACCCAAGGTCTTGTTGGCTTTGCTGGTGATAGAATTGATATAGGATTCTCACTTCATGTCATCCTGGATGGTGACTCCCAGGTATTTTATACTACCGGCATTCTCAAGAGTGTGCCCGTGAAGCTCATATGCTGGCGTGATCTTGTTCCGCTTGCGGGTGGTGCTCAGCATGGAGCACTTCTGAGGATGGAATTCCATAGACCATTTCTTCACCCAGATGGTGAGAGAGTTTAGATCTTCTTGCAGCGTCTTCTATCTACTTTCTTTTAATGGTCCTGCTACACATGGTGTTGTCTGCGAGCAATCGGACTTTTGACTTGATGCCATCAGGAAGGTCAATGACGTAAAGCAAGAAGAGGCATGACCCAAGGACTGATCCCTGTGGGACTCCTAATTCCACAGGGACAAAGTCGGATCTGGCTCCCTCAACTACTACAGCCTGCTGTCTGTCCTTGAGGAAGTTCTCGATCCATGCACAGGTGTGGCCTCCGATGCCGTACCGATGTAGTTTGTGGACAAGAAAGGTATGGTTGACTTTGTCGAAGGCCTTGGAGAAGTCAAGGACAATGGTGTCCTGGTTGCCCCTCTCAAGTTCTTCTGTCCACCTCTCTCCCCCTTCGTATACAGTCCATTTTCAAGCCATGGGGAGCAAATGAGGTATCACAGGTCTTCAACGCGTCCACGTCATGGTGACGTGCTTCAAGTACAGAACAGTCAAACCGATATATGGAACGAACAGTCGACCAACTAATGTAACATTTGATTTTGCAGTAGACAGACTCAAGGCCCTGTCAAACTGATTGGGAGTCCTGCTTTCTTTGATGGGGCACTGATGGGCATTGGCGATTTCCACTATTATTCTGTTCAGGATTAGTACCATGTCTTTTTTTAGACTCCATGATTGCTCGTCGACAGTTGACAATTTGTAATCGCCACTAAGTGTCGGTCCATCTCCAGATTCAGATGCTTGCATTAAAACGTCTTTTAAGCATGCACAAACCAGGGGAAACCACTCTGCTGGTCTTTGCGAGTCTTTTTTGTAGTGCCGAGAGAGATAAGTTCTTTCAAAGGTGAACGAAATCGGAAAAGTATCCGTGCTTAGTTTGTTACTTTGTTGTAAACAAGACCATTCCCAAAGCCTTCATTTGGCTGTTCAAACTGCGATTAGCCCATGAAAGAGTCAGAAAAATAGTTGCACTGTATGACATGGAACGAAGAAGAAATCTCCATGCGTTTGCAGCACGTCCAGGAGGAGGATCAACATTGAAAGCCCAAAGAAGATGTGTATGTTTTGAGAGTGTCAAATCTAATGACCTGTAAAAAGCCCATGCAGCATCCACAACCGATTGCTGATATTTTCTTCCATATTCTGGAAAAAGTGGGGCTCCAAAAACAGTAGCTGGCACGGACCCCACAATCAATACATTCTCCGGCTCATGTTAATCCATGAAAACCCAACTGCACAATGTAGTAGTAGTAGTAGTAGTAGTAGTAGTAGTAGGGACGGCGTTTGGTTACGCCTAGACTGCGAGGTCTAATATTTGTCCCTTCATGGTTTGGTTTTGGTTGTTTTTATCCAGATTGGTCGTACCTAATGGGGTTTCTACTCGTCATAGCCATAAAACAGATCTAGCTGGGGCAGTTTGTCGATCAGGTCTTGAACTCATTCACAGATTTTGCAAATTTAACTGATGAAGGTAGTGCATTCCAGGGGTTAACAACTCTGAAAGAAAATGAGAATTTGCGCTTGTTAGTTCTGGCATGCATTACAAAGAGTTTTCCTGCAGAGTTCCTAGTAACATTACAGGTGCATAGGAAAACAAGGAGTGCAAATCAACATCATCATATCTGTGGAAAATTTTAAACATCTGTATAAAATCACCTCGTAGTCGTCTACCCTTCATTTACAGGATTTTTATTCCCCAAACGTAGAACATGACACTTTGACACATTGAAAAATAAGCACCAGGTCTCTGACCACTCTTGTAGTTTGTTGATATCATTTTGGATGGTGGAATTTTCCTTTGCAGTGTTCATTATCTTGGTATTGTCAGCTAAGATGTGGCACATACTCTGCAATGTAGAGGGCATATCGTTTATGAAAACAGTAAAGAGAATGGGACCTAATATGCTACCCTGGGGTATACCACTCAGTACTTCTGCTTTTTCGGACTTAGCATCACCTACCCTCACTCTCTGTGTGCGCCCTTTAAGGAAACTACTAGTCCATTTCAAAATGGAACCACATACACCATAAGCAGCGAATTTGGTAAGTAACCTTTCGTGTGGGACTGAGTCAAAAGCTTTTTTAAAGTCAAGATAAATGATATCTACAGGTTCCCTTTCATCCAAATAAAATGTAAGCCTTACCATAACTTGTAGTAACTGCGTCACACATGACCTTTTCTTCCTAAAACCGTGATGGCAATCAGCATAGAGTCCATTATCAGTGAAGTGTGAAATGATAGTATCTCTCACTAGGCTTTCTAATACTTTGCATAATACACAGGTAAGTGAAACTGGGCAATAGTTTTGTGGATCTGATTTACCTCCCTTTTTGAATATTGCCGTCACCTCGGCCGTCTTCCAGTCCTCGGGTAAAATTCCAGTCTCGATAGATGTGTTGAACAGAAGACAGAGAGGGCTGGCTATTTCATTGCACACTTCACGTAGGACTCGAGGAGGAATAGCATCTGGACCCTGTGCTTTATCAGGTTTGAGCTCTTTCAGTTTCTGTTTTACCGCTTCACTGGTAACTCTGATGTCACTAACTGATACACCCTGTGAATAAAAACATTCGCTTAAGTTAGGTACATTGCTCACATCTTCATGCGTAAATACACTTGATAAGATTTTATTCAAAACATCAGCCTTTTCAGCATCAGCTGTAGCCATGGAGCCATCTTCGTTTTTTCAAAGTGCTTATACCAGTATTGTTTTTAAGCCTCTCCTGGATATATTTCCAAAATTTCTTGGGATTGGTTTTGCACTCTTTAGCAATTTTCTTTTCATACCTCTTTCTGTCTCTTTTTAGCATTTTTGTACATAGATTCCGTTCCTTTATGTAACTGAGATAATCTCGACCAGATTTGGTATTCAAATATCGTTTAAATAATTTGTGCTTTTTCTTAATTATTCTCATTGTTTTCTTACTCATCCACATGGGTATCAACTTTTTCTTTTTGCGCATTTTCACCTTGGGTATGCATTTCTCCATTCCCTCCCGGAGGACACTTGAATTTTTGCCACATATCTTCCACCTCATTCTCAGGCAAAGATGACCAGTCTTTTTCTCTTAGAAACTCTCTCAATTTATTATAGTTACCCCTCTTAAGATTGTACACATACTTGCATTGTTCCTCATTCGATTCATAGTTCACATTCAACTCAAAAACAAAGACGTCATGGTCACTGTTGCCGAGTGGGTCCTGGTGTTCGACCTCTGAAATCAGGGTTTCATCATTAACTAGCACCCAGTCGTCCAGGGCTGGGTTCTGGTTTACTCTCCTCCTTGTGTACTGCTTCACCTGTTGGATGAGGAAAGCATCTTGTTGCCTCATTTTAATTTCCTTCCCTTTATCACCTGAAGTCACCAAAGCTCACCAAAGGTCGCACAATGGATTGCATCAGTGTCAACGTAGCAACATTTACCACACCCTCTGATTCCTCTGCTTGGAACAACTGGCTTGTTCCTTGATGGTCAGGAGAAAGAAAACGAGGAGAATCAACCTTCAGACACAGCAAAAATTATCAAAACAATCTAATTGCGCTAGCCTATAAACACTCGATTCCCTTAAGCAAGGCCTTGGCGCATTAATTTTTGGTGTGCAGCCAAAATAATTCCTGTGGACACTCAGTACAGCAAAGGGCCGCAACCACATCCCCACCAACGGACTCGGCTCTGGGTAGCTCTCTTCAGTTGCGCCCACGTCAGTCCAGCAGCTTTGCTCTCACGGACGACCCATCTTCTCCCCCTGAATGCCCTTCTGCTGAAGTTACTCCCCCCCCCCCCCCCCCCCCCCCCCTTCCTCTCGACCCCCAGTTTAGTGCATCGGGAAAAATTAATTTCATGTGTGTTTTCTTTCTTTCGTTTGCGTGGTGTGTGTGTGTGTGTGTGTGTGTGTGTGTGTGTGTGTGTGTGTGTGTGTGTTGTGTGTGTGTGTGTGTGTTGTGTGTGTGTGTGTGTGTGTGTGTGTGTGTGTGTGTGTGTGTGTGGTGGTGTGTGTGTGTGTGTGTGTGTGTGTGTGGTGTGTGTGTGTGTGTGTGTGTGTGTGTGTGTGTGTGTGTGTGTGTGTGTGTTTGTGTGGTGTGTGTGTGTGTTGTGTGTTGTTGTGTGTGTGGTGTGTGTGTGTGTGTGTGTGTGTGTGTATGGTGTGTGTGTGTGTGTGTGGGGTGTGTGTGTGTGTGTTGTGTGTGTGTGTGTGTGTGTGTGTGTGTGTGTGTGTGTGTGTGTGTGTGTTGTGGTGTGTGTGTTGTGTGGTGTGCTGGTGTGTGTTGTGTGTGTGTTGCGCGCGCTGGCATTTCTGTTTGATGTC